>JAWRVZ010000271.1:0-651304 GCA_037043235.1 Rhodeus uyekii | reverse complement strand
GACAAATACTAGTCTTCAAACATAATATTTATCTTAAAATAAGTATTGCGATATAGCTGTGCAAGTCTTACTGTTTATGCTGGGCTCAAGCCCAGAACCTTGACATTGCAAGCACCGATGCTCTACTGATTGAGCTACAACAGAGCTCAGCATCAGCTTGCAACTAGACAAATACTAGTCTTCAAACATAATATTTATCTTAAAATAAGTATTGCGATATAGCTGTGCAAGTCTTACTGTTTGTGCTGGGCTCAAGCCCAGAAACTTGACATTGCAAGCACCGATGCTCTACTGATTGAGCTACAGGAAAGCTCGACATCAGCTTGCAACTAGACAAATACTAGTCTTCAAACATAATATTTATCTTAAAATAAGTATTGCGATATAGCTGTGCAAGTCTTACTGTTTGTGCTGGGCTCAAGCCCAGAAACTTGACATTGCAAGCACCGATGCTCTACTGATTGAGCTACAACAGAGCTCAGCATCAGCTTGCAACTAGACAAATACTAGTCTTCAAACATAATATTTATGTTAAAATAAGTATTGCGATATAACTGTGCAAGTCTTACTGTTTATGCTGGGCTCAAGCCCAGAACCTTGACAGTGCAAGCACCGATGCTCTACTGATTGAGCTACAAAAGAGCTCAGCATCAGCTTGCAACTAGACAAATACTAGTCTTCAAACATAATATTTATCTTAAAATAAGTATTGCGATATAGCTGTGCAAGTCTTACTGTTTGTGCTGGGCTCAAGCCCAGAACCTTGACATTGCAAGCACCGATGCTCTACTGATTGAGCTACAGGAAAGCTCGACATCAGGTTGCAACTAGACAAATACTAGTCTTCAAACATAATATTTATCTTAAAATAAGTATTGCGATATAGCTGTGCAAGTCTTACTGTTTGTGCTAGGCTCAAGCCCAGAACCTTGACATTGCAAGCACCGATGCTCTACTGATTGAGCTACAAGAGAGCTCAGCATCAGCTTGCAACTAGACAAATACTAGTCTTCAAACATAATATTTATCTTAAAATAAGTGTTGTTATATATCTGTGCATGTCTTGCTGTTTGTGCTGGGCTCAAACCAACAACCTTGACATTGCAAACACCGATGCTCAACTGATTGAGCTACAACAGAGCTCAGCATCAGCTTGCAACTAGACAAATACTAGTCTTCAAACATAATATTTATCTTAAAATAAGTATTGCGATATATCTGTGCAAGTCTTACTGTTTGTGCTGGGCTCAAACCAACAACCTTGACATTGCAAACACCAATGCTCAACTGATTGAGCTACAAGAGAGCTCAGCATCAGCTTGCAACTAGACAAATACTAGTCTTCAAACATAATGTTTATCTTAAAATATGTATTGTTATACAGCTGTGCATGTCTTGCTGGTCTCAAACCAACAACCTTGACATTGCAAACACCAATGCTCTACTGATTGAGCTACAAGAGAGCTCAGCATCAGCTAGTACCTAGACAAATACTAGTCTTCAAACATAATATTTATCTTAAAATAAGTATTGCGATATAACTGTGCAAGTCTTACTGTTTGTGCTGGGCTCAAGCCCAGAACCTTGACATTGCAAGCACCGATGCTCTACTGATTGAGCTACAGGAAAGCTCGACACCAACTTGCAACTAGACAAATACTAGTCTTCAAACATAATATTTATCTTAAAATAAGTATTGCGATATAGCTGTGCAAGTCTTACTGTTTGTGCTGGGCTCAAGCCCAGAACCTTGACATTGCAAGCACCGATGCTCTACTGATTGAGCTACAACAGAGCTCAGCATCAGCTTGCAACTAGACAAATACTAGTCTTCAAACATAATGTTTATCTTAAAATAGGTATTGTTATACAGCTGTGCATGTCTTGCTGGTCTCAAACCAACAACCTTGACATTGCAAACACCAATGCTCTACTGATTGAGCTACAAGAGAGCTCAGCATCAGCTAGTACCTAGACAAATACTAGTCTTCAAACATAATATTTATCTTAAAATAAGTATTGCGACATAGCTGTGCAAGTCTTACTGTTTGTGCTGGGCTCAAGGCCACAACCTTGACATTGCAAGCACCGATGCTCTACTGATTGAGCTACAGGACAGCTCGACGTTGGTTTGCAACTAGACAAATACTAGTCTTCAAACATAATATTTATCTTAAAATAAGTATTGCGAGATAACTGTGCATGTCTTGCTGTTTGTGCTGGTCTCAAACCAACAACCTTGACATTGCAAACACCAATGCTCTACTGATTGAGCTACAAGAGAGCTCAGCGTCAGCTAGTACCTAGACAAATACTAGTCTTCAAACATAATATTTATCTTAAAATAAGTATTGCGACATAGCTGTGCAAGTCTTACTGTTTGTGCTGGGCTCAAGGCCACAACCTTGACATTGCAAGCACCGATGCTCTACTGATTGAGCTACAGGAAAGCTCAACGTTGGTTTGCAACTAGACAAATACTAGTCTTCAAACATAATATTTATCTTAAAATAAGTATTGCGAGATAACTGTGCATGTCTTGCTGTTTTTGCTGGGCTCAAACCAACAACCTTAGTATCGCAAGCACCAATGCTCAACTGATTGAGCTACAACAGAGCTCAGCATCAGCTTGCAACTAGACAAATACTAGTCTTCAAACATAATATTTATCTTAAAATAAGTATTGCGATATAGCTGTGCAAGTCTTACTGTTTGTGCTGGGCTCAAACCAACAACCTTGACATTGCAAACACCAATGCTCAACTGATTGAGCTACAGGAAAGCTCGACACCAGCTTGCAACTAGACAAATACTAGTCTTCAAACATAATATTTATCTTAAAATAAGTATTGCGATATAGCTGTGCAAGTCTTACTGTTTGTGCTGGGCTCAAACCCAGAACCTTGACATTGCAAGCACCGATGCTCTACTGATTGAGCTACAACAGAGCTCAGCATCAGCTTGCAACTAGACAAATACTAGTCTTCAAACATAATATTTATCTTAAAATAAGTATTGCGATATAGCTGTGCAAGTCTTACTGTTTGTGCTGGGCTCAAGCCCAGAACCTTGACATTGCAAGCACCGATGCTCTACTGATTGAGCTACAACAGAGCTCAGCATCAGCTTGCAACTAGACAAATACTAGTCTTCAAACATAATATTTATCTTAAAATAAGTGTTGTTATATATCTGTGCATGTCTTGCTGTTTGTGCTGGGCTCAAACCAACAACCTTGACATTGCAAACACCGATGCTCAACTGATTGAGCTACAACAGAGCTCAGCATCAGCTTGCAACTAGACAAATACTAGTCTTCAAACATAATATTTATCTTAAAATAAGTATTGCGATATAGCTGTGCAAGTCTTACTGTTTGTGCTGGGCTCAAACCAACAACCTTGACATTGCAAACACCAATGCTCAACTGATTGAGCTACAAGAGAGCTCAGCATCAGCTTGCAACTAGACAAATACTAGTCTTCAAACATAATGTTTATCTTAAAATAGGTATTGTTATACAGCTGTGCATGTCTTGCTGGTCTCAAACCAACAACCTTGACATTGCAAACACCAATGCTCTACTGATTGAGCTACAAGAGAGCTCAGCATCAGCTAGTACCTAGACAAATACTAGTCTTCAAACATAATATTTATCTTAAAATAAGTATTGCGATATAGCTGTGCAAGTCTTACTGTTTGTGCTGGGCTCAAGCCCAGAACCTTGACATTGCAAGCACCGATGCTCTACTGATTGAGCTACAGGAAAGCTCGACACCAGCTTGCAACTAGACAAATACTAGTCTTCAAACATAATATTTATCTTAAAATAAGTATTGCGATATAGCTGTGCAAGTCTTACTGTTTGTGCTGGGCTCAAGCCCAGAACCTTGACATTGCAAGCACCGATGCTCTACTGATTGAGCTACAACAGAGCTCAGCATCAGCTTGCAACTAGACAAATACTAGTCTTCAAACATAATGTTTATCTTAAAATAGGTATTGTTATACAGCTGTGCATGTCTTGCTGGTCTCAAACCAACAACCTTGACATTGCAAACACCAATGCTCTACTGATTGAGCTACAAGAGAGCTCAGCGTCAGCTAGTACCTAGACAAATACTAGTCTTCAAACATAATATTTATCTTAAAATAAGTATTGCGACATAGCTGTGCAAGTCTTACTGTTTGTGCTGGGCTCAAGGCCACAACCTTGACATTGCAAGCACCGATGCTCTACTGATTGAGCTACAGGAAAGCTCGACGTTGGTTTGCAACTAGACAAATACTAGTCTTCAAACATAATATTTATCTTAAAATAAGTATTGCGAGATAACTGTGCATGTCTTGCTGTTTGTGCTGGGCTCAAACCAACAACCTTAGTATCGCAAGCACCAATGCTCAACTGATTGAGCTACAACAGAGCTCAGCATCAGCTTGCAACTAGACAAATACTAGTCTTCAAACATAATATTTATCTTAAAATAAGTATTGCGATATAGCTGTGCAAGTCTTACTGTTTGTGCTGGGCTCAAACCAACAACCTTGACATTGCAAACACCAATGCTCAACTGATTGAGCTACAAGAGAGCTCAGCATCAGCTTGCAACTAGACAAATACTAGTCTTCAAACATAATGTTTATCTTAAAATAGGTATTGTTATACAGCTGTGCATGTCTTGCTGGTCTCAAACCAACAACCTTGACATTGCAAACACCAATGCTCTACTGATTGAGCTACAAGAGAGCTCAGCATCAGCTAGTACCTAGACAAATACTAGTCTTCAAACATAATATTTATCTTAAAATAAGTATTGCGATATAGCTGTGCAAGTCTTACTGTTTGTGCTGGGCTCAAGCCCAGAACCTTGACATTGCAAGCACCGATGCTCTACTGATTGAGCTACAGGAAAGCTCGACACCAGCTTGCAACTAGACAAATACTAGTCTTCAAACATAATATTTATCTTAAAATAAGTATTGCGATATAGCTGTGCAAGTCTTACTGTTTGTGCTGGGCTCAAGCCCAGAACCTTGACATTGCAAGCACCGATGCTCTACTGATTGAGCTACAACAGAGCTCAGCATCAGCTTGCAACTAGACAAATACTAGTCTTCAAACATAATGTTTATCTTAAAATAGGTATTGTTATACAGCTGTGCATGTCTTGCTGGTCTCAAACCAACAACCTTGACATTGCAAACACCAATGCTCTACTGATTGAGCTACAAGAGAGCTCAGCGTCAGCTAGTACCTAGACAAATACTAGTCTTCAAACATAATATTTATCTTAAAATAAGTATTGCGACATAGCTGTGCAAGTCTTACTGTTTGTGCTGGGCTCAAGGCCACAACCTTGACATTGCAAGCACCGATGCTCTACTGATTGAGCTACAGGAAAGCTCGACGTTGGTTTGCAACTAGACAAATACTAGTCTTCAAACATAATATTTATCTTAAAATAAGTATTGCGAGATAACTGTGCATGTCTTGCTGTTTGTGCTGGGCTCAAACCAACAACCTTAGTATCGCAAGCACCAATGCTCAACTGATTGAGCTACAACAGAGCTCAGCATCAGCTTGCAACTAGACAAATACTAGTCTTCAAACATAATATTTATCTTAAAATAAGTATTGCGATATAGCTGTGCAAGTCTTACTGTTTGTGCTGGGCTCAAGCCCAGAACCTTGACATTGCAAGCACCGATGCTCTACTGATTGAGCTACAAGAGAGCTCAGCATCAGCTTGCAACTAGACAAATACTAGTCTTCAAACATAATATTTATCTTAAAATAAGTGTTGTTATATAGCTGTGCATGTCTTGCTGTTTGTGCTGGGCTCAAACCAACAACCTTGACATTGCAAACACCGATGCTCAACTGATTGAGCTACAACAGAGCTCAGCATCAGCTTGCAACTAGACAAATACTAGTCTTCAAACATAATATTTATCTTAAAATAAGTATTGCGATATAGCTGTGCAAGTCTTACTGTTTGTGCTGGGCTCAAACCAACAACCTTGACATTGCAAACACCGATGCTCAACTGATTGAGCTACAAGAGAGCTCAGCATCAGCTTGCAACTAGACAAATACTAGTCTTCAAACATAATGTTTATCTTAAAATAGGTATTGTTATACAGCTGTGCATGTCTTGCTGGTCTCAAACCAACAACCTTGACATTGCAAACACCAATGCTCTACTGATTGAGCTACAAGAGAGCTCAGCGTCAGCTAGTACCTAGACAAATACTAGTCTTCAAACATAATATTTATCTTAAAATAAGTATTGCGATATAGCTGTGCAAGTCTTACTGTTTGTGCTGGGCTCAAGGCCACAACCTTGACATTGCAAGCACCGATGCTCTACTGATTGAGCTACAGGACAGCTCGACGTTGGTTTGCAACTAGACAAATACTAGTCTTCAAACATAATATTTATCTTAAAATAAGTATTGCGAGATAGCTGTGCATGTCTTGCTGTTTGTGCTGGGCTCAAACCAACAACCTTAGTATCGCAAGCACCAATGCTCAACTGATTGAGCTACAACAGAGCTCAGCATCAGCTTGCAACTAGACAAATACTAGTCTTCAAACATAATATTTATCTTAAAATAAGTATTGCGATATAGCTGTGCAAGTCTTACTGTTTGTGCTGGGCTCAAGCCCAGAACCTTGACATTGCAAGCACCGATGCTCTACTGATTGAGCTACAGGAAAGCTCGACATCAGCTTGCAACTAGACAAATACTAGTCTTCAAACATAATATTTATCTTAAAATAAGCATTGCGATATAGCTGTGCAAGTCTTACTGTTTGTGCTGGGCTCAAACCAACAACCTTGACATTGCAAACACCAATGCTCAACTGATTGAACTACAAGAGAGCTCAGCATCAGCTTGCAACTAGACAAATACTAGTCTTCAAACATAATGTTTATCTTAAAATAGGTATTGTTATACAGCTGTGCATGTCTTGCTGGTCTCAAACCAACAACCTTGACATTGCAAACACCAATGCTCTACTGATTGAGCTACAAGAGAGCTCAGCATCAGCTTGCAACTAGACAAATACTAGTCTTCAAACATAATATTTATCTTAAAATAAGTATTGCGATATAGCTGTGCAAGTCTTACTGTTTGTGCTGGGCTCAAACCGACAACCTTAGTATCGCAAGCACCGATGCTCTACTGATTGAGCTAGTCTCTGGAGCAGTCTCTGGCTGAGAGCTGAAGCTTGAATGCAGCGCTCTGATTAGTTTCAAGTCTTAGGATTCGCCTACTAATTTCAGCGCTTTGATTGATTTAGTATTTCGTTTTCACTCCTTAACCCTATAAGTCTGATCAGTCTGAAAAGATAGAGCAACTCAAGTCAGAACAGGTCTGAAGTCTGAGCCGAGTTTAGTGGTTGTAGCTTTAAAGCTCTAGGAGGAGATACTGTCTAAAATTTAGAAACAGAAGAAAATACTAGATCAGTAAGTTGACCTCAAGCCAACTTAATGACTTAAAAGCTAATGCTCACCCTGTCCTCTGGGTGGTGCTACAGTAGAGCCTTCTGTCAGATGGATTATTACTGACCAGGGCAGCTCTCAGATCTGTATGAGAGAAAATAATAGATTCAGGACTGTCTCATCTAGGTCAGTGAATGGAAGAGAAAACACATATATTACCAGTAGTGTCACACCTAAATGTCTGACGCATACGGCTGTATGGATTGATGATCTCTGAGCAAGGTCAGTCTGTCCACTGCATCATTCTCAAGGCTCACATGTGCTTTCACATAAACGCCGGGCTTTCCACTCAACTTTGTAGAAATGTAAACTTTTTCTTATTGTATAGGCCTGGACTAGTCACAGTTTACTCCAAGGAATATTACTGAAACTATTGAAATATCGGCATTGACTCAAACCGTGATCCTGATTTCACCAAGTACAACATGGTCCTGGATCAACATTCCAATCAACCGATCAGACTTGAAGAATAAGTTTACAGTTTATGTCAAGTTTAGGCTTACAACCGGGGTTAGGTGCTTCTACTTCATGTTAAACACTGATATAGGGGTAAGTTACAGATAGGTTTAGGGATAGGAAAATATTTTCAGACTCAAAATCAAATACACGTTGTCAAAATGCCCATATGTTGAACAAGCCAGAGAAAAATATGGGATAGTTCACCTAAAATGAAAAGTCAGTCGTTATTTATCCTAGTGCTAATACCCCTTTTTTCTTTCCTTTTTTTCGGACCAAAAAAGGAGACATTTTGAAAAAAGCTGTGCTCGCAGTGAATCGCAACCAGGCTTAGACTTTATAAAAAGGAAGATAATGTATTATTTAGTCAAAATATTAATAATACATTACCTTCTGTTTCTGACTAAAGTTTCAATCTTGGGTCGTCTTTAAATAGTACAATTTATGAACTGCTAAACAATGTAACTATTGTTTAATTAACCCAATTAACCAGTACCAATGACAAAACCCCACCAAAAAAAAAAACCCTGTTTTTAGGCTAAATTCACAAAACATTGCTTTAACATTTCCATATTATATAATTATATATATGAAACTGGCTGCATATAAATATTTCTGTGCAGTTACATTTCTATATTTTGCAGACGCTTTTATCCAAAGCGACTTACATTGCATTCAAGGAACACGTTGTCATTCTAATCAGTTCTTGCTTTCCCTGGGGATCGAATCCATGAGATTTTGACGTTGTAAACACTAATGCTCTACTGGTTGAGCTACAGGAAAGAACGTGCTATGAGAACCTAATTAACATTGCTTCTGTTTTTGATGCTCAATAAAAACACTTCTCAGTCTAGCTTCATTAGAAACAATGAGTGTATAATACATAATGTTCTTACATAATACCAGCAAAGCAAATATTTCATCAGTTTTTTTTTTTTTTGCAAGTTACACCGCAGGTGCTCATTTAGGTAAATTAATAAAGCAATAAAGATGTAGAGAGGAGACTTCACTGATCCAAACCTCCACTACCGTATAATTGATAAATCTCCGCAGCTAAAGCCTGGAGGTCTGCAAGATGCATGTTGTGCTCTGACAAGCCGTCATCGTCCGTACCTCAGCCTTGGGCTCAGCGAGGTCAGAAGATCACGGCCCTCACTTCTCATGATTGCTCCTGTCCGCACCCACCTCGCCTGTCCAGATGGCCTTTCGGGTAAGAATGAAACATGGTGCACTATATATCTAGTTTTGATTAAACTAAAAAGATTTTCTTTCTTTATAACGTTAATAGAACGGTTCCACCGTTTTAAACTCCTACAGTGTTTGTCTGAGATTTTTTTAGACGCTATTTTGATTGGAACATTTTGGAACATAAAAGCAACATTCAGAAATATCTTTTTCATAGTGTATGGAACATTTACATGACAACAATGTATTAAAAACAGAAAACTGTTTCAGTTGTTTTTCACTTCAAAATGATCCCATTCACACAGATCTGTGAAAACTTGTAAAAACGAAAGAAACACTACACGTTTATAGACTAAACAATTAATATTCATGCACCTAACGTCATACTTTCACAATATCATACTTTCCAAATTGTTTGTTTTTGTCATTTTTTAAATCACAATGTAGTAACTTGCTATTTCTCTGAAATTAGAGAAATTAGCTTTAGAAATTACTTGTGTACATGTTTGGAGAGAAAGCTTAGAGAAAAATTAAGGTTAGAAAATGTCTTACAAACACTATAGAAACACTATCCATTTAATGATTTCAACTTAAACAGCATTTGTAATTTTAATAACATTAGACAAATAAATTAATAAATTGTAGTATTTATTTTCCATCATGCAAAAGGGATTTTACCATGGCAATATCATAGTAACCCCATTGTACACTCACCCAAATGATTATTAGGAACACCCGTTCAATTTCTCATTAATGCAATTATTTAATCATCCAATTACATGGCAGTTGCTTCAATGCATTTAGGGGTTAGTCCTGGTCAAGACAATCTCCTGAACTCCAAACTGAACGTCAGAATGGGAAAGAAAGGTGATTTAAGCAATTTTGAGCGTGGCATGGTTGTTGGTGCCAGACTGAGGTATTTCACAATCTGCTCAGTTACTGGGATTTTCACGCACAACCATTTCTATGCTTTACAAAGAATGCTGTGAAAAGGGAAAAACATCCAGAATGCGGCAGTCCTGTAGGCGAAAATGCCTTGTTGATGCTAGAGGTCAGAGGAGAATGGGCCGACTGATTCAAGCTGATAGAAGAGCAACTTTGACTGAAATAACCACTTGTTACAATCGAGGTACGCAGCAAAGCATTTGTGAAGCCACAACACGCACAACCTTGAGGCGGATGGGCTACAACAACAGAAGACCCCACCGGGTACCACTCATCTCCACTACAAATACGAAAAAGAGGCTACAATTTGCACAAGCTCACCAAAATTGGACAGTTGAAGACTGGAAAAATGTTGCCTGGTCTGATGAGTCTCGATTACTGTTGAGACATTCAGATGGTAGAGTCAGAATTTGGCGTAAACAGAATGAGAACATGGATCCATCTTACCACTGTGCAGGCTGGTGGTGGTGGTGTAATGGTGTGGGAGATGTTTTCTTGGCACACTTTAGGCCCCTTAGTGCCAACTGGGCATCTTTTAAATGTTACGGCCTACCTGAGCATTGTTTCTGACCATGTCCATCCCTTTATGACCACCATGTGCCCATCCTCTGATGGCTACTTCCAGCAGAATAATGCACCATGTCACACAAGCTCATTTCAAATTGGTTTCTTGAACATGACAATGAGTTCACTGTACTAAAATGGCCCCAACAGTCATCAGATCTCAATAGACAAACATCTCTGGGATGTGGTGGAACAGGAGCTTCGTGCCCTGGATGTGCATCCCACAAATCTCCATCAACTGCAAGATGCTATCCTATCAATATGGGCCAACATTTCTAAAGAATGCTTTCAGCACCTTGTTGAATCAATGCCACGTAGAATTAAGGCAGTTCTGAAGGTGAAAGGGGGTCAAACACAGTATTAGTATGGTGTTCCTAATAATCCTTTAGGTGAGTGCATGTGCTGGCTACCAATTTCATTTTCTGTGATATTCTCATATTTGTTGCTTAAGCATAAACACATACAACAATGAACATTTAACTTTTGCTTCATGCACTCCTCTATTGCAAAATACAATCAAATCTCAAAGGGAAAGAGAAGAATAGCATTCATGAAAACAGTTGAGGAACAAAAGGAAAAGTTCCACAGAGAATGGCCGAAACAACATTTTATTAGAAAAGAAAAGCATTAGAAACACTTTGCACCCATTCAGTGCCAGTATGTTGGAATATCTCGTATTTTAGACACTGCAATTCCAGCGACCGCACAAGTTTAATCTCCAGCACAATGATTCAGTTACACCATGAAATGCACAAGACACAAATCTGCAGATGTAGATATATCAATGACATAATCAACACCAGATATATCTTATGTAATTCATATCTACAATATCTACCTCATAAAAAAAAACAGCATCATGTCATCATTATTCATGAGAGCATAAAAAAACAAAAAAAAACAATTATCATCGATGGTACACACTCTCCACCTCTCAAGTGGCACAGAGAATTCATTCTCTTAATTGAATAACTGACAATCAAGGATGTATTTTTGTTGAATATTCATACTCTTTTAATTATAAAAACACAATCTCATATGACGAGAAGAGGGTTGGAGTCTAATGCTCTAAAAACAAAACCATCCATCAAGTCTCTCATAAAGCTAATGAGCTCTGGCGCACCTGCACTCCTGCTCATCTTCCCGCACACATGAACGGGTCATGGTGAAAAGTGGGAACGTGAGGGAGATGGACGTTTATGGAGAGGTTGTAAGATATTTATGCTACTCAAGAGCATTTTGAGTGAACTGAAAGGCCGGTCTGTAACGGCACCGTCGCTTGAAATTAATTCGGTACATCATCAACCAGAGAACCATTAAACTACACTAACAAGCATTGCATGAGATACAAAATAACACTGGTTTTATTTTTCAGTAGAAGCACTAGCCTGATTTAGTCATTTTAGCTGACCAATGTAAGATTTATGTGTGTAAATGCTGTTCTCAAGAGCTTAAGGTTCACCAAGGTGGCATGGAATGGACTTTTTTCCCGGGATGCAGACTGGTGTAGTTTAAAGCTCATACTTCTGGGGGTTCTGCACAAGCGCAGTTGCGATGAAGGGAAATGCTAACAGAGGTGCTAACTGGAAATGCTAACTTTCTCCAGATGTTAAAGACTTCCTTGATCGTAATACCTGATGAAAGCGAAAATTGTGAATAAAAAACAAATGCCAACGTACTGTTGTCCATAAAGTGTCATAAAAATACCTTGTATGCTTGAATAAATAAATAATTTATCTAAAAAAAATTAAAGCACCGCTCCTTTAATATATATACATATAGTTAGTTTAGGCCCAACGACAAAGGGAATACATTAGATGGCTAAACACTGTTAAAGCTGAAGCAATCTGACCATGTAGAGCGACGACTGAAACCTTCCATTCATGCATGCCAAACAATGGTCAACAAACAATGCTGATTTAAACATATACAGGTTATGTTGGTTAGCTGGTTTAGAATCAACCTCTACCACCACATTTTTTTAGTAGGGATTAGGGGTTGGGCCATAATTGACATTTGAGCGGGAGTTTTTCTTATCAGCCTTCAATAATCCATCTCTGTTTACGTCAAGTACAAGCTAGCTGGCATTAAATGAGATCGGTAACACTTTACAGTAAGGCTCAATTTATTAACATTATTGTAGTTAATGTAGGCCCCATGGGGTGCCATAAACTAACAATGAACAATACAAAGTTAATGTTAATTCATACATATACTAACATTTCAAGTTGAATAAATTAACATTATTATACAGTATCCATTTATATAAATATTACACTCATAAAAAGAAAGAAAAGGTTCCATGGGGTTCTATATATAACCCTATGGGTTCTTGGGCCTCATTTATAAAACATGCAGATTTGAACTTAGTGTGTGTATGCTAAAGTCATATGTTCGTATTTATAGGAACTGACTTTGAAGTGGAAAAGTGCTTAGTGCCACATCAGGTTCTAAGCAGATGTACGCACTTTTTCTTGGCAGAGAGTTGGAGTACTGTTGGTATTTGGAAACCTAAGCAATTCTTGCTGCTCAACGTTCACAAGTAAAGGATTTGGATGTTGACTGGCGCTCTTTTATATGGTAATGACATTAATCACGGGGGGTTTACAAGCGGAGATCATTCAGCTGCGTACAATTTCTAGAACATTTGGGACTGGAAGAGAGGCGTACGCACCCGTTTTGGGTGTACGTACGTTCTTTGAATCGCATGATGTTTGGAAGATCAAAATTAGGACAGTTTCTATGCAACATTTTATAAACAAAACTTTTGTATATTAAGGAGAAATGTCTTAAATGTGTGTGATAGGTTTTGCATAATACTCTCATACTTTCATTTTTTCTACTGATAAAGTATGTTTATGAGCTGCTTGATGAATTAAAAATGAAATATAATTAAGCTAGATTAATAACAGGGTTGTTAATGTTATCTAAAACTATTAAACTATAATTTTCGTTAATTAAAGTTAGACGAAAACTATAAAAACCCTGAAAATTAGACACGTGGTTTTGGCAAATAACTGAAATAAGGACCTTAAACTACAAAAACTAAAAATAATTATAAAAGAAAATGATTAAATCCCCCCCCCCCCCCCCCCAAAAAAAAAAAACTAATTAAAAATATTAATAAATACTACAATAATATATGAACAACACATAAAACAATCTCGTTGTGCATTTTGCATTAATTAAAGATTACAAATTGAACCTTATCATAAAGTGTTACTTGTCATTTTTGAGGCTACTATGATACAAAGATCTATTTAAAGACATTGCCAAATCTTTGAGATGAGATTCTTCCATAATTAAAAGAAAGCTTTTCACAACAGCTGTCCAGCACAAGTACAAAATAAATAGCATGAATATATAATAAATTAGTAAAAAGATCAAAACATTAACATTTACATCATAGAGGAGTTACATATATTGCTACATCGACAAACAGCTTTAAAACACTATTAGTTTAAAAGTAAATGAATAAATGTGCAAACATTCTTACAGGACGGTGGTTATAAGTGACACGAGTGATAAACGTGATATGACTGCCCTCCATTTGATGCATTCTGTTCAAATTGGACATCCCAAGACGACATTCACTCTCGCTACCAAATGTTCCCGCTAACGTGATGTTGGCGCCTGTAGAATAGTGAATGTGGATTTGCTCTCGTTCCCTCTGACATGCCAGGCTCTCTGACACCTACTGCGAGTCACAGATGGCCCCATAATGACTGGAATTGCTAGAGGATTCATTTGCAGCCTAACTTCTGGCTGGGGTGCAGCCCTTTAGGGGAAGCGCTGTGCTCATCTGACTGCACCGACCACCGGCAACGTCCCCTATGATTAGACTACTCTACTGCATTCTATTATCCAGACACACTCCAATGGCACTGGAAACTTTGTAGACTATTTAAAAGGATTTCTTTGGCCAGCTTTTGTGTATGCCCACCATATTGGACCACTTCATAACCTTTAAAACGAGGTCATAAATGAGTAATATATCTTGATAGTACACGTACATTGCCAAGATGTCCATTCAATATGTCCACTTTCATCTAAGGGTACATTTACACGTCAGCAATGTACTAAAAACGACGATCATCGTTCACACAAATTTGCGAAAAATGTTTAAAATGCTGTTATAGCATGTCAGGTCAGTAGTTGGAGATGCGACTTTGTAAGGAAACACAGACTATAGACTGAACACGTAATACGCATGTGCATACGCAAACGCAACATCATAATTTTCACAAATTTGCAGTTTTATAACTTGCGCTGAGACAACAATGCTATTGTTTTTTTTTTAATTCACTCCCAAAACTCCATTATTGTTTAAAAGACCAAAACGTAATTTTTCTCCCCCCTGCTCTTTTGTTGAAAACAGTTGTGTAAATGTCTCTCAGATGCGTTATATGTGTTTTAACATTTAAATATGTTGCTAAAAATGTTCTGTCAGATGCTAAAACTCTTTTTTTTTATTAAGAATGTGTCCTACATGTCCAAAAGTATGTCAACAAACTTTTCTAATTAACTAGTTTGGCCAGGCCCAAACTCGCACCATTGGTTAAACCACAGTGTTCACACTTTTCTGGGAAATAAACTTTAAATTATTTTTAGTTGTCACCACATTAAATTATAGTAAGAGAAGGCATTTTAACATTTGATGCACATCTTGGCATGTTAATGTTTTAATAGCATGTTCTTGGAGTTCCTTTCCTCTTATTCTCATATCTAAGACCATTTTGCACAGCGTACTGACTGCTTCACTTATTTACATGGAGCAAGACCTCATTCTGTCTATCAATTAAGTTGAATATTGCCTGAACCACACCAAAGGAATAGTCGGTTAGCGTTTTGGATGCATAAAAAAAGCAAAACGAGAAGATTCCATCATTCAACCAGCTGGAAGTTCATCATGAGTGCCTGAAGCCATCCACATCAAAGAGCCATCAGTCTGAACAGCTTGCTAAAGAGTGTATGGCTTATTAGCTGAGTACAATAGAACATTCATAAAGATACACATGAAAATCAATTCCCGAGTTGCTCAAAACCTTTGAAAGCTACTAATGGAAGAAGAAGAAGAAGAATGCATAGAGTTTACACCTGCAAGCTGCCATAAATGGTTTAAATCATTCTATTATCCACTTACGGCCATCAAATACCATCCCGCCCCATAAGGCAATAGTGACCTTCATAGTAATTACTCACTACACCAATGACTTCAGACTAAATGGAGAGAAAGAAAATCAGGCTGTTTTCACACTAGAGCCGATGATGTGAACCCAAATCTATTTGGTTGAAACGATTTGGAATTAGTTAATCATGAAAACACACCCAAGTCAAAAAACAGAGGTCATGTGGAGTCAAGTGTGATCCACAATTGCACTAAAAGCAATTCGAACAGCTATTGTTTACATTGTATTTAGTATACGTGCACTACCAATCAAAAGTTAGGGGTCGGTAAGATTCTTTAAAGTATTGGAAAGAAGTCTCTTATGCTCACCCAGGTTGCAATTATTTGATCAAAACTACAGTAAAAAAGTGAAATCTTACTATTGAATATAACGGTTTCCATCGCTTTTCATCATGTCTTCAATGTCACATGATTCTTCAGAAATCTTTCTAATATGCTGACTTTTGACAATTATCAGTTGTGCTGCTTAATCTTTCTTTTTTATGGAATCTTTACTTTCAACTTTGATCAATTTAAAGCATCCTTGCTGAATATTTCTTTGAAAATTAAAAGTTATTAACTCAAAACTTCTGAATGGTAGTGTACATTTAGTACAGAAAGAAGTACCACAAAAAAATTGGTCCTAAAACCAAACCATGAGTAAAAAAGTGAACTAGACATTTCATTTCCTTTTTTGACAACCGCATGTACTGTACTCGTGTAGGTTCACATGACGATGGCTTAAATATACTGCCATTTGGAGCCACATAATATGTGGGATAAAGACTTGACAGGTTCAGACTAAGCAATCAAACCGAGCGTGAAAACAACCAAATTGTTATGAACACATTGACACATGCGCTTATTTGAGCAATTCTGTAAAGTCTCCCTGTAATGCTATGTTCCTGCTGACGCTTCAGGTGCACCTGGTGTAGATGTCTGGCTATATTGAGGTCAGAGTTTCTATTATTATATGACTGGAAGTCACGATTTCCCAGTTTGGAGACTGTGTATGATTGTGTTTTGCAAAGGGGCTATATTTTCAAAGGAGGGACAGACACTGGCATCTGTACTGACGAGATACAAGTTATGCCAAAAACAAAAAGTGATGAAAGATTCCTAAACCTCTGAAACGAGCACAGATAAATAAGTTGGCAGAATGTACATTCTTTCCACCTAAATGACTTCCACACATCTGGATAGGGGAGCAATTAACATACTTGTAAAGGCTAAAACCTGAGTTATTCAAAATAGTTCATTAGAAAGACCACAACAATAAACACTGAAAAAGTAATTTGTGTACCATTGACATTTAGATTATTTGCATGACTATAGCTACTCTATATACTCATGAGATGTATATCCTGTATGTATACCAATATATTAGGTGTTATTTCATTTATGACCATTTCTGTGTGTTCTGGTAGGTAAGTTTCGGCGTGGCTTGATATTGCACGCATGACTCTTTCATAAGCACAACTGTCTCGGCTAGTGATCGATAGCGTTCGGCGATATGTTAGTTTAAAAAAGAAAACAGTCAACAACTTGTTTGTCAACCAGAGAAACACCCCCACTTTTCTCCATCAGAGAACAGAAACATCTACATTCCTGGATTTCTCTTGCATTTTGAACCGTTTGCCGTTTGTTTTTGCCCCTTGTCCGTTACCGTTCGGAGGTGGTTGAAATCTGCAGAGACGAGCTGAAATAAACAATACTCGAGACGCAGCAATGGCAGAGAAGTCTCCACTTGTTTTCCTCTTCCTCCTGTTCTCCAAAATGAAAGCTGGTAGAATGAAGTTTTACAGTGGGACGTCCTGCCCGCAATGCTACAGGCTGACCCGCACGGGGTCACAAGAGGTCTTCGTAGTCAAGGAGTTTTGAGTGCTGCCGTGTTTTCCAAAGTCGGAACAGACGGAAGTCAAAGTACATCTCAATCATCTCTTTGCCTAAAGGAGAGGGGAATAGAGAGGGAGATATGGCGATCTGGAATACATTTGCTGAATTCAGTGTGAGCATGGCTCTCTATGATGAACAGACGCTTCCATATAGATTCTCTCAGGTGGTAATTGGAAAATGGCATGCAGCGCAAGACAATATAGATAAAGAGAGATGACAAAGAAGTGATAGAGAATGAAGAGAGGAAATTGAGAGTCAGTAGCTATGCTTCCATCCACCTATTTTTATGCGCATTTTGGGATATCGCATAAGAAAACGCTGGATAGGAATGGCAAGATATGCATAAATTCTAATGTGCTTATAAAACTCAGTTAAGTCATATTCTTAGTAATATTTAGCACCGGTTTATCAGTAAGTGATGATTTCATTCTCTTCCGCCTCATTGGATGGAAATGGCGCTTTATTTGCAAATTTTAGTTAGATATTTTAATATTGCAAATAGTTTAAATTTGGATGGAAACATATCTATTGATAGAGAGGGGGATGGGGTGGCCGGCCCAGGATAAGTAAAAAAAAAAACATAACTCTCATACAGGTATGATACAACATGAGGACAAAAAAAAGCTATACAATAGCTTTGTATGACAAAAATCACTACAAATTTGGAGTTCACATGGGTGAAAAATCCCTTTAAATAACATGCAGTGTATGTGTATCAGTATCACTGTATGTTTCCTCCATTACCAACTACTAGATTTCAAATCATGCAAGAAAGAGTCTGTTTATATGTATGTAGGAGTGTGAACATAAGCACATTTCAGCAGTTTATTGCAGACGTTCTCACCCTGAGAGGAGAGCTCCAGCGGTGACTCAAATTTGACAGAATAAGGCCTCATCAGGTTCTTCAGTTTCTGGAACAGCTGTTGGCACATGATAAGCCAAGACATTAATAATCCCCCCTTTTTCTCCCACCCCCCCTACACAGCTCTCTCACTTTCTCCTTCACTCGCTCTTTGACTCGAGAGGTTAGTTAGGGATACTGGCAGTCTCTCTCTTTGTGGCCCTGTATAATAATATCTCACACTGGCGACTGGAAGGGCATACTGGAACCTTCAAAACAAACCAGTTCAGATCTTAACATCCATGCACCACTCTGAGAGCCTTCAGAACCCAGACAGAGATTAAAGATGAATTTACAGACACAGATTTTCAATTCCGGCTCATCCTGAGAAGGAAGCCGGTGTCTTACAGAGGAAATAAAAATGAGAACGTGACCACAGCGCTACGGAGGATACCACAAACCAAATGCTGCAATATTCATAGAACTCTCCTTTGGGATCAACATACATGGATATGCTCTTGTGAGGACCAAATTCTGTTAGCAGATAACCCAGCATGCGCTCACAAACTCACACAAGTCAGTCATCCGTGTGCCAATCGCAAGCATGCACTCAAATGCAGTTCTCAGGAACGGTCGCGCCTTGTGGGAAATGACGCATGGCGAATGAGATTTACGTTGAACCCGTCTCCATAGAAACTCATTTGAACATTAGGTTTCAAGGGCGGTGTGAATGTGTCCTTGGGGTGTAATCTCGGGGCTCCTGTCATATAACACTTGTCAGGCTACCAAACAGACGGAATGAGCTGGAAAGTCAAGACTGACCTTAAAGGACAGACGCAGCTTTGCGTTCAAATCACAAGTCCAACAGTTAAAGCGTTTCAGATTAGATGTTAATGATCACAGAAACTAGTCTGTGTGTTACATATACTATTGTTTAAAAGTTTGGGGTTGGAGATATTTTGATTTGAGATATAAGATATTTTATTGTTTTTTGAAAGAAGTCTTACACTCATCAAGGCTGCATTTATTTGATCAAATGTACAGAAAAACTGTAATATTATGACCTATTATAACAATTTGAGATTAATATTTTACCATATTGTGCCATACAATCCTTCAGAAATCAATCAATATGCAGATTTGCTGCTCAAGAAACATTTATTATTATTATGATCAGTGTTATTTTAGAATCATTGCTATACTATTAAATTTAATTTTAATTCAAGTTTTAGTAAAATCTGCATAGTTCTTACTCGTTTTTGTTTTAATTATTTTAGTTCAAGTTAAACGAAAAGAAAATGAGAAATGAGTGCTCGGCAACTAGCTAAAATAAATATTTGTTATTGATAATAACCTTTTTTTTAACATTGTAAATGTATTGATGCTTAATATTTTGATGGTACCGATACATTTCCAGGACAATGTTATGAATAGAGAGCTCAAAAGAACAGCATTTATTTGAAACAAATAACGTTTGCAATATTATTAAAGCTTTATATCTACTTTAAATTTTTGACCACTTTAACAGATTCCTAATGAATAAAAGTATTAAATAAAATAAAAGAAAAAATGAACAGATCACAAGCTTTTGAACAATATCTCCAAAGTCAGAGTCAAAATTGGGTTTATTCATTACATTGCAGAAAATAAAATGAGTTGTTTCAAGAAACTAAAGTGTATTTAGCCAAAAATAGTTATTTAATTACTATAAACTGACTATGACAGACTTGATTCATAAACATAGCTCTAAATCTATAAAAGATACTGCACAGAAAAGCATTATTTTAAGTTACATAACTGAGGGAAAAAGGCTGTCAGGCATGATGGTGGCAGACGGAGAGGTGTTGTATAGAAAAACGGAGAGATGAAGTTGGTGGATGAGTGAGTATTAAGAGATGAGAGCTGAACACGGCCACACGAGGCCCCAGAGGGACCATTTCTAAATATAATGCAGAAACTCGATGTACAAGCATTACGTGAATACTGCGGACTTGCTGCTTCACAACTTTACGTACCTTCTCTCCATTCGGATTGCCCAGGACATAGCAGCCCATGATGTGGATCAGATTTGGCTCTGGATTAACTTTGCTCATAAACCGGCTCAGTCGTTTCCAAAACCTGCATGCACATCACAAACACACACACAAGCAAATCCCTCTGATAATAGTTCTCTCATTAAAAGAATACTGTAACAGAAACAAAAGTGTGGATCACACTAACTGGCTCATGTCTTCTTCTTTCTCGACCTTGGCAAAAGTGGCCACTTTATTCTTCAGCAGGTACAGGTGTCCTGGGCCGCCCTGAGACAGAAAAAGACACATTTGAAACAAACTCAAAGAAACAGGAGTACTGCTGTCTGAACTGAGAAAGAGAAACCTGTGCATTCTGTCCATCTGAGCAAACAACATCAAAACCCAAATCAAACAGAGGAAACCCTAGAGCAGTATGATTCCTACAGACACTGCTGATTCACTCTGGTGCACTTGCGGTCTCATTTCTTGTCATTTTGTGTTTGTTGGCCTTGTTTTTCTCTTACTTGACAAAATATCAGCATGCGCCAGATCTTTGAGCCCTTCCTGTAGGCAGTCAATCTCTTCTCAATCTCCTCTGCACAAAAAAACAAAATACTGTCAGGATGACCAGCACGGCTAGTCACATTTACATGCACTGATTATGCATAAGCTGCCGATGTCTAAGACCTTCATAATGTTCTTTTATTGGGGAAAGGTCATGGTAATTTATACAAAACCTAGGATTCGACTATTACCCTGTTATCAAGGGAGAAATTGTGTAACCACAGTTTGCTTGCATGGCTGGAATATTGTCAAATAAAAAGTCAAGTATGGACTCTTTCAAAAGTGATCTAAAGACTTGCTTACTTCATCTGGCCTTTGTTAGATCTGATAACTGTGAGTCGAATTTGGTCCATTCTTATAGTTTTAAAAGTGCTTTATAAATCAAATTTTTATTATTTATTTTATTCCTAAAGGTTCACCTTTTTATTTTTTATTATATTAGCCCTTAAATATTAGTTTACAATAAGGCTCCATTTATTAATCTTAGTTCATTTTAATTTCAATATTATTTTGTATATATTCTTTTTTTTATTAAATAATATTCACAAAGAAAAACAAATGTATTGCTCATTGATAGTTATTTTTAGTCAATGCATTAAATAACATTTACTAATGGGACCTTATAAAAGAAATTATGATAATTATGTTATCATATCAATTATGATAAACATATAATGCAAAAACAATATAATTACATAACAATTTGCCTTTTAAAAATAAGGGAGAAAAACAGATTTTAAACAGTCACTGTAAAATGTTGCTGCTTCTCTGATCCGGTGTCATTTATCAGGAATCCAATTGTTTTTGTGTTTCTCATGCTGGCTGGTGCAAAAATCAATACAGAACCCACTGTCATTCCACACTGAAACAATCAGGCAGGGTGTAAAATGCTCAAATACACAAAACAGCACAAACCAAACACACACATAAAGCTACATACCAAGAATATCATCAAACGTGGCGTGCTCATGATCCTGGAGATAAAAAAATAATGAAGGCAATCAATATAAACACAGATAAGACTTAACGACATTGCATGACTAATTCTGAAGGGAAATGTTTTTTCTGTAATACTTAATGTCGCTAATCTCTAATATGCACGTGTCCAGATAACATTCTTGGCTCCTGCTTTTCTTTCTGCGTCTGAGGACGTGTTGTCCTTTACTATTGTGCTTGGTCTTCACTTGTCTGTCTTCTGGGCAGCATTTTGCTACGTGTCCAGCTGTATATCATCCCACATAGAGCATTGGCTTTATTGCACAGGGCATTACGCATCTGTTTCAAGTGTCTATGAAAATCTGTAACCTTTAAACTGATATTGTGTTTGGCATTAACCTGTAACATTGGGATGATGCGTGTCATCATGTCATATATCATGCAAGTGATGCAGTAAGTTTCACTTACATAGAGTATGGGTATAATAGAAGGATCATCCTTTCGAATAATATTGGGAACATATTCTGCTTTGGGCACTTTTGATGAGATCAGCTAAAAGATAAAAAAATCACAGATAAAAATGATCAATTACATGAAAGAATGTAATTAAAGAAACAGTTCAACCAAAAAGCAACATGTTCAGATTATTTACTGAGGCCACCCAAGAATCCAAGATGGAAAGTAATGTTACATCTACTTTTCCATTACTTTTTCCCACCTGAAATAAGCTTGTGTCTTTGTTTTTTGTAAATAATTAAAATGTAAAAAAGTCAGGTAATTTTTGGCAAATGAAAAGGTCCTTTCAGACCAAAAGTGAAATGAATAAGTCTCTTATTAAGAAATTGCCACCTGTACAGTAGAGGGCGCAGAAACAAACAAACCTTTCAGCTGTGCTGCCATTCTGTAGTAAGTTCAACACTCTTACTTTAGCAATTAGACACATTTCACTGTTTTTCATTCATTTTGAGGAATACGGAATTTTTTTTTGTTCAATGCGAGATGAGTGAATGCAAGCTCCCATATAGTCTAGAGAACTACAATAATAATGTTTACACAGCGCTCACAACACCTCTGCACTCTCAACATGTGGACAGGAGAGCTAGCTGTCAGTCAATACTTTAACAACAAATGCTCGCTTTGATCCAGCTCTACAAAGCGTGACACGCGTGGCAGGTTAAACATAATGTAGGCGGCAATAACCGTCCCATTGTTTACAAGAGAAGTTTACTTCACACGAACAGACCATTTTTAACAATAAAATGAAACAAATAGTAATATGCAGAAATGATAATTTGTTTTGGACTGCTCCTTCTGCAGAATTGTGAACAATTTTTTCTGCTTATGCACATGTGACCTTCCCAGCTTTGCAGTGCTTTTTTCAAACGATGACTGATTTTTTTTAGATAGAAAAGACCCTTATTCGGCTGGGGTCGTGCTGGGTTTAAATATGGATTTTGGACCCTTCAGTTGCAGTAGAAAGAGAAAACTCTTGAGATAAAACCCCTTAATTTCTCTCCGACTGAGGAAAGAAAGTCATATACATCTTGGATAGTTGTAAATAAGGACATTTTAATTTTTGGGTGAACTATTCCTTTGAGTTAAATTAAGAAATTTTTTAAACAAAATTACAGTAAAAATGAATAAATAAATTATGTACCATAATTTTAGGAGGGATGAAATCGTCCCCCTCACATGCCAGTCTCTCCATCTCCCTCTCTTCCTCCCAATCCATGTCTTCACATCCGCCCTCGTCTGGAGTACAGCAGGGCGTCTGCAGATCCCCACCTGTCGCACCACAACACAGCACAGACAGACAGTTCAATGATGAACGAAGGCAAAGCAGAATAAAGGCAGAGAGGAGAAAGAAACAGTGACAAAGGAGGAATGAGAAGACAAAAATGGTGGAGAAAGAGAAAGGTTGAAATAAAAAAAGGTAATGGAACAAAGATAAGATAGATAAACAATTAATACTTCAGTGAACTTTCACTCTTAATTTTGTCTTATTTTGATAAAAGCAAATGTTCACCCAAATATGTTATTCCAAACCTTTATGCTGTTATATTTTTATGTGGAACAGTATAAGACAAATATTAGATATTACATGTAACAAATTATAAATGTTACAACTGACTGAAATAAAATAAGTTTAAATTGAAGTACAAAAATGACTAAAACTATAAATAAACATTTACTGACGAAAATGCATGTAGAATAAAAACATAATTTCTAAAACATTTAAATAAATTTAATTGCAAATAAAAAGGAAATTTTCAGAAAACTGAGAACATAAATATAAATTAAATGCAATTAAAAATACTGATAAATACTATAAACTCTGATCTGAAGTCACGATAATTCCTTTATTTTTCAATAAAAAAAATAACATTTTGGGTTTGGAATGACATGAGGGAAAGAAAACGATGACAGCATTTTCATTTTTGGGTGAACTATACTTTTAACGGAGGTAAGATACTTTTCATGAATCCCGAATCACTGACTTAATAACTTGAATCCTTAATCGCTTGTTTGACTGCATGCAGGCCATTTAAATATACAGTGCACCTGACTAGTGTAACAAATATAGAACTAAATGAGAGACTTGAGAGTATTATCAGTAGTATGAATAAATAGTATGAGTAAAAGGGAGAAGAAAAACACCATTAGAAAATCAGCACCACAGAAAACCAGGCTGCTAAAGAGAGAGAAAACAGACAGAGAAAAGCAAACATACAAATATTACAACTGTAAGTCAAATGTTCACAATCATTCACCGAAGACAAGAATGTAAAGAATAAATATGATGAGAAAATAAGTCCAAAGACAAACTACACACAGAGTTACCATGCTGACACAGAATTCCAGTGCGCACACACACATTCATCTCCAGAGTCCAGACAGACACTCCAGGCGGGACAGATACTCACAGAGAGAGAAAGAGAGGAGCACAAATTCGGGACAGAACCACGCTCAGAGGAAGACAGACAAACATGATCAGCATCAAGAGCAGAGGAGGCACGTCACTGCGAGGATGTGTGTGTGAGTCTACTGTATGTGTCGGTTATAGAAGTGTTCCATAGGATCTGCAAGAACTTCCAAGGCGGCTTCTGATGGTTTTATGTACACTAACATTCACAAGTTTGGTGTCAGTAAGAATGTTTTTAAGAAATAATAGCTACTTTATGCATTAAATTGATCAAAAGTAACAATAAGGATGTTTGCATTGTAACAAAAAATATATTTCAAATAAATGCAGTGTTTTTTTACTCTGAAATTTGATCAAAAAGTTTACAAAAATCAAACAAAAATCAACAAAGTTTTCCACACAAATATTGGATCATGTGACTGAAGACTGGAGTAATGATACTGACAATTCAGGTTTGATATCATAGGAATAAATTACATTTAAAATGTTAACACAAAAAACAGCGACATAAAATTTATATAATATTTTAGAATATTAGCATTTTTACTGTATTTTTACTTTATTTTTACTTTATCATATAAATGCTGCCATTGTAAGCATAAGAGACTTCTTTCAAAAACTTTTTTTTTAATTTATATACTGATCTTGACATATGAGAATGCTAAGTGTGTCAAACTGGCATGTACTGACCGTGTGTGTGTGTGTGTGTACATGTGGACTCACTGTCTTTTGAGTCGTGTAGGGAGTCTTGTTTGACAGGGGTCGGATCACTCCAGGATCGGTTGAAACTCTTCGCCCTGCGCTCTGCAAATGCTAGTGAAGTGGAGAGATGGTCACACGCACACACACGCAACACCCCATGATCCTCACAGACTGTGGGCCGCAGCACATACAGTACACTCAAACACACCAACAACCACAACACCAGCTATACACACGCACACATTTCTCAGATGCTTCAATGTCCATTTCCTCCATTGTCCTTTTGCTACACCGTCGTTTTATTGGCTACAGTAATGGAAAACTCAATCATCCTCCATACAAACACACAAACATTCCCAATATACACATGCACATGCAAACCTACATTAACAAAGCAAGCAATGAATCACATGCACAAACAAAAACACATGAAACAAACACAAATTAAGCTGTGGAATAATTTATACTTCATATTCACACATAGACTCACTTTGTGCTTTCATTCTTCTGCTGCCCACCATTCTTAAATGCTTCCGGAAATTCCTAGAAATTAGTCAAAGACAAAAAAAAGAATAAAGAGTTGAAGAAGCAGCGAGAGGATACATCTGGTCGTCAAGACGACGCTTTCATTTATGTTTGGATAAAAACACGAGAGCACACAAACGGCATGTCTTCAGTCAATAAATCATATAATGTATCTGAGCTTGAAGACGGGAAGAGATTTCCCTTGGGTTATCCAAAAGCACAAACATATTTTGAAGGCCATATGAAACCCAAGCGCTTCGCTAAATATTTGCACCACGTAGGCAGACTTGTGTGCACTCCTGTGCAGCATTGAACCAGATAGTGTGTACTTTCTTTGAGCCATTTGGCATCTCTCCAGCTGACTGAGAAAGCAGACAGAGAAAAATGCCACTGCAGTAGAGTCTGTCCACACATCCAACATGACTCTTACTCTACGCATATCCATGACAACTGTACACTTAATTATAACGGTTGAAACATTAGTAAGGGGTGGAAAAATGTGAGAGAGGCTGCAACAACAAACGAAAAGACAGAAACGTTAGGTCAAAAACACCCATTGTATGCAGGCGCTAGGCTAGGGCGCTAGGCTAACACATTACAAGCATGACGTTCCATTGTACATAAATGTAATGTGTTCTTGTGTTACTGTGGTGGTAGATAGTTACCTTCAAATGCCTGTGCCATTTAGAAACTATCAAATCAAAATGTCAGTTTTGAGGCATTTAGTAGCATACATGTGTGTTAGCATTGAGGCTAGCTATATGCTGGTATATTACTAAATGTTGGCAAAATATTTCAGCATCGAAAAATGGCACAGTTTTTCTAGATGCAGATTTCAAACTTCGCAAAATGGCACTGAAATGAATGGAAATGCTAGCTTCCACCAGGTAGGGCAAAACACCAGTAGACCAATAGGGCAAAACATCCACAGAACTGTGTCCCAGGCCTGGCAATTTTTAGCCATTTCAAGCGACAAATATTTAGATAATCTCTCAAAAGAAGAAAAACAGGAATATGTGAATAAACGCCAAATTTTATGCACTTGCGATACATATACACTCACAGGCGTAATGAGCTAAAACAGTGATGATAAGATCAAATTCAGTAAACACCTTGATAATATACTATATACAGGTAAGCAGATGAGCCCAGAATATGAACAAAACAAGAAGTTTTCCTTAGGAAAACGCTTAACATGAAATTTTGCAGAATGCGTCATTATCTGGGTACATGGCGTGCCTTTATATAGTATGTTTTATTAATGAACTGAATTTGGTCCTCCAATATCAATGTGTAGTAAATCTGAACTGTATTTATAATATACAGTGGAGTTCACTTATCTGGAGTCACGGTTAACTCGCCAATACTATGTCGACGTTTTTGAAGTGGAACCGCCAAACTCCCTATTTGTCTTATTATTTTCTTGTGGGTTATGTCGATTCTGTTATGTTGCCGAATCCTAGTATCTCGAGCAAAAACGAGGGACATATACGCCACTTCACATGGTTATCTCGTGACTGAGAGTTCACTGCACATGCGCCGAGTTAGCGTTGCACGCAGCAGATCCGCCCAAATGCAGGCAGAGCAGATGTTCACTCCTCCAAGTGCAAATAAATCTGGCTTGTTTATCATGTCTCAGTCAAAACTGTACACCCAAAAATACAGGAAGGAGTGGGAATCAAACCCTGAATTCCAAGGCTGGTTAAAGCAGTTTATTGGTGATAATACGCGGACATACTTGTTAGACAGACAGAATGCAAGAAAGTATGCAATCTAGTACAGCCACACAACGCGCACGCACACACACACACTCACGCACGCAAATCGCTGTTTCTGACACGCGCTCTGCTCAGTGCCGCTGTGGATTGAAGAACCCGGTTGTTGAAAGACGGGACGAAGCCGAATTTGTTGAAACAGCACATTAGACAGGCAGAACGCAAGAAAGTATGCAATCTAGTACAGATGACCTCACGAATATGTTATGACTGTTTACGCTGTGAGCAAAATTGTGTTTGGAATGTTGGAGAATATAATTAAAGTTTTGTATCGAGAATCGAAGGTGTTTTTTGGTGGTGCACATATGCCTTTTGTTGTTAGCAAACATATACATTGTATGTACATTTTTATAGCATGCTGATCCCTTCATCAAATAAATCGCCATATTGGTTATCTCGCTAAACGGTTATCTCAACTCTTTTTTGCAACTCCCGAGGCCGTCGACATAACCGAACTCCACTGTACTATTATATAACATACTTGTAACATACTTTTTTTAACAGTCAAGAAGCAAGTTCATCATCAAAAGCAACACCGGTATATGATCTGACAGAACGTGACATTAGATAAACTGTTTCTTTAGAACAACTCTACTCCTAAAACTGTTAGCAATTTTTTATTTTATTTCATTATATATCTGCTAAACATTCATCTAAACAACAGCCTGAATGAGTAAAACTGACTGAAAAAGAAGACACGCTTATCGGCAATGCTGAGATTGTTACGCATACTTGCATTATGCATTATTATAAATTGCCTTCGAACACATTTCCAAATACACATGAAATGAAGCATTTGCATACTTATGGACTATTCTAAGCCATTTTGTAGCATAAAGAGGGCAAATAGTGCGTTCACACTGAAAATTCCATCAAGGAAAAAGTGCACTTAAAAAGTACCGGTTGATGCATTTAATTAACTGAAAAAATTAATTGTGGAATATTGGACACCTTATGTCGCAGCTTTACATAGGTAGCCAAATAGAAAGGGATAATATCAAACTCTGATGGATGACAAAATAAACAAATAACCACAAATATAAGTGCTCAGTCGTCAATTTGGGCCTTATAGTCCTTGTTCAAACAAAAACAACACTCTTAGCAATGATACATATGGCTGGCACACTGGGGAAGCATATCCTCATTAGCCAGTGCATTGTGTAGGGAAATTTCATTTCAGAATTTTATTGAGTCTGTTTCAAGGATTCTCTCAAAGTGTCCTGTTTTGTTACATAATTACATTGTAGATCATGACTAATTGGAAGGGAAGTAATGAGGAGACAGGAAGAGTTTAGCAGAAACAGGAAAGAAAGATACAAAAAAGGCTCTGTTTACACATGTGACAGAGCTGTGCCCACCTGTGAGAGGAGGGAGATATGAAGAAATCTCCTTTTTCTGTCTGTCTTATGGCTTATTTACACCCACGTGCATTAGAGAGAGAGAGAGAAACCTCCCTTGCCCCCGCAGCGGAGGATGAGTCAGAGCCTTTCTTCTCCATTGTCTCTTTTCATTCTCTCACTCTCTCTGTCCCATGTCTGCAATCACTGCTCCTCTATTAGCTCTTTAATTTCATCACCACCTCTCTCACGCTGTTAAATAATTCTATTTCCTCAATCATGCCCCTTTCCTTTTTTTAAAGGAATATTTCACCAAATATGAAAATTCTGTCATCATTTCCTCATCCTCATGCTGTTCCAAAACCATTGCTTGGCGTCCAGCTTCCCCTCGCTGGATGAAATTGGTGGAACTAGATTGTCCAACTACACCCTAATTCTACCCATGCATTTAAATGTATTATCTTATTATTATCTTGGGTGCTCTTCTACAATCTCTATAATTGAAGTGAATGGTGACTGGAACGATTGCACTTCAAAAACCACAAAAACTTCTATGGAAGAAAGTCATACAAGTTTTGAATGACACAAGGACATAAACTTATTGATAACAAATTTCTATTTCAGGTGAACGATCTCTATAATTGGAGGCTCAGTAGGGTCGGACAATATGTTATTTCAGGTCACCTCAGGTTTTGGCAATTACTTAAGCGTTTTTCCATCCCAGATTGTCTTTCACCTATAGCAGCTGTGCATTGTGGGAGACATCTGTCTGGCTGCTCCAAACTGCTGTCCAATATGACCTCTCCGGTTCCCATTCGTCCCCACTCACAGGCGTAACTATGATTATGTAATTTTATTCTTGCCTTAACTTCCACTCATTCAGATTCTCACTCCTCTCCATTCATCTCTCTCTTTCATAATCTCTCTGTCCTTCCCTCCTTCTCCTGAATATATGATTGCAGTATCATTTGTCTCATAGGGTTGACTTTCCAGAGACACATTATACCACCCATTTCTAACAATACACTCCTGAATCATCTGTTACTGTGCTACTGTGACCATCTGGTCCTGTTTCAATTATCCCTGATCCTTAGAGAGGACTCTGAATGAAACATACTGGGTAAAAACAAAGGCCAAACAATGAAAAAAAAAACTTCATTGATTATATAAAGAATATGCTTATCACTGTGTTTATCTGTACTATTATACAATATATGCTTTTTCCCTGTTGCTTGCCAGAGGCTTGTGTGTGGATGTGATGTGTGTGTGGAGAGGATAATAAATCTTATCAGCATGACTCATGAATATTAATTAGATGGCATAATGCTCATCCAGTAGTCATAACCGATTTGCTGAAATCGAACCAAATTAGGATACTGATTCAATTGAATACAGATATAATCGGATGGCAGAAGTTACACTATGGAGTAGTTCGAAAAGAACACACATTTTTTTAAAAGGGAGAAAAATGAAATATGAAAGGAAAAAAATATACACACACACACACACACATATATATATATATATATGTATATATATATATATATATATATATATATATATATATATATATATATATATATATATATATATTTCTACTCAATTACGGTATCACTATAAAAAAACTTATTTTACATTTATTTTCATTCTAACATGTTTATTTAAATTCAAATCCACTTGTTTTACTGAATTAATCTGAAGTTTGTTGGTATTGGGAATGTCAACAATATCTCTTGTAGTCATGTTTAAATTGGTTTGATAATTCTCCAATAGCCCCCTTATTTAAGAGGTTACAAGCAACTGCATGTTCCTTTCAACTTGCATAGTTCAGTCAACACCTCAGTTACACAAGAGTAAGAAATTTGGTTTGTGACTGCAAAACAAAAAGCAATGTTAAAGTGTGTTGTAACTGTGTAACCGATCGAATCTATCTCTCATCTCAACCCTAACGCACAGCAAATTAAGTGCTAAACTGTCAAAGAATATATATGGATGGATGGATGGGTGGGTAGATGGATGGACACACAGACAGAATGTACTGCTACCAGAAGGGTCTGTACTGCCAAAGATCTTTCCCTGTCTGACAGGAGTAAAGGCAGCAATAAATGACAGGCCAGCAACAAAGTACCTCTGAATCACGCCGGCTGACTCCACCTCACTCTTTCTCCTCTTTCTCGCTGCTAGACTCCGGAAAACCCTGCCAGGAGGTGACATAACTTTAATGGCAGATAGGGCAAGGCTCACTTGAGTGCGGTTAGAGGTTAGAGCCATGCTCATGAAGGGGCAGTGTTAGCCTGGGGTTAAGCAGGACGAGCTCCTTCTGGGCAAATAAAGGTTCAGTCACCAGCAGAGCCTCGGATTGGATTAAAGTATAAATGAACGGGACTCTTGCCAAAACAGGCTTACGCAGAAAATCAAAAGACTTTTTATTTATCATTGACGTGTTGATAACAGAATATCTTGACCTTACCGATAACATAACTAACTGCATCACCTAGACTGAAATTCAGTCCAGAGACTCAATTTCTCCTTACAATTAAATAGAATACGTAATTAAGTAAATAAAACTGTTAAAAAAGCAGCTAATATGCTACTTTATGCAATTAACATTTCTAGATGATAAACTCATGTCAAAAGTTGATATCCATCAGCTTCCGTCAGCATTTCTAAACCATCCAAGACATCTACATCTCTGTCTCTCGCTGAGATAATCAGAATTATCCAGACCAGCCCATCAAACATGTCTCTAAGCTATTTCCTGAATCAAAACGCACCGCTGCATTACACACCACTAAAGCAACATCATCAATCTTTCCCTCCGGTTTTCAAACCAAGCGCAGTGTGATTCTTTTATACATCAAGGTAAAATGATTTTACTTCAGTTTCATCATCGTGGCGGCAGTGAAACGGCAGTCTCCTCTGAGCCACCCTGAGTAGATTCAATAAATGTTTGTTTCATAGACGTAACGTGTGAATTTAAACAGGTTTGTGTTTTTCCTCACACAATTTAAAATTATAGAGGAATTACAGAAAGAAAGTACCTCAGAGATCCTCAGAAAAATCTAACCCTGTCCAGATAGAAATGTCTGTGATTGCAGTATATTATTTTTCTCCTAGATTCTTTTCATTTATTTCAAAGATAGGATATTGTGAATAAAGCTGAAGTGGTGGGACAGAAGGGATGGTGCGGGCCATGTGCAGAAGCTAGCGTTTGACATCACACACTGTCATTTTGTGACATTTAAAGGGTACAAAAGGGATACTTACGAAATCCTGTAGAGCAGAGTGGCGAGGCAGACAAAAAGGAGAGAGAAAGATAGACAGAATGCTTAGATAACAACCACGTTTGAAGAAAGTGTGTGTGGTCATCGTGTACTTGTCGTCTCTCTGAGTCACTTTGACAGTAAGTGAATGTGTGTTAGTGGTGAGACACCTGTTGTGCCATCTGTATTTGAGGTCAATATAGGCTTCAAACTTCAGTTAGTTTGTTTGCTTTTGTGTGTGTGTTTGTGTGTGTGTGTGTAATGAAGTGAGTACTTACGCTTGCATGGTTGTGGTAGCAGTCTGAAAGCTGAACATATTCTCTTTAGGGAACCAACTGTTATCGTCTGGTTAGAAACAGACATATAGAGAAAACATCAGTATGGTTGAAACGATGCATCTGAATGTATGAATTGTCAAATTGAACAAATATATACAGTGGCCCCAAAAAATATTTGCATGCATAAGCCACACTCAGTAGGAATGTAGGAATTTCATTGCACTAGACAAGACAATATACAGTGACGTAAAATAAATGTCACTTGGTTTGATAATTGTGTCATCTAATGACACATCTAATATTTTTAAATTAATGTTTTGGGTTCAAAATAAGTTAAGCTCAATTATTGCAAGTCAATTAGCACAGAAAATCATGTTGACTTTTTATATAATAAAAGAAACAACATAAAGAAACATGGTAAAACAAAGACACTTGCAATAGAAGTTAATAGTCCCAGTGAAATTTCCAGCAAAAACACGTTTTATTTGGCTATAAAGCTGTCTAAATTGTCTTTTTTGTGACAAGTCTACTGTCATAGGTTTCTGAACTACTTCTCATTCATCAAGGATTCATCTGTTTATCTGAGGGTTGTTGTCATCAAGAAAGACATGTTTTCAGGTAAAGACATACAGTACCAGATAACTTGTTTCTGTCTGGTTTTCAATTGTGACACCTTATGAATATATGCAAACAAGAAAGAGACATTTACGTCTATCTACTGATTCAAGACTACTGGAATACTACCTGATTAACTTGGTATTGAAAGGTTCTAACTTTGTTCAATGTTAGTACACGATTCCATCACATATTCTCATGTTAACAGGTATAATTTTTAAGTAAAATGGCTAAACCATTGAGGTATTTTTCCAAGGTGTATATAATAAAGGATGTGAAATAATTGCCTAATATTAACTACTTTGGTGCTGCAAGTATATTCCACAACGCCACGATAAGCAACCTTCTCATCTCAGCTGACTCATTGGTCAAATAGCGATCGTCCATGTTTGAGATGACCAATCAAATTAAGCGGGTTTTACAGAAGCTGTGAGTTCAAATTCCAGCGCAGTGCTACAGTTAACAGTCAAAGTGTGAGATAAAATGTAAGTAGCTAAAACTAAAATTTTTGTAAATTGACAGCTTTTAAAAGGCTATTTTGAATTCGAGACAAGACAGTTATCAAAAATGTTTTCATCATAAGCATATGATGAAAAATATATTTGCACACATTGTGAATGACTTTAATAGAGGTAGTTGCCTACCTTTCCTAATAGCTTCGCTTGTTTGTTGAAAAAAGATACATAAAACATAAATATCGGCTGACCATACGTTTGCTTTCTTCACTGACAGAGTAAAATTATCAATCAAAGCTCAGCTTAAGGAAGGCAAGAGATAAGGAGACAGAGAGAAATAGAGACAGAAAGTGATGGAGATGAGAGAGGAAGAGCAGGTATTGACAAATAATTTATGCTACTGCCCACTGATATAGTTTTAAAGTTATTGTTATTTTATTTTTCTATTTTTTGGCCTTGAAACATATTAAAATGTGGATGGCATGCCCTCGAACCCCCCTAGCAAGCTCTGTATTTATAAAACCCTGCATTCAAACATTCATTTAAGTGCAGTTTAAGTATCCAAATACTTTTTGGGGCCACTGTGTGCAGATTCACCAGCACCAACACACACACACACACACACACACACACACGGTCCACTCCACAGAGGGAGAGAGCACAAAAGAGACACACAGGAGAGAGGAGAGAGACACAGGAGAGTGGGAAAAATACAGACCACGGCACATCGAACACATCGACGCCCCCCGTTGTTGGCTGAACCCCACCCCTTCCCCTCGGCCAGAGCCTCTCTCTCTTTCTCTGTCCTGCCGCTCTCCCCCTCTCACCTCGCTCCAGCCCAGTCATGCGGTCCACACTGCACATCCGCTCTAGTGGTGGCCGGCGCTGCTTGCCTGCCTCTCGGGTGCTGCTTTCCAGGTCCAGAGAGCCCTGGCTGCGTGATGGAGCCCCGGAACAGGTCTCACACGCCAGGCCGCATTCCTTTCCCTCCCCCCAGCCTCGAATGTTGTGCGCGCTGACTGAGCTCTGGAGAGGCTGGGAAAGGTGGTGGTGGTGATGGGGTGCCCCGTGTTGATGGTGCGATGTTCCAGCACCGTGGGGGTTGGCTCCGCTGGTTCCAACATATCCACCTCCGCCATGTTGGTGGTTGCCATGATGGTGATTGCCGTGATGGTGGTTTCCACTGCCGCTGCCGCTTCCGCCTCCATGACGGTGGTGGTGCTGAGTCGGAGAAGAAGAGTTGGAGGACGTTGAGGGCTGAGCAAGTACTTGGGCATCCATCCGCGCCTCTTTCAAGACCTCGAGCTCCAGGTTCTCCTTGCTTCCCCTGCTGGTTCCCAGCATACCGCTCTCTCCAGTGATGGTATAGACCCGGGCAGGCTGCAGGGCACACTCCACACACTTCTGCTGGTCCTCCTCTGCCGAGAAGCTGCGCTCTAGGGAAAGCCGGCTCTTGGAGGAAGTCGTCGGAGGTGGTGGTTCCAGGAGTCCCACGGCAGGGTTAATCAAGCTGGGATCGGCGCTGACGTCGGAGCCCTGGAGAGTGCACCTGTGGAAGTTGTTGTTCTGTGCACACAGGCTGTCTGGGGAATCAGAGTCGTGGCCAACGAGGGTGTCAGACAGTAAGTGATCTTCAAATCAAACATTAGGACAAATGCCGAGAAAAAGAAAGAGGAACAAGTGAGACACAGCAAGAGATGCACAGAGAAAAAGACAGATGAGGTAACACACGCTACATTAAGAAGTGGCAAGTTTCTCGTGAAACATGAACGCGCCTGGAGTCTGAGAACACCACAGGCTCTAAATGGACCAGAAAAAAGACCAACAGAGAGAAACCGCAGAAAGAAAGAGGAATGGAGATATCTGACCTGATCCGTTGCAGTTCTCAGGATGAGTGTGAAGGTACTCTCCAAATGCACGAGCTGCTCTGCAAAAAACACACACACATTGGTCATTGGCAGGCCCACATTGTGAAGACAGCAACAGCTGAAGGATGGTGTTAGGCACGACATGCTGCAAAGTCACAAGCAAATGACTCCAGTCTGTTCAAAACTTCAAAACCAAGTACAGGACTAAAGTAGTCTGATGAATTTTTCAATAAATGAACTCAGTAAAGTTTTGAGTACTTGAAGGGATAGTTCAACCCCCAAAAAAGAAGGTTCTGTCAACATTTACTTAGCCTCATGTTGGTCCTTTTTAATAAAAAAGAAGATATTTTGAAGAATGCTGGTAACTAAATCGTTTTGGTTCCATTGCACAAACAAAAAATGTATCAAAATATCCTACATTACAAAAAAAGTCTGTAGTTTGAAATGACAGGGTCCAGCAATAAAGTCACTATTATTATTTTAGGTTTTTGGTGAACTATCACTTTAGAGGTTCTGAAACCTTAATTAGTATCATAACTGACTGATAGCTTATATGACAATGTATTGGTAAGAAAGCGAATTTGAAAAAACTATTTAATAAAAAAAACTGTAGAAAAGTTTAGCATGCTCAGCTCTATTTAACAGATTTCACCATATGAAATCCATTCTACAAAATTCCACAGATTTTCTCCCAAAATCAGCTTAGTCATCAGGCTACAAAACCACTAAATCATCACAGAGTGTAATCCAGCACAGCATAATCCAGTGACCCTGTCAGCAGCTGATTATGTTTAGCATTTACAGCGATCCTTTCATTACTTAAATCCTAAATTAATTGAGCCCATCGTGATGTCTCTTTTACGAAAGAACTTCGGAGCATACAAGTCAACTTGCATTTTAAACCACGCATATAGCTGCAGTGTTGAGGAGGGCGGATGGCGTGATTGAGAATGAGTGCAACCTGTGAGCCACCAGACTCGTATCTTACGGAGGAGCGGAGGCATAAAAGGAGGAGCAGCGACAGTGAAGGACGAGAGAGGACCAGGCCTGGGTTTATGTTGTGTTTTGTGTTTGTGTGGACGGCAGTCGTCCGTGAGGGGCTGCCGCCAGTACTTTTATTTTGTATTTATTTTAATTTCATATTAAAAGTCTGTTCTCGCCTCCTTCCCCGAACAAAGAACTTTGCTACAGAAGCATTTCACAATATTTTTCATTTCATTTTCTTTTCTTTTAATTATTATTTAGTCAGGTTTTTTGTGTTAAAACGATCATAATTCAGTTTTTGACCATGACAGGTGAGAGGCACTCACACTAATAATGAGTGTTTACTTGCTGCTGGGCCTTTAAGACTTTTATGTACATATCCTTTTTCACATCTGGCACATTAAATTTGTTTAGTTAAAAAGAAAAGTACATTAGATTATGATATGGCCCCTTTAAATACACTTTTTCCCCCCAATTGAACAAATACAGTCTAGATGGACAATGGTTCCTTATGTCATAACTGCTTCTGCTTCTGAATCTGCCTGTCAGTTTCTCTCATTTCTTTTTCAATTTGAAAAATGACAGGCCCAGTGTGGACTACTCTTAGCCTCTTAATGTCACCTGCTAAGCTGACACCAGCCTCGGGTATAAAGGGCTTTCATAGGGATATGAGTAATGCTCTGTATGCGGCAGCTGTCTGCATCGGGGGGCTTGAAAGCTGGACTCCTCAAACTTGAGAATGTGGTTCGGCTTCTGCAGTGTGAAGGATGAAGTGAGGGGCAGGCATGTGGAAACGCATGTGACTGTGAAAAAGAGGGCATGTGGCAGAGAGAAGGGTGGGAAAAGAAGACTGGGGGAGAGAAAGGGAGAAAGCAAGAGAAGGAGGACGAGGAGGAGGAGGAGGAAGAACATAGACACACATGCTCTGTGTAAATGTAATTGGTTGCTTTGTATTTCAGTGCCACCCACAGATTCAGATGTAGCAATTTTATCTTTCCAGAATGATGGATTTAAGGGTGAAAAAGGGACAAACAGAGACATGGAGACAAATGGAAACATAGAATGAAGACGAAAAAAGAGAAAAGAGAATGGAACAACAAAAAAGACAGAGATAAAAAGAAAGATAGAATATATATATATATATATATATACATATACACATACACATATATATATATATATATATATATATATATATATATATATATATATATATATATATATATATATATATATATATATACATACATACATACATATATATCCACATATATACATACATACATATACACACACACACACACACACACTCTCCATTTCTCTTTTCACTTTTTTGAAGTTATGAGGTCATAAAAACATTATTTAAATTTAAAGGTCACAAAAAAAATGTTAAAGTACTGTACATAAAATAATACTAATATTACTGTACATGTCAGTTCATGTCAACTACTATAAAAAAGGTCTGCATGTGTTTTTATTAAATATAATGGAAATGATCTCAATAAGAATATGAAAACAGCATGGATTGGCTCAAATTACAGACTCGTGAATAGCAGCGATGCAAATCATCAGCTCGATAACCTCAAGAGATGCTCAAAACCTCATTCATACCAGAGCTTCAAAGTAAGCACTAATTTGACACTTAATTCACAGGCGGCTATAAAGAGAGTGTCAGAGACAGAGAGAGCAAGAAGACCGATAAAAAGCGCAAAACGAACGTCATGACGCTTCCCAGAGGAAATATTTGTCACCACTGGCCCATTGTAAACAGCAGGAATCAGAGAGACAGAAAGAGAAACACTAATTAGTTTGGGCCTGAGGGGGTATCATCAGTAACAATCGATAACACCAACCGGGAGTCATGGGAAATGAATTAACCAATCAGAAAATCGGATTTAGATTGAATAAATAATGAGGTCAGTATAACCAAAGAGACTTTGGCGGTTCACTTTTTATAAGCACACACAGACGCCTCGATAATAAACGAACAACAGCTTATTCTGTTTCGCATACGGTGGCTTTGGCACTCACAACTGTGTAAATCTCCGGGTGAGTCATTGCTTTTCGGGAAGCTGATTCAGTCTTGTAGGAGACATGACGGATGAGTCCTTAATACGCTGCGGCTGAACCCGTTTCCGCCACACAAACAAACATTTGCAGTCAGCAACACAATCCAATGGTATCTGTAATACCTATAATGTTAGCTAGTACCTATAATGTAATGAACCTGTTCTGCACAATATATGGCCCACACATAATCACATGCGTTCCCCACACACGGAAAACCCACTCCGATCTCAATACTGCAACCTCCTCCACAGAAGCTGTCACACGCCCTGGGATCATTCCACAGGAATCCCTGGAGGCTTGCAGTCGCCCTCAGCTTTCCTGACGTAACGTACAACAACATGACACTTGTGACAGCGCTTTAAATTATTCAGTTTCAATATTAACAGGTTGTGTTGAACTGGGCCATTCTCATCCGCTCCATAATAAGCATCCTCCAATGTGAGAGGGTTAATTGGAGTGCCGGTTCAGTCACATACTTGACCTGAAGAGTAATGGTGTACATACTTCACCTAATGGTGTATAAATAGTTAGCGACATAATCGGTGCTTAATTTGTAAATGAATAATTGCTGGATAAAAAACGACAGCCTAGAGTATTATTCTGTCACGTATATTTATTGCTATGTCGAGACAAAATATCATTCAGTTGATCAGTGATATTCTCTCTCACCAACGACATCGTTGCCTCTTTTCATTGGCTACATTGAAATCTGACTGAATTGTTCAGAGGTGCAGGTCCAACTTCTTGAGATCTCTTTTGATCAGAAAGACCATCAGCTTTACTCGCGGATATACATTTGTAAAAATATGTTTGTCTGCTTTTTTGGCAAAATAAAAATTTTTAGCCTTATATTTATAGCCTTATTTAATTTCCAAAATTTCTGATGCTCTTGCCGCACAAAATAAGCAGTAAGCATCAATCAATGAAAGTGAATTTGAAGTTAAGAAAGCGAATTGGTCAAAAATATATATTTTTAGGGCCAATAACAAAACATAATCTCCAAATACATCTGCATAAACCCGTGCTCGATCTGCACACGTAATGTCACCTATAAAACAATGCAAATATAGTGTGGGAAACAATTTGATAGTAGCATTATTCGTCAAGACACCGGATCATTTAAAATAATTCAAAAATCAGACATTTTTCACATCCGATTCAAATTAAGCACTGTTTTGGATGCATATCATTATATTACAGCTCTTTTTTTAAATCTATAGCACCTTAAGAACCTTACTATTAGTACAAAATAAAATTTGAATATTCAACTCCTTTTTTTAAGCTTGTCGTAAACATAATATAATTTTTAAAACCTATGAAAATAAAATATAATTTCTAAGAATGTATTATTTATTTTATATACACACATATATACAGGGAGTGCAGAATTATTAGGCAAATGAGTATTTTGACCACATCATCCTCGTTATGCATGTTGTCTTACTCCAAGCTATATAGGCTGGAAAGCCTACTACCAATTAAGCATATTAGGTGATGTGCATCTTTGTAATGAGAAGGGGTGTGGTCTAATGACATCAACACCCTATATCAGGTGTGCATAATTATTAGGCAACTTCCTTTCCTTTGGCAAAATGGGTCAAAAGAAGGACTTGACAGGCTCAGAAAAGTCAAAAATAGTGAGATATATTGCAGAGGGATGCAGCAGTCTTAAAATAGCCAAGCTTCTGAAGCGTGATCATCGAACAATCAAGCGTTTCATTCAAAATAGTCAACAGGGTCGCAAGAAGCGTGCGGAAAAACCAAGGCGCAAAATAACTGCCCGTGAACTGAGAAAAGTCAAGCGTGCAGCTGCCAAGATGCCACTTGCCACCAGTTTGGCCATATTTCAGAGCTGCAACATCACTGGAGTGCCCAAAAGCACAAGGTGTGCAATACTCAGAGACATGGCCAAGGTAAGAAAGGCAGAAAGTCGACCACCACTGAACAAGACACACAAGCTGAAACGTCAAGACTGGGCCAAGAAATATCTCAAGACTGATTTTTCTAAGGTTTTATGGACTGATGAATTGAGAGTGAGTCTTGATGGGCCCGTGGCTGGATTGGTAAAGGGCAGAGAGCTCCAGTCCGACTCAGACGCCAGCAAGGGGGAGGTGGAGTACTGGTTTGGGCTGGTATCATCAAAGATGAGCTTGTGGGGCCTTTTCGGGTTGAGGATGGAGTCAAGCTCAACTCCCAGTCCTACTGCCAGTTTCTGGAAGACACCTTCTTCAAGCAGTGGTACAGGAAGAAGTCTGCATCCTTCAAGAAAAACATGATTTTCATGCAGGACAATGCTCCATCACACGCGTCCAAGTACTCCACAGCGTGGCTGGCAAGAAAGGGTATAAAAGAAGAAAATCTATTGATATGGCCTCCTTGTTCACCTGATCTGAACCCCATTGAGAACCTGTGGTCCATCATCAAATGTGCGATTTACAAGGAGGGAAAACAGTACACCTCTCTGAACAGTGTCTGGGAGGCTGTGGTTGCTGCTGCACGCAATGTTGATGGTGAACAGATCAAAACACTGACAGAATCCATGGATGGCAGGCTTTTGAGTGTCCTTGCAAAGAAAGGTGGCTATATTGGTCACTGATTTGTTTTTGTTTGGTTTTTGAATGTCAGAAATGTATATTTGTGAATGTTGAGATGTTATATTGGTTTCACTGGTAAAAATAAATAATTGAAATGGGTATAAATTTGTTTTTTGTTAAGTTGCCTAATAATTATGCACAGTAATAGTCACCTGCACACACAGATATCCCCCTAAAATAGCTAAAACTAAAAACTACTTAAAATATTGATACAAAAATATTCAGCTTTGATATTAATGAGTTTTTTGTGTTCAGTGAGAACATGGTTGTTGTTCAATAATAAAATTAATCCTCAAAAATACAACTTGCCTAATAATTCTGCACTCCCTGTATACACACACATATATATATATATATATATATATATATATATATATATATATATATATATATATATATATATATATATATATATATATATACTGTATACATATACTGTATACATATATACACATATATATATATATATATATATAAATAAAATAAATAATACATTCTTAGAAATTATATTTTATTTAAATTAAAAATAACATTAAAATAAAATTCAAGGTAATTATCCATCTGCTCTGCACTAAATTTTAACACTGCTTCTTTCTTTTTTTTCGTTTTAGGTCTTTGATTAACATCAGCTTGACGTCCCAAGCTGGGGAATTATCATATTAATAAAATATCAGAAGAAATACAGGAAGATAAGAAGGAAGGAAGGGGAGCCAAAGAGAAGGAGGGGGAGAAAATGGGTAATGGGTAAAGTGAGAAAGCGAAAAAAGAGAGAGAGAAAGAGAGAGAGATAGAGAAGCCGCTAAGTGAAGATGAAATAATAAAAGGAAGTCAGAATGCTTCCAGACATGAGACTGAAAATGAGGTGAAAAAAGGGCGAGCAAGAAGAGGAAAAGCTATGTAAATGTGTGTGTGTTTTGACACTGGAGTGTAGGAATGTATCATGTGAGTCCAAGGGGTTGGAGAAACAAGGTAGAAGAAAAAATAAGTTCTAAGATAAACATTAAACATGAAAACATATGAAATGCGGTTAGAGAAGACAAGGGAACTGGTAGAATTCAATATGGCAAAAGAGCAATTTCCCGTCCCAGAAACACAACCATTCTTTAACCAATTAAAGACATTATAAAGACATTTACATTACATTTCAAATGATGTTTTATCGTCAACTATTTATCAAATAATTATAAAATAACCATAATCACAGTTTCCACAAAAGTATTAGACAGCACAATTCTTGAACACAAAAAAAGCAAATTAGAATGATTTCTGAAGGATCATGTGACACTGAAGACTGGAGTAATGATGCTTTCATAATGCTTTCAAGTATTACATAAAAAAAATATTAAAAGATAAAAGGGTTATTTTTAATTGTAATACATCACAATATTATTTTTGTACTACATTTTTTATTATATAAAAGCCTTAGTAATCATACAGACCCAAAACTTTTGAACAGTATTGTACAGTATTTTTCTTTTCCCATTATTTAATCACAATTATGTCATTCCAAACCGGTGCTTATAAAACGAGAGTCAGCGGGGTCCAAAACAACACTTAACCCAAAGTACTTTCATAAAGGTTTGGTACAACAGGATCATCTAGAGAGCATGCTCTTTATTTCTCTTTGCTTTCAGCAGTTACTCTAAAAAAACGCAGCACATAAAAGCATGGACACAGTAGGAGAGAACAAAATCGTATTCACACATTTCCACACATTCACATACACAGCAGGCGTTCATGCATGAAACATACACACACTAGAAAATTCACACTCAAAGACACTCTCAAACACAGCGCCATCATAATGCACTAAACTACTGTACAATTGATGTTAAATGCCGTAAGTGCCATGCGATTCATTTAAACGATGATGCATTAAAATCCAACAGTTTAATCACACGGCATTTAACAGCAGTTGTTCAGAACTGAGTGAGCTTGAGCAAATACGGCAGGTTTCAAATTGTCAGCATCAACCAACTACCGTTGAAATGAGCTTTCTCCAGGTATACTCTAATTAAATATGAAACAATTTAGTCTAAACTGCAACAACTTCTTTTTAAGACACTTCTCCAAGGCAAACACTTCACTGGCATTTTTCCCAGGGATCCTTGTGCATTTTATTCAGGCATGTCCTTCAGAATTATTATATGGTGAGTGGATAACATGCATTTAATATGAGCCTTGGGACAACCAAACAATCAAGCGTTGCTGAGACCTCTTGAATTGTTTCTCTGACACATTTTCCTCTTCTATATTCTGAGCTAGTAAAAACTGCAGCACGGGTAATGGCATGTTCTTGTAGTGCATGTTTGTGCTGCACATGGGACCTGCGCTTCAGCACAGACTACAGATTAAAATGTCACCCTCCTCCCTCTTCCACGGCTTGAGAGCTGGGCTTAATGATGCCTGTAACCCTCCTTCGCCCAGAGTGTACCCTCTCTTCAACTCTCGCTCTACCTTCTTCTCTCTCTCTCTCTTGCATAACAGCAGAGACAACAATGTCAAAGGCGTAATCGCAGAGTGTCAGAGTCATCCTGAGATCTGCATTATCTCAAGCGGTCAGACTAATTACAGGACATGGTCTCATCTCTGCTGCCAGATAATAAATAGAGCAGGAAGTGAAGGGGGGAGATGCAGCATGTACCAACTGACTTCAAGTATATGAGAAATGGAGTCTGTTCACAAAGATGTACAATTAATGATGTTAAAACTGTAAAGCAGACGATTTAACGGTTTTGCATAGTGGGAGGCATTATCTAGGATTTGTTCTTCTGGCATTTGCATTAAAACAGATTAGTTAAGATTTACCTATTGAAAAGGAATAGCTCAACCAAAAACGAAAAAAAAAAAAAAAATCTGTCATTATGTACTCACGCTTTTGAAGTAATTTTTTCTGTGAAACACAAAATGAGAAATTTTGAGACAGGTATAGCTGTAGGTCATAATGGGTATGCCGAAATGTACACAATGCCCCTACCTTTCAGCACCCCCGTTACTCGCACCTGCAGATACCCACATCAGTTCATTTTGAGGGATTTTAATGCAGGGTTTCTCTACACAAGGATCACATGAAAAGAGCTGCAGCATAGAAGACTTTTTGTGAATATTTGAATAAATTTCAATCTGTTCCACACAGAAAACTATCAAATGGTTACCGAATACTTAAAATATAGAGCATGAGTCATAGGGACTAATCATATGGTGGGTGTTTATGTGTGCGCTTTTTTGCTTTCATATAGCCACAAAAATAAGTGACAAAGTGAAGTGACGTGAAGGCCAAGTATGGTAACCCATGCTTGGAATTTATCCTCTGCATTTAATCAATCTGAGTTAGTGCACACACATTAGGAGCAGTGAGTAATGGACACACACTGCGCAGTGGGCAGCCATTCACTACGGCACCCAGGGAGTGATTGGGGGTTAGGTGACTTGCTCAGGGGCATGTCAGTCATGGGTATTGAGGGTGGAAAACAGCGCTGTTCATTCACTCCCCCACTTACATTTTCTTGCCAGTATTAAGAAACAAATCCACAAGTCCGACTCTCTAATCATTAAGCCACAGCTGCCCCCAGAGCAGCACAACTGTTTTTAACACTAATAATTATAGTAATACAAATACGTTTCTTGAGCAGCAAATCAGAATACAGTAGAACTTAAGAAATTAATCTTTTCGTTTGTCGGTCACGCTTTTACACGTTAATTGCCTAATCCATTCCAAACCTTACAAAAACACCACATTTAGCATGGGATGAAGCACATCACAGCTCCATACTTCCCAATTATCTCCCTTTTAAATGCTTTTTTGTAAAGCATCCTCTTCTTCCTTTTCACTTCAATCTTCACATCCATGGTGATTAGAAAAAAAGTTTGTTAACTAGGCACAATGCTGACCAATAGGAGAGCAGGATTGTAAAAAGTGTTCCCCTTCTTACATGGACTATTCCAGCCATCCCTGTCATTCAGTGCGAAATGGATTATTCCAAAACTTTCCATCTGAGAGAGCTGACGGATGACTAAGGTAAAAGAGATCGGCTGAAGATTGTATATATAGTTTATTGAGTGAAATACAGGAAATTAGTGCCAATCATTGAAGTTTTATCGATCATGCGTAACCACACATCTATGCACCTTTAATAAATACCAGTTTTGGATTATTCCCTGAGTGAGACATCATTGTTTTGACCAGACAAACTGTAGCCTTCATTCAACCCGAACCAAAATCAGCGCGAATTTCAAAACAAAACTCGGAAATGTTTTTTCGCATCTCGATCATTTTGTCGTTACTCGGGCGAAAAAAACCCCGAAATCTTTTATCGCATGTTGAATTTTTCGTACGTAGAACGTTTCGTAAGTCGGGGTTCTACTGTATTAGAATAATTTCTTGATTCGAAAGAATATGTGACACTGAGGACTGTAGTAATGGCTCTTGAAAATTCAAGCTTTGCCATCCCAGAAATAAATTACTTTATAATATATACATAGAAATACTGTTTTAATGTATTTTTGATCAAATAAATGCAGTCTTGGTGAGCTTAAAAGACTTAATATTACAGTTCAGTGAAATTAAGACTCATTTTAGATAACATATACCCAGTACACAAACGCACACATTTACAAACCTGTCAAAAGAACTCAACAATAGCTATATCCTTCCATCCAGCTAATTTTATGCGCAATTTGGGATAGTACATTAAATACGCTGGGTGGAAATGCCAAGATGCCATGAATTAATTTATGAAGTGGGATAAAAGAGCCACAGTTTCTTACCCGATTGCAGCAACTTGTATTTTTATTACTGATATTTTGCAGCAATTTCCCAGGAAGTGACTACTTTGTTCTCTTGAACACATAGAATGGAAATTTACATTTACATTTATGCATTTGGCAGACGCTTTTATCCAAAGCAACTTACATTGGATTCAAGGAACACATTGAATCAGTTCTTGCTTTCCCTGGGATCGAACCCATGACCCTGGTGTTGTAAGCACAGATGCTCTACTGTTTGAGCTACAGATGTTGTTAATTTCGCAAATGTTTCGGCCAAGTGGATTTGGTTATTGACTGATGGTAATAACAAATTCCTTAAATATTGTCTTATATATTGGTCAGTTGTTAATATGAACTACTTTTATATTCTACTTCTTTTTAAAACATTGTTTTGGGGCTTTTGAAACTTGATTATCAAGAAATGTCATTTGAAAAATAACAGGGTAGCTATGATGGGTATCTAACTAAAATCAGCATGTCAGCAATATACCTTATACTGATAACTAGAATTTCTTCCATTTAAGATAGTCACCAGCTGATCCAAATTAGCTGGTCTAAGCTGGTGTTTCTGCAGGGTCTCATGTGATCGGTGCCACAAAAAAATCTTTATAAATTCCCTGCTTTGATATTTAATACAAAACTACAAGCTATTTTTAAAATGCTGGAAGGAGGGTGACAACAGTGTTATGACTCTAGATCTTTGTTGGGGAAACTATATGTATATCTGAAATGCCAGCATTCTGCAGATTTATCCAGGGCCCAAAGATCAATGAGTCAGATCTCATCAGCCTGCAGTGTGCTGGATAAAAACACACTGAAAAGAGCCTCGCTTCCCACTCAATATCTCAGCCTAGGCTTAAAGAAAGGTAGACTCTCTTCAGATACTGCAGGCATGAGAAAATGTCTGGGTTGCTTCCTTAAACAGTCCCACATAGGTCAATGATTTTCTGTGTCTGTTTTAAGTGCCACAGAGATTATGCTTCACTGGACTAACAAAGCTACAACTGACAGCAGCCTCAAGGCTATCAAAGAGGTCAAATTTATAAATAAAAAAAAAACGAACAGCCTTTTATTCAAAATTATGTGAAAATAAGCCTAAATTCAATCAGTTAAAGCCGTTGTGACTCTTCAGAAAATTTGGACTAAACCTCTGACTAAACCATTCATATGGATGCGTTTTACCATCTCTTTGTGAACTTTTTGAGGCAACAAATTGGTAGTTGCGTAGCGGTCAATGGAGGGAGAGAAAGCTCTCAGATTCCATCAAAAAGAGGGTGTGTTTCAAAGAAGTTTGGAATGACATGAGGGTGGCCTTTAAGTTTCACAAAATAGACATATGCATGTATTTGTTGAGATGGGATGACATGACAGCATAGCCGGTGATTCATAAATCAGAGCGGATGAGCATCAAGAGGAACTCTTGTATGATTAGCATACAAACACTGTACAGACCAAGCTCTCCATGCTGACCCACTGGCCCTGAAAGCATTCAGCCTAAAAATGACTCAGACATGTATAATGAAAAAGAACACAAAAATGAAAGAAAGTCCAAGAGGAAGAACCCATTACATAAGCCATATGAAGCGATTTTGAGTCGCTAAAAAAAACATTTGCCGGTTGAAAGCAAGATTCTTCCTGTGTCAGAGTGGGCCGGGGGGACTATTGATCCTGTGAGTATTCAAAGAACATGACCCACCTATAGATTTTGGTTTTGAACAGCTCAGTGGTCATGAAAAAGAGCAGAGACTGTATTCACGAGGTGCAGTAGTCCTCCGGACAATGACGAATACAGAGGCTGAAAGGGATGTTCAATAGTAAGTCAGCACAAAGCATGCAATCTGAGAATGACTAGCTTATGACATAAAAGCCTTTTCTCTGACAGCCGTCTAATCGTGAAGTGACAGGGTTTTAAAATTGGCTTTGGCTGACAGTTACTCTATCGCACAACACCTATTTCTTTGCTCAAAATCACTATAATTTACAGCCTATAATAACGGTAACAACTGCCCCAGGCCACTGACTAATTCCTTTGCAAATGAGCGGTTTCTTCCTGCAGGGCACAGGTTCCACATCTGAAGTCTGAATGCTGTCTGATTACTCCAGTGGAACTTGCTTTAATTTTCATTCAAGGCAGTTTATGGCCCCTTTATTTTGAAAGAGACAAAAAAAAAAAAATGTTGTGCTCCAAGACCATCTATTGACTGACACCATTTGCCTATGAGTAATTTCCATTGTAGCTTGACAAAATGGATATATATTTCTTCATATGTATAAAAAATATACATAAAATTCCTAAGACTTTCCTACATCTAGAAATTACACTTAAAATTCCCTCATTCAGTATATCCAGGTTGTCCAAAATTATAAGAATCATAGTTCGTAAATAAAAATAGCAGTTGTTAAGGGACCTATTAAAATAGATACAGTATCTGATTTCAGTTTACACCTTGATTGTTAGCTGTTTTAGCGTATTTTTATGCTAAATCTTGTTTTCTCTTATGTCAAATTATTTTAAGCCAACTTGCGGCCCCCATAGAAGTGTGCTGAGGCCCTCTAGTGGGTTCCGGCCCACTGGTTGAGAACCACTGCCCTAGAGAATTTCACTAATTAATTGATAATAATTAACCAAAAACGATTACTCATGCATTCAAATTAATATTGTTGATAATAGAATACTCAAAACTGTATGCGTCTATTCATGCTGTTAACACGTTATGTCTTTTTTTTGATGCCGTCTACCTTTCTCTGTAACATCGGTCATTTCTACTCAGCATGCAAAGCTGTTTGCACAAATATACCTGCCCTGCATACCGAACAGCAGCTCGTTCAGGCTTAGGACAGACACACACACACACACACACAGAGGTAAAGGAATGCCATTCATCACCTCAAATCCGTGCCTGAATGTTGTACATCAACAGCAGGATTTAGTCAAGGTCATTTCAATGACCTCTATCTACAAGGAATGACAGTGCCAGAGTTTGTCTGTTCGAATACAACAATCACAATCCATTGTGCGTGTGAACATTAAGGATGCAATGACTCACAGCATCCCTGAGGCAACAGGCTCAGGCATTAGGGTGAGAAGGTGAAACACCTGCCATCTTATGAATTATGATAGACGTGATACACACGAGAGCTGAAAACACACTAGTTATGTAAGAATAGGTCTATAGGCAAGACTAGTGGTCAACCAATATTGGTTTTCATGAATAATAATGAAAGAATGCTGCTGTATGAACATGTTGATTTAATGCTTGTGGTGACTATATCATTCTCTAGGTAACTTAAAATACTGCAAGTCTGCTTTCCATATAATTCACTGTGACGGAAACATCAGGCGCAGCACGAGTCAGTCACGGATGATTGACAGATTGAGTCAGTCTCATGCATACTTGCTTGTTGCAAGCGCTGAAGGACGCTGTCAAGGCTTTGATCTACAGTTAAGACAGGCAAGAAGATTATGCTTTAGGCTGCCTTGCTGGTAAATCCATGTAAGGTGGTAGCTGATCCAACATTAGCTAAACTGATCATTAGCATCAGCTAAAGTAGACCAGCAACAAAACAGCTTAAGGTGGTCAAGCAGACTTCTGGAATAAAATGGAAGTTTAAAATGGATTTAGCAACAGCACTCACACATCTATGATAATTTAGGAAAAAAAACAGTTTACTCTGTGTGTAACATTTTTCTACACCTCAGAGTAAATAGCTAAATGAATTCATGAATAAATATATTAATTAAGTTGTGGGACCATTTACTTAAGGGGAGAGTTCACCCAAAAATATAAATTCTGTTTTTAAAAAACAATATGATATACGTATATGTTTTCTTCCACTGAACACAAAAATATCAACTCTGAAGATTTTCTTGGTAGACTGAACATGTCAAGGATGCAAAAGCACCATAATAGTATCATCAAATAAGTATGAAATAAAATAAACAACCACCAAAATTCATAATGAACTATAATTCTTCACCTTGTCACTGATTCAGCAAGACGTAGACTTGAGAGCCATAAAAGTGATTCATTTAAATGATTCATTGAAAAGATTCAATCAACACAAACGAATCTTTCATTCGGACATTGAGAATTATGTCATGTGCTCTGATAATAAATAAATAAATAAAGATTTACTTGCCTCCACACACCCGTTATCGTATTGCTCTAGAAGACTTTTAAGATACTTCGCGATGTTTTTATGAGGCTTGACGTCTTCAGTCACCAGCCTTTGCATATAAAATACATATTTCAGTCATACAGGTCTGGAACAGCATGAGGGTAAGTAAATGACAGATATGGCATTTTGGGTGAATTATCATTGATATTCACATGCTATAGATAATAAAAACACACGCATTTGTAATATCGATCTTCAAAACGACCCGTGTGCTCAAACAAACATCACGGCTGACCTTCCGTTCCGCACACGAAGAGAGTTAAGATCCCTGTTTTGTAAGTTCAGTGGCGGTGCGCGCGGAGCTCTCAAGACACACGTACGAATGCAGAGCTGAGCCGATGGGCTTTCCTGCAGTGCATGACCCAAAACGAGTTGATAAAAGCGGAAACCCACCTAACTTTGGCCGCCACCGAAGAAATCGCATCATTTCTCAGATTCTTCCTTTTGGACGCTGCAGTTCCCATGCTGGCATGGAAACGACGCTTGCAAAAAAACAGCACATTCCAGATGTCAAAGCGTTAAAGAAAACGCGTGAAAAAAGGATGGAACAGGTTGCGGATCCTTTGACGTTCACATGAAGGACTGAATATATCATAAAGCAAAATTTGAAGATGACGCGGGACAGAGGATGCTGCCGTCTCCTCTTGCTTGTGTCAACTAGTTAAAGAAAAAAAACACACGCACGAGCAGGTCCCTCCCCTCCTCTCTCTCCTTCTCTCTTCATTGAAATGAGAAAGACACAATGGCTTGAAGAGAGTTTACGGCAGTGTGTGAGGGTCCAGGCAGGAAACCCAGCGGGACCATATATGGAGCGACCACTCCTCCGATTCCACCCACCCGCTAATGCCAGGTACAAAATGAGCTGGAATGACCGGAACACATGCATCAACTTCTCAAATAATGTTACCGGAATCAGAATGCTTAAAGGGCATAACCGAATAGTTAAATAATGGTGCATTAAATCAATCAATCAATCAAACGTTGAATTAAATCTATCTATCTATCTATCTATCTATCTATCTATCCATTAAACCTATCCATCTATATCCATCTACCGGTATCTATGCATTAAATCTATCCATCTATCTATGCATTCAATCTATCCGTCTATATCTATCCATCCATCCATCTATCTATCTATCTATCCATCTATCCATCTATCTATGCATTAAATTTATCCATCTATATCTATCCATCTATGCATTAAATGTATCCATCTATATCTATCCATCAATATCTATCCATCCATCCATCTATCTGTGCATTAAATCTATCTATCTATCTATCTATCTATCTATCTATCTATCTATCTATCTATCTATCTATCTATGCATTAAATCTATCCATCTATCTATCTATCTATCCCTATCCATATATCTATGCATTACATATATCCATCTATATCTATCCATCTATCTATGCATTAAATTTATCCATCTATATCTATCTATGCATTAAATCCATCTATCTATCTATCTATCCATCCATCCATCCATCTTTGCATTAAATCTATCCATCTATCTTTCTATCTATCTGTGCATTAAATTATCTATCTATCTGCATTAAATCTATCTATCCACCCATCCATCCATCTATCTATCCATCTATCTATCCATCTAGCCATCCATCCATCCATCCATCCATCCATCCATCTATCCATCCATCTATCCCAACCTAAAAACTGGTTCATGTGCTAGCACCTTAATGGTCTATACATGCAAAAAATCGTATTCAATATTAGTGCATTTGGTACACCATTCCTTTTTTTTTTATTCTCACCTCACATTTTCATGTGTACAAGCAAACCTAATTAGGTTTTTAGACACAATGAATGTGACTGTACCATCATACACCCTCCACAGGCACATGCAGAGTACAGCAGTGTTCCCTCGCTCTACAACAGCCTGTTAACTGTCATCCGAAGCAGAGAGCCAACAGACAAATCGTATCTCTGCTGTAGGACGGCTAGACACACAAGGGCATACAAACAGGGGCTTTAGAGTAGCAGCATCAGTAGAATGTAGATCCAAACTAAATATGGATGTGACACGACTGTATGTATTCGGTCGAATCATCTGAAGAGACCACAAACCTGATTCTTACCTTTATTTTGCATTTCATACTTCTGTACTAGAAGTACTATATGTGTCATACAGGGAGACGGATGGAAAGAAACAGAAGTTTGCTGGATTGAAGAACAATATATATTAGACATTCTGGGTTTTTCTGTGGCCAATGCCGTTTTTTAAAGTAAATAATCCGTAGCTCTGGGATGCGAGTGTGCGTGGCGGGACTGCCGATGAAGGGAGGAAAAGCAGAAATGAAAATGACAAAACATCCTTTCTTTAACACAGCACCAAGATGTGCAGCACTGTGTAAAACATGTTCTGGCGATAAAACCGGGAGAATTTGTTAATTATCCCCACACAGACTCCAGTGGATGTTCACATCATGCACAGCTAAGCGTTACAGATTAATTATTTTGAAAATGTATTGAAAACATTCACCACCTCTGAATAATAGACGTATTTTCCAACTGAATAAAATATCTTGTTTATTCCTGGCAATATTGTGAAGGCTGAGGTTTTGGCCAAAAAATGTCCACTGAGAAGACAGATGTTAAATTTAATAAAAAAAATAAAAAAAAACTCATCCCCTAATGCACGCACACAAAATGAGTTTGACATTGCATTTATGTCTTATTCTTTTAGATGAAGATGATTAAGAGGAAATGGTGAAGGATCATGTTCCTCGGGACAGGATGCCCTCATCCGTTTGTACTCTGGACAAAGTCTCTATTTTTCTCTTGCACACACACCTGGATCATTTCTGGAGGGGGGCACTGCTGTTCCCATCACTCAATGTCTGTTCCAACACAAATAACCTAACAAGGTCAGCCAAAACACTCGCATTCCATGACTGTGCCAGAGCTCCTGCCACAGCTACATCACATTTGTGTTTTGACAGTCGCTAATAATGGCATTTGAAATCTCCCACTGACAAAAGCAAGGAGAGCCATCCTTAAAACTCATTATGATAATTGCAACAGAGAGACCCTTATCTTTACCACAGACAAGTGATGTATTTCAGATTATCATTGCATCTGTTTCAGGAAATGGAATTTTTGTTCATAATGTTATTTCCACATAGTATTTCACTTTTGTTCAAGTTAAAACATTTTAATGTGCAATTAACATCCTAAAGGAATACTCAAAGGTTTCATACAATATGACATAAATATATAAATGTTTAATATAAATATTTTCACTTTATTTCATTTACATTTATTCCTATTTTCTGTAATTCTCTTAAATAAATTGTGGGTTAAGAAATTCTGTACACTTTAAATTCCATTTCAGTACAAACAGAAGATGTGTTAATACAGGAATACCTTGAGATACGAGCGTCCCGACATACGAGTATTCTGAGATACGAGCAAGCCATAGAGCAATTTTTGCTTTGAGATATGAGTAAATATCTGAGATACGAGCACGCTTACAGATATCGACGCCAGGTGGTCGAGCACTCGGAGAAGCACAAGCCGCCTCATTTATGGGGTAATTGTATATGAACTCCACTAGAGGGCCACCTTGGTTTTACAGCGGGAGGTTACCGGGGGCGACGAGTGATTCATGAGTATTATGCTGGGAGCAGCACTAGTTATGCGTGTTCAGTAATAATAAATATGGGGTTCTGAGGCTATCCAGTACACTACACGGGAAGACACACTACACTTCCGTATTGTGTTTGCATTATCTACATTATCCCTCGTTCCACCGCACATGCCGCCATTAGCCGCTATTGTATTGTCTGTCTCGAATGTAAGAACTCATAATTAAAACCAAATTTTTATTTTATATCACATTTGTATCTCGTATCTCAAGGTGTTACTGTATTAATTTAGTTTGGGGGAAAAATCAAATTTTCCATCCACCAATATAAAAATTTTAAAACTTAAAAAATTAGACCAACTTTACAGCTTGCTAAAATTTTAACAGAAGAATCTATATGTATTTTTTTATATATATTTTTTTTATATAAAACAGGGAAAGATTAAAACTAATGTTTATGGTATGCAACATTATGCCACATTCTGGGCATAACTGAAGCTTGACTTTTATATACCTTCTAAATGAACCAATGTAAATGTGAGAGACTACATTTAGGCCCTGTCCCAAATGGCACTCTTACGGTCTATTGGACATTTGTCATTTTAGGTTTCAGACGAGTGCTTGTGAATGCCCCCTTTGCAGTTTATATGCGATTTGATTTGACTTCTACCCGACAGTCAAAGCGGCATTACATAACAAATGTGCAGACCTGTCGGAAGACCAAGCGTTTTTAGAGTGCTATTTGGTACAGAGCCTTAAAATTACATATTCGGCCTGCAGTAGTACGGGGAGAGACAATGAAACACTGATTAGCCTGTGTTGCAATGTAGGTCAGCTTTCATTGCTTTTAGATTCAACATTACTCCTAGCCCTGCCAGTGATGAAAAGGTAATGATGCAGTAGATTTTTTTTATTTTAATTTTTGTTTAAATTTTGTAACAGGAAAAGTTACACATACTGTATTATCCTTCAGATGACACCACTGTGAGGAGGCAGCGGTGTTGATTTATTTAGAAACCAAGGATGTACACATCATTAAACAGATAATTACAGCGCAGATCCCCCGGATACCTTTTGAGTCATATGCACACACCCCCAGACTCTCCACCTCTCCTCTGAAACCTGTCACAAGCGATGACGACAACACAAGGACCAGAAATGTTAACAACATCATACCATGGCTTTGCAAACATTTTAATGGACAATTACAAAACTGTTGTTATTTATAGTTGAGCGTTGTTCACTTGTAGCTATTTATAATCCTATTAAAAGTAATAGTGACCCCAAAATAAAACGTTTGTCGTCATATACTGTGGTTCCTGCCCTGTATCATCCATGACAGACAAAGGTTAGTTAGGCAGAATGTCAAAGCTGTTTTTGTTCATTAATGTTGTTCACTGCTCAGCTCCTAAAATAGAAAAAAAGCACCTTAATAGAAGTCCACATGTTCTACTCTTTATGTAGGAAACAAAATGGAAGTTATTCAATGAAAACTTTCCCTCCACAGCTCTGAATTCCCATTCCATTGCTAAAACTTTTGATTAAAAACGTGCTATTACCATTCTATGCAAGCCATCCTAGCTGTATATTTCTTCTTTCAGCCAAACACAATCAGAGTTACATTAAAAATATATCCTGGCTCCTTCAAGCTTTGTAATGGGAGTGAATGGTACCTTAGATTTTGAAGCCCCAAAAAATGCATCCATCCATCCATCCATCCATCCATCCATCAAGTAAACGATACAGATCCAGGGGATTAATAAAGGCATTCTGAAGGGAAGCGATGCATTTTGTAAGAAAAATATCCATATTTATAACTTTATAAAATATAATCACTGGCTTCCAGTAATGGCCGTACTAGCTCTGGCAGAAGAGTGAACTCTGAGGAATAACAAAAGCTAAGTGAATGTAGTGGTTCAAACAAATAGGACTGGGCAACACATTAAATGTCCTTATCTCTTATGTCAAAATCCTCCTACATTTTCTTTCAGAAATTCTCATTTTAGACTTCTAATGTGTAGCCAGGTTTTTGTTTTGCTCTATCCTCTGCACGTCCACATTCGTTTATACATCATTCATCGCGCCATACGTCACTCACTCTGATTGTGTTTGGCTGAAAGAAGAACATCATGTAAGTAAATTATGGGATAATTTTTGGGTGAACTAACCCTTTAATAAGGACAAGCAATAACTTGCATTTTATTTAAGAAAATGTAAAAATAAAAGATTTAAAATCGTTCTTTTTCAAGCATACTAAACAGGCAACCATTAGCTTTACCGTCATACCTCCATGCCCTTTTGCTAAGTAGTGAGCTGCATGGAGAACAAAAACAAAGAAGTCTCCAGACAGGACTACAATGGAGTACTATTTCAGAGAAGGTCAAACGCTCACATTTACTAAGCCCCACCAGGCTGATTCAGACTGACAAACGGACAAAAGACAAATCACGTAAATGCTCACAGACACCCTCAAACATAGCCCAGCTACAACAGCCCCATCTAGTCAATATCAAGATTATTACTACAGTTATGGGGATTTTTAATACAGGTCAGTGCAGCTAAAAAACAATCTAAATCTAAACGAAATCTCCACTGCCACAGGGTGCGAATATGACTTCTCTGTTGGTGTGCATTTGTTTCTCTTTTCTTTCAGAACACTTTAGTCAAACTTAAAATCTATGAACATATAAAATGTTTCAAGGGAAGTTGGCTGCCAAACAAAAAAAAATAACTTGCACTATTTGTTTTGGTATTTTTTTTATCTAAGGCAATGACATTCAAAAAAGTGATCCAAGTGTACAATTACTTTACTAACCCTGGCACTACAGTGATCCCTCGTTTATTGCGGTTAATGTGGACCAGAACCCCCCGCGATAGGTGAAAATCCGCAAAGTAGGATCAGCCAATCAGCTCACGTGATACTTCCACTCGTGCTCTCATTGGTCGATCTTGCGCTGGGAACCAATCACGTGTCTTGTCTGAGTGCCGTGGGTGTGTACAAAGCCTCTGAGAGAGTTTCTCTCTTTTTTTGGAATCCTGGGAAACCGTTTCTCTCACATCACGATCAACAACGCTGCTTTCCACAATACGGCTGCCTTTGTGACGGTATTTAAAAAAAATAAAAAATTCACGATGCACTGAGACCGCAAAATTTTAACCGCAAAGTGGTGAGGGATTACTGTAGTTCTAAAAGTGCATCAATTTTTATAATTGAGACTGTGTGCCCTAACCTGACCTGCCTCATCTGACACTGTTATGAGCAATAATATGGGCTTTAAATCAAGCAATATGTGTGTCACATTAAATTAAATATAAATATAAATAAAATATATATCCTGTCAGGTCTAGGTCAAACTCTAACAAGTTTACTATAGAGATGGCCATGAGAAGTGATAAGGATCAATCAGGATTTTTTTTTTTTAAATCCAGTCATCAATCTACAGAATCATTTACTTTTTTACATTTATGCATTTGGCAGACGCTTTTATCCAAAGCGACTTACATTGCATTCAAGATACACACTTGTATAATCAGTTCTTGCTTTGCCTGGGAATCGAACCCATGGTCTTTCCGTTGCAAGCGCCACACTATTGTTTGAGCTACAGGAAAATCAACAATACACAATATTAGTTACAGTATCAGTACTCTGCACACATACCTGTCGAGTAACAGTTGAGTTACAGTTCGCTGTGTATTTTGAACTAGTCTAGGATCAGCAAAAAGATGCATAAAATGACTACATTCTGAGCAATGGCTAAAAGACGGCAACCTTCATGACAACACTCATTTAACTATGGTTTCTTCCTTTCAATTTTTTTTTCTTCCAAAAACAGGGTACAACTTAACCCCACTACAATAATTATTCCCATCATTGCAAATATGTCAATACCAGACTTGTCCAGTATGTGCTAATCTCCACATGGCCTCTTCTGAACAGCTCAAGCAATGTCATCAGTGCTGCAGCACCGGGACGGGCACCATTAGTGCCTGCCGGATTATCCTGCCAGAGAGAGGGTGCTCTCGCACTGTACGTGAGATTCATGCCTATCAGCTCCTTGTTTCACCTTGGCACATACTGCGGTAGTTGAGCGCTATAGTAGGGTGACGAAGAGTGTCATGATTTGTGTTTGATTCACATGTGAATATTTGCACTGGCTGCTGCCTGTATCTCACTCTGACATGAGGCTCTATGAGAATGATTCATGTTGTGGGGAGATTATTGCTTTACACTCTCTCACCCCTGCCTGCTGTTGGCTGCGAACACGTGGCATGATTCCTGCCTCAGAGGGAGGGAAATGGGAAGGAACAGCTGGGAGGGAGAGAGGGGAAAATCGAACGGAGGTAGGGAGCGATGGACAAATGAAAGGATGAGGGAGACAGATGGAGAGGGGTAATGACAAGGTGTTCAATACTAATATACATGTTTTGTAATTGTTGATGAATTATGCATTTTCTTCTCTAATAATTATATGAAAGCCAGTTAATAATAGTGGGACTAATGACTAATTGGTTCATCCTCAGAAGTCCACATGGTTCGACTGATAAACAGCGCATGCAAGCATGGTAACGGGTACAATATCTTTCAGCACTTCAAGATCTAGTTGCTTGATTTGACAAGTTTGCCAGGTCCGTGGCATCATATTTTTTGAAAATATTTAGAGATAACAGCAAGTATGCAAAATATTCCAGAACACAACTATATTCTTCTACATCTGATCTGATAGTTACTCAGAGCTGAGTCATGGCACAGACCATGATTAGTGCCCTGGAGCCTTGGACTGCCAGGGGCCTCCAAAACCTCATGGCACAAAAGGATCATAGTAGCACCTTCAGGGTACATATTACTAAGGTGTACTTAGTTTTACTAAGGTGTACTAAGGTTTACTTTTTTAGGGGTAAAGTAAAAAGTTGTCTTTTTAAGTGTCCTTGCCCCAATGGCAAGCTGTTATACCCCTAATGGTGAAAATGTAGAAAATGGTGACCCTGTCCTTTACCTCTAATCTTAATCACATCTGAAGTTTGCGGACGACACCGCAGTGATAGGACGTATCGCTGGCGGTGACGAGGCAGCTTACAGGAGGGAGGTGGCCAGTCTGGTGTCATGGTGTGAAGAAAACAACCTCACCCTCAACTCGGACAAGACAAAGGAGATGATAGTGGACATGAGGAAGGAGAGGAGGACGCCTCAGCCACTGTTCATCCGGGAGCTTGAAGTGGAGAGGGTGAGCAGCTTTAAATACTTGGGTGTCCACATCAATGAGGACCTCACTTGGACACCTCACATCACACAGCTGGTCAAGAAGGCTCAACAGCGGCTGTATTTTCTGAGGCGGCTGAGGAAGTTCGGCATGTCGCCTAAGATCCTCAGCAACTTCTACCGCTGCACCATTGAGAGTGTCCTGACCAGCTGCATCACTGTGTGGTACGGCAGCACTTCTGTCATGGACCGCAAACGCCTGCAGAGAGTGGTGAAGACTGCGCAGAAGATCTCCAGGACTCCACTGCCCTCTCTGCAGAGCATCTACCACCGCAGAGTCCACAGAAGAGCTGCTTCCATCATTAAAGACCCCTCCCACCCCCAGCACACACTATTCACACTTCTACCTTCAGGACGGAGGTACAGAAGTGTGAAATGTAGGACTGCCACACTGAAGAACTCTTTCTTTCCCTCTGCCATAAGACTCCTAAACAGCGGATAGGAGTCTACAATCACAACATTACATGAACAATTGTTTACATTCTGCACTACCTCACTTTACACTATCAGAACTGCACTACCTCACTTTACACTATCAGGACTGCATTACCCCACTTTACTACTTCACTCTTTTACCCTTTTACATTTTTATATATTTGCTCTTCTTATTATTTATATATTTATCTTATTTTTAGTTTACTTGTGTGACATTTACTGTGGAAGGCAAAGTAAGAATTTCATTGTACAGGGAAACATGCTTTCTGTCTGTATATATGACAATAAACACTTTGAATCTTGAATCTGAATCTTGAATCTTGAACCTGCTAACGAAGGTCTTCAGGATAACTTACGCCCTGTTTACACCAGGTATTAAGAAGCGTTTTCATCAATCTGATCACTAGTGGACCACCATCCTGCAGAGTTTACATTCAGACTTCATTAAACACCAGAAACTGCTAATCAAGATTTTAGGATCACTTAGGCCAAAGCCACTGGAAGGCAAGCCTTCAACCTTTAGCCAAAAGGCTAATGCTAACTCTGGTACATAGGGAAGGAGACCAGAGGCTGCTTATTTGAATGGATGTTAATGGAAAAGAGGCTTCACTGCACTGAATTGCCCATTTTTTGTGAGGAAATAGCTTATCATTTAATGAATGGACTGCCTGTCCAATAATCTTCATCATATTTTACGTTAAACAATACTTTTGTTGGGAAAGATATGCCGATTTATAAGAGTAAGGAGAGAAGGGAGGGTTGTGACAGGTATGACTCATTTACGAAATTAACATAGTATTTAATAGTACAGTAGTATTGATAGATACTGTATAAATAAAGTAAAAATGACAGATGTTTTCTTTCTCTGGCTTTCAGGTTTTACAGATTATGATAAGGCTTGAATTGTAATGACAGTTATAACTGCATGTATGCATTATGCTTTACATTAGTGTAATACATATATAACTAATACATAAAATGAGTAATTTAATTATAAATATTGTGTTACATTATATGTTGTTTAATGAAGATAAAAATTAAGTGATCTTTCTATCGCTGCCAGGCACACCTGCGTGTGCCTAATGATGATTTTAAAATGCTTTTTAATGAATGAAGGTAAAAAATATATATTTAACTAAATATGTATTAAATTACAATTAAGTTTTAGTGTAAGTATAGTAAATATAGTTTTATGTGCCCTGAAGTAACAAGTAATTTGTAGCTAATAGAGATTTTTAGTGCTCTTTTTTCCCGCATTAAAGCACATTCCACAAACAGTGCAGTCCTACTGTACGGTTACTACTAATATAACAAGACCAACTCGCTAATCCACAAGAAACTGATTAACATAAACGGTAACTGATTGTCATAAAACTTTGAATGGTGGGCAGTGACTTAATTGCCATTACAAGATGCGCCAAGGTGCCTTGTGATCCAAGGTAGCTGTTCCGCTTATTCCAGTGATAAGAGATACCCTCTCATCTCTATAATAAGACAATCTCTACTTAGGCCATGTTTTAAGAAGTATTAAGAAGTACTTTTGTCAATACAATAACAAATGGATGATGTAAAATACAGGTGTAAACTATGTCTAAAACACTTCCAGAGGTAGTCGAAAACGCATTTGACCGGATTGCTTTCGCAGTGTAGATACTCATGTGATCATATGCATTTGAACAACCACAAAAGACCGGCTACTCTCTACCTACTGTCCTAATGGATAACCATTATGGTTAGTGCGCTAGCCAGATGGGATGTAATCTTTGCCAACTGAAGACCTAAGTTGGGTTTGAGGACTAAAACGTATCAAGCACATATTCCTATATTCCTGATTTTTTAACACATACTAACCACGTTTGTCTTGTTGGCAATCAGAACAGAAACAAAAGCTGCTTTTCTCTGTGTGTTTCCATGGTCTCCGGTCTCATTCATATTTAAATTGTGTGAGATTTTTTAATTCACTAGACTGAAAGACTTGAAAAAGCCCCTAGACCGTTCCCTTGAAGAAATCAGAAGTGGTTGAAAGTGGATAAAAGAGACTTATTAAAACACCAAATGAAAAAGGGAATATGTCTCCCTTGTCTTCTTGTGATCTGATTTATCAAATCACATCTTAATACCAGGTGTAAAAAGGGCCTTAGACACTTCAAGGCAGTCGGCGCCAATGGCCTCATGGCCATCTCCTGCCTCTCTCTCCCACCTCCCTTACCGTCCACTCTATCACAATGAAAGTCAAAAAACAAGACCTTTCAAGACAGGTGTGTTGGGGCAGATTGGAGCTAAACTCTACAGGAAGCTGGATTGGACATCCCTGATCAAGATTGTGTAGAATATGTAGGGTTAGCCCTGAAGTTTGACCTCTCTGTTTTCAAGTTATGCCTCTCTAACTCATCTTCAGTCACTCTGTCTGCCTCGTCTCTCGTTTTACAATTCCCCATCAGAGCTCTGGAATGGGCAGGCACTCATTTGTCTAAATGTGTCTTTGTAAAGTGAAGTAAGTCCAGGAAATAAGCATGCTGTTTCAGCTGAGCCCTGGGAGTGAATGAAAGGCTGGCAGTTCTCCCGTATGCTGACAGATGAATTATTGAGCTCTGTTTACCCAAACAAGAATCCTTGGGGTGCTCATCCAGGCTGAAGGGTACTGGGGAAAATCAAAAAACATGCCGCCGACAAAACAGCTGGATTCACCGTAGTACCTACATCAGTGATGTCATAAAGCTTACAGAAGAAAAAGCCTTGTTCACATATACAAAGGCCCCAGAAAGTATCTGGACACTTATATTTGGACGCAAGTATTTTTTGACATTCTATCTTATGTAATGTTGCTTTAAGTGTCCAAATGTTGTTTGGGGCCACTGTATGTGGACAGCACAGACACTAACAAACACACTGACACACATCTAGGTAAGTGAACATCTCTTTTTAGTTTTCCTGCTCACACATGCACATTAAACACACCAGCTTTGATGCACACAGAGCCAGCTGGGATCATAGTGTTCTTTTCATGTCCAGTTGTGTGGGTGTCTGTACTACATGTGCAGAGGGTACTGTTCTCTTAAGAACAGTAGGTTGTGTCTTATGTCCCATGCAGTCTACAGAGAAAGCAAACACTGTGCATCCATGGTGATGACCCGTATCCTTGTTAGAACACCAGAGCAAGTGCAGGAAAAAGCTGCTGACAAAGGGCATGATAAACACAGTACATCTGACTTCATGACTCATCTCTCAGCCTAAAGTGCAGAACTCTAATTTCTAATTACTATTTTCTTCTTTCAGCCTCTCAGTTCTTTAATATGACTGTGAAATCAGAGGATAGACCATAGTGGTTTGCTACATAACAATGCTATGCTGAGTTACAGAACAATGTATACATTCTAAACAAACCATTTATACGTAAAGTGCCGATAAAATACTTGGAAGGCATCAATTTGTAAGTTTGCAACATAGCAATACTATGGCTACATATCCTACAATACATTGGAAAATTGTCAACATTTCTGCAAAATGGTATTACATAGTTTCTTGCATGTTTCATGACACTTTCAAAGTGAAATGTGAGTGGCACTAAAAAGTTAAAGCTCTGTTGCATTTGAAAATAGCACAGCACCTGCACTAAAACCTAACCGATAGTTTTTAACAAAAGCAAACACAAGGTAAAAATGCATTTGTTGAAGCCAACCACGCAGCTTGCTTTTCATGAGACGCGCACTCTACATCAAAAGTGCAATGCTGTACCCTGTACCAATTTGATACATCAAAAACAATACATTTTAAGCTGGTTATGTGATGCAAAATGTATCCGTTTATAAACCATGCACAATGGTAAAAGTGTTTTGAGTTCATAACATAGTATTGTACAAGGAATAGCATGAAAATAATTCTTTATTTATCAATAAATGCCACTGTGTTAATACTTTGTTTGAAAAAGAATTAAAGTTGTTGGGGTTTTACTGCCACTAGTGGTCATTTTAGCTGTGAAGTGTGAAGATTAGCAAAAATATAGATAGAGGTAAATTTTTCCAATGAGCTTTGGTTAAATATATAAAAACAAAAATGTATATCTACAGCAGTTGAAAAGCTTATTCAGACATCACTGAAGTCATCATCTTTCAGTGTTATTTGATGAGACGGTGAATTAAGTCAAAGCTAAAAATAAGGATTGTACAACCAACACCATTATAGTCATTTAGCAGATGGCTCCTGGTAGCACACCTATAAATTACAGTAATTTTATAGTACAGGAATAATATCCCTATATCAAGTGCCTTGCTCAAGGACAGGGTGATTGTTTTTCTTATTAGAATCAAACACCTCACTTTGCAATTGTCAGCCCCTGGCATTTAGCCACTATGTTGTATCTAGTGTAGAATAAAAGATTAGTAGGTGAATTCATATTCATTTAAACTAAAAAAAGAGCTTTGTAAGTAATATGCAACTGTGGGCTAGTAACCAAACGTTTGAAGGATTCAACTCCAATGGGAGAGATTTTATAAACTATCACTGTAAATGCCCTTGAGGAAGGCATTTAACCTCAGGTTAGTTCAGGGCAATTGCCCCTGTTGTAGGTTGCTTAGGCTAAAACAATAGCTAAATGCGGTTTTGAACGGTGCATTGTTCTCACAAAATATGCAGTGTAATGACAACATCAGTTCAGCACAGTGATTTTTTTCCTATACGCATTCAATATAATTAACATTGACACAATTTGTGCTGATTAGCACATAATTCCCAGACAGAAGGCAGCAGCCCAGATGTATCCACAGAAACCATCTAGTGACGCAAAAAGTAGACAAAAAAGTGCAGTCAGTTTAAAATGTCCAAGAACAACATTTCTAGTCTGTGATGGAACAACCTCACACACTGATTTGATCTACCTGCCTTGAGGGCTAAAGGGTCCTGACGTCACCACCTCTAAAAAAAATTGGAGCAAGAGATGCATCCTCAATGCTACAGACCAGCTAATAAAGGTTTTATAGTGCAAGCCCAGAGTAGCAGAAGATTGGCGGTAATAAATTGCTGCCTCTTTCTGAACAAGTTCAGGCATGGCACATCCACTTCAGTACGCCACGGGGAGATTGAAAGAGAAAGATCAGGCCACCGCAGAGTTAGGAAGACAATGTGATGGGGAAAACAACCTCAAGAAATAGATACAGAGACAGCAGAAACCGAAAAACAAACAAACAGGTGGTAATAGATGTTCACTCAATACCTTTAAAAGGTCTTAAAGAGGTTTATATCATACATAAGTGCATGTAATATGGTCACACTTTAGTTTAGGTTCCAAATCTCACTATTAACTAACTGTTAACAATAACTTTTGCGTCAATAAACTCCTAATTACTGCTTAAAAATAGTTAAAAAAGGTAATTGTTACTTTGATTACAACTGATTTTTGAAATTGATTGATTTTCCCTGCTGTGAAAATCAAGTTTTTAATGTTGCTCATGTCTATGTGGTGTTTTTAAAATGCTTTAAGATAAACCATGTGCAATTTATAAATTTGTTAATAAACAAATAAACAGCTAACCCAACTTGCATGAAGTTCATCACAGCAACTCATAATGTAAGTCAGTACCGTGTATGGCCTCCACGTGCCTGTATGCACTCTCATCTGGGCATGCTCCTAATGCGATCGGGAGATCACCCAGACCTGGATCAGGGCATCAGTGAGCTCCTGGACAATCTGTGGTGCTGCTTGGTGGATTTTCTCCAATGCTCCGATACATAATGTCCCAGAGGTTCTCAGTTGGATTTAGATCTGGAAAACATGAGGGTCAGTCACTGGCATGATTGCCTTAATCATCGAAAAACTAAATTACACAAAAAAGCCTTACACACTCTAGTCACATGAGTCTGGGCATTGCACCAGGAGGAACCCAGGGTCCACTGCACCAGAATAAGGTCTGACAATGGCATTGAGGATTATGTTCCGGTGTAATGGCCTGGTATCTCCTCCATGCTTTTGAAAGTGTGCTGGGAGACACACCAACCTTTTTGAATGATTTGCAGGTACTGCCTAAGGACCCTAACAAAACATAAAACTAAAGACAAGTCAGTCAGAAAGAATAAGGAGAGAACAATTGTCTATGGCCACAACCTGCAAAAACATTCTCTTTTGGGGGGTTGTCTTGCCTCTCCTGTGCACCTGTTGTATCTTTCATTTGCACTGATTCACAATCACTTATGCTTCCTTATTGGACAGATCGATATCCCTGAAGTTGAATTGACTTGGTGTTAACTGTGATGATTAAGTGTTAATTTTTTTTGAGAAGTGTATTTGTGAACACCTGGGCCCACAGGCCCCTCTGAATGCATAGTAAAAGCTTTACAGAAAGGGGTTTGATTCTAACTTCCAAACTGCCATTTGGGAAAAAACCTAGGGAAGATAAAATGGTTCTCAACGATGAAAGTTTTTTTTTTTTTTTTTTGCTTTTGTGAAAATACTGCATTATGTCTTGACTAAAAAATAAGGCCCCATTCTATCACTTCATGTTCATATCTGCACAGGGAGCGGAGGGAACATCCATACACACATGGGGCCATGATCCTTCCTGGCTTAGCGTTAGTTCCAGATAAGAATGATAGCATCTTGATCTCTTCTTCTTTTGTGCTTTAGGAATAACTGAATCTATCCTACTTCACTGCATTCTAATTAAAAAGTCTGAGACAGTCTACGAAATCACTAGTGTAATATATATATATATATATATATATATATATATATATATATATATATATATATATATATATATATAGATATAGTGGTGTGAAAGTGTTTCCCTGGATCATTGTCCTGCTGCAGAACCTAAGTTCGCTTCAGCTTGAGGTCACCAACAGATGGCCAGACATTCTCCTTCAGGATTTTTTGGTAAACAGCAGAATTCATGGATCCATTCATCACAGCAAGTCTTCCAGATACTGCAAAACAGCCCCAGACTATCACACGACCACCACCATATTTTACAATCTATTTTATGATGTTCTTTTTCTGAAATGCGGTGTAACTTTTATGCCAGATGTAATGGGACACTTTCCAAAAAGTTCAACCTTTCTCTCGTCACTGAAGCAAGTGAGGCCTGCAGTTCTTTGAATGTTGTTGTGTGTCTTTTGTGACGTCTTGGATGAGTCGTCACTACGCTCTTGGGGTAATTTTGGTCGGTCAGCCACTCCTGGGAAAATTCACCACTGTTCCATGTTTTTGCCATTTGTGGATAATGGCTCTCACTGTGTTTCGCTGGAGTCCCAAAGCTTTAAAAATGGCTTTAATCATTTTCCAGACTGATAGATCTCAATTACTTTCTTTCTTATCTGTTCCTGAATTTATTTGGATCTCGGCATGATATGTAGCTTTCAAAGATCTTTTGGTCTACTTCACTTTGTCAGGCAGCTCCTATTTAAGTGATTTCTGAATGTTTGCCTCTTATGTCCTGTGTGTATTTTTGTACCTGATTTAATTTTTTTTCTCTGTATACTTCTATTATTGTTTCTATTAGTCTACTTGTACTTTCTCTCCCCTGTCAACTGTCTACTGTAAAGCGTCCTTGAGCTCTGGAAAGGCGCTATATAAATAAAACTTATTATTATTATTTATTATTTCCTGATTGAGAACAGGTGTGGCAGTAATCGGGCCTGGATGTGGCTAGAGAAATTGAACTCAGGTGTGATAAATCACAGTTTTCTCACAGTAGGTTTGGATTTTGTTTTCCCTTAATAATAACAACAACCACCTACCCTGCAGTTTTTCCATTTTATGCAAAAAAAATGTGGAAAACATGCAAAAGGAAAAAAAAGAAATCAGGAAGGGCGCAAAAAACAAACAAAAAAAAAACACACACACACAATTTAAACATGCATATCTATAACAGTATAACAACATTTGAGTGAAACATCTATTAGAACAAGACATTATTATTATTTAATTAGGTAACGAAACAAAAAAAGGCATAATCTCAATTTCTTACTTTTGTGCTATAACACAATGTTTTGTGTTTTTAACCTTGTTTTTAAATTAGTAAAAATCATAAAACCATTATATCCAAACCCCAAATCATTAAACTATTCTTTCACTTTCATCACTGTTGTAATGTAACGATTCGGGGTATGCTGCTGTGCGATGCGGAGAGAACCACGATGAGGCGAGCAGGATAAACTCAAAAACTGATTTAATAATAAACAAAAACAAAATACTTTAAATATAAACAAAAGCAGCACGCTTGTGCAAAAACAGAACTTAGACAAAAACTCAGCGAAACAAGGTGATAGCATCCACACACATCAACCAACATACTTTGTTAACAACTGACAAACACAAGGGGAATGCAAGAGTGAGATATACACAAGGGGAATCACAAACACCTGGGGGACTAACGAGTAAGTGATTAGCAAGACAGGTGCAGGGAGTGAAACAATAACCCGAGAGACAGGAAGTGAAACAAAGACACAGACAGACAGGAACAGTGTTACATGTAACCTGTACCTTTCAATTATGTAGTATTGCATTTGAATAAAAGTGTCTGTTATGAATGCAGCAGTTTTGGGAATGACTTTATAATAAAATACTTAATTAAGAGAGGAAGTAAATCATTCTTAATTTCAAAATATTACCCAATGTGTTCACTGTGTTTATTCACATAATCACATAATAATAAATCTCTCATAATCACATCTGTCACGACTTCTACCAAGGACCCGGATGGCTTCTTCACTCCCTCTCCTACACTGCAGCTGTGGAGAAGATGAGCAAGCTCGTCAGATGAATATTAATGTTAACGTAATGTAAATGATGAACAAACGACATGCATGAAGGCAAATACACCTGTGCCAGGGTCAAGCTTAGCATTTCAGACTGAAACAACAGCCAAATTGATTATGAATACTTTATATCATCATAACAGAATCAGGTCAGAATTGGTTATGAAATATGTGCCAGCAATGAAGTCTGCACCATTTTTGTCTAAGAAAAGATCTGGATTGTTATTCTTGTACTTAAAAATAGCGGTGTGGTTCTGCGTTGTATGTGTCTGTCTGCGTTAGTGGCCACGTGTGTAGTGGATCCGTTTTTAGAAGCTGCATGCGCAGGGTGACGCACTTTCACAAGGGGTGAGTTCCCACCTTTCACAGGACACAAAAATAGTCCCAAATCTGCAAAAAATAGAGCAACTGACTGATTTAATCTCCAGATGTACACAGACCTCCAGCTGCTCCAACCTTTAGAGCGAGATCAATCAACTCCATCGCTCCCTTCGCCCCTGGACACACACACACACACAGACATACAGTCGTGACTAAACACTCAGAGGAGAGCAGCAGAGATAAACAGAAGCAGAGAAAGAGAGATGAAGAACAGAACTCAAAATCCCTGCCTCAAACAACGTGCAGATCAGTGCAACCCCAAGGGTCTAAAAGATTTCTGGAAATACTACCTTTTTTTAATAAAGCAAAAAGTTTCTTCAGCTGTATTCGGAATGTCTTCCTCAATTTTATTATGACATTTCTGGTAAAACTACTGTAGTGGCTGAGACTGTAATACTACGGTAGGCTTACTTTGATATATACTGAATAGTTGTATACTGTACTGTATATACGGTACAGTTAATACCATGGTAGATTGTGGTAAGTGCTGCAAGGGCTGTATTTTGCATAATATAAATATTAGCAAGTTTATTTTATTATTTAAAGCAGTGTAATTATTATTTTATTTAATACTTTAAATTGAAAACGTAACTTAAAATATAAAAAATAAAGATCCCTATTATTCTATTTTATCCCTAGTAGTCTCCTACTAAAGAAGCTTATATCTGTCACATAATAAAGAAAAAATAAGGTTTTTAGCTCACAGTTCACTTTATTCTCACAATTGACACTTTGTCAGAATTGCATGATATAAATCAATAAAACTCAAAGCACTTTTCTAAACATCTGCTTTTCAAGATGCACGTGGAAATTTTGCTGATCCTTGACGTGATCGCAGGTGCCAGTGCAAAGTTGATTCTGTGCTAATTTGATCTAATATTTTATGTTCTTTTTTTAAAGTACTGTAATTTGAGTGGCAAATGAGAAGCGCTAAAATTATTGAATATATTTTGAGACAGGTACTCTTAATGATTTTCAGTTTTGTTCAAGGTAATTAAAGCAACAGCTTTTCAATAACGGAAGAATATGTAAAAGTATGATATTTGGGATGAAATGCTGTCTGATTTTTCCATTTGTTGACATGAGTTGAGAGTCCACCTTATACCCATACTTATAATTAAAACTTTTATTGCTACTACTATAATGCTATACTAAATTATTGAAGGATCTTTCAATTCTTTTAGAAACTTTACTTTTTTAAATGTTTGGTTCTGTATTTTTTAAATGAACATTTTAATGACGGTATATGTATTGAACAAATGAATGAATTATCAAAATAAACAGAAAATCGTACAAACTTTGCTAAAGTGATTGTTAAGTATTGACTTAGTATTTAAAAAAGTATTTTTTGCCCCATGATATATATATATATATATATATATATATATATATATATATATATATATATATATATATATATATATATATATATATATATATATATATATATTTTTTTTTTTTTTTTTTTTTTTTTTTTATTAATTTCAAGCAAATTCTGTTGCTCCATTAATGTTCAATAAAAATGATAAAAAGCACTCATTACCATATCTGGCATACATTTTTCCATATCGAGTCCTCACTCTTTTGAACTTGAATGCAAAGTGGATTATCAGCGCTGACAATGCTGACTTCATGAAATGTTGGAAACACAAACCATACTCTTCCAAGCCTCAACTACAAATAAAATTTTGAGGGCAGGTCAAAGTATTCGATGTTCGCAACCAGCCAATGAAGGATAGTTATGCAAACGTGTTATGTTATTGCGTAGGTGTGTAACAGGAAGTGAGGCTGGGATTGCTGTCTCGTTTTGGTGGTTCGGACTATTTATTTTGGAGACAAAAACTTTATTACCTTCACAAAGCTACATTGAACTTTGAATATAAAAAAACTTAATATCGATTTTTTTTTAAAATTATGGGTCACTTTTAGTTTTAGTAATTGTATGTGCCATTTAATTTCTGGGGGTATTTGTAATCCTTATTTTTAATCCTATATTTTTTATGTAATCCATTTTCCTTAATCTCAAACTTATTTTCATTCTAAATAGCTGCAAAGCCAACAGATTGATCTAATATGCACCTTTTATTTCATTTCAGCTTATTATAGCTTTTTTCAATTAACCAAAGATGATTCGAATAGTTTTAGTTAACAATGACAGCACTTTCCCAAAGTCTCGGCTCAAACATTATTATTTAAAATTATTTGTGAAACAATTCTTATGCAAATTCAAATCAAATGTTTGAGCACAAATGTTTTAGAAACAATCTAAACAGATATTCATTTAACTCATTACTTAGATACACACACCTCTGCAGCAATTTTCTGTCCATTTGAAGCTTTCTTCTCATCAGTGTCGACACTGGGGAGTAAAGAGACGCATTATCCTCTCTCTAATTTAATTATAATTTCCCTCATTTAAGTCACAGCTTGAAGCGGTGTCAGGATTGGACATGTTCTACTCAAACCGAGAGTGCTCGAGAATGACTCATTAGAAGCAGAGGTAGTCACTCTTAAAACAAAAGGTCATGTGACACAAACACTTATCAACTAGTCTTCGGATTAGAGGAATGACTATAAGACTAATATGACTTGTTACAAACTACAGCACTTCAAAATATGAAGATAAAAGGAACAGCCGCATTTACAACTTGTATTAACATCAGTTTTTGATCACAAGTGATCGAGTCCAATGCATTTGGTGATCCCATTGTCAAATGCACAACTCCAAAACCCCATTCAAATGCATTTTTGAAATGAATGAGTAAACTAATTTGTAAGGCTGTCACTTCCTAATGATGCACAAACTACCTGGTATTGAAAGAACACATAAATCCATTTAGGCAAGAAGAAAAAGGAAAATTGTTGTGTCCATGGGGGACTGGAACAAAAGAATGATGTAGCTGTCGTCAATCCTCACTTTCCAACAATCTTTTAAATCACTCTAATTTACCTACACAGAGATTAGCAAGCAATTAACAGAGCAGAAATAAGAATAGGAATGCGTGTTTGACAATGGGAGAAAGACTGAGCTTAATGATCAGAGCACATGGCCCCAACTGCCCCATTTTAGTAACATACAATTTTGCATACAAAGTGTCCAATCTAGCTGTAAATCCCATCAGGGGTGTAAGAGCCCCTTCAGTGACGCCGTTTCTAAAATATGAAGAAAAGCCATGATATCAACAACAGGCAGAAGGCTAATCTGGAACATTCCGATTAACTGGATTTACAGTGGAACCAACGAGGCAAAAACCAGGGCAGAGTGACCGTGACGGTTCAGTTCAAAAGAGTCTATTAGCCACTAGTTTCATTTCCTCTAAAGGTTGATTAGGATTCTCACCAACAGCATTTATGATGCTTCCAGAAAAATCGTTGATTCTTTTACACAAATCTGTGAATCTATGAAGTGTGTAATTTCTCCATCTCAATATGGTCATAAAAATGAATGGCAAAATGTAATCATTAATTCACAATTACATAAAAATGATAATTCATTATTTACCTTCCAGGCCTACTTTTAATTGAAAAATGCATATAAAAAATTGCAAATAACCAATAAACCATGCAATTGTGGTGAAGAAGAGCAAGTAAATGACCAATGGATTTAAAACTGTGGTCAATCATTTCATGTCTTCTATTGACCAAACCTTCATGCGTTTACATATCTAACGAAACCTACAAATGTGGAATACAACAAAGGAATTCATTCTAAATGAAAACGCGATTGAACAAATTGATTCATCTTAGAGCAATTCATCCTCATGCCATCGGTTGAGTCAATGTTGCTGGTCAGGAAGCTCAGACAAACAGTTGTTTTAATATGATCGAACCCTGTCAGATTTGGCAAACGTGACTCTTAGTGTAGATCAGCATCCTCTGATGCAGCAGATGTTGAGACAAAGATCTGAACGATAGGCTGATGCAAAAAGAGGTAGATTCAGGTCCAAATTTCATTCCAAGTCTGTTCCCGTCTGATAGGGGTTAGCAAGTCAAGGCTTCACATCCAGGTACATGCATTCAAATGCAAACGTACATTTTTCATGTACGCACGCACACAGGGTTTTATGGGGACTTTCCATGGACTATGAGTTTCCTACTGTACAAACTGTGTATCCCTAAAACCTATCCATCACAGAAAACTTTCTGCATTTTTTTCATTTTAAACAAAAAAACAACAACAACTTGGTCTGATTAGAAGCGATATTCATCATTGAAACCAAAGCACAAAACCCAACAAGGACAAGTACTTCTGATATTGCCATCTTTATGGGGATATTTTGTCCCCATCAAGAAGAGTATACCCACACACACACACGCACACATATAAGTATAACTCAGACATCAGTCACACATTTCATTATGCACCCCAAGCAATCTCTGAATTGCCCCAAAACAAATTGCTTTAGAACAAAAACAGAAATGATTTTTTAAATTGCAAAATAGAGCAACAAGAACAGTTACACTGAAGAAAATTGATTTCAACATTTCCGCCCATGTCAAAGCTTTAAATGAAACCATCTAATGATGCACTGGCTCCAAAATGAAATGAGTTCCTTGATATTCTAGAGGCCAGGGGGAAAGAGAACTTGCAGCATATTTTCACCTAAATTGCTCTCTTAGCCGGTGGTGGTTATTTTCCCGTTTTAGTTAATTCGGTGACTTGAGGGCTGAACTAACACCATGAGATCTTCTGTCCCATACGGTCTTCCTCCTGATCCACATTCTTAGAAAAAGAAAGGTTCTATATAAAACCTAAGAAGGTTCTTTCAGGTGTTTCATGGGGATACATTTTTGGATTTAGTTTCGATCAATTTTGAATTGTAATTAATTTTATGAATTAAATGGCTCCGAAACGTCACTAGAAAAACATGTAAACAACAGTTAAAAAAGAAAGTATTATGCCATCATTTAAAACATGTATCATAGAACCTTTTCAGCATAAAGGTTAAAACTGAGTCAAAAACTCAGGAATATAGAACTATTTGACAGATACCATCAACCACCACATAAAAATTTAGACTTGACCGCAATTTGTAAAAACAAACAAAAACACACATTTACAGTGAGACATTCACTCACCTTGAGACACTGTACACTTTAAAAGGCAGAAATGTCAAGCTTGTACGTGTAAAGCATAAAGCAGCTTCCAACATCATAAATGCAGCAGATTAACTTGATTACGGATGCAATTGAGCAAACGGCCCCTTGATGTGCTTAAAAGGGTCATTCACAGGAGTTCAAATATATTTAATACTTATAATGGTAAGACTTTCAAAACTGTGTTTATCCTGGTGAAACTTCTTGCTCCATAGACTTACAATTTTAGTTTTTTTTCCTGTGTCAACATATGCCTGTCGACATTAGAAGTTCCATTCATTCAAAACATGCAAACAAACTAAATTATTCTAGAAAGCATGTGGAAAATTAAGAGAAAGACTGTAAAACAATAAAAGGCATTCTAAGTACACTACTATTCAAAGTTTAGGGTCAGTAAGTAATTCAAACTTTTATTCAGCTAGGATGTATTAAATTGATCAAAAGTGACAAAAATATTGATAATTAAATTAAAATAATAAATCAACATTGATAATATTTAGAAATGTTTGAGCACCAGATCAGCATATTAGTACGAGAACGTGATCCTGAAGACTTTGCCATCACAGAAATTTAAATTTATGCATTTGGCAGACGATTTTATCCAAAACGACTTGCATTGCATTCAAGAAACACATTGACATTCTAATCAGTTCTGCTTTCCCTGGGATTCGAACCCATGACTATGACATTGCAAGCGCCAACGCTCTACTGTTTGAGCTACAGGAAAAACAGGATACATTATAAAACCTATTAAAATAGACTTTTTTTATTGTAATACTTTTTTTTTAACTGTTTTTCCTGATCAAATAAATGCAGACTTGGTAAACACAAAATAGCACTTTCAAAATCCATAAATGGACATGGACTAAATGCTATAAAGCAGAGCAAAGTCATACCATCCTATGAGACCAATTTTTTACAGTGCATTTATTTCCCAGATAAAATTGTCAAATGGGAAACGAGGACAGATTAACTTTGAATGAGGGCCTAGGAAATCTAATGAAGCACAATAGCTTGTTTGTATTAAATAAACGCATAAAACCAAACTAAACGGTTTTGGGTAAATGGTCTGTGCAGTGTGCTCAGCGCTCACACTGGAGACTCATTATCTGGGGAAATAAGAGGTCATTAGTTAACACCGAAAAACCCGTTCTACCCTCAGAAACACTGCTCTTACCTCGGTCAGCAATCACATGTGCTCTTTTCACGCTGCCTACTCAAAGTCATCAGACGCCAGAGGGTTTCGATGTTTCTAAGAGAGTTTGCGCTACCATGAGGCCCGCTGATCATAGCGTAGGAGTCTGATTGTACATGTGCGTCAGACCAGGAGGGAGATCCGACTTCTATGGTGCAGTGACCCATTTACCTGCAGTAAACCAAATAGCTTTGTAAAGACAGGAGATGAATGGGGACTGAAAGAATAAGAGAACGGAAAACGGCATGTCAGATAGGCAGAAAAGTAATTACAGTTAAATGTACTGCAAAGCATTAAATTTGTCTACTTCTGGGTGATCATGATCTTGGCAAGTGCCAGCATCGCTCTCATTATTTCTTGTATTCTTTGCTTTAATTTACAGCAACCTATTTTTCGAGCTACACTAACCTGTCGGACCATTCTCTCCCACTCGCATCAAACAACATGATGATGCACACATGAAAATCTGTCAGCGTTTACTTGCCCTTATGTTGTTCCAGACTTTCTTTCTTCCATGGAACACAAAGGTGAATTTCTGAAGAATATCCAGGCCATTCCTTTCAATAAAAGTGAATGAGGACTGCCTGGGCCCGTCAAGCTTTAAAAAGACATAAAAGAATAACAAAAATACAAACATCAAAGGAATCACTGAAAGTAGTCCAGGTTTTAACTGTTGTTACCAAATCAACTTGAGAAACCAGGTCAGTCAAATTTGTGAATTAATCATTCAGACTATATGTTTGTGAACTACACTGCCTAGCCAAAAAAACCTCCATGTTTGGATTTAAATAGGCAAATACCTAAGAGTCTACAGCTGGATCATTATTGTTGTGATTATTATGTTTCAAGCATGTTATGTGTTTGGCAAATGATTATCTTGATAATCGTCTTGATGGAAATAAATGTTGTGATGTTATTTAAATCTAGAGGTGCACCAGATTTTGGTCAAGATCTTGGGGTCACAATGAATTTAAGTTCGTGCCAATTCATGAGTGAAAATGATTCTTCATGCTCCCTCTCAACCACTCCTTCACAATTTGAGCCGGATGAATCTTGACATTGTCATCCTGGAATATGGCCATGATGCGTCTTCCTACATGGTTAAGAAATGAAAAGCAACACAGTCCATCAATTAGTGATAAAAGGCCTGTTGCCAAACATACAACATGCTAGAAACATAAGAAGTGATGATATGGTCATAAACACTTAAGACACATTTGCCCATTTATATCCAAACTCTAATTTGGATTCACTTTTTTTCGTCCGGGCAGTGTAGATTAATTTATGCACTGGAAAGATCTGACTAAAAAGACGTAACTTCTTCTCTCATGAAAGCTGCAAAGAGAACTAGAGTGAATATGAATAATGACTTAAATTTCAGTCTGTTCTTCACACAAAACTGTCTTAGGCTTCAGAGGACTTGGAATATTGAGCACAAGCCACATGGAGGACTTATATGATAGTTTTATGATGATTTTTGTTTTTGTGCCATTTTGGAAATTGACAGTTCTCATTCCCTTTTATTATATTGAAAAGATTGACCTGGATTCACCTTTTGTGCTCCAAAGAACAAAGATAGTCATCCAGGTTTGGAAAAAATGAGGGTAAATAAATGAATTGTCATTTTTAAGTGAATATTTCTTTTAATCACTTACTTTCTCAGAGACTATGACCCATATTTCTCCTCACAAACTCATTAATTAGTGGTGACGTTTCTGCCTATTCTTGGGGGACAACAAGACAGAGAATTAACAAGGCTGGCAAAATATAAGTCTGCTTCAGCGGAGCAGAAAGGTCACAGCGGCACCTCGTATGTCATTCTGACAGGAGCTAAACAACAGAGTAAATAACCTTCTCTTACCTGCTCCTAATCGCCACACTAGGAAGTCATTACACAGAGGTGGGCAACATGAGGCCACCTAGTGGTAGATACAGGAAATGGCCAGCACTGCAGTTTTGCAAAGTCATTTCTGCAGTCATTTACGGACAACAGACTGAAGATATATAAGAAACAGAGATTATTTCATTATAATACATACGTCATAATAGCGAGAACTAGATTTGCATTTTCTGATAATAACAGTGCCTCCAATCCAGCAAAATAATTTTAAGTGCAAATTAAATATTACAGAGTTTGCCCACTTCCTGATTTCTTTTCGCATGTTTGTCACACTAAAATGTTTCAGATCATCAAACTAATTTAAATATTAGTCAAAGTAAACACAATGTGCAGTTTTTAAAACGAAGATTGTTATTATTAAGGGAAAACAAAATCCAAACATACAATCCCTGTGTGAAAAAGTGTTCCCAACATTAAGTGTTTACATATATTATATTTGACTAATAATTAAATTTGCTTGATGAAACATTTAAGTGTGACAAACACGCAAAAAAATAAGAAATCGAGATGGGGTAAACTTTTTCGCATATATATATATATATATATATATATATATATATATATATATATATATATATATATATATATATATATATATATATATATATATATATATATATACACACACACACACACATATATACATACAAACATTTTTTTTAAAGACAATCAAAAATGAATGCAAATATATGCAATAATGCATAACAATCTCGACGGTGCAGTATTAATTTTTGCCTAAAGTGTGAATATATTTTTAAAGAAATGTATCAAAGATTTAATGAAGACTATATGTTAAGTGGTTCAGGCTGAATTATTTGTGGAAAATAAGAGGACAGAATAGCTCGTCTTGTAAGCAGTTATAATTTCTTTTTTTGTACAAAAAGGTGAACGCAAATTACATTTTTCCTGATTCCTACCATTAAGACTGCATAATTACCACTGTAATTGTCAGTGCACTGACCCTTTCCAAAGTTTTGACAGTTTATATAAAGACCAGCTATAATGGTTTCTCTCTCCTACATTCAGACACATTCCTCACCTTTCACCCAAACTGTGCCATCTCTCATTATCTTATTAGCACTTCTGCAAGCTCATATCTGTGATGACACGCTGCCTCCTGGACTTCTAAAGGGCCCTGTAATGATGAGAAGAAACTTGTTTCTCTTTAGATCAGTTAGTGCAGTGGTCTCAAACTCAGGGGCCGTTTAAACGACATCATTTTTAAAATAATAATGAAAACTTTTAATGCCATTTTGGACGTTCATTTACCCCCCAAAAACATTTTTTTTTGTGGAAAATTCGCATTCAAAGCACGTTTTTGAAAGGGATACCATTATCTTAGTGTAAACTACGAATTTGTGAAAACGGTGACGTCATGAGCATGATTATTACTTGTTCAATCTGTAGCGTTTCTTTACAGTGGCTTAACCAAATACTGGCCTGGCATTCATTATACAGCACTTCAAATCATTTTCAGTGGATCCGTGTGAATGGGAATAATAAAAAAAAATACAGTAAAAACATTGCAAGTTGGAATATTATTATTTAAAATTATGTTTTCTTCTGTAAAAAACTGTAGATTTTGTAAAATTATTTTTCTATTTTTGTAAAATTTATTATGTACATTTTATAAAATGTATTTTATTTATTTATTTTAACATCATTACTCCAGTCTTCAGTGTCACAAGAACATTCTAAAATGTTGAATTGCTTCTCAAGAAACATCGTCGCTGAAAAGCATATTGCTTTTTATTTCTGTGGAGATTGATGCATATTTTTCTGTCAGGATCCTTTGATAAATGTTGAAATGACAGCATTTATTTGAAAAGGTTTTGAACAAAATCTTTCGACCAATATTACAAAGAATTAATTTTCTATTTAATTATTATGTTAATTTTCTGAGAAAATTAAATGTATAATATTGATTTTTGAATTGTAGTAATAGAACAGCTGCAATAAAATTAATTCAACGTTAGAAAACACCCAGAATATTCATACGGTCAAAAGGAATAGAAATGTCTATAAACTAGCAAACCACTCGACTGACCCCACAACCAGTGCAGTTGCAAAACTCAGTTCATGTGTCTCATAATACAAATTATTATCACATGCAACCATCCCCTAGTTCTCAATTCACAAAACTCATTTGGAAGTGTTTTGTCTTTATAACATGTCTGAGAGTATTAAATCTCACGTGCAGTGGCCTGCTGAGCCTGTTTTACTCAGAGTTGGCACTGAGCAATGATTGAAGACGGCAGAGTTTCCATTATGCAGAAAAAAACATGAACATACAGCTGAATCTCATAATTCATCGCCATAATTACCGCCAGGCACACATGGCTCGTGGAGTGCAGCATACCGCAGACAGGGTAAAGCGTGAGCCTCCCTACATTATGCAACATATGCAAATAAACAAATATTTCAAAAGATTCAGCAGTCCTTGAATACTAGACCTCAAGACAAAGGCAAAATGCAGTTTATTAGAAATCAGCATTTTAAAACGAACACCACCAGATTTCCCCATCATCAGAAAACAGTTGGATTTTGAAATGTCCATACAGTTTGACCCTAAACAACCAATGCTGACAACATAAATGCTTTCTTTGTAGCTTTAGCACAACCGATTTAAGCAAAACTATTGGCACAAAGCATTAAGATTGTTCAAAAGGATTCAAAAATAATCTGACCACAAATCTCAAAATTAATGTCAGTCAATGGCAACATAAAACACAAACAATATCTCACACGTGTATATTAATCAATACTGGCATTATGATTAGACTGTTAATACATTTTTGGACCAATTACCCATTTCCATTGTCTTGTAAGGCTACTAGTAAGGTTAAAAAGGCACTACGGGTATAATACAGCTTCTTTTTTTACACAATAAAAGAAATGTAACAAATATCGCATTGATACGTTTGCTTTTTTGCTTGTGTTTGATCACACGCAACTAGAGGTATGATTAATTCATCAGAAATATTCGATGCTGGTTAGTTTAAATCGATCGCGTAATTGTTCACAGGTCAGGAGTCATTGACCTGCATGAACAGCCAAGCTGTGAAATAAATAGACTCGTCAAATAGTCTTTGAGAAGTTTAAATTAAACAGAAGTCAACATCAGTCATTGGAGTTTATAAATAGAGAACTCTAAATTGAATATCTCAATCATAATTTCACCATTTTTTTGCTGCTTTTACTAACAGTAGAAAGAATCAACCATAGACACAATCCAATCTAAATGTTTGTTAATGCAATGTTGTAGTTGATTGTCTTAGTCACGGAATTTCCTGTTATTGATCAGTAATTCAAGATGGACTACAGCTGAGACTTGGCAATCAAAAGAGTTCATGTCAGCATGAAACTTCACAGAAACTCTGGCAAAGTCTTGAGTTACCGCTCAGATGCAAGGACAGGTATTATTTCAACCTCATGCCATGAGGCTAGTGCAACAGTAGAAAAATATATGTTTTCTTAGGATTTTTGCACAAGAGGAGGGGGCAAAGGCTTGTGTAAATACACAAAATACTCATTTTTTGCTCCTCAAGGCCTGGACGCACTTGGTTGGAGTGTAACTGGAATGTGTGCACAGGTTCAAACCCCAGGTCATGTGAGTGTCGGGGTTCACCAACATGCTGACATCTGGGTCAGTGGTCAGGATGGAGGGGTTTCTGTCAGTGTGCTTTTCTGGTGTGGAGAGTGTCCAGGAGGGAGACACTGTTAGGGATGGAAGGTTGCAGTGTTTTGGACGACACAGGACCCAGGTTTTCTACGTCAGTAGAACGCACGCGCTGTCTGCGAGTCCTCTCGAATTCTTCATCCTGGGCATAAGGATCAATATGATTAATTTTTTTTAAATCCCCCAGGACTTTATAGGAATTTTTTGATGCTGCTCCTCTCATTTTTATTTTATTGGAAGTAGTACGCCCACCTGACTGCATTTATTTTACCAAATATATTGTAAAAACAATAATTACTAAATTATTAAAATTACTACAACTACAATTATAAAGTGTAATTTATTCCTGTGACAATGGAATATTCGACGTTCAAATTGTGAACATTCAACGTTTATTCGAGTCTTCAGTGTCACATGATTCTTCAGAAATGATTCTAATATGCTAAACTGGTGTTTAAGAAACAATTTTGTAATATTAGTGTTGAAAACAGTTTAATATTTTTGTGGAAATTTTTGTGGTACAATAACTTTAAAAAAAAAATTCCCCAAGATTATTTGATGAACAAAGTTTAACAGATCTGCAAATATTTGAAATGGCTGATATTAGAAATAATATTTGACATGAAGGTAAAACATGGTGGTTGTTGATGGTGATGTCACGAAGCAGACATTAACATATGGCCACCATATTTACATGACAGCATCTTAAAGGTACAGTAGCACTTTGATTATAAGCGTCAGAGAAAAGGTGGACATTTTTCTGTGGCTTAAGAAATTAACTTGCCTTAAATGTAAATCTATATCAAGTAAAATGATAAAAATGCATGTCAAATAATGGTGTCTTGCCCCCCTTAAAAACTACAGTTGCACAAGTTATGGTGTGTTCACACTTGGCATGTTTGGTTAGATTAAAACGAACCCTGGTGCGATTGCTCTGTTAGTGCTGTTCATTTAAATAAGTGTGAACGCTGCCATCCAAACCAAACGAACGGACAGAGACCGAGTAAAGATGGGTCTTGGTCTACTTCCAAAAGACCTCTGGTGCTGTTTGAATGAAATATGAATGCCATATTTTTTTCTCTCTGCACATTTCTCTCTAATCACATACAATGAGTGCATTTTTCCCAGCACACAACATTGTTTTGAATGTTCAGTAAGTTTTGCAAAGAAGTACACGTAATAAAAAGCGACCAATCAGGTTGTGAACATATCCCTATGCCTTTAGGTTCTAACTAAATGTTTTTTTTTTCTTCTGGTCTTTGATCTACAAGTGTGAACACACCCTTATAAGGAAGAATAATTATCATGTTTACTTACATTAGGACTGTTGGTGCAAGAGGAAGTCAACATGAAGAACAAGAATAAAATGCTACAAAAGTGTAGAATGTTCCGTTAAATCAGTGTGTTTACGCAAGACTCACAGTGTCTACAGTCAGTTCCTCCTCTGTGTGCTCACTGTAATGGTTGTAGAGCTCCATGTCTGACAGAGCGCTCTCTGCCATCTCCTCTTCATAGTCAGTGTGATAGTCTGATTCATCTAAGGGAGAGATGGCGATATTTCCGACCCATTAGCCTAACGATGTTTGTACACAAATCACACAACACTAAATGACATCCAACTAAGAAGCAGCCAAAGAAAGATCAATATGCTGGGAATTTAAGCCAAAAATCCCTGAGACTGACTGCCAAATGTTCTCTTAAAAAGTCCATTTAAAAGAGGTGTAGCATTGATTTACCATCCACTAGAGCTGGTTTAACTGGCTCAATACGTGAGACGATCTCTGCCAGATCAGTAAAGGAAGCATTGGGACACGTCACCACCTGCAAAACAACAAACTGAAGTGAGGAACTGTTTTAACACAAATTACATCTGAAAAGTCTTTTTAGGTGATATGTGGCTTACACTGTTGCTCTGCGTCTTGTGGAATTCTTCCTGATGTCTGTCCTTCATCATCTTTTCTACCACACCACTCCTGCACCACACGTCAAACACTGTTTTCCCATGCTGGTACCCCACTTCCTATACGTGCACACACACACAAACACATGTGGCAAACCAACACCAACCCAAAAAGCATAAGATGAAAGACTCGATATATTTAGAAGGTAAAAAAGTAAAGATGATAAAACTCACGCTGATCTCATCGAACTTGCCGAACTCGAGTGTGCGGTACCTGTCGATGGGAGGTCTGATGTATTCACAGTAGTCGCTGTTCTTAACAGACTCAAGCTGTCTCACAGAGCACACATAAGCCAGTCGGGCCTGGATCTCAGTCATGTTCAACACCTGAAACAGTCACAAACAGCTCTGAATCCACAACAAATTTATTAAAGAGACTAGATTTAAAAAAAAAAAGTTTTGCATTGTGGATGTTGTGGTAGGCTTCCATGACATTGCTTTGTAGTTAATGTGTTCTGTGGATTTTTAGCTTGTTGCAGTTGGGTATTCTGTGTGGTTGCTAGTTAATATGGCTCAGGGTACCCCAATAATTCGAGCTTATGGCATATTTTTGCTTATTTTACCATCCATACAAACTTTACACAAGCTGCAGTACATTCATTTGATGGTGCGGGTCTTACCTGTGTACCAAAGTTTAATAAATCGCTAACTGTTGTGAAGTCACATAAGCAAAGTTACGCTGCCAAAAATGTGACCGGACCTTTACAAGTATGAGTTATAGTAATAGTCACGCTCGCCTTAGAAAGCACAAGTAATTAAGTAAACCATGCACTTGGCTAATGACTCGCTCACCTTAACTTTCTCAGCTAGTGGGTTGAGCCGTTTCCATAGTAGCCACCAGCCAGAAAGTGCGTCCCCATAGTTAGTGAGGTTAGTTTCATCTTGGCTTCCAACATCAATGGCAATAACCACCTTGGCACCCATGGAGCGTGCCACATCCGCTGAAATAGGTTCAGAAGTCAACACACTTACCATCAATTACCCACTATCATTAAAGGCCCCGTTTACACCAGGTACTAAGATCCGTCTTGGCTGATGGGATCATAAGTAGATGCATTCCCATTTACACCTGGTATTTTAATCCGTCTCTCTTGTACACTAAACCATTTAAGTACTGATTTATTTGAGGAGAGGGGAAGGTAAAATATCTTTTTTCAGATCTTTTAATCTAAGGGAGTAAATAAGCTCACACAAGTTTCTGCTCTGACAGCCGCAAAACCACGTGCGTGTTAAAGATCAGCAATGGTAAGAAAATATTTAGCTTGTTACATTTTTCATCTTCAAACCAAATGAGGGTCTCCATCCAAAGTTTAAATCCTATCTGGCTTCCAAGCCAGAAGTCAGCAGGGGTCCTTTAGCGACTATTCGAATGCATTCGACAACATGAATGTTTACACTATGAAAGCAATCGTTTAAATTAAAGCGTTTTCGCCCCCGTTTACACTTGTATTTAGTGTCGTCCAATTGTGATCTGATCTTGTGAGCTTTCCTGTAGCTCAATCAGGGTCATGGGTTCGATCCCAGGGAAAGCAAGAACTGATTCAATGTGTTCCTTGAATGCAATGCAAGTCGCTTTGGATAAAAGCATCTACCAAATGCATAAATGTAAAAGTAAATGATCTGACCAAAAAGTCAAATCCTTTATATCTGATAAACAGTCTCGCCACACTTACAGTCCGCCCAAAGTCCATTCACTGAATGGTAGATGGAAATTGTACACAAAAATGGCTTAAGTTTGATCAAAGTTATATTATTAGGGTTGACTATTTCAGAACCCTCCCCCAGACAGATCTTTCCTGTCTAAGTGGGCGATTCTTGGCCAGAATTAGCCACAAAGTGGTCCAGACTTTGTGCCAACAGTTAAATGTATTTTAGTAGCTCTGCATCCATGAAGAAGTGTGACAGTCACAGCATTTTGAGATTTCATGGTCAAGACCTAAAGAGGTTTACTGCGGGGAGCTAATGTCCTACTACACACCTGGCAGGTTGTTTATGTAGCCTCCGTCCATGAGCAGGTGTCCATCTTTTGGATCACACAGTGGTGGCAGGTAACCAGAAAGAGACATGCTGGAACGCACATACCTCCACAGAGAGCCTGAGTTGGAGGGACAGGAAACGTCAGACATTTATCTTTGTTAAGGAGAGGCTCATAAAGGCAGGTGGAGAATGTAACGGTACCAACCGTCAGTGTGCACTCTCATCGTGGAGGCGGTGATGTCAGTAGTGATGTTAAAATATGGGATCCAGAGATCCTGTAAACCAGCCAAACATATTTAAGCTGCTGAATTTGGCAGATTGTGATCCCGTGTAGAATTCCTTGCGCCAAAAAGAACCTGTTTCCTACCTCTATCTGTTTGTCCTTGAAGACAGCATTAATGCTGGAGTTAAACGAAGCTCCGGAAAACATAGACGTGATCGGGTAGGTCAGGTCAAGCACTTTCTTAAACTTTGATGTCATTTCCTGCAGAGGAAGAAAGCGGAACAAAGTTAGATTTTTGGTGTTCGATTTAAGCAACACCATTGGATCTAAAAGGACATATAAAAAGAAATGCTAATGAATAGAACAAAAAGGAAAGTGAATAAATGAAATAGGAAAAGTAAATGAGTACGAAAACTAAAGGAACAAGGAAAGGGAAGGAAACATGACAGGAAAAGGGAAATACGAAGAATACAAGCATGATATTCATCTCAGGCTTTTGAGTGTTTAACATTATAGTGGTCTCTCACCATGGCCCACTCTCTGGCTCTGATCTTCATCCTGCTGTAACTGCGTTCCTCTGCATACAGTGCGCCCATCATGGAACCAATAGAGGTGCCGCCTACCAGATCAATAGGGATTCCCGCTTCACTTAATGCTCGAATGACGCCCATCTGAGAACAACCCCTGAAAGATTGAAGAATGGATGAAAATCAGAACGAGGGGGGGCAAATAAACCCAGTACTATGAGGCCAAGCAATACATAACCTATCACTTTGGTTCTGTTCTGTCAGTTCATGCAATGCATAACATTGACAGTTTTACACAGTCACACACCTGTCAAAGGCCCACTAACTAGAAGGAGAATCTTTTGTCCGAGCAAGTGAATATGATTCCCAAATATGGCAAAAAATTTTTTAAATAATCGACAACCCTGTGCTACCCTTAAGGAGACTGTGCAGATTTAACACTGAACACAGAATCAATCACACAGAAATCAAAGAAGAAAATAGCAACCAACCTTTAAACACCTCCTGTCAACCACGAAAAAGACAATAGACAAACAGAGGCTGTCAGATAAAATTAAAGTGACAGAAAGACAGCAACAGAGGCAAGAGGTCAAACAAACACAGAGGGGTGGTAAAGGGCTTTTAAAGGAAAATGCCACAGTAGTGTCAACAAGAGTGGGAGTGTGGAAATGCATTCAAAACAGTGGAGACGTTTTTCCCCCTTTTTTTAAAGAGGTGAAACAAGTGAGTACCTGGCTCCTCCACCCCCCAGCACCAGAGCGATGGTGTTGCCTGTCAGGACCCGGGCCAGGCGTGAGAAATCAGAATGGCGGTCGGCAGGTTTCTGGAACACACGTTGGTACATCTCTCTCTGAAAACACAAATGACACAGGAACTTAAACCAAAGCTACACCATTATTCATTCCTCTGTGAAATAAATTTCTATTATGTGTTATATGTAATATGCAAGTACAGTAATACCTCGGTTTACGAGTTTAATTCGTTCCCAGCGCGAGCTCGTAAACCAAAATGCTCGTACACCAAATCAAGTTTCCCCATAAGAATGCACTAAAAATCAATTAATTCGCTCCACACGACCATAAATGCCCATTTAAAAAAAATTGGGTTTTACCCTATTAATTACAGTTAAAATTATAACCATTAAGATCTCATATAAATACAAATTAATAATTGACGATTAAACTATAAAAATACTTGACAATTTACTGTAAGGAGGGAGGAGGGGGGAGCGGGCAAAGCAAGGATTCAAGTGCAAATGAGTGAATTTATTATAATAGTGCAGAAAACAAACAAAGTGATAATCCAGAGGTGTATCACACATGGGAGCCACAGCTGCGAACGAACGCGCGCTGGAGCCGCGAATGAACACACGCTGGAGCCGCGGCTGCAAATGAACACGCGCTGGAGCCACGAATGAACGCGCGCTGGAGCCGCGGCTGCGAGTGAACACGCGCTGGAGCCGCGGCTGCGAATGAACGCGCGCTGGAGCCGCGAATGAACGCGCGCTGGAGCCGCGAATGAACGCGCGATGGAGCCGCGAATGAACGCGCGATGGAGCCGCGAATGAACGCGCGATGGAGCCGCGAATGAACGCGCGATGGAGCCGCGAATGAACGCGCGCCGGAGCCGCGGCCGCGAATGAACGCGCGCTGGAGCCACGAATAAACGCGCGCTGGAGCCACGAATAAACGCGCGCTGGAGCCACGAATAAACGCGCGCTGGAGCCACGAATAAACGCGCGCTGGAGTCGCGGCTGTGAATGAACACGCGCTGGAGCCGCGAACGAAGGACTGGACAAGACAACAGTGGAGAGAAGTGAACTAAATAGGCAGATGATATGAGAATGAGGTGTGTCTCTCTCGCTCTCTCACACACACACACACACAGGCAGAACTAGACAATGAATTCATGACCTGTGACAGTTACTGCTTAGAGGTACTGTACGTGTATATTTCACTACGTGAACAACAGCGATCACAATTAACTAATGTTACAACAGTAAATCACTTTACGCACTGTGGTGAATGATGCAGCCAATGAATGAGTTAAGGGGTTATAAAGGGTTTGGAACGCCTGACTGTGTTATGAGAGGCTGTCATTAGGATATTTCATGTAAAAATGCGCACGACCATGCTGAGCTTTCACACAAAACATGCGTGTGTGTAAAAAATTTTTCGTACACCGATACAATGCTCGTACACCAATTTGACCCTCCATGCTCGTACACCGATTTGCTCGTATACCAAGTCGCTCGTAAACCGAGGTATCACTGTAATACGGCTTTGTTGCCATTCACAAAACATTAAAATTCAATTTCATGTATTCCACTCTCAGCTTTGACCAAGGTTTTCATAAAAATATGTCTGTGATTAATTCTACTTTGTGGTTTCTTCTCTCTCTATATCCTGAAAGAGATGAAGATTTGACATTAAATAAATTCAATGATGCTCATGGACACAGCAGAAGCAGACGGTTATAAAATAGATCATTGATATCAAAATGTATAATTTAAAATGTGGCAATCAATCAATTTTTCACTGTCACTCTGTGGAAAAATGCAGAGAAACTAGTGTGTGCATGTATACACACACACACACACACTACTTTCTCAAATTTTCCACAGTTAAAGGGAAAAAAATTATTGATTGCTACATTAAAATATACTAATTTATTATTAAATTCATTTTATATAAATATAATTTTTAAATAAATAATTTGAAGTGATACTTCTAGATTTATAAATAAATCTTAATTACAATAGGGTTTCAGCACTAATAAGAAGGGAACTCTTGCATCATTATATTTTTTAGGTCTGTGGCATTAGAAAGTTTGAAAACCCTAGAGCTAGATCATCGCATGACTTTCAAAATGTCAGTTATTTCAGTGAAACCATGATGTAATATTGAGTGCTGTACCAATTTTGGCAGGCTCCTCTTGGAGAAGACTCTGCGGGGGCAGGACAGGTGAAGGTGCCTGGAGATCCAGCTCCGCATGTTCAGCCATTCGGCTGTTCCTTTGGGAGGAGGCCCATCCTCACGGTGCAACAACACCAGCTGTTTCTGTGCTCTTACCGCACTCCCCTCTAACATACGTTCCAGCTAAGAGAAACAGAGACAGATAGACAGACAAAGAGAGGGCTGAATATCAAACCTTCAAAACTAGACATCAATCCACCACACTGAATTAAGATGATAAAATCATTTTCTTTAAATGGAATGGAGTGAACGCAGAACAAATCCATAAATATATACATTTCTTTCACAAGGTCACTTCATCCAGAAGAATTATTATTGATTGGGACATGCCGGTGTGCATTTAAGAGAAAACCTACGTCCTCTCTCAATCCTATACATTTAACCATATTTCAGACTTGCTTAAAACATCAGAGCTTTGAGTCCCTGATTCATAGAGCAGCGCTATAGTGGCCATCCCCTTTAAAGCCTGCAGGATATACACGATCAGTAGGGATGTTGCTCTACCCTGGACCTCTGATCCAACTTCAAACACACAGGCCCGACAGCCCAAACCCCTAGATATCTAAAACTGCTCTCCCTGACGCGCTTAAATGATGAATCTCTTGCTTACTCTTACTCTTAGAGCAAGTCCTGCAGTTCAAACTGGAGTCCTGTCAACTTGGTTGAACTGCCTGTGATTAGAGTAGTTAAGCAGTGAATTACAGCACACAAGGATAAAACCGCACCAGAAGTAGGTGTGTTATGGTTCAAACCACTTAATATTATTTAGGCTCAACGCATAACAGTACCTGCCGTGCAGAGCGAACGATAAATTTTAAGATTTGAAGCCCATTTCATTTGAGTCTGTTGAACTAAAGATTTTTCATATTAAAGGCTCTTCAGTTTGAAGTAGAAGCAACAAAAGTGGCGTAGCTCAGAATCATAAAATTTACATTAGCACCAGCTCATGTAAGTGTTCTTCACTCTGATGATGTAACAGCATCATACCTCTCCCACGGCTGGGTCCTGCTCTCCCAGTCCCACGATGATGATGCAATCAGCTTGTCTGATGCAGCGTTGAGTCCACGGGGTGAGTGACACATCTGTCTGGTACAGGACGATGCGGTGGATATCTTCCTGCTGACCCAGCCAGCTCGACAACCTGTACTCATGCACACTGGAGTAGAGAGAGACTATTTTCAAATCTGCAAATAAATCGATTTGTTCACGGCATGTTATTTCTAAAAATGTAGATAATCAAATGGTAAATGTTTATAAACAAATAAACGTGTCAATTTTACTGAAATGAATCGAATTTGAAATCAATTTTAGTAATGAGGATTCAAATGACTTCAGTTTTTAATTTATGAAACTTAAAGTAGTAAATATTTATGTATAGAGTACAACAGTGCCTGAACACCTTTTTCAGAGGTAGCGGTTCCAGAAGTACTCTCTCAATTCATTTCTCCGATAGGGATTTCAAAAAAGTCTGTTAAAGCATTAGAAGGCCAGGACTAAACCAATCATGCGATTACAAACTTTGATTTGAAGAAAAGTAGTATTTGAAAAACTAAAACCTGACAAAAATGCAAAAAGGTTCAAGATAACGTACTTGAATGGGAGCTAAAGAGTGCATAGTTTGACAACTTTAGACAAATATACAATGTCACTACTATTCAAAACGATCACTATTTATTTTTTTAAGGTCAGACATTTATATTGTTTTAAAATATTTCTGTTATAAATACTGTTCTTTTGAACATTATATCAGTTACACTTTAAAATAAGGTCTCATTGCTTAATGTATTAACTAACAATAAGCAATGCATTTCTTACAGAATTTGTTAATCTTCGTTAATGTTAGTTAATTAAAAAAAAAAAAGTAATTCATGATAGTTCATGTTAGTTCACAGTGCATTAACTAATGTTAACAAATACAATAATTGATTTTAATCATGCACTAGTAAATGTTGAAATTATTGTTAACTAATAAAACCTAATTTTAAAGTTTTATCACTATATTCTTAAAAGAACCCTGACAAAAATGTAACAGTTTCCACCAAAACATTAAAGCAACACAACTGTTTGCCAAGCAGTAAATCAGCATTTTCTAATAATTTCTGGAGGACGTGACACTGAAGACTGGACTAACTTAAATTTCATCTTTTAATGTAAAAATTACATTATTTTTGTCAATATGTCATTATTGAGAATAAAAAAAATAAAAATAATAATCTTACCGACTCCAAACTTGAATGGTAGTTTATGTCAGTGTAGTGCATGTTATGCACTAAAAAAAATTTTAAAACCAATGAAAAATTTAACAAAGACATTTCTACAACGTTTGAGTTTATAATGAAGAATAGATTTTATATTGTCTCTCTCTTTTTTTATGAATATGTGAGACCATTAGAGTCAGGAGTCCTGTTCTAGTTTTTTTGATAAATGTGTGCCGGACTCGAATCCTTGTGTCTGTACATCGATTACCGTTAAACTGTCCAATAAGCATGTGATGGATGAAAGCTTGTCAATAATCATGACAGAAACCAGGCCAGTATTGGCACTTAAAAGTTTTAAACAGAAAACACCAAACACCATCCACAACTAAGACAAACATCAGCGTAAACAAGGAGAAAGGAAGATCTCATGCTGGATTAGAGGGACAGGACTCATGCAGACTGTTTATTTATGGGGTTAATTGTGTTGTTCATTTCCATATCACAAAACAGCTTTCATCTCGCTCATCAAACGACTACTTTAATGTGGAAAAATGAGTTTGAGGTTGTTTTTCAGGCAGCTGTAACACTTGTCCAGAAAATCTGCATGTATTATCAATGAATTTGCATATTCTGATATATGGAGCGGGCACCGTTATATAAACTAATATTTGATTCTGTACAAACATTAAAAGCTATTATTTAATGACACTTTGAAGCCGTACCTGTCTAGTGCAGCGGAGCCGAGGCGCTGTTTGATGATGTCACTAGTCAAGAGAAGAGTGGGACCTGGAAGACATCAATTTGACTTATGCTTCATCCCCAATTGTAAACCTTCCTCACATTTTTCACCTTAACTCTGTATAATATAGCAGTCCTCACCGATAGCTAAGAGTGCATGCTGAAGTTCCAGGGTGAATGCGGTTAGGGGAACCTCCTCTGATACCGGGAGCACAGTGACAGTGGAAAGGTTTGAGGCAGGGTTCCCGGCGTCCCATTTACTTCCGGGTGTGTGTAGAGCTAGACTGCGAGCTGCGAGCGTTAAAGTACAGATATAAAACAATTATACATTAATGGAGTCTAGAAACCTTTATTTTTAATGCAGAAGATGGAACACTGACAGTTTTACACACACACACACACACACACACACACACACCTGTCAAAGGTCCATTAACTTGCTGGAGAATCTTCTGGCCGAGCAGATGAATAAGCCTTGTGACTACCTAATGAGAACAAATAGAGAACAAAACTGATTTTATACAGACCCAGTGGGGCCTGAGAAACTCTCAGCACTGCAGGTTCTGGCTATAAAGCAAACAGTGTGGCTGACACACCTGTGGGAACTTTCTCTTGATGGAACTGAGCGCACCCTCCGGCAGTTTAGCCAGTTCTGAGTCTCGTACAGCATGAACAGTAGTTGCTCTGTTCTGATGGGTCAGGGCTTCCACCTGCATTCACACACATACACACACAAAACGATGCATTGATTGACTTTGTAGCTAGTTTTGGTACAATTTACATCAGAAAGTAATCAATAACTGCATGAAAATGGTCACATAAATACTATTTTAAATTAAAATACTGAAAATAAAAGGAAACTCAAAAATAGAAAGACTTCATTAAAGGGACAGTTGGTCAATATGACTGCAGTGTTTTTATTGCTAACACTGAGTATAACTCAAATTTATTTTAGTTAATGAAATCACACACAGACATAGCCAAATTACCAAAAATAAAATGAAAACAATATAAAAGATGGATATGAATTAAAAATATGAATAAATATGTAATATATAAACAATTAAAAAGTAACACTATATGACTCGGACATTATATTCCACCTCTTAGGAAAGCTGCTTTCGGTGAGAAACTGAAATTCACATACACATACAGGTTTCATGAGAGCAAAGATCAGCAGCCACAAAACTAGAAATGTAAATAGAGTTCATCTGTGACGTAGACTGAGACTAAATTTGGATCTTCAAACCAGGCGTCACATCACTCACATCCACGGACAATGAACCACCGTTCTCCAGGCAACGTAACCATGGCATCAACATGGACAGGTATTCTTAGCAGCATAGGCGTCACTACGGACACATCAGCCAGTCACAATAATGCATTATGAGTAACGAGACAGAGGGATCTCCTGGGAGATACGGAGTTGGTTTTCCCTGATTAGGTGGCACATATTCACTGAATGCATCAATGTCAGTAAATTAATATCACCAAAACTATTGTGGGAGATGCGGCACATATAATAGGTCGACTTTCCTTATAGTACATGCACAGCATAATATGGAACAATATCTGATGATTCATCGTTGAGTCACCTTGTTGAGCACAAAATAAAGCCATAAAAGGTTATGAATCCTGTGGTACTCTGGGTGAGGTACAATCACTGGTTGCTAGTATAGTTTTCAACCATACGAAGACATAGCAATATATGTTGTGCATGCGGTAAAGCTCACCACTCCAATGAGATCTCCTCGGCCATACTCTCCAGTCAGCTCCTTTTTCCCATCCTCCTTCATGATGACGGAACGCAGGCGCCCACTAAGCACTATAAAAGTACTGTCAGACTTATCGCCCTGCCTGAGAAAGAGAGAGAGAAAGAAAGGATGGGGTAGTTTATCATAGAAGATTTATGAAATGCTGAGAAAGCTTATCTGTCTCAGCCAGAGGGGCTGAGGACAAGAAGAAATCACCAAGTTTATTAGATTGCATTCTGTCCAAAGCTCTTACTGAGAAGGCACAGGAAAAGAGGGAAAAAATAAAAAAGTAACGATAGTGTTTTTTGGCTCTTCTGAAAGGATCACCCAGATAAACATTTAAGGATCACATTAATATATAGACTACATATACAAAGCTATGTGGACATACAAACATCACTCTTATAGATGCTTATTGAAAGTTCAAAAATTGTGGTCAATAAAATATATGAAATCTCTTTTGCCCAAGGCTGCATTTATTTGATTAAAAATAAAGAAAACTTAGTAATTATATATTACTAAGTATATATATTAAATATTATAACAACTTACAATAACTCTTTTCTATTTAAATATATTCTAAAACACAATCTTAAGTGCTGCTGATAGATGCATGATACATTTTTTTAGTATCCTTTAAATAGAAAGTTCAAAATAATAATAAGCATAATAATAATGTAGCATTATAAATGTCTGAAAAATGACAACATAATCCATCCTTGCTAAATAAATGTATTCTTTCAACACCAACAAAAACAAACAAACATTTGAACCAATTGTATGCCAATAAAAAAAATCTTTTGTCTTTACCCATAACACCACAATATTTGTTTACCCATATTAAAAGTGTTTGTCTAAAGATATTGAATGATTTGTATTTTGTGCAACCGGGTGTAGCTGATGAAACAGTAAAACCTGTTAATTAGAAGGTAACATTTAATGCACTAATAGTACTTATTTAGACTAACAAAGAGGTAGAGAGTAAAAAGTAAACCATAAATAAGAGGAAATGAAGTGGACCTGTAGACAGCTCTGCCTGCCTCCACAGCCATCCAGTCAAGGGCAAAATCAATCTGTCTGACGAAAGATGACATCCTTCTTACAACTGTATGAGCCACATTCAGCACCACCGTGGGCTCAGCTCGCATGATCCTGACAACAAACACACACACATATATGGAAGTGAATAACGTGTCAGTAGATAAACCATTAAAATCAGCAACCAGAGTTTATGTTCATTACATGCAAGCCAATGTCAGCAAGAAGTTACATATAACCATGTATTGTACTATATGCAAAGAATTTATTAGTCAATTATAAAGATTTAGTGATGATGGGAACGATTCGGAAATCCATTGCTGCTTGTATATATTTCTTATTTTGTTTATATATATTCTTTGTCGTCTTACACTTCAGACTATCGCCTATGTAACCAATTATTACTTAAAGCCTTTCTTTACTTTTCTGTATTTTTCCATAGAATAAGGAAGAATATTGTCAGCACGTCTCACCAGATAGAACATGTTATCAGAATGTTTTGAGAGTCTTTCTGTTGTCAGTTGAGCCTGAGCCGAGTTCAGCCTTGGAGAAGCTGTGTGTCTGTGTGTGTGTGTGTGTTAATATGGTCTGTATTGGTGAGGTGATTAACTGGAACCATAAGGAGACGGAATGACTTGTTCTTGACAAGCCATGTGGAAGGTCACCAACCCGTGAACCATGTGATCAACGAAGATACGCTTCAGACTGTCTGCTCGTGTGGAAAAATACTACTTTTGTTTATCTTTCTTTCTTTGCCAATCAGAATCCTTTAACCGTCATCATTGACGTAGTTAGTTCCCTCTGTTAGAGTATAATTGCTGTAACAATGTTATTGTATGTGAGGCGGCCTACGAAATCCTTGTGAGACCTGAAGCTTCTGCTGATGAAACTGCAAACTAAACTTCACTAAAATTTCTTCTATTGACTGCACTTCGGACTCTTATACAGTCTTAACTGTATTTCCCCTATAGTGATTTATTCATTGATTTAAGATTTGATGCCATTTTAGTAGGAAAGGCTATATTCACGGAAAAAAAAGTTTAAGAATTAAAAAAAAAAAAAAATGATGATTACAATAAATAGTTTCATTGAGGTAAACATTATGACTTGAGGCCAGAAGGAAATTAAATTTCTGCAAATTTATTCTGTGCTTTCTGTATAGCAGTTATTAACAATAGTTTTTTATTATGGCTGTATCAACTGATGGGTCATTTTAAAAAATGGTCAAAATGAATTCTGGCTAAGCTTCAAATGTTTGGGGTCAGTAAGATTTTTCAAATGTTTTTGAATAAAGTCTCTTATGCTCACCAAAGCTGCATGTATACAGTAAAACAATACAGTAACATTGTGAAACTTCATTACATTTAAATTGATGTCTAAATTAATGCTAAATTTTTCAGCATCATTACTCCAGTCTACAATTATCCTTCAGAAATCATTCTAATATACTAATGTGGTGTTCAAGAAACCCTAAGAGGTTTAATATATTTGTGGAAACTGTGATACTGTTTTTGTCATATGGTGTACTAAAGTAAAAAAAATACAAATAAAATAGCATTTAGAAGTGAGCTGAAAACCTACTCATAAAAATGTGTTTTAGAAATGGATAGGAAGCTGCAGTCACGATGTGCCCGTACGGTGAAGATAAGTGGCTCCCCCGTCAGTACAGCAAGCTGACCGACCAGCTCTCCTGGGTGTGCTACAAACAGACACGTGTCCTCCTCTCGGTCAATCATCCGTTGATACACATGCAATGTACCCGAAATCACAAACTGCACGCTTACTTCCTGCGGGACACACAGCCAGACACAGTAAAGCTGATCATTTGGACAGAATAACGCATTAGAAATCCATAGAAACTACACGGTCTAGATGTAGAACCCTTGTGAGTTGCCTACTTAGACAGCAAATTTGGACATCATAGGTCTGTAGGTCGTAACATGAAGATTGTTCTATGCATTCTTATGTAATTTTATGTTAATGAAGTTACCGCCCATGTATTTAGCAGATAACTATTACATTTCGATTCACAGCTGTTTCAGATGCATTTACTGTGTTGTCTCACCTGATCTCCTTGACGAGCTACAAAAGATCCAGCTTTAACTTGATGGAGCGTCACCCTGCCCTCCAGCAAACTGGGGTCCTTGACACACACACACACAACACCAATAAAAATATTCAACAAACAAAAAAATACATCTATACAAAAATAAACTGCGAACCCATATTCCACTAATGGATATGTATTTTGACCTTCAGCGGTATAATCCCCATCAGGTCCTTCTTGGCAGCCTGGAATATGGCGCCCACTTTACTAGGGGGCACGTCAGAGTGTGGTGCATTGTCTGTGTAGTGAATCACAGCAGACGGAGCATGCTGCATGGTCACACTCTTCTTCAAAATGGACTGAAAAACAGAAAACAAACAATCTTAACAACGTTTTAATATATAGATATTTACGATGAAAAAAAGATGAGAGAGGAAGAAAAGACCTTGTGAATGACAGAACTGGATGGAGGATCGTCTATGGTGACTCGGGCCCGTTCATAGGCCATGTTCAGGTCATTTCCTGCCACTCCTGCACGAACACAAATAGAAAGCAGATCTAGTTTGTAGAGTTCAGTACTAGAGGTCTTATTTGTGAGTAAAAGCCTGTCTGTGTGGAGTGAATAAGGCAGAAGTGTTACCTGAACTCTCTACAGGCATCGAGACGGAGCGAGACCGCCTTGCAAATATGGATGCGTTTTCATATGAACCAGCTTGCCCTCCATCTGTCATGTGATGATACATGTATATGACTCTCAAAACAGACAAGTACAATATTACTGTAAATGTGTGTTTTTGTGGGGGGAAAAAACATTTTAGGCGAAGGCAAAATGCAAAAAGTTATTCCACATAGGGTAAAGCTCAGTCTGTAATAATTAATAGGTATCCAATTTGGATTGTAAGATGATAAGATTTATGACTTTGAAAGAAGTATCTTGCTCATCGAGACTGCATTTATTTGATCACAAACACAGTAAAAACGGTAACATTTTGAAATGTGATTCTTCAAGTAATCCCAGATGGACTCGATGATGAGATCAGATCTCCGCGTGGAGCACCGGCTGTTTTCAGACTCCTTTATTACATTTAACGCCAAAAGGAAAGTTTTGAAATTTACTAATATTATACTAATACTAATATTTCCGACTAACAAACTACAGCAAAAAAAAAAAAGAAATAACAGCCTTAAAACCTTTTTTTGGGGAGAAAATACTAACATGCCTAAGATTGCACAGAATTGTATATAGATATAGATATATATATATATATATATATAAGATGCGGAACAAATACAAAAGAATAATTTGTTCATATTACAGAAAAACATGTTTACCTGAATCTGTCAAGTGCTCTACGGAGCCCGGTAGGTGCTCGTCTTCTGGTTGTGCCTGGAAGTGGGGCCTGCGGGGGACTCTGGCGGGACTCCCCTCGGTGAGTACATTGTTGACCATGAACAGCGGCACTGCTTGTCTCTCCTTCACACACATACAGTTCAGATAGTCACGTACAAGCATTTGGCACAGATACAACTATTTTACTGGTCTGATGTAACAGCAATTGACTCTCTGAGGTCTTCCTCCAAATAAACATTTACTTACAAAATTACTAAAAAAGCACAATAAAAGTATCATGAAATTAGTTAACCTGACTTTTGCATTACACTTCAAGTTTTCTAAAGACATAATTCAGTTTGAAGTCATTTCTTTTGTTGAATATGTGAAAAAAGGTTTTTAAAATGCATGAAAAACAGAAATACAAATATGATATTTCAAATAAACTTTGAAGTAGTTTGTTCCTTATTTTCTATTGAACCATATTGAGGTTGACACTTAAGCTAGTCACTTTTTTGTGCGTGTCTATGCTGTATCGTCACGTAATCTTGCCTGCCCTCAGACCTAAACTGTATTTACAGCCGATGGGACAGCCCTAAAATTCACAGCTCAAGCTAAAAGCATTTCTTAAATCAAAACGGAAAACAACTCCCTACGTGTGTGTAGGGTGGTGCTGTGACATGCAGTGATGGCTGATGGGAGATGGGAGATTTTCACCTAGAGGGTGTTAAAGTCAGTGTCCTTTAAATGAAAGCTGAGGTCTTATGATCCATGTTATTCAATCTAGCTGAGTTTTACAGCTCCAGCACAGGAGTGATTATGCCGATGGAGGTTAACGTAGCATGAAATAACGCTGAGAGTGTGTGTGAGAAAGCACATATTTTAGAAGTGATAGAGAATGTGTGTGATCTTAAAAGTAATAATGCTGTATGTGTGTGCTCTCTTTCTCAAACCTGATTGAAAAGCTCTGTCGTCAGTCCCAAGTAGTTGTGAAGTGCCAAGAAAGTGACTCTCTGCAGGCGAACCATGATTATCTAAACGGCAGAAATAAGCCACAAATTAGTGCTGTGGTTTTTTAAAACATTTTTATGCTTCTTCCAGTTAATAACAGTCTCTGCAGTTGAAATGGACTGTAAGAGGAAGGAAAATGCTATTCTTGGTATAATATCTGATGCGCAACTTAGTTTAAGTTTTAACATTTTCATGTTATCAAACGAAAAAGTAATTTAATTAACAGTATCATTAAAGGTTTTGGTCAATTTTATTTACTGCATCAGTCAATATTGAATACTTAATTGTATTAATTTGCTTCATCATCATTTGTTTAATAATCATAGAGTGAAAGATTATCATTAACAATATTATTACTTGGGTTCGGTCAGTTTTCATGTCCAGTGATTTTAAACCATTCTAATCTTTCAAATTCGAATCTAGCGTGCCGTTTTTTGTGCGCACACACAAAGCCGCACAAACAGAAAGATGTACTCTTTCTCGTCTATTTGGGCTTGAATGGACACATAGATGCAAAATTCTCAAAATGCCCATTTCAGCAAGTATCCTCGTAAACCCAATCGCTTGAGAAAGAAAATGCATGCTTATTATATTGGATCGTGCATTAGCTCTTAATATCACTATTGTAGCTTTTACAAAGATTCATTATATAATTAATTAATCATAATTAAATTAAATTTCAATTATAATTAATTGATTTTTCAATTTTTGTAACTATATACTATTGTTCAATTTCTGTACCCAATTACCTGAAAAACATAGGTTGAAGTTTCTATATTTCCATGCTATTTGTTTATTTTCTATGCAGATTTAATCCTCCCAAACAGAAAATCATCCCAAACATTCCTCAATTATTAGTTATTTCCAAAAAGAGTTATTCATCTGGTGAAAGTTTACTTATCGTAATATTGCAGAAAAACTAAATATCGCAATGCAGTTTTTTTCCAATATCGTGCAACCTTAATACCGATCTATTAAAGGTTTTTGGGGGGGGGTTTATACAAAAAGAGAAAACCTTGCTGAACATTACAAGGCCGGATATACTTAAAGTGAGGTCGAAGAACAAAGACGTCCTTTCAAACGCGATTACGTAAAATTTAGTGGAATATTACATGGAAATCTCCTCTGATTCATTTCTTCCGTTTAGTCTGTCAAGGTCAAACGCAAGAAAAACATGAACAGCTGAAGCTTAATATTAACAGCAATCTATAGCATAAAGTGCTAAGTAATTAAATGTGACGTGACGGAGCTTGCGCAACCGCATCATAAGCTCTCTTTAAAAAACAAAATAACATATTGAAAAAGGTGTAAAAAATGGCCAGTTATTAGTGTGGTTGAAACAGATGTTCAGTGAAACAGAGGTCATATTCCTGCAGAAAGCCATGGAGGTGTTCAAGCCCATCTGTACCTGTATGACTCTCACTAGTGTCTCTGGGTATTTCTCAAATACTGACTGGAACGCTGAGGCAGGCAAACGCAAGATGGTAGACCTGACCGCCGCGCGAGCAGACACAGTCTTATAAGGGGCAGGATAACCCTGGAGAGAAAGGATAGAACCCAAATTAATCTCAGTGCACTAGAGCAGGATAAGTCATCAGGAAGGCAGACAGAGAACTTACTGTAATGATGTCTAGAATGCTGAGCAGACTGTGAACGCTGTCCCCGGGCAACACGTCCTTCACTACAGGCTCTGTGCCATCCTGAAAAACACACACACAAAGGAGAATATAGAAACATTAGGGGGGGGCGTACTAACTTTAATTACTCATTTGCCATTTAGCTGAGACTTCTTATCCAAAGTGACCTGTAGGGAATTTATTGCAGGGACAGATCCCCTGGACAACCAGAGGTTAAATATCTTACTCAAGGAAATTATGTTAATTGTTCATTAATCAATTCATGTGGGTTTTGAACCTACAACATTTCTGTTAGCAAACCAGAGCTTTAATAAAGTCATAGGACCCATTAAACACTATTTTATTAATTGTATTTTCATTCCTTTATTCTTATTTATTTTTTTATTTTTTTACTTTGAAACATGAGCACATAGACATTTAAAACATATTTTATATAGACAGATGCTTTGGATTAAGCTGTTTTTCCCTAATAAATAAAACAATTAATATACATAATTATAATAATAAAGCATACTTTTACATATTTGTGCATTTAAAAATACCTAAAATATGGGTATGATTTGTTGTGTTGGGCAAATTTTTCCACGCTTTATAAAGTACATCATATTTAATTAAATGTACATTTTGTGATGTTTAATATAAATATATACAAATACATAATATAGTATAATTTTAAATGCATGTTAATGCATTCAAATACATACTTCCTCTCAAAAGCGTAGTGTGCAAAGCGTCTAATGAAGTCTCTAATGAAGTCTGTGAATTTTAAAAATGTACTTCTATGGCTCATCCTTACAAACTCATGAATGCAAAGCTCAAGCCTTCCATCCTGAACCACATAAATGCTGTCATCATCATCCCCTGGCTTGAACAGTCCCTCTCCCTCCTGCAGCTCCACAAACACCATGTGCCGACACAGCTCCAAAAACAAAGGCTTCTCAAAATGACCAAGTACCCTGAAATGAATCAACATTCAACTTTAGATGAACACCAGACATGCCATTAGGCTGAAAATGTACGATGCGATTTATTCGGTTGTGATCATGTAAGAGTTGGAGCTGTTCACCTGACGTTCTTGAGCATATAGAGCACCTCTGAGGGCAGGTTCGAGTTCTGCACGTCAAATTCTGTGAGATCTGCTTCCAAGAGAGAGGGAGGGGGTTCTTTGGGCTGCAAAGTGGGCGGCTCCTTCCTGATCCGCAGGATCCTGCATGACATCATAACAGGTTTGAAACCAGAAGCACTGATTGGACAGGTCCTGACTTAAAGCGCGTGGGTGATAAAACGAGATGACCTGTTCCGTAAAAATAAGGTATATGAGAATCTAAACATACCTGCGCGCTATACTTAGAACTTTAGGCCTCTTCCGAGAGCGCTGCTTAGACACCGAAGTGGAGGTTGGTGTCGAGGACAAGGTCTGGACCTGAGAGATAGAAATAGAAAAGCCAAGTGGAGGATGGAGAGAAAATAAATATATCAGGCTGTTAGTCATACAGGTTCAGGATATTCCATGCCGCACACTCTATGCTGCCCTCTAACGGAGGAAGATGAAACTTCAGCTGATGATGTAAACATTAATTACACCTATAAATGAGTATTTGTGGAACAAGTCTCTGCACTGTCAGAGTTTGAACAATCAGCTATTTATCTTGGAGCACAAATAGACTACTGTGAATGTGACTATTAATCACCAGGTAAAACAGGGTGCAAATCACAGGTAGGCAAATGGGTTTCAGCAAGATGTGACTCACCTTTCTCATGATTTTCCTGCCGTAAAAGAGCACTTTGTCTCTTTTTCTAAAGCGATAGCGAGGAACACCAGTCTGTTGACCTTAAAATACACAAGTAAATGCATAATGAGATTCCAGTAAACTGCTCTACACAAAGTATACTGCCATTCGGGAGATTTTTGTATTTTTTAAAGAAATGTGCTTAATTTTATTTAGCAAAGTTGTATTAAGTCAATCAAAATGACAGCAAAGACAATTATACTGCTACCAAAAAACAAAGAATCCTTAAAAAAAATGCATCAAGGATCCACATAAATATTGAAGTCACCACAAAATCAAAAAAATATTTTATTTTTATTGAACATAAAAATAGTGTGTATTATAAATAGTTTATCCATGCATATTATTACACTTATATCGAGTCCAACCTTTAGTTTAAACTGATAATTGTTAGTTTTACTCTTATTTTCAAAGATTCCTCTATTAAATCCAGTCATGCAGAAGGTTCTTTTGCCACGCAGTTCGACTAAGGGTGCGTTCCGGAAAGTGGAAAGTGACGTGTATGCAAACTCTCTATTCCTGCAACCTCCATTTCATGTTGACTCAAGATTTTCAACATTGATTAGAATAAGGAATGTTTCACCAAAGCAGCTTAATATAATGACTTCTATTGTATATTTTTCAATATAGTAAAACATATTATATATCAATATAATAAATATGTTTTTAAATTGTAGTATTTTCCAATATTACTTTTTACTGTATTTTCAATAAATAAAAATGCAGATGTAAGGACCGCCATTACATATGAACCAAATTTTTTAAACCCTTATTCAAGAATGGTAGTGGAGCAACACTGAAAACAACTCAAATTGGATAAAAGAAGGGAAACGCACTCGCCAGTTTATATCTGCGGTAGAGGAGAAGCACAGAGATTCCAATCAGACACACAGCCACTACGGCACCGATCAAAACACCCGTCAACTGGAACAAACAACAGTTACAGAAACGTAAGATGAAGGAATTCATCTGAAACTGCAGGAAAACTAAGAGATGATTAAAAAACAAAACGTAAATCATCCTCTGCAACTGGACTGGACAAAACATGTCAGTAATAGAGGGAAAATTACTAGCAAAAATGCTGTAAGAAATTAAAATCTGATTAAACTGGGTGTATCAGCAAACCCAAACATGATGAACCCAAGTTCTTTCTTTCTTTCTTTCTTTTTTTTTTGTAAATGTCTACAACTTGTTTCATAATAATCCGATCTGAGCCAGCTCAGGGTTCTTCCTTTCCCATAGGAAAGTAATAAGAGAAAAGACATTTCTGTACCATCGTAGTCTGCATCCTCTCCTCCACAAACTGCTGCAGGCGGGAACGGATTTCACTCCCAATAGCCTGGGGAAATACATATCAATATACAAACAGTGAGACACAATCACAGTTTTAAAAATAAAACCCTTTGGATAAAACACTTTTATATTTGTAATTATAATTTTTTGGGGGTTTGTTCCACAGAACAATGCAAACTCAAGACAAAAAACAAAAACACGCCTCATGTGGAATTTCTTTGAAATTACGTTTTTTTTTTTAATCCATACCAAGGTCATATGAGACTCAAAGGGGCCAGTGCTTGTTCAGCTTCTTCCTGTCTTGCATAAAAGCTAAACAGTACTTCCCCTTGCAAAAATAAAAGGGGTCCATCAGCTCAAAATATATATATAAATATAGATGTATAAATGTATTGATAAATATATATGTGTGTGCACGCATGTGTGTGTAATTATATGCATCTCACAGACACATTTATAGAATACACAGGCACATTATATAAACAGAAATGTTAATTTTAGATGCAATTTGACAGCACTAATTATTAGGAAACATATTCCTAATTCAAAAAATATGCAGAACACCTTTCCCATCCTGACTAATGCATTCTGAACAAATTGTAAGCTCTAATGTATGCAAGTAATGTAGTCCTGAGTTATATAATACTTTATCTGAGATATATATATATATATATTTTTTTTTTTATATTAGTGTTACTCTCCTGTCTATCCATGCATTATGTCTGTGTTATTTGTCATCTTGTTTTTCGGAACAAAAAAAAAGTTACACAAACTTGATAGGCTTAATGATCCAATTCACGTGACACACACACCAAAAAAAAGGCATTTAAGACTTTGAGATCCAAGACACTTACAGGATATTGGCAGTGACCTTCATCCTCCACCTCCTCCTCCTCTCCCATTTCTAAAAAGACAACGTTACTCAATTTATGGAGAATGCATTTAGTTGTGTTTAATACAGCTTCTCAAACTGACATTCATTCAAAACAACCATGGAAGATCTGAACTGCAACTTTTCTGGAAGCAAACTTCTGTTTTAGTTGAGCTTAGCACACCTTTGCAAGCTATTTTTTGAGATCATCCGATGGAAAAATAAGCATAGTAGTTAAAAGTTATGCAGTGTTTCTGTTGTCATTGGAGCAGGAGTGACATGCATTAGAGTTAAGGGCGTTACACTTCTTATTTAACGTGTAAATAACCACGACAACTTATAGAAATAGATCAATTATGTTTAAGGTTTAGACTATTTGCACTAAAACACCAATAAAACATTAATATCTGACAAAACCAGCTCTTTAGCAGCTGGTTTATTCGTGATAGTCATATGCTAATTAGCTAGCTAACAGTAGCTTACTTACTAAAGACAGCGAAAGAGGAATCCGACGCTGAAATAATCCTTTTATATGTAACTCTGCTGCAAGCAGGGACACTTTCTTGTCATTTTCCCACAAATTTCACTCCTTTGAAAACTTTGGGAGCTTCTTTTTCGCCCCATGAAATCAAACCTCTGCTGTTGCATTGACAGTCCCTCTTCACGTCGTAGTGATATTCAATTTCATTGGCTACAAACAACACGAAGGAGCCAATCAGAACCGCTGTTGTTTGACTCATCTTTTTTTTATTACATGCAAAATAACATACACACTACCATGAATACACCAATAATTATGCACTAAAAAATGAAATGTCATATAAGTATTAATGACATTAATGACAGTATTAGTCACATAACAATATATGCTCTAATAGCGTTGTTATTCTATTTATCTAAAGCATTATAAAATGTCTGCATGACATTTAAATATCTGCATTTAAAATGTATTCGGGGCCAGACCAATTTATGCATATAGAACTTCCCCAATAATATTAGGAAACTTATTGTTTAATCGCCTACATGTTTTTGCCTTGCTGACAATAGAAGTTTGAGATGATTCGGTGTAGCCTACATTTCTTTTTCTGTTAGTTCGAAACAGTAGTTAGGTCGACAAAATGCAATCAAATAGAGCTCTTTTCTTCCACTTTGGCCTTTCCTTACAAACAGTAATCTTTGATATTAATAACATCATTGTAGAAGTTGTCTTCTTTTTTCTCATGGGGTTGAATTTCAGACCAATTGGCCTTCAAAAACAACACTCATAGATGTTTCTAAATGAATGGCTATCATACAAAAGTAATCCATCAAAACCACAAACAATGCTGACACATTTAAATGAGAAAAAAACATAAACAATAAAAATGTAAGGAACAAGCAAGACAGGCATCTGAAATTCACAATTGTGGTTTTTAAATGAAAAATGAATGCAAACAACCTCCACCAATACATTCTGATTACTGAAACTCCCATAAACAATACATTTGTAATAAAGGCAGTTTTGGGGCATTAGACATGCGCATATATAAAAAATAATGTACAATCAGCTTTTGCAGTCCAGCTCTATTTGTTGAGATATTTGGCCACTGAATGGTAGGCAAGCAGGATCTCCTTGTCTTTGGGGCAGGTTAGGTGGAACACATCTTCCTTGTATGCTTTGTCCAAGTACATTGTCAGGCCTTTTAGCTCTGAAGGGATCGCAAATCCACGGTACTTCTTGCAAACTACCTGTAAAGTAAAAAGTAAAAAGATTTTTTTTAGATTTTAACTAGATGAAGTTTAATTGAAGTGTAGAGGAATTGTATTTTGTAGTGCATTATATCAGCACTACAAAATACAATTTACAGCACAACCGTCTGAATGAGAAAAAGAGTAGTAACCTTGACAATGTGCAATTTTGGAAGCAGGTTGCAGTCAGCAAGAGAGAGTGAATTTCCATCCAGGTAATTTCTTGTGGATTTGTCTGAATTTGGATTCTGGTCCAGTTCATGAGGAAGTGGAGTCAAAAGGTACTGATCCAACTTCATCAAACTTCTTAGAAACTTCTTCTCCAGCACTGAAATGTACACAACCATCAAAGTGTTGATTTTCAAATGCAAACATTCACTGTTGATATTCATTGAGTGACAGCCCCCATATTTTAAGCCTTAAAGCTAACTTCTGAGTACCACTGCCTTCTGATCAGATACAGCCTTCACTGTTCACTAGCCAAAAATTTGACCCTTACTGTCATTGAGCCCAGGATTGGGATTTTTGATGTAAGCCGAGAATTTGTGAAAGATGTCATCTCCAGCCATGTTAGACTCCTTGTAGCGGCAGCATAACTTAGGATATCTGCAATGCAAAAATGTCATAAAGGGTTGAATTTGTATTCTTTTCTTTTTCTTATTTGTACATATATTCTTTTCTTTTTCTTATTTGTTCTTTTCCTTTTCTTATTTGAATGATTTATTATAAAGTTAGGGATTTTTATAAGTTAAAGCCTTTCTTTACTTTTCTGTATTTTTCCATAGAGTAAGGATGAATATTGTCAGCACTTCTCAACAGATAGAACATGTTATCAGAATGTTTTGAGAGTCTCTCTGTTGACAGTTGGAGCCTTGGAGAAGCTGTGTATCTGTGTGTGTGTGTGTGTGTGTGTGTGTGTGTGTGTGTGTGTGTGTGTGTGTGTGTGTTAATATGGTCTGTATTGGTGAGGTGATTAACTGGCTCCATAAGGAGACAGAATGACTTGTTGTTCTCGACAAGCCATGTGGAAGGTCACTAACCCGTCAACCATGTGATCAACGAAGATATGCTTCAGACTGTCTGCTTTTGGGTGGAAAATTACTAAATTTGTTTATCTTTCTTTTCTATGAGAATCATTTAACCGTCATCATTGACGTAGTTAGTTCCCTCTTTTAGACTATAATTACCTTAACAATGTTATTGTATGTGGGGCGGCCTACGAACTCCTTGTGAGACCTGAAGCTTCTGCTGATGAAACTGCAAACTAAACTTCACTAAAATTTCTTCTATTGACTGCACTTCTGACTCTTGGTCTTCGTTCAACATATCTGGTCCTCGGGTCTTAACTGTAATTCCCCTACATTATGCATTACTTTTAAATTGAAAGCAATTTAGTTACTTTTTCAAGTAAATAACGCAAGTTACTTTGTTTACCCATTTACTGACTTCTCATGTTTCCACGTTAAGTGAAATTCTAGAGTAAGTGCAGAGGTGTTGTGAGTGCTGTGTAAACATGATCATTTCAGTTCAAGACTTTATTAGCAGGCATTTACTTATCTCACTTGCACAAAATCAGATTTAGTTTTCCTCAAAAAAGGAAAAACTGTGAAATGCAACATTTTTATACAAACCTGCAAAAATTACACAAATATACTTTATGTATTTAATCTCGCTTTATTAGCCATTGTCTTTGCTGCTGGCCTTTGATGATCTTATTCAACCATACATCACATTTGTGTTTCATTTTTAGTTTTTACTGCTAATATAATAGTGTTAAAGTCCTCATGAAATCAAAATTGACCATATTTACTTGTGGTGAACAATTCATCTGTGCAAGTCAATCCACAACAAAACAAAAACTTTTAGGATCTGAAAATGCCTTCTCTCCTCTGAAAGTCCCTGCCCTTCTCTGATGATGTCAGTTTGATTGCTTGGGGTTCGGCGTAACTGGCTGGCAGACATGACGTTCTGTCTGGGAGTGGCTTCACCATCCCTCAGTAATTAAGGAGTGAAACAACGTCACTGCGACATTCAAAACAAACATGCCTCTTCCTTGCATCACACATCAAGGAGGGTGATTTGGTGAGACACCTCACTTAATGCTACCAGAGAACCGGAGTTACGCAGGTATTGCCAGATAGCCTGTCTCGAAGACTCCTGCCAACCACAATCACCACATCCAAGGCCAGACGAGTCATGACTCACATTCCTTGTGCTAAAGTTTGAGCTGATACATACAGTTTATAAAACCTTGCAAATGTATATCATAGATCTCCCATTTCTTGACTCCTTTAAAGAGAGCCCACAAAGTTGACATTCCCCTTGTTGAGTGTGCACGTAAACCAGATGGGGACACAAGACCCTGACTGGAACGTGCCAACAAAATCACCTCCTCTATCCAATGCAATAAACGCTGCTTAGTAATCGGCTTCCCCTTACATGGTTTTGCCCAAGATACGAACAGCTTATCACTTTCTTGGAACCCTCTGGTTCTTTCTGTTCTTTCTGCACTGGGCACAATGCATTTAACTTTTGCTGTTCTGATGAAGCTCTCAGTGGATAGAAAGCTCTCAGCTCAAAAGGAATGATAAATGCAGGATTTGGTTGTAGAACTACTCTTGCGTCCCCAGACATGAACTGCATACACACTGAATGCACCAAAAGGTCATGAATCTTGCTCACGCGCTTCCCCAAAGCCAAAGCTAACAGCAGTACCGTCTTAAATGACAATATTTTTAAATCAATCTTGTCCAGTTGCTCAAATGGGAACGTTGAAAGAACATCAAGTATCAGTACCAAATATGATGGTACGACAAAGAAAGCGATTTTGAAACTGGCAAAACGCAATGCCTTCATGAACTTGCATACTAAAGGGTCAACATGCTGCTCAACATTTTTTATATCATAACTGATATGTGACAAGCCAATATAGCAGCCAGAAACACTTTTATTGTTGAAAACGCTTTCTCTTGGTCTATATCAAATCCTCTAGAAATAATAGAACGACTGCCACTGAAAACTGAAAGGGACACGTGTTTAGCCACGCACCAGCATTTGCATTCATAAAGGGACCTAGTTGATGAAGCTCTAGCATTTTATATGGTTCTGATAACACTGTTAGAAAGACCAGTTGTATTTATACTGATCCACTCACTGGCCAGGCCCATGCTGCCAGGCGTTCTGGATGAGGATAAAAGGCTCTGGCTGTGACAGTAGATCTCTACTCAGCGGGGGAGACCATGGGTCTTCGTATAGCATTTATATGATCTCCGCAAGCCAGCATTTCCTTTCTGAGAAGAGAGAACCAGATATTTGCATGCCACGCCAAGGAAAGCAAACCTCAGGAATTTCTTTATGTGAAAATATGTATCTTTCAGGTCAACCGAGGTAAACCAATTGCCAATTGAGTGTAGAATAATTTAGTATTCTCTACTTGTACTTCTGTACTTGTGATCTCCTTTCCATGAGGATGACCCTGTCAAACTGCTTTCTTCCTACTTGCTCCCTGAAGATGGGGATGAGGATGAGGAGCCAGCTGCATCAACTCAAATGGATAATTCTTCCTAGGCCAGGCAGTTCTCCGTTCCAGTACTCTGTTCTGACCCGCTGCATTCACGTTCGATCTCTGCTATGTAAAAATGCGAAAACTGGAGGGTAGGTGGGCCGTATCTTGTGTCACGGTCGGCCAAGGTGGAGGAGGGGGTGCAGATTGTGTCTTCCATGGCATACAAAGTTGCCTGTTTTCATCACATCTACTGGAAAACTTTCTTCCCCTGCATCCTTTTCTTCTGCAGTCCAGGTTTGTATGAGCTGCGCCCTCTACTGTACAAGCCTGAATTTGCATTTAATACAACCTGAGGCTTATTCACAAGTAATATAAAACATTACTTTCCTTAAAACTTTTACATTTATGCATTTGGCAGATGCTTTTACATTGCATTCAAGATACACAATGAATAAGTTCTTACGTTCCCTGGGACCGAACCCATGACAATGACGTTGGTAGCACCAATGCTCTACTGATTGAGCTACAGGAAAACCTTTTAAAACTAACGCATCACTGAATTGCACAAGCAAAATACTTGACATTTTTGGACAGGTGTTATGAATGCATACTCACTGTGGGGGTGCAAGGGTCTCTTCCAGAAACTCTTCAATCTTGTTGGTGTCAGTACGGACCTCTCCATTATAGATTAGGAAAGGGGGCTGAGAACCTGGAGCCAGGTCCTTTAGTACCTCTGGAGCTCTAGAAAGAAAGAAAGAATTAATAAATAAATAATCTGTAACACTGGGGCACGTGTACGATGCGGAGAAAACAAAGACGAAGCAGGTTTCCACTGAAACTGACTTTATTCAAACATGAAAATAAAACACATTGGAACAAACAAAAGCGGCACTCTAGTGCAAAACTCGGAAAAGGCTAGGAACAAGGAGACCAAGGCGATAACATCCGCACACGGATAAGCAACATCGACAACTAACAAAGACAAAGGGACACAAGAGGGATAAATACACGAGGAGGTAACGAGGGGATTAGACACAGCTAACAAACGACAGACAGGAAATGCACGAATGACCAGTTAATGGAACATTTTCAGGTATTAGACTATTAGATGTGCTAAGCTATACATTCTAATTTATATCTCTTCCTGCAAAGCAAACCCCATTTTATAAGATATTAGGATGGTTCATGACTAGGAAAAACTGAGTCATATGAAATTTCATAAATATAATGTTAACTGAAATGAAATGTTCTGTACTCTACCATGTACTATACACAGTTAAAATAGAGAATAAATTAAAATAGAGTATGAGATAAATGACAACAAACAGTAAAAGTACAAAGCTATAAAATGAATGTGGATAACAGCTCAGATCATTTAGTTTTGGAATAACTTTGTGAGTTTTATATCTCTGACTTTTGACTGCATAACTGAGTACAGTTTAAGACGTTGTTGAGAAATGTGTGATATTACTAGGGAAAGAAAAGATCTTCAATTTGCACTACACTTAATCTCATTGTTGACTAGAAAAAACAACTAAATGAAATCTTTCATTGTGATGTTTCTTTCCTAAGAAGAACAGTTATCCAGATGTTGGCATCTCTCACCTCTTCATGTCCACTGTGGTGAGGGTGAAATTGACCCCCTTCAGCCAGAGTATCATGAAGAGCCGCTGACAAAACGGGCAGTTACCAACACTTTCACCATCATCGCTTGCCTAAAGATGACATTCAGCAAGTAAAGTGTTAACACTCCTAAGATGATACAAGATACAAGATACGAACTACTTCCTGAAATAGTACTGAAACATTAGCAATAAAATGTTTATGTTTTCGTTACTTAAAGACATTTTACCTTTGCTCAGACATATTTTTTTAGAGATTCCATCATTAGGTCTAAATTCAGCAAGACCAGCGTGAAGCTACAGATGGTGTTTTCAACCATTTCACAGTGTTATGTTATAGGAATGATTGGAAATACAAACATTTTGAGCCACGCTTATTACTGTAAGAGACAAAGTTGTCGTTTTGAATATGTGACAGAATTTGAACCACTCGATTAACCCTATTAAATCTGACCTTGACAAAAAGTTCAATCTTTGCTGCTTCAGCCATCTCTCGTCCTCCTCAACCTCCTCCTCTTTCTGCGGTCTCTCAGTTTCCCAGGATCTCTCTCTGGTTCAAGAGAATGAAATCAGTTTACATCAGTCCACTTTACCTCACAAGTTCTGTCTCGTTCTTTGATCTCTGAAAAATTAAACTGTATCGATGGCACTAAAAACAACACCTTTACTTCTTCCTCTCCCAACGGCAGTTTCTATCATTTACTTTTAAAGCCCAAACCCCTACCACACCCCACTGGTCTTGAGTGTTCGGAATACCAGCCCACTGGCCGAACCTGTCAAACCTGTATCTTCCCTCATTCTGTGCTGCTTTAGTCATTGTGAGTTTCTCTCTAAACTGCTCAGTGCTGTCCTACTTCCATCATTCTTCACTCCCAGTACACTCTATAATCTTTTTACCCAAGTTTACCCCGAAATAAATATTCTGTTATCATTTACATACTGTCATGTTGGTCCAAACACATATCCCATACTAAAGTCCTAGACCTAGTCCCAGACTAAAATGCATGTTTGAGCTGTTTTAACTGAAAGCAACTTGCACTTACATATCTTTAACACCTCAAAATATCTCTGTGCCATTGTTTTTTCTCAATATTTTTTTTCTAAGGCACATTTATGAATTCTACTTAAATGTCCTAATTGAACTAAGGCCTAATCCTGGTTTAATGTGAAACCAGGCCATGATTTTGTTGATTTTGCATACAATAAAAGTAACAGAAGAACAGAAACCAGGGACTGTCATGTTTTAAAAATGACAAAACAGCACAATAAAGAAAGTAAAATTATCCAAATTTTTGGATTGGACTATTATAAAAACATATGACATGTGATATGCACATATGGTTGTATACTTAAAAAATAAAGGCACTTCTTTATTGTCATCGATTGTTTTTAACTTTTAACATCCATGGAAACTTTTATAGTGAAAGGTTTTGATAGAGACGATTCGGAAATCCATTGTATATATTTCTTATTTTGTATATATATTCTTTTATTTTCCTTATTTCTTACACTTCAGTCTATCACCTATGTAAACAATTATTACTTAAAGCCTTTCTTTGCTTTTCTGTATTTTTCCATAGAGTAAGGATGAATATTGTCTACACTTCACACCAGATAGAACATGTTATCATGTTCATAAGGAGACGGAATGACTTGTTCTCTACAAGCCATGTGGAAGGTCACTAACCCGTCAACCATGTGATCAATGAAGATATGCTTCAGACTGTCTGCTCTTGTGTGGAAAATTACCAGTTTTGTTTATCTTTCTTTCTTTCTTTCTTAGCCAATCAGAATCATTTAACCTTCAGCAAAAACCTTCATTTTAACCTTAGTTCCCTCTGTTAGAGTATAATTGCTGTAACAATGTTATTGTAAGTGGGGCGGCCTACGAACTCCTTGTGAGACCTGAAGCTTCTGCAGATGAAACTGCAAATTAAACTTCACTAAAATTTATTCTATTGACTGCACTTCTGACTCTTGGTCTTCATTCAACATATCTGGTCCTCGGGTCTTAACTGTAATTCCCCTACAGTTCTTTATAGTGTATATGGTCACTATAAAGAGTGGAAAAGTGTAATTTAGACTAGTAAAACATTTTTCACACTAAGGCAAAAAATGTTTTTTGAACTGTTCACTGTTCTTTGGGAAACACAAAATGATTCTACCATTGCATCGCTGTGAAAACTCCCTCATGGAATCTTTATTTTTAAGAGCGTATGCGAACCATTTTGTACCATGAAAACTGTAACGGTATTTTAATTTCCTGTTGCATTGATCAATGTGAAGTGCTTTGACCCTTGATCTGTGGAATTTGAGTGAGAATGAGGATACTCATGAGAGAGTGATTTACTACAAGTATGAGGTGTGACATCTAAACATGCCAGTGTATGACAAATCATTAATGTGAATACCAACTGTTTCAATTAGTATTGTGTGTTGTAACCACGCCAACATTTATAAAAATACTTTACAGAACATGGCGACTCTTACAAAATGCACATAAATCCTACGCCCTTGACTATTATATTGGATTGTTATTTTATTTATTTTACATCTTCTGAATTTAAATATGATAAAGATTGTGGATTCTACATTCTTATTAGTAGCTAAAAGAACCATCAAATGAACACTCAAGGGCAGGGGGTGGGGTGTAGACATTTGTGAATGATGGGCGTCCCAAACACAACCTACTACATGTTAATACAGGGAATAAATGTACTGAATCACCACACTGCCTTTGTTCAACATGTCTGAGTCATTTAACTATTAGTTATGAATTCATTTGTTTTAATCTGGAAATATGGGGTCTCACCCCTTGCAAAAGTTACCAGGGTAATTATAGATAACAAAACATTATAATCATTTTGTGACAGTAAAACTATGGCAACTTCATATCAGCCACCAATGTCATAAAAAAGAAGAAATTAAATAAATATAAAAATTGTATAAATGTTTCTTAGTGTTTGAAGAAGATCTTAATGTATTGTAGTTTTATACTAGTAACAATAAATGTATGTGGTTATGGAATTTATTGGAGAAAAATACAGTATATTCCCTTTACATAGTACATGAATGCCAAGAGCCACACAAAACTCATTGCTATAAATTACAGGGATTTGCATATACTTCTCAAGACACCGTATCTCTGAAAATTTTACTTTTTAAAATCTCAAACAAACACAAACACATGTTTTAGATTGCCAAAAGCATCACACTTAGTTAGTTGTTTTCCTCATGAGGACATTGCCATCCATAATGTAGGGTTTACCTGAACCACACACACACACACATCTATCTTTGTGAGGGCATTCATTGACAAAAATGCAATCTGTAGCTCCTTAGAAATGTCTTTAAGATATCAAATTTGCAAACATTCTAAACATCTTAAACGTCTTATTTGACGTCTGACAAGAAATGTCCTAGTAACTCGTCCTAGAAAACAAACACTCAAAATAATAAGACTTCCAGATGTAAACACATACATCAAATAATTTTATCTGAGATGTATGTGTGCTATAAGGGATTCCCTTAACCTAATTATAACCTTTTCCCTAAAACTAAGTCTTGACCCTCAAACAGGCCTTAAAGGGGTCTCAGAACGTGAGGTCCGGCCAAAAAGTGTCTTCACTTTACTCTCTTTGTCTTCTCTCCGATTGACTAAAATTTAAACCAGTCTTAACAAATTTAGCTGTACACACACACACAAACAAATCATCTCAACATGTATAATCTCACATTGTACTGTTTTGGTTAATTCATCGTCATTAAGTATCAGTTAATCAAGTGTGTTTGGATCATATATGTCATTTCTCTCTCGCTCTCTCTAATATATAAAAAGACTAATCTATTAAAACAATCCATTTTTGAGGAATCACCTGAAATCAAATGACTTAATTCTAGCTGTCTCTGCATATTATGAGATGATATTTAGACAAATGAAAATACAGCATGCACATTATCTTTTAACAGATGCGAATGAATACACTTCTATCCAGTGATTAAAGAAACACTGTCATCTAGTGTTAGGTGTGGGTTTTGTAACACTGAGGAAACACAAACAGCATGTCATTCCAAAACCTGTATGATCTTCTTTAAATGGTGAAGTAAAAAAGGAAGACATTTTGAAGAATGTTTCAGCTGTTTTTGCACGTGTGATCAAAGTCAGTGTTGTCCAAAACAATATTTGACTCTCATTGATGGACAAAAAATACTTTTGTGCTCCACTGAAGAAATAATGTCATAGAGGTCTAATGATGGATGAATAAATGGGAACACAATTTTTGTGTGTGTGTGTGTGTGTGTGAACCGCAATATTGCAAAACAGCATTGGTCAACCACATTGGCCAGAAAGAACATGTTGGTCAACTAACATCACCAGTTATTGAAAGTGATGCTGGTTTCAGATCCTATTTTCAGCACTTCTATGATGTAATGCTTGATTAAAGCAAAATGACATTCTGAAAACATGTAGTACAAATGACATGAGCGTTGTAAGTGTTTTATCTAATGTATTTTTGCCTATTCTTGCCTTACTTTCTCTCTCTCTCTCTCTCCACATATTTGCATCATGGCTTCATTGACTGTATTAGTTTTGAGATTTTTGTTAACTCACTCTCTCTCTCCTTTCAGATTCTAGCAAGATTATTTCAGCAAAAAATGAAGAACAAAGAGTAGACAAATGTTGAAAGTGTTTTTTAACATATCACTTGGAGTGTTTTTACTCGTATTTCTTTTCTTGGAGGACATTTGACAAATAGAGTTTGCAACAGTCTGTGTCAATTTTCACTTCTCTATTTAAAAAAAAGGGCACAGACGGCAACAAGGAGAGGAGTTTCAAAAACACTCACTTCCTTTTCCTGTGTGAGTCCTGTCAACATACTGACTCTGATACATGCACTGATACGTGCACTGATACGTGAAACAAAAGCCAATGCACCACATTTCTCATTTGACTTGCTCTTGTAGACACAATTTAATGTGAAATCAATGCTCATCACATAAATAAAATGCAAAATCAACAACATTAAAAAGAACTCAGTCAGGTAGTAAACATCATCCTAGGAGCCAGTTATTGGACAAACATCCTCACATTCTACAGACCTGACCTGTTAATAACCAGATGTGGGTAAGGTAAGACTGTGGGGTCAAAATGCAAAATGGGAGGAGAAGACACGGTGGAAGAACATTTGATAAGAGTGATCTTGTTTCCTAAAATAACTTTTTTTTCTTCTTAAAATCTCTCCATTGTTAAATGACCGAACAGTTCTCCACCCAACTTCCACATAACTTTGTTTCTCGAGGGACATGACAGCTGCGGTCTTCCACACAAGTAACGTTCCTCAAAGACACAGGTAAGAATTTTGCCAGTCCTTTGATCTTTAACGCGCTTTTGTCTTTCTTTATTGTGTGCATTTTTAGACACATGCATTTGTCTTTTATAGTCTTTTTTAACTTTCTCTTATATTACCGAAAAGCATCATCTCAACATTGTAAAATCTTTTGTTCTTCTTTGCTGGAATGTGATGCATCATCCTTTTACTATTCATGTCTAAGCTAAATGTTTACGAAAAATGTAAAACATTTATAAGGTTACTGCTTTAAACTGCTTTATAAGGTTAATAAAATTAAAGTATTTGTTTGATGTAATGATTTAAACATATTTCAGAAAACATTTCAAAAACAGTGTTGTTACTGTTAAATTATAAAAAAAATGAAATAAAATAAAATATTAACATTAACATTAAATTTAAAAAAAACTTTGAAAGTACCAACATTTCTAAAACTGAAATATAAGCTGATAAGAGTTAAATAAGAAAAAAAAAACACGAAAATGACAAAAGCACACAAAATAACTTTAATTAAAATGAAAGATGATTAAAAAAAAGTTGATTCAAAAGATACATAAATACTATATTAGTGTATAAATAATATTAAAATAACACTGATTCAAGTACTTTTGATTTCTTTATGCCTTCAATTTTCCGTTCAAAACGCTGGCAAAAGACATTGGCTTGGTATTGGTATTATTTTGATTAAGTAATTACTTAACAATCACAAAAAAAAAGTATGTCCAGTATGAATATGTGTTTTATAATTTTAATCCACACCTACTGCATTCACCATGCTGTCATTTTTGTGTGACTTACATGGGATAGTAAAATGGTAGTAAATGTTCATCCAAGTTTTGCTTATTCTTTTATGAGTACTATGAATTAGCATCTTTTTCTTTAGTCACATAATGATTTTTGCATACAATATAGTAGTAATATAGTATGGTCATATTTGATATTTAACTTCAATACAAATAGCACCGACCACTATTTGTACTTAGATCCTACTTTGTTGGTATTTATAGGCTACCTGCTGTAAATGGTGTCTACCACTATTTACACTGTGTAAATAGCATATCTTTTTAACACTGAGGGTAAATATCTACTGCCTATTTTTAACGAGGGCATTTTCCCCACAGATACCACTTTAGTAGGCTTTTACCAAAGAAAGAAAATGTGTTATCATTAAATGCAAGGGCTAATTTTAACAGCACTCGCATGACATTAAAATTTCTTCATCGAAATGCAAAGAAAGCAAGATAGAGATCTAAGGATTCTTGTTGGGTGAAGGGACACTCCCTCTACTGGTCACTCCGCTTGTCATCTTCAGGAAGGAAGAAAATGACAAGGATCCTGACTTTGACAAAACCACAAGTTGTAGGCTAAGTTCTCACATGACGTCCAACAAAAACACAACAACAAACTAACGCCCAACTCTGCTACTTCCACAGCACGCTTATGGGTTCCAGCATAAAATGTATGGCAAAGTGGATAAAGATGCATCTTCAACCCCCCAAGGCTCTTCTTGCTTTATTCCTGACCTTCAGCTTCATCTACAGTTTGTTGTTAATGTTTGATGAACAACATCTCAATGAGCCACTCAGAAACAATATCACAATCCTGTTGTGGCACTGGCCGTTTGGCACCCGGTACAGCCTCACGGGGAACGTGTGTCTGAGGGACTACGGGATCTCTGGATGTGTGATAGTGGACAATCGCACTCTCTACGAGAGAGCTGATCTGGTAGTCTTTCATAACTTTGAGCTGAAGCTGCATAGAGAACACCTTCCAGTGCATCTCCATCGGCCTGCCAAACAGAGGTGGGTGTGGCTTTCTTTGGAAGCACCACAAAACAATGGCAACTTGACACCATACAACAAACTTTTCAACCTCACCATGTCATATCACCCTAATGCTGACATTACTATGCCCTATGGGAAGCTTTCACAGAGGAATAAACCAGAGCTAGACTTTATCATCCCAAAAAACAAGAGTTATGAAGCCTGCTGGGTGATTAGTAACTACAAGAAACGGCACACTAGGTCCGCAGTGTTCCAGGAACTGAACAAGACCCTCAACATCCAACTGTATGGCCTTTTCGCCAAAAAAACACTACCAAAGGAGGCCCTGCTCCCAACGATTTCCCGCTGTTATTTCTACCTAGCCTTTGAAAACACAGAGTCTCCACATTATATCTCAGAAAAGTTGTGGAGAAACGCATTCCAGGCCGGGACCGTACCCGTAGTGCTAGGGCCGCCACGCAGACACTATGAAGCCGTGGTGCCTTCAACATCCTTCATCCATGTGGATGATTTTAAATCTATTAAGGAACTGGCTGAGTATCTGAGAGGCCTCACTAAAGATCCAAAGAAGTATAATGCATATTTTACCTGGCGACAAGACTATACAGTCAAACTATATACAGACTGGAGAGAGAGATTGTGCAATATCTGCCCCGTATATGGACAATTACCAACTCAAAAGGTTTATAAGGATCTGAACACTTGGACAAAAAAGTAATGAAACAGGAAACAGAACAAGTTTTTGCATTTCAAAACGAAATGAAGGGCAAAATGCTTCCGTTTTATGTGTGCAATGCCAGAAGCAGGAACCCATGGTCGACTAGTGAATGTCTACATAGACAACTGAAAACAAAAAAAACGCAAGACGCAGACGAATGACATAAAAACAAGGTCTAGACTATAAAGTTTTTACAAGTTGTACTTCTTTTAACTAGGTCTACATTTTTATATTTTAAAAAACAAACTGCGAACAAATTTTGATTTTGTTCACATCAATTCATTCTTCAATTTTACTTGAATTATTTTAGCCTTAAGTACTGGATTTAATGCAGCACGTCATTGCACTACAGGCTGTAGTGAGGAGTCTCGACTGCCATGGTAAAAGACATCGGCCTGGCACATGTTTACATAAACAACAATTGGAATAGGCAAGTGGAAAGCAAAAAAATTTGCAAAACAAGTTAGTGGAATGAAAAAAAAGCTACATTACGGCAAATATTTTTTTTGTCGTCGTGTGCGAAACATAGAAAACGATGTGAGCACAATGATCCGAGACGTCTGTCTAGAATGTTTACATGGAAAAACAAAGTAAAACAACAAAATCCGTGAGACAGAATAATGAAATGGAAAAATATATAAGGTCAAAAGACCACTTTTAGAATTCAGCACATTGGAATGCAAAAACATGTTCTGGCTGTTCAGAAGTTCTAGAATGGGAAACATTGCAGTGGAATAGCAAGGTCGAATAGAAATTGAACTTGAGCACTGAATTTAAAACTATGAATGATGCTAAATGCGAGCGCAACAATGTCACATCTAATTCATATTTACTAAAGAACAAAAAAAGTGGAAGTGCTAAAACACGTTCGATGAATAGGCCCCAAGTTATGTTACAGGTTAAGAGAAAACTTGATTTGAATTCACACAACACAATCTTCATTTATGTATAATGCACAGCGTTGGCGTACACCTGCATAAAACAGAATTTCTATTGTAAGCTACTGCTGAAGCCACGTGGGCAAAACTGAAACCACAATGTGCAAGCCCTGCTTCCTCTGCTGTCACATGCTTGAATATCCTCTGTACAGGGATTCTTGAAGAATGGAACTAATGCTAGGTTAGGTGCTGGTTTCTTTGGTTTCTTCAAAAAGTAGCAGATCATTGATCAGTTTTGGGGAAAATAATGTTAAACTCAAATACCCATGTTGTCCGTAAGAAAAATAAGTCAAATATTTTGTCGACAGCTGTGTGGCCATTTGTGTAACCATCTTTTGATACATACTAGAAAGCAAAAAATAAAAAGGTTCTCTCATTCTACTAGATGAGCCCTCATGTAATGAGAAGCATGCAGTGAATTATTGGCTTAAATTTCAATTTTTTACTTTGTCATTGGTAAAGACAGTTGGGTACAGAAGCAAGATCAGTTCTTTGTAAGACTATCAAGATACAAAAACAACTTTTTCCAAGAGAAAGTAGAAAGGATTGTCAATTGAAATGGTTTAATTGCTACCCAGAAGATCATGTTGACTGATGAGCAGAAGTTCAATAAATTATCAGATATGGCTTTCACTTACATTGCACAGGGATGAGCATGCATGGTACAAACACCAAAAGATAAGGCACATGACCTCCACACTGAGGCTTTCAAACTGGCAGCAAGTCTTCTATAAAATCACCCTGACAAACAGATCTTACACAGAATTATTTAACTGGAGATGGGAGAGTGCAAGTATTTAGAGAAAAAGAACAGTGACTGATGTTCTTTGTGGACCATGTGAAAAAAAAGACCTCCTCCAAAGTGTAAGTTATAAAACAGTTTAAAAAAAAATCATCATCTTTTTAAAAATGAAGCAAAATCCAAGTTAATGAAGTCTTGAATTTGCTACCCGTTCACATAGAATGAGGAAAAACTACAAAAGCATGGAGACATACTTTGAAAATCACTGAATGTTGAACAATAAAAGACAAACATAAGTACATAAAAATTGATACACGAGCAAAGAAAAAAAAAAAAAGTCATAAAATCAACTAGAAAAATCATCTGAACCCATGACTTCATGTGCAAACGCAGTCAAAGCACCCATTATAAAGAGATCCATCAGGCTGCTAATGTGCATGGTAAAGTCGAAACCAGATAGGAGTGTCCAAAGGCTTATAAGGAAAGAAAGTTCTCATTAAAATAAATCGTACGGCTGATTTGATCCATAGCTCAGCTCAGAGCACTTCAATAAAATTTTAGCCGGCCATCTGTAGCCGGTTAGCTGGTGAGGTGACCCACCAGTCCAGGATGCAGAGCGTTTTTATAGACCTCCGGTCTGTGGAGGGATGGCATGTATAGGGCAGGGGCTCCTCCAGGATGGACTGGTCCAGGATAGCCTTGCCCTGGGAGGGCTGCGCCACCCATGTGGGGCGGAGGTGGTGGACTCTGCTCATAATACTGCGCTTCGGCACATTCGTCATCGTAGGGCAATGCTAGGCGCTTTCCCTTTTGTCTACGGTTACAGAACCACACACGAACTACCTAAACAAAAACATACAACATTAAAATTCAGAAGCAAATGCGTCTTCCAAGCACTGACTAAATATGAAGGGTTCAAAGATTTTGAGGTATGCTTACATCTCTCTCCAGACCTAGGTCGTCAGATATGTGAGTGATCTCTAGGGTGTTGGGTTTGGGGCACTTCACAAAGTACGACTCCAAAGCAGAACGCACAGTTCCTTCCAAACTGGTCCTTCGCTTTCTTTTTCTTGTGTCAACAAACACCCGTTCAATTTTGTACATCTGGAAGTTAATGGGCCGTGAGACCCAATAAACATTCAACATGAGCAAGAAAGAAATTTACAGTGATTTAAAACAATCACTGACAGGTCAAATTTGTGTAATGACCTGCAAAAGTTAAAACATTGCAGCTCCTAGGTTGATTTTCTACAGTGTGCTGGACTATTTGTCAAAGCGGAATCTGCAAGTCAATGTACTAATGAGAATTTTGTACTAGTCAATGCTGTCTTTTGGTCATGAATTTGTACATAGCCATGTAATAAGTAGGCCGATATACAATTGCCAAGTCCTTATAGTATCAATTATCAACAAATCTTCTGAACTGACATTTGAGCAAGAGGAATAAAGAAATAGCTTTCCTGTAGTTCAAACACTAGAGTCTGGCGCTTGCAATGCCAAAGGTTGTGGGTTCGATTCCCAGGGAAAGCAAGAACTGATTAGTATGTCAATGTGTATCTTGCACAAAAAATGGAAGTCGCCCTGGATAAAAGAGTCTGCCAAATACATAATTGCAAATAGGGCAGGACTTTAATCAATTCATCAGTTGATTGGACAGAGGCAGATCTTAATGCAAACTTTCAGCCCATTGCAAGAAAGGGGTAGGACTAATTCACACAAAACGATTGGAGAAATCCAGCATACTTTTTTTTTTATGTTGACAAGTTATGAGTTATAAAGGACACTCACAATAAGATTAACAGCTACATTTAGAAAAGATGAAATTATATTTCATATCAATTGTAAGATATTAAACCGCATTTCATGGTCAAAGTTTAGAAAAGAGACTCAATGACCAATAATTGCTAAATGTAGTATGCAGTATGTAAACTACAAACATTACTATGAACTATAAACACTTTAAATACCAAAATAACACGCTGAACACATTCCAAACATTGCCCAAGCGATGTTAACAGGTGACTGAGGTAAACTACAATCAAGTTCAGTGAGGGAGGTACCCAGTAAACAAAGAATGTTCCCCTGAAGTTTCTGTTTGGTTATTTTTTTGGGGAACCAAATAAGAACGTTCGGGGAGCGATTTCTATTGGTTATTTTTTGTAACCTACAGAGAATGTTCTGGGAACGTTCCCTGCAGGCTATTTACTGGGATTCATTTTGAGACCTAGAGAGAACATTCCCTGCAGGTTGTCGTTTAGTAATAATTTTGAATTCGTTTTTACGTTTAGAACAATTTTTTTAGATGTAGTTTGTAGACTGATTATTTGTGTACAGGCATAACAGGATGTAGCGGTTAAGAAAAGATTCCAGGAACCTACAAAGAATGTTCTCCTAACCTAAAGGGAATGTTCTACTTGCATAAAGAATAACTAACTAGCTAACCTACAGGGAACATTCAGACGTTTGTTCTGAGAACCAAAAACTAACGTTGCCAGAACGTTCTGGGAACAAAAAATGGTTTAATGTGTAGTCAAGTGGCTGTTGAGCGCCCCTAGTGTAAGTGTACTCACATCCTGAGGGTTGTCGGAGGTCTCGGCCTCATTCAGCCACCTCTGCAGCAGCGGCTTCAGCTTACACATGTTCTTGAAACTCAGTTGGAGCGCCTCAAAGCGGCAGATAGTCGTCTGACTGAACATTTTGCCTAAACAAACGTACAACCGTTAAACAAGTCCACCATTTCACACATACTTTTATTTAAACGGTCAGAGACTCACCATACAAGTTTCCAAGCGCGAGCCCTACGTCTGCCTGCGTGAAGCCAAGAGTGATGCGTTTGTGTTTGAGCTCTTTCGCAAACTGCTCCAAGTCTTCTGTCGTCAGATTCTCCTAAAAGACAGTTTTAAAGCAAAACCATTAAGTTACATTCTCAAGCAACGATATAACTAACAAAGTGAAAAGCCTGACCTCCTCTTCGGAATCACTGCAGCCTCCGCTGGAGGACCCGCTGCTCCTGGCTGTGCTTTGCGCCTGACCCGAGGAGAGGCTTGGCGCGGAGCCTCCGTTGAAAAATCCGGTGCTTCCGAACCCATTTCCGGGTGGCGATGGAGACAGAGAGGGAGATGATGCAGAGGGAGTCGGAGGGGCTTGGGAAACATTAGCGGGGGCCGTGATATGAGAAAGTCCAGGCCAAAACGAAGGGTTCCAGGGTGTGTAATAATTCACCCCGGTGGGCACGGAGGATGTCCCGGGAGTGAGATGATATTGCGACGGCGGCTTGTTTTCTCCATTGTGGTATTCGTCAACATCTTTCTCGGTTTTTACCTCGGATGGCATCTTGATTTGTTCTCTGGTTTCAGCGATAGGTGGGCTTATGTTTGCCGGTTGTGTGGTTGCAGTCACCCCCGCCACCTGCCCGGTGAACTCGGGGGCAGCAAACGGGTACCAGTGTTTGGGTTGCGCAAAATCACTACCTTGCAAATCGTTTGTTTTAAAATCGCCAGAAAATGGGAAGAAAGTTTGGTGTGTCGCCGGGTTGATTCCGTTGAAATGGGCTTTGTTAAAAAGCAGACTCGGGTCCTGAAGCATGCCGTGCGCAAACTGCAAAGACGCGCCGCCGAGTCCATCCAGGCCCGCGGCTTGATGATACATGGCCCGGTTGACCTCGTAGGGTCTGCAGTCTCCTCCTGTTGGGCTCTGCGGTCTCTCCGTCATCTTCCCACAAAAAAAGTCTTTAGGTTTCACACCCAAAAACAAAAAGAGCGTTGAGATTGCCGGTTTGATAATCAATAATCGACGATCAGTATCTCCATGCCAGGGTGTTCTCGTAAAAATAATTATTTGCAAACCAAAGTAGACCTCCAAGCTTCAGATTGCGCGTCCCAACATCAGCCTGTGTTGAAATGCGCGCAGTTCTTGTGTGATTGCCATCAATTAGGCCTTCAGAATGAACTAGGAACTGGCGAACTCTTCCCAATCTCAACTCTGATCCCGTCCCACACAGGTTTTCCTAATCAATCGGGAGTTGGAGGTTGGGGTCTTAACCCAATCTCTTCTCCTATTGGTCATATGAGACAATAAGCCACAGCTGACTTTGTGAATGAACTTGGTTTTCTCATTGGGTGAAGACATGTTTGGGGAATCTATCCATCCATCAAATCTTAAATTTGAACGTCACTCAGAAGAATCCACAACATGTCACTTTGTTGTAAAGTAGCTACCATCTCTTATGCGTGTTATTTACAATGCAAATAGGTTTACATATTCATGTGTTTTATATGGATGCCACATTAAGTAAACTTTGTTTCAGTAATATGCACTTAATGAGTTGTTTTTGATATCGCAATTCATTACATTCGTGGGAAAATCCACTTTATTATGGACGAAGTGAACGGCGAGTTTTATGCGGTATTTTATATTCGATATTCATAACTCTGTTGACCAGATTATATACATTTTCATAATTTTGGCTATTATAGCTATTGTAAGCATACAATTGTATCACCCATAAAAATCGTTCGAATGCATTTTTTTTGTTTGTTTCCTGTTCTGTTTGTTCAGGACGGATAAATAAATGGTGAGATGTTTGTCTGTTTCTGATAAGCAATTTGATTACAAGCGTCACATTTACACTTACACCTTCACGCGGCGCGTTCAACCACAGATAGGAGTCGATTATGCAAGAGATTTAAAAAGTTTAACTTCATACCATAAGAAATTAACTCGGAAAAAAGTAATCATTTTATGAAATGGAGGGAGAGAGAGTTAAAAAAAACGCAAAAATAAGCCATTCAATGAAGCTATAATGTATATATATATATATATTAAACAGGATCATGGTGCGAAATAAAAAAAAAGAAAAGAAAAAAGAAATTATGACATTTGATCGTATCCCATATCATTACCCCATCAAAGGTAATAAATGAATTAAATAGCCTAGGATAAGTTATTTAAAAAAATAATTAATTCAATCGTATTAATTCATTCGATTTGATCTGATTTTATATTATTTATAAAATTATTTATTATAGGAGACGACTAGTCTGGGTAGGCGACAAACCTAAAAATGAGAAAAAGTTTATTAAAACGTCACGGTAAAGCATTTTAAATATATTGTAATATACAGACAGTGATAATTTGGTTGATATTATATACATAGGCATATATCATGTTTTTTTCTCCATAAAAATACACTGAAATTGCTTCTTATTTTCTTGCATTATACAAGGCTTAACAAGTATAAAGCAAGTTTCGTTGACTCATTAAGGAATAACAGCGAGCTTGCTTTTTTTTCATGAAACGTTGTTTACAGTTTGCAAAAGCTCTAGAGACTCATCGATACAGCTGTGCACCCCCGACAGAGCGATCGGTGCAGATTGCGGCAGGAAGACGCGCCGCAGGAAAGTGGATGGGGGAGGCATTGTGCCAGAAGAGCCTGAGGCCCCCCGCCGCTTCCAGATCCAGAGTTGCGATGGCCGGCCATTAGCTGCCTTTCAGCACTGAACAATAAGTCTCAACCCTTTGATTCTCCCCCTACCCCCTCCTCTGAAACAAACAAAGTTTCGCCAATGCACCGACTAGTCCAGAGTCTGATTCCAGCATAAATGTATAGAAATATGCTGGAGACTGACTGCAAGGTGTTAAGGCTTGTACACTTATAACCAGGGATTCAGCTTTGATTCCCTATCTAATCCCCCTGATGCTTTGCCACCCACCCAGGGCATCACTCTCTCTCTCTCACACACACACAACACACACGCACACACGCACGCACGCACCATCAGTACAAGCACAGCCAACACAAATCTCCAACAATCAACCCCCTGCCTTCAAACACACTGTTGCAGACCAGGAGCTATAGGTCACAACTGAGCTGTCCATCTCTCCTGGTCACAAAGCCGAGGAAAGGACACACAGGAGGCCTCCGGGGCCAGTCAAAGCTTTTAAATGACATCAAACCCCTGCTGCAGGCATTGTGCTGGCCCATGGACTTGGTGGGGATTGTTATGTAAAGTGTAGACAGAGGAGGAGAAAGTGGAAAGAGATGACACAGGCCAGCGGGGTGTGCAGTGAGGGACGGCAGAATCAGGATTAGGCTGCAAAACGCTCCCAGGTGGCTCGGTTTGGCAGGCCGCGTCTATTTAGATGGCTTGTGCATGGTGAAACTTATACCCGGCAAATCTTTTCTTGAGAGTAAATGTTGATCTGTTGTAAAGAGAGGCATTTCGTTGCACAAGCTGTTTCAGTGACTTTAATACAGAGCAAAATAAACAGCCCACCCTTGTTAACATTTGATGCGTTCTATAGAAGATTTCAGAAGTAGGATAAATCAGCATCGGCTTTTTTCTTTTAGAATCACAGAGATGTGGGAACCAAATGCTGTGGGTGCTGATAAAAGGGTGTGTACATTGTGGTTGAGATGGTGTGAAAATTGCAATCTAGACTAGAGGAAGAAAACACCAGAAAATGAAACAAACATGACGCTATATACAAATATAAATATATATTTTTAAACAATATGTTTGGCAAATAAACTAAATCAAATTACCGTTTCAATTTATTTTTAATATCACTTTATTATAACATGCCATCTAAAATACTATCTATATGAAATAAGGTTTTTATAGTGACAGTAAAAAAAAAAAAAAACATTGTTAATTGTAATAAAATAAAGATGAACTGGAATCGAATAACATGTATATAAAAAAAGTTTTATTTCTGCCAGTTGCCAAAACCAACAGTCCATTTTCATTTAATTGAACTCAATAAGCGTACTAAAATTAAAGTTAAAACTGATTTTTTTTTTACAAACTATATTAAACAACTAATAAAAATGTAACTAAAAAACCCCAACTCAAAATAAAATCCATTTGAATTGTAAAAATATAATAGTATCTTAATGATAATAAAATAACACTGATGATTAAAAATGATTAATATCTCTAAACAAAAATGGAAGTTGATTTTCAGTTGCTGAAGCAATATCTAGAAAAATATAGATAGAATAATTTATACAATATTGTAAACTAAACTAAAATAATATATTAAATGCCAAGTCATACTCTAGAAATTATTTGTCATATTAAAGGTGATTTTAATAGTTCCCTGACTTTATGTCTGAACCAAAAAAAAAGATAAAAGCTACAAATATGGTCAGTTGTTTTTAAAACTTGACCTAACATAAAAAAAAATTGAATGTGAAGTTTTAGTATCCGATAAAAGTGTATGCGACCCCTCTTCCCTCTGCCCCATTCCCTTATACAACCTGTCCAATGGCCTTTTGATGGCTTTTGACACCCTGCTGACGACTACTGCCTCTCTCCCCAGATATCTTGATCAGGGGGGCCTATGGCTGCCTTCCTCACCATTCACAGTTACAATGGCCTTTAATGGCTCTCCCCCCCATAGACACCTCAATGAGGCTGGATCAGTGCTGGGCTCCTCTGAACCACACCTTATGGGACAGATAAGTGGCCCATCGCAGTAAAGAGCCAGTATTGGGGGAGGTCGTGTCTGCTCTTGCCACGTTCTGTTCGGACGCTTGAACGGCAAAGGACAAACATTTAAGCAAGTGTACTTTCAAAGAACAAGCAGTTTTCTGCTCCAACCTAAAACAAACAGGAGTAGAAACGAAACCCTTCATAACAAGCAAAGTTTTGAGGTCAAACATACATTTGTGACAATTAATATTCACACAGTTGATGCAACACTGTCCATACAATCCTACTTGATTTAAGGAACAAATGCAGCTAACGAACCAAGTGCATTTAAAGGACAAATGTGATGTAATTTAATAACAGTTTGATGAGAAGCTTTATGTAAATAAAACAATACAAAATATAAAGTATCCTAACTGAATAATTAAATGCATTAATTCTTTCATAATTAAACCTATGTGGTCTAAATACTCACTTCAAATATTTATTTTATTTGCTATATACCATCATAATAACTTTGAATACTGCTCCATACAATACCATTCAAATGTTTGGGGTCAGTAAGATTTATTTTATATTGTTGAAGAAAGTCAATAGTAACAGTAAAGACATTTCCTATGTAAAGAAGTTATTTTAAATAATGTTCATCAAAGAATTCTGTCTCATGGCTTTCACAAAAATATTAAGTGGAACGTTGATAAGAAATGTTTTTGTGCAGGAAATCCGACCCTAAATGTTTGAACAGTAATGCATATGCATTATATTACAAAAAATAAAATAAAATTCTATACCAAATCTACAACAGCTGTGATATGCAAGATTGTGATGCCATTTTCCCCCATACGCTTAAAAGAAATACAATACATTTAAGTTGATTTATGTATCTATTTATTTACACTAAAGTGACTTGAGCACAGGAACCTCAACAACTCTGTTTCAGTCTGACTGATATTTCATTCCCTGACAAAATCATCATATCATATTAGATAAAAGGGATTTTTTTTTGGGAGATACAAATAAACTAAACAGACCAACAAAAAGAGACTTCATACTTGAAGAACATACAGAGGAAAAAATGACTAAAGTGACGAAAATGAAACTATTCTTAATTAAAAAAAAACAGAATATATTAATGTTGTCACAGATCAGCACTGCTACAGAGAGCAAAATGTGGATGATAAGAAAATAATATTCAGATAAGGAGAGACAGTGATAAGAAGAGGTGCTTCTGGAAGCAGCTTTGCTCAAAAAAGATGAACTCTGCTTTAAAAAGTTACATCTGGCCAAAAGAGATGCTTATAAAGACTCCTAACATGACCCTGAAGATTTTAAAAGGGAGAGACATAAAAAGTAAGAAAGTCCAGACTTAAGGAATAAAGATGTGGTGTTAAGAAACCGCATTAAAAGGCCGGTTTGAGTTTCCACAGAGATCACGGTGCAAGAGTACTTTCAGATTCAATATGTGCATCTGAGTACAAGAAAAACGTCTTAACCACTGCTGTCTTTTGCTTTATTTACGTCATCATCCCTTCTTCAGTATCTTTAGAGTTAGGGTATTTATTCATGGGCGTCAGCTCAAATGTTCCAGGATAAACAGAGTCATAGGTTTTCCTTTCCATGCGTGTCATCATTTGTGTTGCAACTTCACCCTAAGGAAGAATGCTTTTAGGTGTGTTAGGCCAATTGTAAAAGTGAGCAGGTGTGTGTGTGTGTCCAGGTCACTTGTGATTTTTCTGGGAGTGTAAGGTGGAGTCGTCAAACAATGGGTTTTTCACCTCCATCTCTCCAGCCTGCAGGACAAAAACAATGTTTCTAGTCAGAACTGCAGTACTAGATAGGGATCTTTTGCAGGACTGTACCAGGAAAGCACTTATGCACAACATCGCTTATACACATATATACATACATACATACATATACATACAGACAGTAGTACCTCAAGATACGAAAGGCTCAACTTACGAAAAATCCAAGTTACGAAAGCAAAGACGAAAATTTTTACTGCTGTACATACGAAAGGTTTTCAAGATATGAAAGGTTTCTGAAAGTCCGAGATTCGCCCCATATCAATTTTGAAATTCGCGCCGCACGCCGTCATCTTAGTTATAGTAGACTCGCCACCATCCTCCTGCTCTCCCATTGGTTCCTGATGCCAGCCAAGCCATGAGATCCTTCTCTCTAATTGGACAGCATCCCTCCCATCATGCTTCTTCTATACGTACGTGCTGGCGTGCTTTAGCTCAGCCACTCCGCACCCGAAACTTTACATTTTTTATGTGTTTTCATAAAGTTAAGTGTACGTACGTCCGTTATCTGCCGTTTGTCGTCCTCCTCCTCTCCTGCCACTTTCGGAGATAGCCTCACTCGAAAGGTAAGCTTCGACATTTTACGTTATTTCATTGTTTATAGGTCAATTTAGCTTTATTATGAAGTTTAATGGGGTGTTTTTGGAGGGCTTGGAACGGATTAGCCATTTTACATGTAAAATGTGTTCCAAGATACGAAAAACTCATTATACGAAGGCCGCCTCTGAAAGGATTAATTTCGTATCTCGAGGTACCACTGTATATATATAAAAAAACATATATAAATAAATAAGGGATAGAGATGTGTACACACCGGTGCCAATCCAGGGCACTCGTACACAGCGAAGTCTCCTTCTTCATTCTCCTCATCCGATGTGGCCCCAGACTCTGACACTTTAGGTTCTGCTTTATGTCTGTGTCCAAAACAAACAAACATATATAGTTATAGTTCACGATGCTTTCATACAAAGGTTATTAAATAAATCTCTCACAGTGCAATGGCTGCTTCAACTTTGTTATGACGTCATAACTTTCACAATGATAACATAAAGGGAAGTGACGCATCAAAATATGTTTCTATGTTTCATAATCAAAAGTTCATACATCTAGTAAAGTAGTCCAAACGTTACATCTCAAAATCAAATTTTGTTTTTGCTAAATATTGCCGTTAATTATTTTAAATTACAATGGAAATGCAAGTCATTTTCGACTAATATATTGGCTTATCATGTTTAAGTTTAAACGCATTTCCATTGAAAATGCATTTCTATAAATATGGTCGTTAAAGATGGCTTTAGCACAAACAGTAGAGTGTGGCGCTTGCAACACCAAGGTCATGGGTTCAATTCTGAACTGATCTGAATTCAAGAACTGATTAGAATATAAATATGTATCTTGAATGCAATGAAAGTTGCTTTGGAAAAAAGCGTCTGCCAAATGCATAAATGTAAAGAAAGGGTGGTAAATAAACAACCACAAATGTCACATGACTTAACCGAGGAGTCTTAACATGAATCATATCAATATAAATTAAGATAATATGACTCATATCAACACCTTCTTGTTTGTTTTCACTTCTTGTTTTCTCTCTCTCTCTCTCTCTCTCTCTCGATAGATAGATAGATAGACAGAGAGAATGAAAATGGAACCAAATATATGCATTTTTATAAGCGTGTTTTTAATCAGCAGTCTCCTTAAGCAACTAATGATATAAGTGCACAATTGATGTTAAAGGAAATGATCAGGTCAAAGAACTGAGGCATGCTAAAGCAACTAAACTAATAAACGAATCATGTTTTTAGCTTACTTCTCCATTGAGAGCATCTGTTGTTTCTGATGCTGGTAGTGATACATCTGAGCACTGTGAGCCAGTGTTTTATCCCCAGACTAAAACACGAAAAGAGAACGCTCGTAAACACTTAAACAAGAAGACGTGCTGAAGTGTTTATTGTATTTTTGAAGGCATGAACTGGTATTACTGTGATTTCTCTTACAGAAACATGGTTCTGGTCAGAGCCCGCTGTATGAAACGCAGGGTAATCAACCTTCTGAGCCAGACGACTTTCTCTCCGTAACCTGTAATAAAAAAAGACCAAACCAAGGTTTGCAATAGAAAATAGATTTACACCGATATGTACATTGTTTTAAAGAAGTACACATATAATTTCGTAAAATAATTTGTTTGCTAAAGGTGCACTGTACTATAAACATAAAATATATTTCTAATATAAATAAAAACCTGCACTAAAAATGATATGGATAAATATTTATTTCTATAACTTATTTATAACATAGATAAAAATGCACTGAAAAAACACTAAAATATAAATACCAGAATACTCAACTTTTGTGCAAACAAAATAATGATTTATTCATAATATAACAATGGAAAAATACTAAAGACACAACTTTTATTTAGAAAGATAAATCATTAGTTGATTTATCTTTCTAAATAATTTGTTCATTAATTATTTAGAATACCGGTAATTCATATTCTAAATAATGTTCATTAGTTTGAACAGGAAGCTTGTTTGAAACACATGATAATGGATTCGGCTTACAAAACAAACGGATAAGAAATAATAATAAAGAGATTCAATTTACCTGACCCAGCAGACGGTAGCAACAATAAACGCCACGACCCCCACAATAATGCATAAAGATATCATCACTGCTCCCAGCGATACAAACACACACAATCACAAAAGACAGAAACAGAGACAATTTGAAGAGGACTTTCAGGTTTTGCTTCAACAAAATGGGAAACACTCAGTGGCACTTTAATGAGCGCACAGTGTGTAAATTGATCAATGCCAGAGAGGTTTCCGCATAACATTTGAGAAAAAATGTAAAACATCATGTGATGGGCCTGCTGTTAAAATGTCTTCTTTGTGAGGGATGTAGGCCAGACAAACCAAAGTAAATTCAGCAAAAATGTGTGCATTTTACACTCGATTTCTATGGAAAGCAGGTCAAAGCATGCTAAAATGATTCATAAAATAACAACTCGCATCAGCACATTAATCATAATTAGAGCTTAATAAAAAACACACACAAAAAAAACACACATACAGACTAGCAGGCCATTTCTGTGAGGGGTGGGGTGGGCGATCGGCCCGTGGCGGTCGGACGAGTTTGTTATTGGCTGGGGAGATTTAGGTGTCGACGGGCTGCTGGTTGCTGGTTCAACAGTTGTGGGTTTGTACTGACTCTTCTGCTTCGATTCTGACTGGGATTGTGGAGGAGACTGTGAGTCAGAGTCTAAAGAGGGGATGAAAAAGAACATTAAAATCATTTTGATCTTATTTCCCTAACAACTACACACTTATCTGCAGGGTATTTCCACCGTTAACTAAATGGCAAAGGTGTTGGTAAACCAAACCTGCCGTTATATGTCATATCACACCACACTGAAACTGAAACTACATAGATGGCGAAGAGCAAGCGAGGTGGAAACTCTGCAATGAATCATAACCACTATAACCGCTCTTCTACCTCAATAACCATAAACCCACAGACTTTAAGAGCAGATGGTTCAAACCTGACGGCTTGACTTCTGACTTTTGCTGCTTGTTAATGGCAAAGGACAGTTTGTCGATTTCTTCATCAAGGTCGGGATAGGAGGGGACTTTATCTGTGAAAACAAGGATGATAAAAATACTTTTTGGAATGAGATTAAACATTATGGGATTTACAAACTTGGTTCTGCCATGCAATGTGCACAAAAATCATGACACCATGTCTTACAAACAACAAACCTACTGGGAGCATATTATGAAAATCCATAATTATTCGTATATAATCTTTGAGAGCAAAAGTCTGATGCTTGGGCTGTGTGTGTGTGTGTGTCCTGAGAGAGAGAGTGTGCCAGGGTATTGTTTGTTTGTCACGCTCTAAACGGAAAACAAAAGCAGCACAAGGTTTAACGGTTCGTTTGGCCAGACAGTAAGCTGCATTCCAAGACTATGGAAAATCGTGCCCCCGGCAACCAGCCTGTGTGTGTGTGTGGCCAATGAGAGGGTGTGTGATCACCCATTACCTCTTATAGACAGTAACTCCAAAAACTTTCAGTAAACTGATTTGAAAGAACTGATTCAGAGAGAGGAAGCAAAACCCTATTGTCAATCATCTTAAATAAATACATTAAAATAAAAGACACGGTTAAAATGAGTGTCTTAGTGCTGCAATACACAACACAGTGTTGTTTACTTTAAGTATTAACCAGTATAATATTTAAATATTACATGCATACACACCAGGGTGTACGTACCACAAACAACACACAATGTAATAACAAATGTACAAAAAACAAACAAATTTAATAGCAATAATATATTTATCAACCACCCCTAGTTGATTAATTTTATATAAAAAAAACATTATACATAATATATTGTAAATAGTTACATCAATTTTAGTTGGTTAACAAAATCATTTCAAATATTTTGAATACATTCATTACATTATCCATCCCTAATTTTATACTGGCAACAATATAATAGATTATATAAAAAAGTATTATTATCTCCCAGGCCTTTGAGTCACAAACTAAATAATATACAAAACATCACAACTATTGTATATATCTCCCAGCCTTGGTTTTGTTCCAGCGTGCTTTGACACACTAGATAAGGTTAGTGGTGAGGTGTTGGCACAGATGGCATATGGCACAGAGCTTGTGTCTGTAATCAGCTGCTGAAAAAAAGGTCATATTTCCATATAGAAAACTTTATCGTAATCATTGATTCACGTTGGACATAGAAATACATAAGTGTCTATTCAGCACTGAATCAGAAAGTGCTGACAGACTGGAACTACTGGAAAAGGGAATGTTTATTGTCATGAAAGTGTGTTTAGTCTACAGAAGACTGGCCATCTGCCTCCTGTAACAAGACTGATGTGACACAACACCACATATCTCTGTCTGAACACCCCCACAGTCCAAGCTGTGTGTCCTCCACAGCAGGTGCCAAAGGAGGCGGGCCAAACCATCTGTACTTGCTTTGAGGGGACCTGAAAATCTGTGCTTTACACATGGAGGCGGCGTTCAGAAGGTCTGAAGCAGAATGAACAAATGAATTGAGTTTTGATTCAGCAGGTGCTACATGTGCAAGATTGGACAGAGCAGGGTTATAGTTAACTAAAGGCATTAAAAAAAGAATTTTGTTCTTTGAAATAAAATAAACGTAAACTTAAAATATACAAAACTAATTTTTCATTTGCTTTAAATTTGATGTACTAAAAAAAACCTAAAACTGAAATAAAAATAAACACCTTATTTACATTTTTTATAATAAACATTTGTTAAAAGTGTAAAAAGAGAGATTAATATTATATTACTCAATTTGTGCACTAAAAGTATGTACTTCGCTGAGGGTGGAGGAACATCCATATGATTCCTTTGATACCACAGATCCCTTCCTGTTTGCATTAGCATGTAAAATGAGCAAATTAACAAAAACAGAACGCATGGATGCATATAAACAATAAACCCTTATACTTATTTTATACTTATAATAGTATTACTATATACTATAATAGTATTACGTATACACACACACACTTATATACACACACACAGTGTGTATATATAATAGGTTACAAATGTTAAAAATAATTTGACACGATTATGCTGCCATCTAGTGGTGACTAAGTGCACTAAGCACTGACTCACTAAGTGCACTCATCAGCGGATATCAATTGTTAGGTATTTTTGACAGACAGATTAATTATTAGTTCTTAAATGTAAAGAAATGGCATCAAACCTAAAAGATTATGTGTGATTCACTGACATCAACCAACTTTGGATAACACCAAAATACTACTTCCAGCCTGGCTACTTCAGTTGATGTGATAATTAACACGACCACATAAGTGTTTTATGCGACTTAATGTGTTTATTGACTGACGTCCTGGGCTGCATTCAAATGCAATTTTTTATGCCCTTCCTTCACCAACTTCCCTCCATCTCGTTCACTCGGATGTGTTTAAATGGAACTGCTTAAGCCCTTGATCCCTTGGAATCTGCAATGGAGCTGATTTATTATTTACAGTTTTTCCTTAGAAATATATTTTACACACCATTCTACAGGCCTGCATGCCTGCTTGTGCTGTTGGAAAAAACTATTTACGCAATTAAAAATAACAATATAATAAACAATAAGTACATAGAAAACAGTCAGCTTAAAAAGGCACAATATGTAAGATTTCCGGATTAAAATATAAAAAAAAAAACTAGAACAATGTGTCACTGTGTCACCTGTCAATAACGTCAAGAAGGAGGATGTTAAATGTAACTTTAATCAAAATAAGAACGAACAAAGTGAAAGGAGCAGCAGCGGCCGACTGTGGTGTACAAGCACTGCTTCATACCACAGTAACATTGATAAAACTTTAATACATCAACTCACCCATGAACATAATCTCTGAGTCCTGTCAATTCCCATGATTCCATGCTCCTTCACAGCAACATCAAGCAACACCTTTGCTATAGTTTTGAAAAAGCGCCATCTAGTGGCGAAACTTACATACTGTTCCTTGTAGTTAGCTAGAAGTATTATGATTAAATATCAAAATAACTGTAGCTCAAACAGTAGAGCATGAAACTTGCAACGCCATGGTCATGGGTTCGACTCCCAGGGAAAGCAAGAACTGATTAGAATGTGTACTTTCAATGCCATGTCATTCAATGTCAAAATTGAGGGGGTCAGTCCAAATAAACGTCCCTTGCACACTAAACGAAGTTGAACACACTTCAAAATGATTGTAAGTCTAAAATGCAGTAAAACTCAGCCATGGTCTCTGGACTCTCTCTCTCTGGATTCACATCCAATCAGTGACGCAAGACTGAGACACCTGACCTATATAGACGGATGATGATTAGTGGCAGACACTTCGGTTCAGCTGATGGCTGTTAAATACCATGTCAATGTGGCCCAAAATCAAGGGCTGGAAAAATCAGGATTTCAAAAACATGGTGTTACAAAAAAACTAATGACATGTAATTGTATTTTAAAACTCAAGACCCACAGTTGTTCACTCATTAAATATTTAAGCAAGGAGACTCATGACGCAGGACTGTTTGATCAGTAAAGTCTTTAACAGCAGGTTCCACCTTGGTCTAACAAACGCTATCCATTTAATTGTTCTCTTGAAATGCTTTAGATCGAAAAAGGGCAGAGGTAAAATTATTTGAGAAAACTGTTGTAAAAATCAAGACCACCTATCCTATTTGACAATACAATTCAGCTAACATTCATTAATACATCTCTGTATCAATAATGCAAAATGCACAACAAAATATAGCTATTGAAGATATTCTTAGTAACAGAAACACACTGAAAGTTCAAAAATGAAATGCTCAAAATGAAAAATTGTCAGTGCAGTCTTAAGCCTCAATCAGGCTTTTCATCTGTGAGCCAGGCTTGTGTTTGCAGAGCTGAATCACTCATTGCACGAAAGGTATTGCGTACGAAAAACAGAGAAGGTGAGGTAGAAAGAAGGTCTATTAGAATGACAATTTTAGGCAAAGACAAACCCTATCAGATCATACATTTATATAGATAAAAAATATTATATAGTATACATTAATCATATGCGTATATAATAATATAAGGAATGATATATATGATTCAAAATTTTTTAAAGATATAACCAATAAGCTATAGATATATAAACATTTCTAATAGTTATCATAATATAATAAACTATATTTTATAATGTATTAGATATGTAATAAAATAGTGTATAATATATATATATATATAAGATATGTAATAAAATAGTGTATAATATATATATATATATATATATATATATATATATACATATACATACACACATACATACATATATACAAATATACACACATATACACAAATACACACTACACATATACATGTATAATTACATGTAAAATAATTACAGAATTTAAAATAAAATATTAAGAAAAATATTTTGAAACTATTGCTAGGGTTTGTAACTACATTATAGTTTTCAAAGACATTTATAACAAAGAGGTTTATAATATTTTTCTAGATTTTAAGAGTGATATTTAGCATATATAAACGAAAAAATCATTACACACAAAAATAAATATACAAATATTTAAATTATATATTATTAATATACTACAAATATAAATGATTAATATGATGATTAAATGATTAATGATTAATACTATTTTACTTTTATCTGAAAGAATATGTTACTAAAGATAACATTTCTAAAATATTTAGCACAAAAGCAAAATGCTACCCATGACTGCAGTATTGTAATAGATTAAAAAAAGAAAGAGAGTGCTTTTTCTTCCAGCTAGAGCAGCGCTCACAAGGAATTATATTAAAGCCAAGGTCGCATACAGACATACGCGTGCACGCTTACAATCCAACTGATTAAATTCAGTCATGTGCCTCTGCCATGAGGACAGAGATTAAGCATTACCCTCACCACAAACCTGAAAGAAACGAGAGCAAAAGCACAGGCCAGATGATGGGAGGATATGCGGTCTAAACCATCAACATCATCTCCTCTTCCAGGACGACATTACTCACAGGCTGAGAGTACGGTTAATTGCACAGCGTTCAGCTTGAGAAAATCATCGTGCTTTGCCTGACTCACAGTTTAGAGTTTGACAATCATCAAAGCACAAGCCAGATCAGACAATAGGCGCTAGATAATTTGTGACATGGTCGCCAGAAAGTGTGTATGGTGGGTGTGAGAAAGGCTTCATACCACGATGGAGGTGTTGGGGATTAGGTCTCCTGCGAACAACACAAAATCCCATTTTATCTTCCTCCAGAGGGGTGAGGCAGGGGCCACAGTTAGAGGAGCCAGGCTTGCAGAAGTGCCGCCCCATCCTGGCACAGTCTATGTGATCGGGGCACTTATTTGCTGGGAAAAAAAAAAAAAAAAATGAAAAAAAAAGCATTAGATATAGTCAAATTATACAACTAGTGCATTGCAGCCTGAAGCATTAAACATCATGTCATGCATCTGAATATGAATAAAATCAAAATGCATTAGTGCACCTGGTGTTAATGGCAGGTGAAGGAAATGTTCTTCCTACGGCTATCATTAAAAGTCATCATTTCCTCTGAAGCCACATCTGCACTTAGTCACCTGTTAAACATCACTATGTGCTGAAGGCGGATAATCAAAATCTCTTGTCTCTTCTATTTACATTATATATTATTTTATTTTTCCTATTTGTACCTATATTCTTTTCTTTGTCTTATTTTTCGTATGTACTTTTTTCTTATTTGAATGAGTTGCCTTTCTTTACTTTTCTGTAGTTTTCCATAGAGTAAGGAAGAATATTGTCAGCACTTCTCAACAGAATATTTTGGGTACTGTTTCTGTTGAGAGTTGGAGCCTGAGCCGAGTTCAGCCTTGGAGAAGCTGTATGTGTGTGTGTGTGTGTGTGTTAATATGGTCAGTATTGGTGAGGTGATTAACTGGCACCATAAAACTTGCTGTTCTCGACAAGCCACGTTACGAACCCGTCAACCACGTGATCAACGAAGATATGCTTCAGACTGTCTGCTCTTGTGTGGAAAATTACTAGTTTTGTTTTTCTTTCTTAGCCAATCAGAATCATTTAAACGTCATCATTGACGTAGTTAGCACCCTCTGTTAGAGTATAATTTCTGTAACAATGTTATTGTATTTGGGGCGGCCTACAAACTCCTTGTGAGACCTGAAGCTTCTGCTGATGAAACTGCAAACTAAACTTCACTAAAATGTCTTCTATTGACTGCACTTCTGACTCTTGGTCTTCATTCAACATATCTGATCCTCGGGTCTTAACTGTAAATCCCCTACAGTGCCTTCAAACATTCACAATAAAAGCTCTTGACATCTGCTGTTTACCTCAGAAAACCATTTTGCTTAAAACTTTTGTTTCATTTTGTTCAGCATGGATGATGAAATAAAATTGAGATATACACATATACACACACAAATCAAATAAATGCTATTCTTGTGAGTGTTCTAATCAAAGAATCCAGGAAAAATTTACCAGGATTTAAAATTTTTTTTTTTAAATTAGGCAGCACAACCGTTTTCAACATTGATAATAAAAAAAAAAATGTTTCTTGAGCACCAAATCAGCATATTAGAATGATTTCTGGAGGATCATGTGACATAAAAAGCAGTTCTCAATACAGTAGAACCCCGACTTCGTAAGTTGATCTTTTCGTAAGTCGGTCAGGCTTTTACATGTAAATTGCCTAATCCGTTCCAAGCCCTACGAAAACACCACATTTAATTTTATAATAAAGCTATGCTTGTTCAGTATGGTCCCTATGGTTGAAGGGTTACGGCCATATTCTTTCGCTATGGGAGACAAGCACATCCCAGCTTTATACTTCTCAATTATCTCCCTTTTCGTCTCCATGGAGAGCATCTGCTTCTTTCGTTTCACTTCCATCGTGCTGCATCGCCATGGAGCAGTGTTGCCAGATTGGGCAGGTTTCCGGCAGGTTTTAAGCTGTAGTTGGGCTGGAAATCTTCAGTCCAATCTGGCAACACTGGCCGGGAGACAGCCAATGGGAGAGCGGGACGTTTGGTGCGAGTTTCCGGGTCAGAGGCGCGTGAATTTCAAAACAAAACTCGGAAATCGTTGCCTCGGCCGAGATTTCGTTTTTCGCATCTTGATCATTTTGTCGTTACTCGGGCGAAAAAAACCCCAAAATCTTTTATCGTATGTTGAACTTTTCGTACGTAGAGCGTTTCGTAAGTCGGGGTTCTACTGCATTACAGTTCTCAGGAGTCTTCTTTCAAAGTATATTTCCATATATTTGTAGTGATCATGTAAAGCCAGCAAACTTAAATCTACCAACTTTAGTATGACACATGCAAGGAAAGAAATGAAAGATGTGACGTAAAAGTGTCCCGTAGATGCTGTCGATAGAGCTTAACTGGCATTGAACCTGAAAATTCCTTGAAGCCTCAAAAACATTCAATGGTAACGGTGAGTGAAGTACCCAATGACATCAATGCGTCTCGTGTCCTTGACAGACTTCACTTGAGAGACTAAAGTCATCGTCAATCATAATCTCAGCTTCACAGTCGCAATCATAATCTAAACTCCATTTTTCCAAGTGCTCCCATTCTCTGTAAATCCCTCAATATTCGGTCTAATTCTCTCTGTGGGGGTGCTTGGCTCTCGCTGGCGGCTACAGAAGGAAACTAGGTCAGAAGCAGGTGTATGTGCTGTGATAGCGCTTGAGGATGAGTGTCATTTTAGAATCATTCATGTACTATTGTAGTTTTTGTCTTTTTAAAGACCCATTTATTCTCTCTATAAGGAAAGAGATTTCTAAAACTTTAAAGACAGGCCTATAGACCTTGTTCACAGCAAGGCTGTGAGGGATAGACTGCATCTCTTCAGTGGGTTGTACTGTTATTTAACGGGTTTCTGGGTTGTTCTGCAGATGAAACACTGTAAAAATGTCTTTCCAAGAAATTTCAGCAGACAAACAAACTCCAGACAACATGAGCTGCGGAAAGTGATCTAGGAGCATATTGGCTCAGGCAACACGCTCAAAAATAGCTATTCAGCGCAGTCTACTCTTATGAAACACTGCGAATCAAGTCGATCTCACTACGCCTTCAAAACACTGAACTATATATCCATATTTTGTAATAAATTTAAAATATATTGTTTTATACATAGTCAACATTTGTGAATAAGTAGTTTTATTTTAATTTAGTTATGCAGTTCGCAGTGCTTCATGGGATTGTAGTTCTTTCCCTCGCTAAAAAACACAGTCTTGCACCTCTGTCTTTTTGTCCGATTTTCCAAAATGTCTTTGCTTCAAAAATGTTGTGGTGATTCGCCACATACCTGGTTGCCTAGGCTCATATTCTTAACAAAGACCATTTTAAAATGTAAAAAAATGAATGAAAACAATACTTTCAGAAGTCAAGTGTGCGGCACATCCCCAAAAATTATGCAATTTTTTTTCGATCGCACCCTGCTGGTTGGCTGCAGTACATTGCTGCATTTGGCAGGCGCTTTTTTTTAATCCAAAGTGACTTATATTGCATTCAAGGTAAACACTGAAATTCCAATCAGTTCTTGCTTTCCCTGGGAATCAAACCCATGACCTTGGTGTTGCAGATGTTATGCTACGTTTGAAGTCAAGATAAAGACTACATGAAGACAAGCATTTGTTCAAGTGTAAATTTTTCCAGTAAGTTTAGTTTTAAAATGTATCTGATGCTGTAAAAAAGTGTAAAGTAAAACCACAGAGTCTGGTGAGCAGAAATATTAGTGTCAAGCCCTCTATGGAATGTAATGATTTATGATGCCTTCAAACCAAGGAACACTTTTTACAAGTTGCAATCCTCCAGCAAGCCATGAACTTACTTTTACATAAAAAGTAACATATTAACATGTATATAACTTCAGGTTTAACAGGCTACTTGCATTGTGTGGTAATGTTTTATAAAAGCAATAAGGTACTCGAGGCATGCCGACTGTATTGTAAATAGTCACGGCTGAAGGGGTTGCAACAATGCCCTTTTATCCGTGACTGAAGGTATGCTCATACCATGTCCTAATTACCATAAATAAAAGACTATTCTGAGAGCTCCTACTTGTACCACATGACCGCTGCTATTCATTTAGGCATTGATGGTATGAACATATAAATGCATAATTTCCAGTCAGAGGACACGAATGTCAAGTGTTCTCGAAATTACGCAAATGTTTTGAATGCAGCATGGATTCTTGTACTTTACTGCTTAGATATGTCTGTTTGTTTAGGTTTAATTATAGTATTTAAGAAAATGAAATATTGTCTTGGCAACTAGCTCAAATAAAATTGTATTGTACTTCAAGAATACTTTCTCATGGATTTAGCAAACGATAATAACCCTGCTGTGGATGAAGGCATCTTAGGTCACAGGAATTGTGCATCCAATTTGAATGGGAGTGCATCCAGAGTGAATTCCATGTCAATTTTGTAAAATAAATTAGTTTAATTCGATGCACATTTCATTTTCTGTAATTAAAATGTACTCTATTTCTCCATTACATTGGAAATTGAACTATTTTGAACTATTGAACTATTACATTGAGTCATTAAAAACCCTTATTCCTTCACCAGGAAATCTATTTTTAAAAACTTCTGCAGAAGCCAGAGATGGGTAGATTACAATTAAACTGTAGTCCATTACTGATTCTGTATTACATGACCAAAAAAATACATTTAAAAAAAATGTAGTAATGTAATCTTTTGTATTACACATTTTAGGTAATGTAATCGGACTACTTTTTGATTATTTTTGACCCAACTTGTTTATAACATTGAACTGAATAGGATAATATTGTAACATATTAATATAAAAATACAAAGAGAAAGAAAATACATTCCATTCTTCGTTTTCAACGACATGAAAACCATGAAGGAACTGCAGGGGTTTTGGGAGTTTAATGAAAATCTAATAATAAAATAAATCATTAAACAAAAATAAATGTTAAAAATATATTTGTAATATATATATATATATATATATATATATATATATATATAGCAAAAGCTTTCCAAAGACATAGCAATACAAGATTGAATGACCTGTCGAGTGTTAACTCAAATAATAGTTAGTGTTCATCAGGAGCAATATTGAGAAAACAAAAGTGAAATTATTTCTGTAAATCCTCTGATCTAATGTTTTGAGGCCTCTCCGTTTTCCATTTAAATTATATAATATAATTGGTCTGTGTGGGCAATTTCACAAAACTAGAAGACTTTTTGAATGTATATAAATTATATGCTTTTAGAGAGGAAATTGTATCAATAAATTATGATTCACTGCCATTGTTTTAAAATACTTGTCATTTAGTTACTTTTTATTGATTACACTATTACATATTATTTACAAGTACTACTTTCTTAATTCAGATTCCATGTAATCAGTTACGACCACACCCCGGTAGGTCTTTCTTAAAATGTTATATCATAAGAAGCAATTTCTGTACGAACAAAATTAACAGGATTTTTGCTTTCAGACACCAAGCAAAATGTCTGTTCATTTTTAGCTGCCTTGAACAAGCGCTTCAGTGATGAGTGGATGGCTATCCGTCACTCTGACATCTTCGCTGAGTATCAACCTAATGAAACACGTTCCATCTGGAAGAATTTAAATGAGCGGGAAGAATCATCAAACAATCATTCAATCTGTTACAAACGGCTCAGTCTTAATGGTGTGTATCTTATAAGACAAACTGATGTAATTTGTTCATGTGCACATAAAACTCAATTCTGAAAGCTTTTCTCTGCATTTACAGTCACATCACATTTTTATATTTACAGGCCTCCTTGAGGACGATGTGTTTCCAGGCAACAAAAAAAGAGCTGTTAGAAAAGGGTAGAAGTGCCTATCAAAGCAAATGCTAACATACACCAGCAGGAATGTACACAATACATGCGTGTCTATGTTTTAATTTGGGTTGTAAATGGGTGGAAAAGTTTCAGTAAATTTCCAGAAACTTTCCATGGTTAAAGTTAAATGTTTTTGTTATTTTTACAGTGGTCATGTTTATATTTGCTGTTTTCTACTTCTTTATGGTTTATTGACCTTGTTATTTACTGTTATTATTTTAATATTGTTCTTGTTGCCATTTCTTCTTGATGTATGGTGACCTAAAATAAAGGCGCCTAAAATAAAATGTATTATTATTATATTCAAATTTAGAAACATTTATGGGAATTTATTTGAAATTTATTTGGGGTGATTAATACAAACTATCATAAGCAGACATGCATGCAAACAAATGCAAATTATATGAATAATTGATTTTTTCATTGAACAACAAAAAAGCGTGAATATTGAACAAACATATTGCCTATGAATAAAATAAACATATCTCTTATCCCCCCTCCCCCCCTAAAAAAAGTCCTATTAAAAATGTGAAATGCAAGCATTTTTTCCTCAAGCTTTTTTCTCTGGTTTTTGTACTTTTTCTCTCAGTCCTCAAAAGTGCAGTAAGAAATATGCCTGAATTTGCTTTAAATCTGGTTGTTTTAACCAGAGATTATGCTACGAGATGTTTTCTTCCCATTATTGACTGTAAACTTTAACCAAATCTTCACTGTAACTCTTTATTAGGTGTTGCTTACCCTCCTGATGCTTCCAAGTATGCATTGATTCCTGCTTATCACTTGTCACAGACATCATCCCTCATTAGTCTTCATAAAACACCACCAGATTGCATTTAAATCTGGACGAGGAGTCATGAGATTAACTGACTAATGAGGTGCAAGTGTATGTGTGCATGTGAGACATGCACATTGCTCTAAACACCCCGCTGGGCCGCCCACCTCCAGCCGGTCATGGACATTAATTTACACAACCAACCACAAGCTCAAGCTGCGCTTGGAAATAAGGGGGGAATCTGGAAGCAACAGGTTTGTTTAAACCTTACACTGCATTGAATACAACCACTTGACTTCAGTGTCATTAAGCTGACTCTTTTATTAAGTTTCCTACAGTACATCTACTACAAGTCATACATCAGTAAGCTGATCTTTAAAGGAAAAGTTCACCCCAAAAAAAAAAAACCCTTCTGTCATGATTTATTCACCCTCATGTTGTTCCAACCCTGTATGCCATGTTTGTTCCTTTGATCACCAGATCAGTCAGTCCATCTCCGCTCATCAAAACATCAATGACATGACGCTGATCAAAGTCAATCCTGACAGACCACTTATAATTATATCTGGACTCTCTGAAGGACCCACTAATAGAAGTGAAATGAGCATTTATATGTACATTCAATCATGACAAGTAAAACTAGGCAAGGGCGGAAGCAGTGGATCCTATTGGACACACAGCGAACTATATAATATAAAATTGTAATATTAGAATTATTATATAATCTAGTGGTGTTTTTTGGAAGCAGTCCCCAAGAATTTAAAATGAGGATATGAAGTATGTACAGATATTGTTATTGACAGCTAAAAACAAATTATAATAGTGGAAGAAAGATGATCCTCCAAGCTTGATTTAATGTTTATACAATGAAAAGAATGACTGCATGCCTACAAATGAAGATTTTTCTGCAAAGATGGAAATGTATCACAATATATTTTACAATACAATAAATATATTTAAACAATAAGTATTTAAAAATAATAAGTATTTTGTTTGTCGACGTGAAAGCTTGGAAATGAATTGTTCAATTAACATGAAGCTAAAGAAAATTTTCACAATTCCAGAATAAAAAAAATGTATGAGATTTGGCATGTTCTAGTAAATAATCATAATAAATTGAATACTACTACTAATAATAAAATCAGCATTAAAACATTGATATGTAATCTATAAAAACATTCTTGGGTTGAATTTTCAGTATGATTAACTACACTGCAAAACATATGGTTATCATAGCATAAAATTAATGCACATTGTAGGTCTTATCTATGGAAGCTTGCATGATATACTGACCCATGTTATAATGTCAGAAATGTGAGATGTAAACTTTTCTCTCAGAATTGGACTTTATAACTCGCAATTGCGAGTTTATATCTCACAACTTTGAGGGAAAAAAAGGTCAGGATTGCAAGAAAAATAAAAAAAGTCTAAATTCTGACTTTATATTTTGTAATTGTGAGTTTAGATCTTGCAATTCTATCTTGCATTTTCAATTATCGTTTCATTTAGTTTTTCATTCCGTGGTAGAAACAAGCTTCTCTACCAGTTCACAATGGGTTACAACCAGGTAACTCAGAAACAAGAAATCTAACTGGCTGTAAACGCCTTGTTCTGGTTCTTTTGTTTATTAACATATTTGTAATATGACAATATACATTTTTTTTTTAAATCAGTCAAATCATCAAAACCTCCTATAGGTCAGATCCTCCAAGGAGGCTGTGAAGAATCAGACTTTTTCAACACATCTCTGATAATTTGCTGTGCCAAGGAAAAGCGCACACCATTACATAAGCATTTCATAAAGCTGGATTAAAAATGAATATTTCTAACCATCTGCTGCTGGCTCAGAAATCATTAACCAAGCTCTGAGCGGGAAGGAAGCCAACATCAGCACAGAGCTGCCGCACGAGAACAGCTACACACTTACGTGGCAATATTTCCACTTCGTGAGGTAGAATGTCAATCATAAGTGGCAGCAAATGTTAAAAAACACATGTTAAAGGGATAGTTCACCAAAAAGTGAAAATTCTGTCATAATTTCTCTCACCCTCAAGTTGATGTCAAATTCAATATGAATTTCTTTCTTCAAAAAGATGATATTTTGAAGAATATAAATAAGCAAACAGTTTATGAACCCCATTGACTTCCATAGTATTTTTTGCCCCTATACTATGGAAGTCAATGGGGTTCATAAACTGTTTGCTTATATTGCCATTTTAGTTTACTTGCCCATATTCTTCAAAAGATCTTCTTTTGTGTTCAGCAGAAGAAAGAAATTCATACAGGTTTGGAACAACGTAAAGGGTGAGAAAAATGATGACAATTTTCATTTTTGGGTGAACAATTCCTTTAACTATGTACTTGTGATATGTGATGCCATGAACAGGAAAGTGTGGATGGATAAGAGGAAAATCCCATTGTGTGGACATCCTGTTTCTCTGCTCAAAGTCTTTTGCCTGTTTAAACTGGCTCTCTTCCATGCCAGCATTCACATGCTTCAGATCTTAATCTCAAAAAGTCATATTATAACCTAGACTTCACGTTTCCTGAAGATGAAGTGGGTGTTCAGCTGGGTGTTCAGCCACCACTAAGCATTTCATAAGGTGTTCACAGTGGTTTTTAATATATTGCTGTGGTTACTAGGTGTTCTGGGTGGGTGTTTGCTTCTTGGTTCTAATAAAACAAACGCACCGCCAAGTTTCAATGATTTTTGCCTTATTAACCTCCTTCAGTGTAAATCGAAGGTATTTTTTTCACCTATTCTCATCACTTTAAACAGCAATACCACACAATTTGATGGATCAATGTCTGAAGCATTGTGCATAAATAAATCTCCATACAATATCCTTGATCTGAAAATAGACACTCCTAGATGTGCTCACCTGCTTCCTTCCATTTGTCTCTTTCTCACTCTCGTTACTTATTAACTTCATGGGAATGGGCTACTATCCTGCTGCTACGGAAACTATGTTGTCTGGTGAACACCCACTGTTGTAAGGAACAAACATTTTTTTTAATATATATATATATATATATATATATATATATATATATATATATAAATATTAAAAAAAATGTTTGTGTGTATATATATATATATATATATACACAAACATTTTTTTAATATTTATATATATATAAATATTAAAAAAAAGGTTTGTATATATATATATATATATATATATATATATTTATATATATATAGCTGGATCAGCCTGTAACTTCAGTTTTTGTACATTGATTTTGGTATGATTTTGATTTCTGCTGACTGTTGCCACATTGTTCTTAAATTTTAGAATGCAAATAAAAAAAGATTTTGAAACAGAATATTTCAATAAATGATCTCCAATGTGTGATTTAGGTGTTCACTTATACATATATCTCAATACATTCTTGAAGAGTGTAGTAGAGTATGCAGGTTACAACACTTAATTTGCACAGAGTAACTGATAATGGTTGATTGAAGGATCATTTGAATAGTTACATTCAAAAGCAGTATAATATTTGATTGTGGGAATTTCTAGGTACAACATATTCAGCAGGGAAGAGTTGTACAGTTAAAAGGGACATGTGAATACAGATGGAGACTTACCAGGGGTCATCCAACAAATCATTCGAATTAGAAAAGCAGACAGACGTTTGGTCGCGGAACCTCATCAACTGTTTGCTTCCCCATCATTTTCTTTTGTGTTCATCAGAAAAAAAGAAATTCATACAGGGTTGGAACAACTTGAGGGCAAGTAAATGACCGAATTATGGATAAAATAGTTTGTGTTACATCAAACTACGCTTCAGGGGTCTGAGGGTGTCTTTTATAGTCTGCCTGGCTCAGATCCGAATCATCATGAACAAAAACCCAATAATGACACAGACCCTCATTAGTGAGAGAAATGCAGTGAACCACAGGAAAAGAGAACCCAGATTTACGCCCACATCTTTCAATAGCCACATTAAGACATAATCACAAACCACCCTTGTGGCCCAGAATGTTTTCCATACACAATAAAGAACAAAATGCAAGTCTCAGCTGATCTAACCAAGTTGGGAACCTTTGCGTACTTAGTGTTAGAAGACTTAAGGGTGGATGTTTGTTGTGTGTTACTGAACACTCAAGGGTGTGTTTGGATTTTACAGTGCATATTTAAACATGTATGCCTTGTTTGCTTTTGCCATTACTCTTATAAGTACACATTTTGAGTCTCACTCGTCAGAATACAGATAATGAGGCCGCAGCTGCTACGGTCTCACACGGCGAGGTTTGTAAAGAGCATGCGGCCTTATTCAAGGATCTGCTGCAGAGATAAGCCACTGCTCTCAATGTGTGCTCTGCAAATCATCATTGTGACAACAACAGGCTGTTTCCAGATCTCTGTAGATCCTAAGATCCTCACGTTCCCCTGAGACAGCAAGAGCAGGGTCCAATTCTGCAGTTACTACAGCAACACAGCTAACCTTTTCTCAACCCACTCCATCACCTCAGAAGAGGGCAATGCACTCAGACACCTCACAATACCCAAACACATTTTACATAAGTGCATTAGGAAGAGAGCTGTGATGAGAACTGCAGTTTGATTTTTCCCACTATGTGAAATGGAAGAGGCCCTTTCTTATTTCTCTTTTATTCTGTGCTTTATGAGGAGCAGGTTTAAGGTGGCATTTTAAGGTTTAGATTTCAAGTTTGAGTGTCTAACAAAACACTAAAGTGTTCTTCAGACTCCATTGTGTGCAAACTAAAAGGCCTATTTTCCAGGCTACCACTTAATTCTGCCAAAGCAGCTTCAAAAGGCAGCAATTAACAATTCACAAATGAAATTAAAAAGGGCTCAGGATACAGCCGAGTTGCACCTCAATCCTGACACATAAACGTGACCATAGACCAAATTTGAATTATCATTATGAAAATGGGTGTAGATTAACCAGGGCCACTTTCTTCAAAATATCACAAAAATGGCCTGACAACCCCGTCAATGTGATCATTAACACAATTAAAAATGATTTTCATTAACTGAATCAATATAACACAAACTATTAACATCATATGAAAAAATAAACTGAAATTACAAAAATGTGAGAAATTGAATCACGAGAATTTGAAATAAATAAGTTGAAGTTACTTAAATGACTAAAACTATAGCTGGAATAAAAATAAAGCTAAACATAAATATTTATGAACAGAATACAAATGCCAAAAACACATCAAATTCAAACTGAAAATATAAAAATAAAGGCTAATTCAAAATATTCATAAATATTAGTATGTAAATAATACTAATAAAACATTACATTTAAATAAATAAAAATGTATGAGACCTATGTGACTTGGTTTTAATAAATACAATGTTAGCATAAACATTAAATATTATAATTATAGCTGCTTGTTGATTAACTTGTTGTTTCATAGGCTTTGTAGACCGAAAAACTGAAAACATCAAATGGAAAAGGTACTTGGTTTGGACAAATAAAAAAATAAATAAAATAAAAATTCGCACATAGAACGAGGACATATAGGACTACTAGAAAATACTAGTTTCAGATGTCCACTACGCCACTGAGATGAACTAATTCATAAAGGTATTCCTCAAACAAGCAGACCAAATAGGTTGCTTTATTAACCTGCATGAAATCTACACACCCTCTGGTCACCATCTGTGGAAATACTGGTGGCTCAAACCACGGATCGGTCTTTCTCCGTGAAAAATGGCATGCTTTTCTGTGGCCATCAGATAATCAACAGCCTGAGGGGGTCACACTAAATGTGGCAGCTCTTTTCAGAAGTCACACGCTAGCGAACAACAAACAATCTACAATGGAAAACATGCATAAACACACGCTAACAGCATTAGGAGATGAGATAAGAGAGTGAAAGAGAAAAAGACAAATGCAAAATCTCCATGGGTTATCCGCTGGGCATGTCATGGTACACTGGAAACCTTTTAGAGAAATATGATAGGTAGGATTAAATAAGTGATGCTCATATCAATAAATATAAAGAATTATTTTAATCTTATTTTATATCCAAGTGCTGGATAAAAGTCAGGTGTGGTCAGCAACCAGATGTGCGTCAATGAGAAAACGATTGTGAGGGATTGTTGTGCCAGTGTCCAGCTGCTTTTATTTCCCACAGGGATTTCAAAAAGAAATTCAATCATCTCTACTCATGTTCTCCGTAACTGCTGTACTCACATCCCACATTCCAGATCAAACAGTCCACAATGAACATCTGAGAAATCAATCAGACACTGGCTCGATGAACATAGAACGAAGGAGCGAAAATAAATATATGTACTTCCTTCAAACATGTTTGTGCAAATGGGACACCAGATGCTGGATAAGAGCGCTTTGGGTGAAAGCATTCACATACAAGGATAAAATTAAATAAAGGATGTATGAACAGCATTTGATTTTAAAAAAATTAGCAAAGAAAAATTATGAAGTTCTTCTAAAAGTTACAGTCTCTCCGACATGAAATGTTATTAAGTACATGACTCTGTCCCTCAATAATGAATATTTTGGCTTTGCAAGGTAAACGTTAGAAGCAGGCAAATGCATTACGACTTTTACATTAACACATTATTGTATGCAATATCAACTAAACATACACCATGGGGTCCTTGAGAACACTTTAATAAGATTCAAATAACTGGGAAAACCATGACCAGCACAAAAGGGAAATGACATAACATTTTTCTTCATGTTTGTTTCATCACCTGTTGAACCGGATTAGGGTTTATATAGGGTGTATGAAGCCTGTTTATTCTAATCAGCATAATACAACTTCAAAAGTATAATAAAGTAAAACCCACAAGTCTAAAGTAATTCACAATCAGCTCTGGAAATCAAGGATACAGGATATCATTAAATTCAAATTCCATTTCCATTTTAAATGTTATTTTCATGACACACACACACAAACATACATATAAACAGCACCTTAAATATTTGTATGCATGTATGTATGTGTGTGTGTGTGTGTGTGTGTAAATATATACATTTATAAACCAAGAGCTGACAAAAGCTGCAGTGAAGAGACAGACACTTACCCGGCATGCTCGCACCGACAGCGGCGAGGATTACGCAGATCAAGACCTCGGGCAGAAGGAGGGAGGCCCGGGCTCGCCGTGCGCTCCGACTCCGGGAAAACAACATCCTTCACTGAGCTTCTCAAGTCCAGGACAGCAGATAAAAGCTCCGGAGTGGCATTCCCTTATCTGTGTGGGTCGGAGGGACGTTCACGACTGAGAGAGACAAACCAGCCCGAATAAGGATGAAAGCGTAAACTCAAGAAGAGCGTTAAGCCGCTACCCTTGTGGTACAGAGCTAAAGATAGAGAAGAGAGACTGAGGGAGGAGGAGGACCTGCACTGATACACACGCTACAGGAGAGATTAGGACAGACACAGGCAGCAGCGGGAGGATGAGCGAGCTCGTGACGCAATCACGCTGACGTCAGGGCTGCTTCTCTCAGGTGAAGGAACACATTCTATTAATAACTAAACAAGACGTTTTTCAGTATAACATTTTCTCATTATAAGTTATCAAAGTGGGAACTCGCCATTGATCGCCTTATAGAATTTATAGTCAAATGTAATCAGTTTTGAAGTAAGTTTAGTATGTAACCCTTTGACGCGCACGATCACACAGTGTGAGTAGAACGCTCAATGCGTCACGTGATTATTTATATTTACATTTATGCATTTGGCAGATGCTCAGATGGTGCAACCAATATAAGTTTTTTGGGGTTTTATACATACTCGTAAGTACTGGCAAAAAATAAATAACTCATTTTATAGTTTGTAAAATACACACTGATATCTATGGAGGCGGCAATTTGATGAATTTGTGTTATAAATCCGACAGATCAGGTTCTATGAACTGCGGCGCGAACTAGCATTCTCAGCAAGAGTATTTTTAAAATACTCAGCAAAAGTATTTTAAACGTACGTGTTAAATGGGGTCTTTTCTGCATTATTCACGTTTATAATGTATTTGAACACAAATGTGTGTCTTGTCACAGTGTGTGTAAACAACCAGCCCATAGTAGTAAAAAGCGCCACCCACTCCTTTTTTGTAACTCAGTTAGGTATGGTTATGGGGAAGCCCCGCCCACGACTGATGACGAGCTACCCTATTAGCATAAACACCAATGTAAAATTACTCCAAAGTGTAACCATAACACCATTTATCATCATTATCAGATATGGACAGTGATGATAAACAGGCATTAAAAACTAAACATTTATTTTTGTGATTTGAGAAGTGTATACCTCAGTTTTGAGGACCGTTTTGTCAGTCAATGAGTTGAATCAACTTAACTACACAAAATGTATCCACTAATTATTCACAAATGTCCAGTTAAATTCTAAAAGTTGTAACTTCTTCCTGTGTCTCTCCATCAGTGTCCGGTTCAGACATGTGAGACTGAACGCTGCTATACTGATAGGTTCTGATTGGTATAAGGTCGTGAGATTCTCCCGTGTTATTGTTGCCTGATTATCCGAGACACGAGCTTTGAAGGCTCCGCCCTCTTCTGGAAAGACACACACAAAAACGCTCAGGGGCAGATTTGACAAGCAATAATAAATTAACTGTATTTTGAGAGTAAACGTCACAGACTCATTCTGGTGACAACACAGACATATTACATCTAGTGAAAAGGTGCATAATAATGGGGCTCATTTAAACACACAAATCACTGCTAGATAAAACAATTGAATCTAATTGTGGTTTTGAGACCTTCAATCTTAAAGTTACTGCAGTATAATCCTCGTTACAACTTTCTCATATGACAACTATTTCAGTTGGACTATAAAATAAGAAATAGGCTACAGAAAAACACGTTATGTTGACAATATTTTGTGAATAATGACAACATTATAAGATAAATAGGATCATAAATAAGTTTAGAAACTATCTGCAGTCTGTGGACTCTTTAAAATTATAAATTATTTCTTGATAGAAAAATCCACAGAATACAGTATATTGAAATTCAGATGTAATGCTTTGTGAAATATGCTGATAGTGGCACCTGGTGGACAAAGTTGGCACATGCAAATTGTTAGGGTGCAATCCATTTTTTAAGTGTTACCTCTTAAGCAATAATATATAATAATTATAAAGGTCAAAAAGTTTTTTTAAGATGAGATTTTTACATAGATTTTTGGTATAATTTTGAACCCAGCCTTCATTCAGTGTGTTAATAAATGAACATAATTCAACATAATTCATTCATTTAAATCCAAGGTGTTAACTGTTCCCTTAATTTTAATTTGAGCAAATATATATGTTTACACGTATAAATATTGATGAATAAAATTGTATTACAACAAAAAACGAGACACTATAGGGTCATAACTTGATTTAATGGCAAGTACTAACATTTCATCAGCCAATACAAAAACAGCTATTAAAAAGACACTATAAAAATCTTGTTCTGTCACAGCAACAGAATATATTCACCACTTTGGCCCTCAATAACAAACAATCTTCATCTCAAGCATCGTATAGAAAATATCTTAAGAAATAAATATAGTCCCATCTGATCTGTATGTGCCCACACAATAAAGTCATAAGCCCTTTGTGACACAAGAGGTACACAGGTCGACATCCTTTAGAGAACAGCCATCAGCAACATAATACAAGGTGTACATTGTAATTAAGACTGGCAATGGAAATGTTTTGGGCTGATATAACCGTTCTCCACATGCCTTAAAGTGAAAGATGGTATGGACTCAACGTTTAATACTCTTATTTTAATTGACTATGGAGTCTGAGCTACGTTACGGCTGTGTGAGTCAAACTTGCATCACAATGAACATTAAATGCAAAAGCTACTCTTATTAATTATAACGCATTTCAAATCTAAGACAAAGTGATTTATAGATTGCAAGAAATCTAATGTAAGCAGCACCTCCAATGTGATGGTGAAACCGCACGTGGGACAGTGGGGGTTGTCATATATATATATATATATATATATATATATGACTAGTCATTATCACCCTGTTGAGAGACTTCCTATGAAGTTTCTTTTTCTTTGATCACTATATAATCTGTCTGTGTTCTGGTCCTTTATGACAGATGCGTTACAACGCATGTATTGCAGTAGAGGAAAGGCCAGCTCTCTCTAAAATCTTTCTTGAACATTCACTGCATGCAAGCAAGACGAATGCGTCGGCTGCAAATATGCACACACACATATTTAGTATTGGCACACGATTAAATGCACACAATCTGTGACGTAATGATAAAGGCACTGTACATGCCTTTTACACACACATGCAAACATGTTCAAGTCATAAGTCATTGATTTCCCTGATGTTTCTGTATTGAAAACATGGTAAACTATATCTCATAGTTCATTCTCCCTCATATAAACATCTTCTGTTATGACTACAACACTGTTTTTGGGGGGTTTGGACATAGAAGCCCTGTGTTTAAGGATTTCCTGAAGACTTCAAGACACTTAGATTTTGAGGATGAATAAAAAATAAAAGACCCGCACAGGACTGAGAACCTGTGATGTGCTGTGAAAGAGAAAGAAAAACATTCAAATAAGGTCTGATCCACATAATTTGGTGTGAGAGAACATCTTGAATGCCTGTTTAATTCCAAAATTGATTGCTTTTGAAATTAGACCATTGAGAAGAATCAATTGCAACTACCACCATATCAGAGAGATGGATAATTCACACCATCTCACTCTGTGCAAATCAATATAGATCCAACTATGCAAGATAAGACCATCTTAACAGGGGGAGACTTCTGATCCCCCTGTGAGGAGGTTTAGCAGAAACATTCACCACAGCACAGCCTGCATTTTCTGCTCTGAGGTCATTGATAGGGAGCGACAGCCCTGCGTTCTGCAAAGGGGACTGAGGTCACGGATGGTCCCACTGTCAGGGGCTGTTCTCAGGGTCTTTCTGCGGAAAGGTGCAAGTCTTCTGGTTGTCCCCAGTCAATGAGGCGCCCTCAGTATTCGTCTCAATGGCGATCTCGCTTTGCTCCAGCACCAGCTGGATGGTGGTACTTTCTGTCTCACCATCAGAAAGCTCTCCTTCCTTAGCAAGACGGAACTTAATATTTAACTTCTCAGGTTTTTCTACATGGAAACAAAAAAGAAATCAAAAGCAAATTTTTTTTTTGATTTGTATCTTTATAAATTATACAAGACACACACACATATAAGACCATATAAATTACATCTAATATTTGTGGACGCGGTGATACACTACAACTCAAATGTTTGGCTTACTTAAGATTTGTTTTATTGAAATATAATTTAATTATTAAAATGTACAAAAATTATTTTCCATAATAATAATAATAACGGGGCACCAAATCAGCATACAAGTATGACTTTTCAAGGATCATGAGACATTAAAGACAAGCAATGGCTGTTGAAAATACTGCTTTGACAAGTATTATATTACAATACAAAACAGTTATTTTAAATTGTAATAATATTTTAAAATATTTATATTTTTAAAATCAATCTAAATGCAAATAAACTAAATATAAATCAAGCCAGCAAACGTTTCGTTGGTAGTAAGTGACTGTCTGCAATATTTCACAAGTCACCAAAATAAAAGTGTGTGTAATCTATATTCAATGGTTTTTGTCTCTTCAAATACCTTTTCCCAGTTGTTTCTCTTTAGGGAGTAGGAGTACATCCACGTTGTGATGTTCTTGCAGAGCGGTAGTGAGTATAGCTCCCTCTTTGCTGAAGAGGAACACCAGGGGAACAGTGATGTCATCTGTAGGTTCTCCATCTCCAACCATCTGGAACAGTGGCGTCTCAGCACTGCTGCTCCCGTCTCTGTGATCTGTGAGAACATTCAAAACCTAGAGTCCGGATTCTCAGACAGAGCAGTTAAATAACACGCGGCTCACACTAGAGCTCACCAATGAAGATGACTCCGATAGCTCCGGCTTCCTGTAGGCGACGAGCTTTACCAGCAAACATGCAGTCTCCTCTCAACGCCAACGATATGTGTCCCTGCAGCTCTACTGCATTCTCAATGTAACCACACGCTGTATAAGGAACACTCTTCACAATGCTGCCTTTCACCTTTGAGAAAGTCAGAGAGAAGACAATAGTTAAATGTGTTAAATGAATGATGAGACTGCAGTGAGGTTTCCCGGTTGCTCACCCCATGTTCTTGTTTGGTAAGATCCATTCCAAATTTTGCAGGACCAGCCGTAAGGACTGTTCGACCCAAATATGGAGGGGAAATGATCTGCACAATCAGTGGCACCACTTCCTCATGCTCAGGGGTTTGGCTCACCTCAGCAACCAGCTTCAACTTGAACACACCCTTAGAGTCCTATGGAAAATGAGACGCGTAAATAAATCAACAGACATACATAATCATAGATTGTCCAACAGTCTTAGTGTTGTTATTGTTAATTAAAACTATGTAAAATTATTTTATTTAATTGAGAATGCTCAAGTACAATAATATATAAATTAGATTAAGTCAGATAAAACATGAATAAACAGTACAATAATATATTGTGGCAAGCAGGGTGGGGACGAGAGCTGTGGGAACAGAGCGAGGCTGGTGGTGTGGGCGTACCGGAAAGATAAAAGGAGGAGAAACAACCGTGCCGGATGAGGACTTTGTTGCTTTTTGCTGATGGGAACGATTCAGAAATCTATTGCCGCTTGTATATATTTCTTATTTGTGTATATAATAAATATATATACACATACACACCTTGTTAAATATATAAATAATACTAAAATAACTGGTTGGTCTACTGAAAATAATAATTCTTGTATATTCACCCGAGATGCTGGGCCTTGGCTTGCGGAGATCAGCTCAGTGAGAGGCGTAAGAGAGATGCCCATGCTTTTTAGAAACTCGACTGGCTCCAGGCCAGTATCATGAAGAGGCAGTTCAATACCCCTGTGTTGAAGAAAAATAAGAGTTAAGTCTTTTTTGTAGTACATGCTGCTCTACGTTCAACCTGTAGCATATGACTTACCTGACAGGTGAGGCCTGCTGGGCTCTTCCCACACCGGTGAGGTATTTATAGCTGTCCCTGATAGTTTTGGCAAAGGTGGGGTTGTTAGGGAACAGGGTTTGAGCACTGGGGCACGAGTACGAAAACAAGTCATCTTCATGAGCTTGAGGTTCCTGAAAGATACACCATGAAGCTTTGACTCTTTAGCTATGTTTATGACAATTTTACATAGCATTTTTTTTTTAAATGGATAGAAATCTCAAGAGGATGCATAAAAAAAAAAAATCAAAGAAAAAATTTATAAAAAAATCATAATCTTATGGTGGAAACACATTTACTGAATAAATTCCTCTATGCAACAAAATGGATTACAGACCAAGCTCAATGCACATCTATTACCATCTCAAGTGTGGTTTTATGGTGTGTTCATACTTCTAGTCTTGTAGGATCTCTAGATATGTTTGAGCTGAACAAAAATAATTTAGTGGTCTGCATAGTGTTCACATTAGCACTTTAAACACTGAATCTGAATATACCAACACTAAAGGCATAGGGATGCGTTCACAACCTAATTGGCTGGCTTTTATTTTGAGACGAATTTTACAGAAAACCCAAAACAATGCGGTGTGCTGGGCTAAATGCACTTGTGTAGTCTACATATGTTATTTTGACTAGCTGAGAACTTGTGAAGAGCTTATAAAATGTGTAAACGAGTCAAAAGATCGTCAGTAATCCCTCTATCACAACAAAAAAACGTAGATCTGCTTTGAGAAGACGCGGTTCTGATGCCTGATGATGAGAAAAAAATAGGTATGCGTGAGCATTCTGTCATTTTAGGGTCTCATTTTCCCGATTTTGGATAGCTTATGTCTTTGGTTTTGCGTTCATATTTCAGTCGATACGCACCAGTTCATTTGGACGCAGATATTTTCAGTGGTCTCCATCCACCAGGTTTGGATGGCAGCATTCACACATATTCAAATGAACCGCACTAGCAGAACAATCGCACCAGGGTTTGTTTTAATTAAAACAAACATGCCAAGAGTGAACACTCCCTTAATCATTCTGAAATTCCTGAGCCAAAGACTGTCAAAGTCTCACACGACTGCATTCCTAAACATTAGGTATCCGAACACAGGATAACATGACAGTATTTGTTTAGTTTGCAGGATCGAAGATGGAAGTAATTTTATTATGAAAGGAGAAAAAAAATAAAAAATTCATTGTTATTATTGATATTTTGCACCAGTTTCCTAATTTTGAAAACGCATGAAGTGACTAGGTGTAAACAGACCCTATGAAACAATTAGAGTCCATAAGAACTCTTGATCCTATGACTGACCCCTAAATGATTTTCATGAACATCAATTTGCAGTGCTGTTCGTGAAAAACAGTTGAGCTCTTACTGTGTTGTTGGTATGGCAGGAGGGCTGGGTAGTTGATAAAGATACTGGGAGCAAATGAGCCTCAGTAGTGAATATATAGTCATCAATGTCTATAGGCAACTGACTCTTTTCTGAGAAGAGCAGGTAGAGATACTTAAACATCTCAGCCAGGAAGAAGGAATCCATCCTTGAAATAAACAAACATACAAATAATTATACTACAACTGTATAACTACTAGTTTACCCTTTAATATGAATCCAGATAAAGATGACTTAGAGGGCTCCCACCTGTCCTCGTGTGTTCCTGTCCTCACATCCTGTACGGCAGCGAAGCCACAGGGGACCCGAGCATGAGCATTCAGCTTCTCCACTATAGACTGGCCCACTTTTAAGTAGTACGGATCACCTGTGGCCTAGAAATGAGACGGAAAATATTATTTAATAACGCTGAAGAAAAAACTTGTTTGACAAGACAATGCAAGTCAACTGTGACCCTTAAACTCCATTCACATTGATAGTGGATAAATCTCTGCAACTGTATCAGGTGGCAAACTTACTTTGTACAGAAAGTATGTGCTCTCAGCAAACTCCGGTCTCAACGGGTGCTGCCCCCAGTGAACTCTGAACTCGGTTGTAAAGGCCTGTTAGACAAAAGACCATTTGTAAGTAAAGACATTTGGAGAATTAGGCATTTAGGCAATAAATGATGCTGTGACCTCTGTAGATTGAGGATGTTTAGGTTTAAGTGATTTGTGTAAATGCAGTCGTTCATTAATTACCTCAGGGAGAAAATTGTGCTGTTTAGTCACTTGGTACAGCATCTCATGTGTCTCTATGGCAGGCTTTAAGTCTCCTCTCAGAACCTGAAAGATATTTTGGTATATTTGATTAAAAATGTACTATTTGAGCTATTACTAGTTCTCTTTGCAGTGAGTTCCACATGCCTTTAGAAAACCCGAATCCACATGCCTTTAGAAAATTTGAACTAAACAGCTTGATTCATATGAACTTTTTGAAGCTTTAAAGTGTGTAATTTGTAATTGGAGGGACAGAAATATCTTAATTTAAAAAGTCTTACAAGCTTGGAAGTAAATGAGGGCGAGTAATTAATGACAGAATTTTCCTTTTTGGGTGAACTATCCCTTTAAGTAGTAATGTAAATTTTTACTGTGTAAATTAATATCTCCATTTCCTCAGGCAGCATTAAAACAAAAAAATAGATAAAAGTGTGAACCTGTAGTCCAGGGAAGAAGGCAAGCAAAGAATCCATCCAGCTGCGCACATTTACGGTGGGGTTGTGCATGTGCACATTGAGCAGCAAAGGAGGCTGGCTGATGTACTTCATGATGGCACTGTAGTGCTGTCACAATAGACAAAGACAAAGTAGATGTAATAAAACAAGCTCTGTTGAACTAATAGAGGTCTGATTATTTCTGGAGTATAAAGAGTCCTTACAGTGTTGAATCTCTCAAGATACACCTTGTCCCCGAGAAGAATATAAGCTTTCATCAAGTATTCATAATAAGAGTCGATTCCAGCGCCAACACCGCTATCTGTCATGAGAAGCAGAGAAGGTACGGATGTGAATACAGTCTCTATAAGAGTCATAGTAGGATTAGATGTGTTAAAGTGGACGTGTGGGGTGTAAATGAAGTGACGACAGAAGGGGCCTTACCCCTGCGAACCCAGTCTCCATTGTGGATGTTGATCACAGTGCCGACAAGGTCACTTCCTCTTTGCCTCTTTTCCCAGAGGACGTCCATAGCTTTCCTAGCGTGTTCCTTCATAGACGCAGGTTGAACAACTTCTTAGCACACACTTCTCACTGTCTTGGTCTTGATCGGTTATTGGTTTAAAAAAAAAAAAAAAAAAACCTTGCTGGATGTTTACCTCAAATATTTTGTCCCCGGACATGCGGCTGAGAGCGGCAAACTCCAAAATCATGGTCCCTGCGCAGGCAGTGCAAGTGTCCGACTCTGTGCCTGTACGAGAAAGGGGGTTGACGACTCCATAGCGCAAGTTTACCTGAAGAAGAAAATTAAAATGCTACAAAAACATCTTAAATTAACAAATTTGCTAAATAACAATGTGGAATCATTCTCATCAGCTTGTCACCCTAACAGACTATTTTCAGGAAAGAAAAAAGCCAAAGAAGTGACTAATGTAATTGGATTGCTATTAGTATTTGATTTTGAAGCTTTAATATGCAAGCAATGCATTTAGGCCCCAAATTAAAGCATACGTTTGATAATGTTCAACCAGCTTTGTATTGTTACAATTTCAGTAGTACAGTGGAACCCGGTTATGTCGACGGCCTCGGGGGTTGCAAAAAAGCCTAGAGATAACCGAGGATCGAGATTTGTTTGATGAAGCGATCGGCATGCTATAAAAATGTACATACACTGTATATGTTTGCTAACAGCAAAAGGCATATGTGCACCAACTAACAGCAGAGATTTACCAGTATACAATGAAAAAACACCTTCAATTCTCGATACAAACCTTTAATTATATTCTCCAACATTGTAAACACAATTTCGCTCACAGCGTAAACGGTCACACAAACACATTCGCTCGGACACAGTTCTGAATAGTATTGCACACACGGTTACTATGGTTTCTTTACAAACTCTAAAATGCTTTGTTGCTGTGTCGCAAAAATGAGTGAAGTGTCATTGGAATGAGCGACTTTACAGACAGTGATGCACGTGCAACGCGAACGCATGATTCGCATGCGCACTGAACTCGATACTATCATTAGTCACAGGGATCTAGATAACCAATGTTATGTGGCGAATTTGTCCCTCTTTTGTGCTCGAGATATCAGGGTTCGGCAACATAAAAGATTCAACATAACCGATAAGAAAATGCTAAGACGAATAGGGAGTTTGGCGGTTCCACTTCAAAAACGAGATGACCGAGGTCGAGATAAGTGGGTTCCACTGTATATGGAAATGAAAAATGTGACTTTTGACAGCTTAAGGGCTTTCGCTAAAACTACAAAACGACAGTTAAATCGACAGAGGCATGTAGCCCGAATCAAAGGTGCATTATGGGAATTGAAGTTTGTCAAAATGGAATGGCACAGCTCTTATTCTCTAGTCATGTAGCACCAATTTCGACAAAGCCTTTCTACTGCGAAGCCCTTAACCAGGTTAGATGCCATATCACAAGGATGTGGGGTTAGACGTATAGTCTTTACAATGGCACACACTGTATAAAGGTCCTAGATCATGTAATTTTCACAACTTTTATAACCATTTCATGGAGTTTTTGTGTTTTTTCTTTATCTGAACAATCGGATCATTGTTAAACAACCATATAATCCACTGAATGCACTGGATTCTAACCCTCAATAGCCTAATTTTCATTCCTGTCAAGAATGAAATATGACATTACCCGGACAAAGGTGGATAGACAGCCAAGTTTTTACCACTCTGCTGCCAACAGAAAGAGAGTTCAAATTATTAAACCATCAGTCAGCAGTGGTGGGGTTACCCGAGGATAAGGAAGGCCACTGGTGGTGTTAAAGGCAGGCAGGAGGCGGTAACCCAGTTCTTTGGCCATGTGTAGCAGCTCATCTCTGTACCACTGCATCCTCTCTCCACGCTGCTTCAGAACAACTGCCATCACATGTGCACCCAGCAAGCCACTGGAAGAACAGGGAGAGGATTCGTTATTAATTCACTTTGGGAAGTCTTTGAGAGCATGAGAACACAGTCTGAAAACCTTATATTATGTGCATATATCTGATTAACTTTTAAAATATACTTTAAGGTCTGGTTTCACAGACAAAACTTAGATTAAGCCAGGATTAGGCCTTAGATCAATTAAGAAATGTTGTAGCTTTTATGAATGTTTTTTAGATAACAACATTAGTGATGTGTACCTTTAGACAAAACAATGGCACTGGCATATTTTAAGATACATCAGTGCAAGTTGTTTTCAGTCAAATATGAATTTTAGTCTGGGACTAGGCTTAAGTTTTGTCTGTGAAACCAGGGAAAGTGTTAAAAAAAGGAAAAGAAGATGATAAACATTATAGAGAACCATCACAATCCGTACCCCAGCACACGGATATTGGTTTCAAAGACGGAGACAACGACGTCATTGTCCAGTCTGACATCTCTCACGGTCTTCTTCACAGCATCCTCAAACTCATCCAGTTTGTTTAACAACTGCTCAAAACAACAGTTTACAAACACCCATTAATAACTGATCCAATTAGTGGTTTTTATTACGTTCATTAAATCAGACAAGATTTAACTCACCACAAGGGTATCTAAACTATCTATTAATGTTAGCGAGAACCTGCAAAGAGAGAAAGAGAGGTTGTTAATAAAAACCATTAGATCTAAATGGACAACATTTTAATATTATCAAATTTATTATTTGTGCACATCATTAATATTAATATATAATTTGTGTGCCCTCGTAACTTTCCCTCGCTCCAGCGGGACAACCAGCGGGATGACCAAGACACGTTTTATGTCCATATCATTCTTTGCAAATAAATATAGTATATGTATAAAGTTCTCAGTCATATTTTGAGAATCTAAAGTAACATGCGTGGTAAATATGAATGAAAAATGTACTAAAACAGGTAAATGTATCACTTTATCATGAGCTTGACTCACTTTCCCAGAGAGTCATCAATGTCCCCTCGATTGGGTTCCAGTCCTCTTACCCTCCCTCTACAGCTGAGGGGCATCAACTCATCTGCTGGGTAGGCATAGTCCTGAAAGAGAATAAAGAAATAATTATAGTCTTAAGGAACAACAGAGGCATTCAGTTCCGTGAGAAACAAATGCAATAGAGGTACACAACAAATAAGATGGTACAACAATTACTTCTAATGGCAATTATTTTAATCCAATAAATAAATGCACAAAAAAAATCTGAATGCTCAGAAAGACAAAAACTAACTCTGAATTATTGACAGTGGGATCTGAGTATTTACTCACCATGTAACTGTTGTAGGCGTGATCAAACATCTCTAGAATTTGGTCCCTAAACCAAACAAACAAAAAAAATTGAGTAAGTGGCAGGCCTTCTTTCAAATCACACTGGAGAAAAAACAACTTAACTTTCAAATTCAAATGCAATATTAATGGTTGCAGAAGTCACAAAAATTAACCTGTCACGGTATGCTTTTACCTCACTGCTATATATGTGTATTTATAGATGTATGTGCGTAATTAGCTTAATAGTTTGGGGTCAATACATTTTTTGAAGAAAAAAGCTTTATTCAAAAAGAATGCATTATACTGCTCAAAAGAGAAAGTAGAGACATTTATAACTTTTGAACCTGTTCATCAAAGTACTCTGAAAAAAAAGTACCCATATTAAGCACAATAAGCAGCACAGATTTTAAACATTATTATTAAAATTACTAAAAATACCACTACCGAATAAATTACATTTTAAACTATTTATGAACTTGAAGACGGCACTTTTACATTGTCATATTTTATAATATTGTTTTTTTTTACTGTATTCAAATAAATAGCAAGAGACTTTTCAAAAATAGATTTTAAAAATATTACAGACCCACATGTAAATGTTGAACCCAAAGACTTGATATCACAACAAACATATCAAATGTCCCCTACTGACTGTCCACACCCTGTCTCTGCAAAAAGGTGTGACATCTCGGTTAGAAACGTCTACACTTCAGCGGTTTAAGACAGGAATTATCATGACAATTGCACCCGGACATCACTGTACAGGCATTTTAAAAACTCTGAAACACGAGATGTGCTAAACCTGCTAATAAATAGTAATACAACTAGCATTTTTTTTTTTTGAGAGGTCAAAGTTGCTTTCGGGTCAAATTGACCCCAGGCATTACAGGAGGGTGGGATAGTCATAACTAACTAATCCTCAGGTTGTTCCAAATCTGTATGAATTTCCTTCTTCTGCTGAACAAAAAAAGATATTATAATATTTTGAAGATTATGGATAATCAAACAGTTGATGGACCCCATTGTATATATATTTTTCACATACCATGAAAGCAAATAGGGCCAGTCAACTGTATGATTATCCATACTCTTCAAAATATCTTTCTTTGTGTTCAGCAGAATAAAGACATGCATACAGGTTTGGAATACAGGTAAGTGATGACAGAATATTCATTTGTGGCTGAACCATCCCTTTAAGTTGAGTAATCTTTTTCGTCAACATCCTTGTGTTTTGTGTTTAAAGCAATCCTCTCCAATTCAAACAGAGCACAAGACACAACCACTGAAAACAATGAGGTCATGTACAATTTACAAGAACAAGAAATTTGTGTACTAACATAATTGGTGAGAGACAAAACCGAAATGATATGGAATTAAAGTGCACAGATAATGTTTATCATTACATAAACCATTACAGCGCGTCATCACCCTTAGGCATTCACAATGAGTATACAGCAATAATGTTTGCTTAATGGGTTGGAATCAGTCAAATATAACACATACAATCTTAAATGTACACATACCAGTAGTACATACAACATACCAATTAATATCATTATCATGTGACCTACCGACAATTATCAAGATAACCATGTCATACCATCAGATGGGTTTGAACTCACCTGATTTTGGACTTTTCCTCTGCTGTCATGGCCTGTCCATCTTGACCAGTGACTCCAATCACAAGGCAGGAGAAGATCACAGCTGCCAGAGCCATGATAAACCCACCACAACTGCGTGTTTCTCTTCTGATCCAGTTCCCCCCCATTTGTAAGAGGTATATTTCTGCTCTTTTAGCCGATTTAAAATAGATCCAACCCCTCAAGTACAATAACAACTGCCTGACTCGAGAAGCTGTCAATCTTTAATCACTTGTTATCTTGTCCTATACAGTTTGATGACATTAGTTGATTGAACATACCTGTCTCAATGCTTGTATTTAATAATCACCACACAATTTTGAGGCAAGTCAATAAGTACTTTGGATAAAAGCGTCTAACAGTTTCCTTGGTTATAACACTGACTTAAAGCAGATTGCCTGCCTGTCAAGCTAACGACGGCTAACTAGCAAACTTCACCGCGAATGCATTTCCCAGCTCTACTTTTGGTCTCTTTAGTCCCTCTTGATATTTCTGGACATATATCCTGTCGAATTGACTGCGTCCAGCTCCTAATAATCTCCATGCCATCTGGATTTATCCTCTCATTTCGCTGTGTTTGATTTAGCCGACTGATATTCAGCCTCATCGGGGGCGCGCGCTGATGATTTCATCACCAAGAGCCGCACAGCATTCGGTAAAGGCGGATATTTTTTCATTCCTAAAACATTTATAAAACATTAATGAAACATTAACATTTACATTCATTTATTCATTCTTAAAACATCAACGGTCGATGTATTTAAGTGGTTATAAAGCGTTTTTACCATAAATAAATTTGTTTTATTTACCTACACATATTTGTATTTGTAAACCCCATATTTATTTATTTTTTTTTATTGTAAGTGTTTAAAAATTCTTTCTTAAATTAAACTTTCAGAAAAACAAACAATTACATTGTAGTGTAACAAAAAAAGTCAGATAAAAATAAACAGAAAGAAATTTGGGAATACATATAACAGATCTGACAGCATACAAGGTAAAACATTACATTCTGTAAATTACGTTTTGTAGTATAAGAGATGTTTTTATACACTTCCTGTTTTTAGTAATTAAATTCAATAAGTCACCAAATATTTTCAGGTCTTTATAGAAAAACCTAAATGAAAGTGTAATAGACATTACTTTAGATTTATGTATATGAAATTTCCCAAAAAGGATTATTAATTTGAATGTGTTATCAATTATATCCCCATATTTTACATTGCTTCCTACATGTTAAATTGCATTTAAAAGGTAATTTAGCGTGATGTAGTTCTAATCGATTTTTGGGGTCATTTCCGCATCGCAGAGTAGGCGGGTAAGACGACTCCAACTCCCAGGATCCTCCGCGGCACACACAAATAAAGCCTCGTGATGTAAACGGTGCTTTTTTTGTTGCGGGTTCAGTGCTTCTCAGCTGCTGGCTGGCCTGTAAGGACAGATATTAAAATGTGCAGAATTTGACTGTTGAGGTGCTGGTGGTGAAGTAGCGTCTGTCGTAAGGGACGTTTAATCTGTCTAAAGTTCTCCTGAAGTCATTTTTAGAGGACTGAGTTCATCATGAATGTAAGTTGGACTTCTCGCGTCCGTTACTATCTATGCAACTTCATTGAATTTACCCAATTATAGCTACTTATAGCATTGCATTTCAAAATAATGTTTGGACTTTTTAATTAAAGTTGTGTAGGTAATATCGTTTTTAATTTCATTGGTTTTGTATTTCATGTTGTCATTTATATGTTATTACATGCATTTGTCAACCAAATCTGTGTTAGTTGGTAAAACTTTTTAACATTTTACCTTTAATATAAGTAGTGTGAAATATTTATGGTTACATATAATGATAGTTATTTCAATATATGGAAATTAGATTTATGCCTACTGTTAGGAACTGACAGCCTCATTCAAAGAAATTGCATATTTTTTCATTAAATAAAAGTGAAGGTAACGGGCTGTTTTATTGTATTCTTAAGTTCACAAGGCCACAGCATTTTACAAAGCAAATAAAAAAAGATGTGTTCATGCAAGAGCTTTCACAGTTGCTCAGAGATAACACTTGGAATTTCTTGATAAGGCACAAATGTATCAAAAGGGAAACTTTTATCACTGGTCTCTGTTTGGCCAATGCAAAACTATCAGGAGAACAGAAGACGCCGTACAGTATCTTGTATCATGCTGTACAGGACAAAGTGAATCCTCCAGTGCTTGGAATGAATTGGATAGAATTCTCAAATTGTGCTGCTGGAGACAGGACAGCAGATTTGCTCATGATTATAGCAGGACGTGGAATGCTACTGATATAGAGAGTAACAGGGACCTCCTTGTCTTGCTTTTCTTTTTTTGATATGTACTTCTTGCAGCAAACATATTACATTTTACGTCTCAGTGCGTCAATCATTAAGGTTTAGTTTCTCATAATGTGACTGTCACGAGTGTAAAGGGCCAGGTTTCCTCTCCTACACTTTTATGACATTTTGTGTGTCTGAAACTGACAGAAGTTGACTCACTATGGTAATTTAAAGGAATAGTTCACCCAAAAATTAAATTTCTGTCATTAATTACTCACACTTCATGTCAGTGCAAACCAGTAAGACTCTATTTTATAATCAGAACACAAATGAAGATATTTTTGATGAAAGCTACGCAACTACCACTTTGATGGTTCAAAAGGTTTAAATGCTTTATATGGTGAACCAATTGAATTTAGGCTTTTATTCACATGTTCATCAACTCACACATCACTTGTGGTGAACAGAAGCTTATACATGTTCGTTTGACATGCTAGAGCTACAAGCTTCCCTCAAGAACCAATGAGGTTCATTCTCGTATTATGCAACACGTTTATGCTTCCGCAAAAACCAAAGAGGTCCACAAGAACCATGCACTCCTGCAGGTTCGACTGGGCTTCTGTTCATGTTGGCTGATTAATGTTTATATGTGAATAAAAAGACCTAAATTGAATCTGTTCATCTTATAAAGCTATCGAGTTTCTTCAGAAAATGTGGACTTAACCACTCCATTCATATGGATTATTTTTAACGTTATATGAACATTATATTTTTACTCTATATGAACGTTTTAAAGCATCAAAGTGGTACTTGTGTTGCTGTCAATGGAGGGACAGAAAGCACTCAGATTTCATCAAAAATATCTTCATTTGTGTTGTGAAGCCTTACAGATTTTGATACAAAATAAGGGTGAGTAATTTTCATTTTCAGGTGACCTAACCCTTGCTTGATGGCATTGAATTTTAGTTCTTAATCAGATACCCAGACTTTAACATCATAGACTTGCAGGGTTATAATAATTTGTTTTGACAAGGTAATAGAAGCATTATTAACTTGTGTTTATATACTCTTCCCACGGGATGGGTTGAAAGTCAGCCCTCAATGGAAATATGTCACTAATTACATGCTTTGCTTATGTCTTTGTGTTCTACCTTTTACAGATGCACTTTGAAGGCTCCAGCAGTGTCACTCTTCTGTTTGATTTCTGGGATGTGCATGGGCCTGCAGGTAAAGGGGATTGACAAACAAGACCGAACATGATCATACAAAAACAAAATGCATGCATTGCATTCATGTATGGAAAGACCGTTTATATCCCGCTAACCCTCAAGATTTTTTCTACCAGTTGGATTCAAAAGTTGTTAAACTTGTTTGTACGTTTCTACACATTAAAGGGACCGTTCTGGGACAAAATACAATTATCTTGTCATTTACTTCAGTGTTATTTTAGTATTATTTACTTACAAAAATAGAATTGAGTAATATTTTTTAATCTTTTCATTTTAATTTAAGCCTTAGTAATTTTATGTGCCTTTTTTACAGTGGAATACGGTTATGTCGACGGCCTCGGGGTTGCAAAAAAGCATCGAGATAACCAACAGCCAATATGGCGATTTGTTTGATGAAGCGATCGGCATGCTATAAAAATTTACATACAATGTATATGTTTGCGAACAACAAAAGGCATACGTGCACCAACTAACAGCAGAGATGGTGAACTCCTGTGCCGCCTCTTCCAAGATAGCATCTGTAAAGTTTGATTTTTGCGCGAGTTCTGCTGCTGCGGAAGAGTGAGTGAAGCGTTATTGGAGTAAGCGACCGTACAGACCGTGATGCAGTGAACTCTAGTAATCTCGATCCCTGTGACTAATGATAGTACAATGTTAAGTGTCGAATTTGTCCCTCTGTTGTGCTAGAGATATTTGGGTTCGGCAACATAAAATAATAAGAAAATACTAAGACAATGAGGGAGTTTGGCGGTTCCACTTCAAAAACGTTGACTTAATAGGGTTGGCGAGTTAACCGGGTTCCACTGTATTATTATTTCAGCTTAATTTCAACCTCAGATCATTCTAAATCAGTTTGACTTTGTTTCTTCTGCAGTTGTTTTTCAAGCTGCAAATGGGTACAAAAGCACCATGAAATAATCATAGAAGGTGTATTTATTAGTGCCCAAGGGTATATTTGTGATTCTTGATCAGGAGAATCAGCAATTCATAAAATATTGAAACCTTTACCATTATAATAGTACTGAAAGATGTCAAATAAAATGGATAAAAATGTCAAAATCACAATACAACAGCTCACATTCTTATGTGATATACCATAATCATCAGGCACACAATATAGGCCCGGTTTCACAGACAGGACTCAGATTTGTTCAGGATTGGGAATGCCATAAGAAAAAAAACATTACCGGTGTGTATCTTGAGACAAAACAATGGACCAAAATGTGTGTTTCAGCTGTTTTAACTGAAAGCATGTCAGTGCAAGTTGCTTTCAGTTGAAACCTTCATAGACAAGAGTGTGAAGTGTAGTTTGTTCAGAGTAAATGTTGAGTCATGCTGTGAAAATCTCACAAAGAGCATGTTCCTCATTTGGTTGGTTTTGTATCAGTTTCACTCCATAGGAAGGAGGGTGGAGAAACGGTTGGTACGATTTTATGTTTTTGAAAAACAGCCATGTCACATGATCCTTCAGAAATTCTGATATTCTGATTTGCTGCTCAAGAAACATTGTTTTACTATCAAATGTTGAATCTAAACATACGAGGAAAAAAAACATACGAGGCCATGGCACTAGAGAATTTAGGAAAAAAATTGCTGTAACATTTTTTTACATTTAACCGCACACAAATGCGTTAGCGCTGGGTTAATTTAGCTGTATAAATCTGTATTAAGAATTTCTGTTTTAAGATTTTCATGTAAACCTTTCATCCAGTTTGAAAACCTCTCTCTCTGTCTCTCTACAGGGATGGTGCTGTCGGTCATTGTAGTTCTACTGTTCACAGTGATGTACGAGTTTCTGAAAGTCTGGAAAATTAATGTCGGACAAAAGGAGCACTCCTCCGTTATGCATCCATCTGCTCCAGTGTCATTCTCTTCTGAACGGTTATGTTTCACCCCTGACATGAACTGTCAAGGGGGAACGTCTGCTCTGCCCAGCAGCCCCTCCGAGATCTCATTAGCGCCCACAGAGACCATCGCATCTGCTGACACCACCGCCACTGCTAACAAGAGGTAATGCTCACAGGAAACTGGGAGAGTATTTTCCAAGAACTGTTATGACTGAAATCTGTCAGATAAACAACAAGTTAATGGTTTGTACTTTTACTTATACTATACTTGAACGTCTGCCTCTGACAAATATCCATGTTCGTCTCTTTCCGTCTTCAGCTGGCTTCTGCACTGCCTGCAGACCGCCATACACATCCTGCAGGTGACGCTAGGCTACATGCTAATGCTTTGCGTCATGTCCTACAACGTGTGGATCTTCCTGGGGGTCATCGTAGGATCCGTCTTGGGCTACTTTCTGGCTTTTCCTCTCCTCAATCACATTTGAGAAGAGCATTGGGAAACTTTTTAGATTTTATGACGCCGGGTTTGCGTGCCCGTGATCAGTGTTGCGCACTTTTAACGATAAGATGCACTTGAGATGTTGATTGAACAAGGATGGTTCTCACGTTTTAAGGTTGGATTTTAAAGGTCACGCACGAAATTGTTTAACTTCAGTCTGGTGATAACCAATTGTAAAATTGGTTTAAAACCATTTTGTTAAGAGGTCTTGTCAAGTGTTTAGACTTTAAACCTCGTTGGAAACGCAATCTCTTACGTTATGAACAGTGTTAAACGCATAGGATATTACATGGTACATGTGACCTTCCGTCTGATAATGGTGTTGTGCCTCTGATCGCTTTTAAGCTTTTCTACAATTACTAATGTAATAAGCAAATTCTTTTTTACACGCATGAAAGTTTAAACTCCGCTCTGTAAGGTTTGCTTTAATTTAGCTGGTGGTTTTCTGTTATTTTAGGAAATCACACTAGTTTGACAGGTCAAAGTAAACTTCCACCATGAGTCAAGATCACGCGATCAGTCAAGTCATGCTGGAAATGACTGCTGAATGGGGAAAAAAACCATTGGTTGAAAGGAAAAATGCAAATCACGTGGCCTTGGTTAATGTTCACCAGCAAAACCTGTCCTGATTTACTGAGCCTGAATTCTCACCGCAATGATTTCAGTGCACTACTAATGTTTCTCCAGCCGTGCTTTTTGCCTCGATTGCTTAAATATTTTTAAATTAAATTAACAATATAGTAAAGTTTTTGATTATAATTCTACACCTTGATTACAATATTTGCAGAATAGAGTGTGGATTTTTAATTAGATAAGTTGAATTTAGAATAAAAGGACTTTTGTGTAGATCTATTTGTGGATACACTGCCTGGCCCCAAAAAGTCGCTGTTTGGATTTGCTTAAGAGTCTACGATTGGATCATTATTGCTGTGATTATGTTTTTAGCATGTTATATGTCTGACAGCAGTTCCTCTGACCCTAATGGAGGGAGTGTGTAGTTTTTCATTTCTTAAACATGTAGGGAGACGCATCATGGACATATTACATTATGACAATGTCAAGATTCATCTGGCTCAAATTGTGAAGGAACGGTTGGGAGGGAGTGGGAAGAATCATTTTCACACGTAATTTGGCACGTCTGAGTTCAATTTATTAGGATGTGCTGGATTCTTGCATTGATAAACATTGATGTACATCTTGATGGAAATATCACAGCATTTATTTCCATCATGTATTCATTACACACCATAAAAGGACTATAATTATAAATGAGGTTGAGTTTTTTTCTTTCAGGATTCTTTGAATGGAAAGCTAAAAATAACAGCATTTATTCGCAATATAAATCCTTTGTAATAATGTAAACGTCTTGATCACGTTTTAGCTATCTAATGCATCATTGTTCAAAGTGTTATTTTTTTCATTAAAACATGTTTTTAGTGATAAACGTTTGAATTGTAGTGTACAAATGATCAGTCAATTGTCAACAACATAGATGCCATTTAAAAACAAAATCACTGTTATCCACTTTTCCAAGGAATGGAAGGAAAAATCACAGTGAACACACTTTAAAAATAAATAACAGAAGATAACCAATGAAATATTTGTGTCTCGCTAAATTTGTTTGTGCTAAATGCACAGTATGATGTTTTAAACCACAAAGTAAACAGTACAAGCAATAAAAAGCATGATATATTTAAATGTATTTGCAAAAGAGCTTAATTATGTGCATTAATATAAGAATTAGTGTTTTAACATAGTATAATAAAATGATGATACTATAAAATATTACTGTTTTCAACATCATGCCTACTTTGCCAGCTCAGATTCTGTTTCCATCAGGTGAAGTCTACATTTGCATTCGTTCTGGGATAATACTAACTTCCTTGCTGATTTCAACGGATGAAAGTCACACGCAGCCAAACCACAGTTTAAGAAGTGAACATAGGGACACAAAATGGAATGGTTTTAGATAAGAGTCAGATTTTTTTTAAACCTCTGCCACATATGTGTGGGAGTCATGAGTTATGCAAAACAAAATAAAATAAAAATTAAGTCATACTAGGTCACGAATCTGTGTGTATAAATGAGAATATATATATATATATATACACACTCACACACACACATTTCTCCCCTAAAATGTCGAAATTAACTGCAAGAATAAAATATTACGCCTTTCAAATAAAAACAAGCAAAAGTGTCTCAAACGCTTTCAATAGTTTATAAAAAATGTTTTCATGTAACTCTCACTCAAAGAACGCCTCTATCTGCTGTGGCTTCAATTTCCTGTTTCTTTTCTGAAGCATCTCTGTGAGCTTTGACGTTCAAATTGATGCTAGGATCTTTCACTCCCTCCATCAGAGTTAACGTCACCTGCTCTGTGTCCACTGCCTCGTCGCCTGTGATTGGCTGTGGCTCCACTTCTTCTACATTCTCATTGGCTGGAGACTGAAACCCACTGTCATCATGGTGAAGAGGGCTAGAGTTGGAAGAGGTTTGAGCAAATTCCCCATCTGAGTCGATGGCGCCTTCACTCAGGTGATCGCCGGTGTCTTCCTGGATGGCAATCTCGATCTGTTGAATGGCGCTCTCAATGGCGGACACACACTGTTGCTCTTCTAAAGTCTGTTCGCTCCTTGTTGAATCTAATTCGTCGGCAACTTTGTTTGGTGAATCCTTTGGTATGGTCTCCATTACTGAGATGATGTGCTTCACCTCTTCTCCCTCTTCCAAAGAAAACGTTCCATTGGACAAATGTGAGCCATCTTTTTCGGCAGGAACAACAACTTCCAGCACAGGGTTTACGAGGTCTCGGATCTCATCGATGCTGTTTGGAGAAGCTGGTTCTTTCGCGACGGACACGTGCTCCACTGGGTTAAAAGGCTTTTCTATGGCAAGATCTTTTTCCACCTGCCCTTCGTTCTCCTCTGGGATGTCCTCCACTCCCGGAACTTCCTGACAAGACTCATAAAGCATAGGCATGCCGTCAAGTTGGATCATGGAGACTATTTGTTTGCGTTTCCTATTGGACACTTCGCCTCCTTGCTTCTCGCCTTTTACTCCTTCTAAATGGCCAGACCAGTCGATGGTGTTCTCTCCAAGCAGGTGCAGGTTGAGGTCACTGTTGGTCAGTACCATGCTGTCCCTGTATAGGTTGTGCCTTCTCTGAACCGCAGCTTCCTTCACAGCTGCAAAATTAAAAGAAAATAATAAAAAACACATCGAAACACTCTTAAGCAGTAAGGTATGAAAGTTGTGTATCTCAGGGCTTATGGGGCTGCAGACACTCACCCATCATTATGTCCTTGGAGACTGACTGCAGGACCACTTCCTCAAAGATGTTCTCTACTAATATGAATCTAGAGAAGTCCTCAAAGATGAGTTCCTTGAACTTGGGCAAATCCTAGACATCATAGGAAGAAAAAAAACAAAACTATTTTTCCCCCCTAAATAAAGCACACAAAAACACATTTCCGTCTTTTATCTGAAATATTCATATTTATCAATTAATTAAATTAAATTCTAAATGATTAGACTATTATCTATAAAACCTATGGATGCAAATTTAACTCATTTTATGGAATAATAAATAATCAACAATAATATTAATAATATGGAATGATAACTACCACTGCAGGCAAATGTAGACAATGACACAAATATTAATTTTCACAAAGTCTGTTGCCTTAGTTATGATGACCATTTGCATATAGTCCAGAATGTTATGAAAAGTGATGAGATTAATTACATTTAATCGCAAATTCCTGAAAATGAACTTAAGCTCAAAAACATATTTCCACTTCATTTCAGTCCTGCCACAAAAGGACCAGCTGACATCATGTGTCTCTCATTAACACAGGTGAGTGTGTTGACTAGGATAAGGTAGGAGATTCTGTCATGCTGATTGAGGTAGAATAACAGAGCTTTAAAAGGAGGGTGGTGCTTGGGGATTCCCAGGCAAGGTTATTGCTGCTAGTAAAGCTGCACTTAAATCATCAAGAACTTCAAGGAGAGAGGTTCAATTGTTGTGAACAAAGCCCCCTAAAGTTGATTCAGCTGCGGGATCAGGGCGCCACCAGTGCTGAGCTCGCTCAGGAACAGCAGCTGGCAGCTGTGAGTGGATCTGCACGTACAGTGAAGCAAAGACTTTTAGAAGATGGCCTGGTGTCAAGAAGGGCAGCAAAGAAGCCACTTCTTTCCAGGAAAAACATCAGGGACAGACTGATATTCTGAAAAAGGTCCAGGGAGGACTGTGACTGTGGACTGTGTTAAAAAAGAAAAGGTGAGCGCTACCATCAGTCCAGCGTCATGCCAACAATAACACATCCTGATCAAGTAAATCATCCTGCAATCATTCATGTGTGGGGTTGCTTCTTAGCCAAAGGAGTGGGGTCACTCACTATTTTGAAAGAACCCAGCCATGAATAAAAACTGTTTCAAAAACATCCTCTGAGAGCAACTTCTCCCAATCATCCAAGATCAGTTTGGTGACTAGAGACACAATGCATTTTCCAGCATGATGGAGCACCTTGCCATAAGGCAAAAGTGATAACTAAGTGGCTCGAGGAATAAAACTGGCCAGGAAACTCCCCAGATCTTAATTCCTTTGAGACCTTGTGGTCAATCCTCAAGAGGACCAAACTAAATCCACAAATTCTGACAAACTCAAGCATTAATAATGCAAGAATGGCTTCTATCAGTCAGGATCTGTTCCAGAACTTGATTGCTTGATAGCATGCCAGTGCGAACTGCAGAGGTCAGAGGTCAACATTGCAAATATTGACTCTTTGCAAAAACTTGAAATGCTTGTAAGTATACTTTAGTAGAACATAGTAACATTTGACAAAAACAAAAAACAAAACAAACAAAAAAAAACACTGAAGCAACAATTTTGTGAAAATTTATATTTGTGTTATTCTCAAAACGTTTGGCAACGGCTGTACTACTACTACCACCAAGATAATAAATTAAAGGAGAAAAAATCCAATTGAATAAATTATAATACTGAATAATAATAATAATACTGATAGTAAAAATTAATCCATTTATTCATATAAATAATGTAATGTAAATAAATAATGGATTAATATTCCATTAATATAACTGTCCCGACATTTTTAATATCCATGTGATTATGTTTCTTTTTAGGTGACATTTTTGACCTGAGCCCATATTAGCAGCATCTGACTATAGGTGGGGCTAATGCCCACTAAGAAATATAAACAGCGTGGAACAGTAGGTGTTCTTATAAAGCAGTGCTTCTCAATTATTTTCTGTTGCGCCCCCCTAGGAAGAAGTAAACATTTCGCGCGCCCCCCCCCCTCCCCCTATTTTGGAACTTTCGCTTTATTGTTTCCATGGCAACGCGTCATGCTTGTCACGTGACAGACCGCAGTCACAGAAAGCGCTGTTTGATAGATGTTTCACATTTATTTAGTTTTTTCTTTTTTATTCAAAATAGTCACCAACTTGTTGGCTCTGTTATCAACTACCTGATATTCAGATTCTCAGATATGTGGAAGTGAATGTTTGTCGCTTAAAAACCTTTATAATGATCAAGTTCTCTGAGCGCGTCTTTTTTGGATCAGTGCCAGATAGCGCGTGAAAACACGTGTGAATTTAGCGATTGATCACGTGACACATGAACACCGGTGTGATCGTACACATCAACGGGTGAAGGGTTTGTTATCTGAACTTCATATCTGCTGCTCTTGTTCAGTGCAAGAAAACCTACTCCCTGACAAAAAAAGCATGTTCCCCACGGTCACGCGCGCCCCCCCTGGCATCGCTCCGCGCCCCCCCAGGGGGGCGCGCCCCACTATTTGAGAACCACTGTTATAAAGGGACGTGTAGCATAAAAATCAATAAAACAAAGATACAGAGCAATAGCACTCCCAACTGGCACAGAAAGAGCCCATTTCATTAAACCAACCGTTGCACAAGTCGGGCAGAGTTGTTTCAGCATGTAGGGTATGATGATTTGAAGCAAAGCCTCTCTGAAGAACTTCTTCCTCACTGTGCTGCTGTCATAGTCATATTTCTGCAGGTCATAAACAAACAGAATTAAGAAGAAGCAGGTCTTGTTTTCTTAAATAAAAAAAAAGAAAAGAAAAACAAACGAGAAAAAGTCAAATCTACAGCTGCAAATCTCGTTTTAACTTTGCAGGGCAGGTGCACTTACTTTGAGTACTCGGTCTTGACAGCGCTGGATTGTCTTGCAGAGATCCTCTCCGCTGTGGCTCTCTAGATTCTGATGGACCAACTGCTCAAACGTGTAAACCGCATCATCCATTTGCTACATCCACCAATAGATAAGAAAGGAGGGGTGACAGATTATCATCAACTTTGGTGGTCTATTTGTAAAATTATACAATACTTATAGACAATGACTATGTTTGGAATAACATGCTAAACACTGCAGAAATAGTTAAAGGACCAAGCATGCACATAATACCCAGAAGACCATGGGATACTATATACCAAGACTGGAATGGGATGGATGGACAGACTAAGATCATACTAACTAACATAAGATCAAATACGTATATGTATTAGAAAAACATCATCATTGCACAATGTGATCCACATGCTATTTTTAAAAGTAGCAGGCAGAAAATAATGTATACAGTAATACCTCGAGATACGAGCATCTCTACATACGAGTATTCCAAGATACGAGCAAGCCTTCGGGCAGATTTTTGCTTCTAGATACAAGTAAATATTCAAGATACGAGCACGCGTACTGACGCCGATGCACGTTCACTTCACGTGTTTGCTGACTTCTGTACGCATCGCCCGCGAGCAGCTGATTTTCTCACTATTTTGTTCATTATTCTTCATAATAGCGATGAGTTTTAAGAAAGTGAGTGGTAAGGATGGTAGTGAGAAGAAGAAACGCATGATGACCAATGAAAATAAAGCATGAAAAATAAAGGAAATAAAGCATGAAATTGTGGATAAATATGAGCGTGGAGCCCGCGTGAGTGATCCAACAGCAGAAGCATCAGGAGGAACTGTGGAACTGAGGAGTTGATCGAGACACAGATGATGAACATACGCAGGTGTTGCAAGAGCTCAGCAGTGGCGAGGAGGAGGAGGAGGAGAGGGAACCGAAATTCACTTTCAATTTCCAAGTGAAATTAAGGAAAGGATGGCTATGTGGCAGAAGGTTTCTGATTTCATTGAAAAGAAACACCCTGATGAATCGTCTACTGGACGTGCTTCGGCACGTTTTGACGACGCGTGCCTTACTTATTTTTAAAGGGAGACAGAAACAAATCTCCCTCGACTGGCATTTCATTAAAAGGTCTGCGCCAAGTGAAAGTGAGGGTAGTCAGGTGAAAAAAGGGAAGAAAACAAATCGAAAAAAGCAAAACAATAATTTAAAATAGAAAAGTTAAAACAAATACGTAAGCTAAGTTCAGATGACTCAAATTAAATTAACAGTCATGTTAATTTGAGTTTATTTAAATTACGTATTGTTTGTGTAAGGTATGATACAGAATCAAGTGTCTCTGTAACAACCCCCTCCCTCCCTCCTCCACACCTGCCGCTACTGTCTGTAAAAACGTATAATTAAAACCACATTTTATTTGATATCACACGAATCCTTATACTGTAAACATGTACTATAAATGTGTGTGTCTGTGTGTGTCTATATAAAAAAACATGTTTTTTCCCATTGTTACGGATCTGGAACGGATTAATTTGTTTTCTATTATATCTTATGGGAAAACATGATTCTAGATACGAGCAATTCGAATTACAAGCTCCGCCCTGGAATGGATTATGCTTGTGTCTCAAGGTATTACTGTACTTTCCTTTGTATATTTGTAAAATCTCAACTGCCAATAACAGATATTACCTCAGGGTGGCGCTGAACAATAAACTACATCTTTAATATTCTTAAACCATTTTTCTCATTGATTCATGCTCTTGGCCTCATTGCTGAATCAATGCGGACTCTTGTTTTTTTTATTTTGTCGCTTGGCACACAAAATAGTGAATGCAGGCTATAGAATGATTAATATCAAATCAATGCAGGTGCTAGAGCCAAATACTGTAAAACTTCAAGAAGTTTTAGATATTCAAATGGATTTTCAAAAAATGACAAGAACAGTGTGTGTCTAAGGAAAGAGACCTGTCTCATGAGGATTTGAGCTCTCTGGATGAACACAGAAGGACTGGACACATCACATCTCTGCTGGAGGCCTTCCAGGTTCAACGCCTCCATCTTCTCATAACAACTTTGCATCTTCACCGGATGAAAGGCCAGCATGGAGATCTTGTCCATGTGCTAGGAATGAGCATGGAGAGAAGTTCTGGGGTTAACTAATCCTTTAAAAAAAGCACATGCTAACACTGTAACTCAATGTCCTGTCTCACCTCTCTCAGTTTCTCCCTGCTGCTATCGTTCATTGAGTTCTTGCTGACCTCCACCAACTCGCGAAACAGGATGTCCCTCACTTCAGAAAATCCTCTGCTTGTGGGCTCCATGAGGGCCTCAAGGATGGAGTGGATGTAGGGCTGAACCTTGCTCCTCACTAGTTGTTCAACACGGGGCGACACAAATGCTTAAAGAAAAAGATTAGACAAATATTAGCACACTAGAACTTCCCTAGAGTCCGAAATATATCCTGAAACAAATTTGTGTGCGCATGTTAAATGTGTGTGTTTAATTACACATGGCTCAAAGAAAACTGAAGCTTTGAATTGGCATGTGAAATATTTGGTGCACGTGTGAAATTCATGGTTTTATTTTATGAGCGATAATATGCTGACCTACTTTTTTAAAGGGATGTTTATGCATAATTATGTTATGTCTCGCTTCTCAAATGGCGTGCCAAAACAAAGAACGCTTTAGAAAAGTCTGATCACAATGAGTCTTGGCCACATAATGGGCCCTGGTGATTGCGGGAGAGCACCTGTCCTGAATGTCACAACAACCTCTATTATTCAGTGAGAATAAAGGTGGCATAACAAACACACACATAGACCAAAATTATTCATAGGTTATAGATCATACAGATTGAGGAACTGAAAAACATCCTATTGAGATCATTTTGCTTATGCTATATGAAACGTGCTACAGGTGTTTTCAGTGGAACACAGTCCCAGCCGCAAATTACAAGAAAAATGTAGCACTCTTGCCAAACCTACATGCATTTTTATGAAGGGCTCTGTCAGCAACACTGTTTTGTTCCTCTCTATGAAGCCCTTTCTTCTGAAAAGCGCAGTTTGCTCTGATTGGTTGGTTAGACCAATGTAGTGATTGCTCAACCAGAAAATGTCACGGCCCTTACCGTAACCATGAGTTTCAACACACTACTAGCAACCAGGACTCAACCCTCTTTTCAAACATCTTAAGTGGTATAATTTAGGAGTTTCACAAATAAAGAGATTTTAATACAAATTTTAATGTAATATAATTAATAGATTTTATAGATAGATTTTAATATAATTTTTTTATATAATGTAAGATTCCTTTTGAGAGAAATTTGTGATTTGTAATTTTGGAGACCAATTTTATGCCCAAACAGCAATATTACACACTAAGGATATTTGAAAATCTAAAAAAGCATATTATGTCTTCTAAGATCTTACTTTTCATGCATCAGGCAATATGTTCCCTTTCATTTTGTGTGTGTGTGTGTATGTGTGAGAGAGAGTGAGTGAGTGAGTGAGTGAGTGAGTGAGTGTGTGGGGGGGAGACACACACACAGACACACACACACACACAGAGACAGAGAGACACAGAGACACATACACACACAGAGAGAGAGAGAGAGAGAGAGACACACACACACACAGAGAGAGAGAGAGACACACACACACAGAGAGAGAGAGAGAGAGAGAGAGAGAGACACACACACACAGAGAGAGAGAGAGAGAGAGAGCGAGAGAGAGAGAGACAGGTAGAGAGAGCAATATCAGAAGTGTATGGCCTAGATTGAACACTAGTGATATCCATAGCTTGCTTAGTTCTGCTCTTACCGCGAATCTTTCCAGAAACGTGCTCTTTGGATGTGATAATTTGGTCCATATCTGTGCGTAGAGCAGCGTCCAGACGGGGGCACTCCACCTCACATACCTGAACCAGAGCTTTGTGTTGAGTTTGTGTCTGTGACCACACCTGTTTGTATACTGCATCTGAGATCTGACAGAGTAAACAAAGAGATGATAATCAAACCTCAGGAACTGTAGCAGACACACACATTCCTGACATTTTCTTAATCCATTGAAAAATAATTAAATTGGGGCTCAATAATAAAGTATGAACGTCTCTGGCAAGTGCAGTGTTATCAATTTTTTGTTTTACAATTGTATATATTATCACCAGCTTTTTTTGTCTTTTTTTGGGGGATTCCAGTAGTGATGCTATTTAATATACAGATCTAAAATGTAATAAATCTATTAATGACTGCCAAGAAAGTTATGAAAATGCTTTGCATTTATTTATGTAAATTATAAGATTTTTTAAAAACAGCTTTACAATTTACATAAAAGAACCAACCAGCATCCAGTCCTTCTGTCTCTGTTGTAGTTTTCCTTTCAGCCGCGGTGTGATTAGGTTTTTCAGTTCAGGATGCAAAGTCTCCATCACCAGGTTAGCAAGAATCTAGACACACAAACACACAGATGTGAATGAGGACAAAGCCTTTGAACACTAGTGGTTACACGGCAGCTGGAACTACCATTTATCATGATGGCATGACAAAATTTGAATACTGCTTAAGAAAACAATCAGACAGCTTTGAGGGCATCATTAACTTTAATGCGAACAGCTTTGTGGTTTTGCATGCATATCTTCGGTAACTATGCCAAACATAGTCAGCAGACTGTACAATTTCAAATGAACAATAGCTAAAGCAGAATACTTTATCGTTCATATCCACAGCATCACACATGGCCGCTTTGTTCATGCTCACTGCAGTGCAAGCAACGACAGCCAGAACAGAAACAACCTTTGATGTGGGGAAATGTGTCTGTGTGAATAAGTCTGCTCTTTTCATGTGTGTTTTTAGGGTCGGGACAATTGTTTTATCATAAATAATAAGCCACAAACATGACACCTTTACTGTCTAAATAATAGGATTAGCTCACACTTTAATGTTGCTCGATATCAACCAATGTGTTATTGGAGAGAGCGAGCAATAGCAAGGTCAAGAGGTCAGTGGAAGGGGCTTCTTTATGACTTGTCATTGATGGTGTGGGGCAAATGACTGCCATTTATTAGCTGGTCATCTGTAACATAAAATTGAGCACATCTAAGTTACACTAGTATATGCGTGCAATGGTTAAATGATAGTACTGTATTTCCCGCATATAACCCGCACCTTCATATAACCCGCGGGTTGTGGGGGTTTGTGTAAAAAATCATTGGCATAATCCGCACCTATAAATTAATGAACTTTTTTGTGTAAGTTCACATTTCGAAAATTGCTCGCATGACGTTAATTATCCATAGCCGTTCAGGCTCGGTACACAGTACTTGTGCGCGAAATTCAAACAATAAGAAAACAAATGGCACCCTCATGGCAGCACAGCCAATCACGTCTTCTTACATGATTGACAGGTCAGACAGCCTATCAGCGCCAGCTGTCAGAGTGATAGTACAGGGGCCAGAGACAACAACCCTCACAAGAAAGAAAAACAGAAAGAAAATACCGCAAAAAAACCCTTACGTCCTTAGGAACGTAACAACTATATTGAAATATTATATTATTTCGCATGCGTAATTTTTTTGCGATATAACCCGCACCCCCTGCAGGGTTTGTAAAATCTGGTATAACCCGCGGATTATATGCGGGAAAATACGGTTATTTAACTTAAATTAGCCAATGAGAATGGTAATTTAATACTTTAGGCTTGGCTGAACAAACCTGTTTGATGTTTGTGTGAGTGTCAAGTTCCTCTTAAATCCATGAGTTTATCGGTCAATTTAATCCGATGGTAAATAGTACAGAATGGCTTTTACCCTGTCCACTCGCCCTGTTTCCACAGTAACACAGGGGCCAGGTGGGCAGTAACACTATTCAGACCCCTCGCAGAAAAACAAAAAACAGACAGCCCACACCCAGCAGTAATAACAGCCCACACAGCCGTTTCCAGCATGGTATCACATTCAGGCTGACTGTGACGCCCTGTATCACTGTTGAGGGCGGGATGAGGAGGAATGACCATTTCTCTCTCACACACACACACAAATTGTCAATACCTTCTTTATTTGCAAATCGCAGTACTTTTCCCTGGCTAAAGTGTAAGAACAGAGGAACATTAATTGGCTTCATACACACAAAAAGCTCATTCATAAGAAACATTTCCTGGGTGTGTTCTGGCAGGGAGCAAAACACAACATTTAAAGTCCAAAGCAAACTATTTCTTAGCAAGGTGCATGTGTGCTTTTAAAAGGAATATTCCTCGTTTAAAACAACATAAGCTAAAAAACATAACACCTCTGATGCTGTTGTATCTTTGATGGTAAAAATAAAACTTAGACTTGTTAACAATTATGTACCATAAGTGACGTCAAATCTTGCATGTCTTGTGATGCACCAGACTTCAGTGTGCACAAAATTGTATTCAGTGATATTTAATAACTTTGTGAGAGTAATTATAAAATAACTAATGCTTACCTTAATTTCAGATCACAATGTACAAATGACACAGAAAGTCACATGCAGTTGCTTTTAATTTGATTAAAATTTGTATATGAGAACATTCAAAAAAACCTAACACTAAACTATCAGGTTGATACGTATCGTAAAAATTTAAATAGTGCAATTTTATCAAGAGAACCGAAGAATTTGAAGGGGGAAAAATTCAAGACCAAAAAACAAACACCATTTTGCATTATAGGACTCTTTAAAGGCTCTGTATGGTTTGGTGTGTGTGTGTACAAAGGAAAGAGGGAGAGAGAGAGAGAGAGAGAGAGAGAGAGAGATGTAAGGCCAAACAGCACCCAATAATTTTAAAGACTGCCTCTTTGCATTTCATTCAAATCTTTGTGCATATGTGAAAAGCAAGCTAGACATTCCTAAATCTATTAGAATCTAAATGTTATTTCCAGCACATTATGACTAAAATGAGACAGCAGGATAAACCACACAGACCTGACCATAACTCACCCCTCTAATGACACATTCTCAGCTGTCTCTCTGCTCTGTGGTTTAGACGTTATGGAGGGTTTGTGCTGCTCCAGAACTGTGGAGATCTTAAATACAGAGTCTGACTTATCAAGATAAAGCTTAAAAAGAGCTAGTCTTTTAGAAATGGGCTTCAGGTCAGGCAGAAAGATGAAAAACAGTGGTGTTTAAATGAGTTTGGCAGAGAGAAATGGGTCATTCAGAAAATCTGTTATGCGGTCACAAATATTAACACTTCAATTCAATGCAAAAACTTGGTCCGCCCCTATTAATGACAGTACATTAACAACCTACAGGGAAGTTAGCCAGTCAAACTGGTTTAATTTTCATATAGGAACACTACAAGATCAGATTATGGGTCACGGGTTTATGGATTATGGGTGGAAAATGTCAATCAAAAGGTAAATTACAGGTATATTTTGGTTCATGAAATCATGAAAAACATAAGAAAATAATGCAAAAAATAAAACTGTAGAATATGACCCGGTTAAGTGTCAGCAACAGAGCCAAATAACACCCTTTCACCCGCCTTTTCAAGTTTACTAAGAACTTAAACTAACACCAGAAGGAAGTTGGCGTGAAGTAGTTTCTAGCTGTTCTGAGTTGATCATTTATGGTAATTAGTTGTTCTAGTGCTTCATTATCAGCTGCTGGGATGAGTTTAACCTGATAAACCTGGCTGGTTAGTGCTGGTAGACGACCACTGAAGCCAGTAAACCTGGTTTATGACCTAGATAAGGTCACAAATTCTCCAAATTCGTCAAAAGTTCTCAGTGAAATAAAGTTAGTTTAAGAGCGTCAGCTACACCTGAGACACAGTTTGGGTGCCCTCCCACCTGTCTGGGACACATAAAGCCTAGATTGAGGACAAGCAGTGGAAACTCAATCCAAATGATCCAAGGAAAACAGAAGTGCACAGGGATAAACGCTGTCTGCGCTGTTCTTTCCTCTCTCTCTCGTTCTATTTCAGGGAGGCTCTGATTTCTCCTCCACTCTTATTTCCATGAGTCAAAGAGAGTGTCTGAGGCCCATTAGATACACCTTAATCTCACTAAATATACTGTACAAGTTGTAGTATGAAAGGCAACCATCACTGGAATGACGAATTCTATATGCAAAGCATCCTGTTTAGTATGAAGGATGTTTAATTCTGACACCAAACATGAATGAGCTTCACTAACCTGTGATTGGTCTCCACACATCATGTCCCAGGTGCCGTAGTGACCCTTGGCCTGCCTGTAGAGCCGTAGGGCATCCGTAAAAGCCGGTGTCGATACCTTGCACTCTTCTGATAGTCCTAGTGAGGGCAAGAAATATGACATGTTACAGAAGCAATTCCCTGTTAAATTCACATGGTTTATGAAATTAAATATTCAACAAGGGTGTTTGCATACTATTAAAAGTTTGTAAAATCATATAAATTCTGACATTGATTTAGACAGTGTAGCTCGGATGACCACACGTAGATTCAAGACAACTGAGGAGAAATCTAAAATATCATGACCAGCTTTTAAGGTTTTTAGCTGATTCACGCTGGTGAAGACCAACTTGTACAAGTAATAAATCCCTCCAAAAACCATGTTAAGCGGGTAAAGCAAGGAAAAAGAATGGACTACCATTTCAAGGAGTTTGCTCAAGGAAGGGACCTGCACTAAAAAGACCTCATCTTTACTTGGAGACCTTGTCATTAAATAATAATAAACTACTGCTTCCACCACTCAAGCAGAAAACCCCACAAGACCTACCGTGACAAGGCTTTAAAAAAACACTTAAATGATGATATAATGATATGGTACTGTAGCTCCATGTAGGGCCATTTAAGTAAACGCTGTACATCAGTGCTGCTGAAAGGAACCCAGTGCCAAACAGTCACGGTCTCGCTGATACTAAAATCAATCTGAACAGAAGTTATTTAGAGAGATGGGTTTTTTGGGACATTGATAACCTTTTAGAGTTGCTTTCCTGTTGCCAGCAGGAAGTGAGTGTGATTCATAAAGTTACAGAAGGAAAGACAAACACAGATGGACATGAGCAATGGCAAGCTGCACAAACACTCACAAGACAGGAGCTGATGATGAGACTTGTGTGTCTGTGTGTGTGTGTGTGTGTATGTGTGTGTATACTGCAGAGTTTCAGATTGGCCAACACAAAGACAGGAAGTCAGCAGTGAGAGATGAAGGGACGGAGTGTAGCAGTCTGTCAAGAACAGGAAATCTACTCAGCGTCCATTTCCGAGAGAGAGAGGGAGGGAGGGAGAGAGAGAGAGATGTAAGGGCAAACAGCACACAGAGAGAGAGAGAGAGAGAGAGAGAGAGAGAGAGAGAGACAGAGCGATAGAGAGAGAGGTAAGGCCAAACAGCACACACTGAGAAACAGACAGAGAGAGAGAGAGAGAGAAACACATACACAGACTGGAGGTAAGTAGAAAATAACTAGCTTTTCTTGGCATGAGCCCCATGTGAAAACACTAGATGCGTTTGTCAGCAGTCTGCTTGGAGAAAGTCCCTAGAGTCCTGTGCTCGATAAAACACAATAACCCCAAAATCAGTATCGAGCCCCCTCTTCCTAAAACACATCCACTGGTAATATCACCAACAGTCCTAGAGACACCTTACATCAAACGTTAACTTGACTGTGGCTGACTGTGTGTGTGTGTGTGTGTTTAATGTTGGATGGAAAAAGAGCTGTCTGCACTCGTTTTCTTCAGTCCTGAGAAACTCAATGCGAGAGTCTTGAGCAAAAATAGTACATATGGTAGAGTTTAGTGTGGGCTTCCTCTGGCACGGGGCTGCACGGCGGTTAGCCGAGACTCCTGGGATGGCTGGTTCCCAGGGTTGCTCTGCCACCGCATATGCGCGCGCGTACCATTACGTAAGCGTTTCATTCAATGGTGCACTTCTTATTTAGGCCAAAAGCAGAAGACCAAGATGAGTTTAAAAAGAATTGTCTCAAACTTAAAAACCACAAACACACAACAACATAAAATCAATACGCAAACTGAAATAATATTTTAAGAAATGGCAAAAATATCTGCTTGTATAGCATATATGGAAAGTCACTGCTCTTCAGGATCACATGTGGTCATGAACTAAACAGATACTCAAAGCGTGCCTATTACTTAGCGCAAAGGACTGTAATTAAATTTCAGCCGAAGTGAATGTGTATTGCAACTGTAAACAATTCCATATATTAAACTGACATTCACCTCTACTTCAATTTTAAAACCTGTTTGTTTTCTTTCTGCCACAGGTCTCCATACTATGATGTCATTATGGGTGTGATGATATGATTGATTACCAACTGTCCTAGTTGCCTGTGAGACAGGCATGACAACAAAACAAGAGACTAACAACCACCACAGAATGTCAGAACAATGACTAGAATACAATTACTAGATGAACAAAAATGTTCAGAACGCAAAATTTGTACTGATTCACTAGTCTTATAAGCTTTCTATTATTTTTGTCCCATTCCAGAAAGCTAGACAGATCCACTTCAACATGTATTGGGATCATAAACAGACTCCGATAGCTAAAATAATGTGTATCTGTGGTTTGTTTTATCTTAGCTTTATGAAAGGCCTTTGTGTGCATGAGGTAGTGTATAATTCACCTGGATTTAGTCTGATAAAGCCCAAACACACCTGCTGTAATACCCTAGCTTTGCATGTGGTTGATCTTTGCCTTCTGGTAACCCCACAACCAAAACACAGAGCTGAATTCTCACGTTTGCAGAGCAACTACCTCAAGTCATCTTTGCCCTTGGCTACAGGCAGGTCTCAGACCTTCCCTGCTGCTTTAAATGCAAATAATGTTCACGGTCTAGAATCTTGCACTCTTTAAAAAGACTTTAAAAAGCCTGGAGGCAAGCTAGAGATCAAATATGTTTGACGTACACATTGATCTGGGATCAGTCCCTAGTTAAATGTTAATTTAAATCAATATGCAAAACAGGCTGAGGAACAAAACTTCCTCTTGAAGACGAGTCAACATTCCTTAATGTCATTGTACATCAGGGGTGTCCACACTTTTTTTGGCTTGTGAGCTACTTATAAAAATGTCCAAGTCAAAATGATCTTGTTAGTTAGTGATGCTGGTGTGTGATGCAGAGAGAAAACGCTCAGAAGCAGAACTGCAGCACTCTTTAGATTGTTAAAATACAAGAAAGCAAAACACTTTAACTTGAACAAAAACGGCAGTCCTCGTGCAAAGTCACAAAAGGAACACAGCATACAAACACACAAAGACACATCCACACAATAACATCAACGACTGACAAAGACATGGGACCACAGGAGGGTGTTTATAACAAAACGGGATGGGAAACAGCTGACGAGACTTAACAAGGTAAGTAATTAGACACAGGCAGGTGCGTGAAGGACATGGAAGATACATCGAAGGGACCCGGACGTGAACAACGTGACAAGACTGTGACAGATCTACCTACTATAAAAGTACAAAACATATATTTATTAATGAATATATTGAGAATTCTTTATATGCACAATATATGTTGGTGTAGCTTGCATAACTACATGAACCCAAATTACAAAATACAACAAGTCTTCGCTTTTGAAGTTAATTGTGAGAAAAATGACTGCTGTCCGAAGAACTGAGATTTTAGTTCCTTCACCCTTCTTCTCAGTTCACTTTTCAGAGGGAATTCAGTGTCATAGTTTTTATGAACAGTCCGAAAATGCCGCTCCGCATTTCCCTTCTTCGGTATAGTGACAGACTGAAAGAAGAGGCGAACGCATTTTGAAAACGACTTAATGAAAAAAAAGTCCACCTCCCACTCTGTATGGAAGGAGTAAGCACTTAGCGTCGTTGTGCGCATACACGGTGACCCATGTGTTAGAAAAGGTCAGACTGGCTGCCCTGTACGTCAATCAAGAGACAAATTTCTTAGCGAGGACGGATAATGGGCTGACACCAACTTTGTCATCTACCCACACTATCTTTGCGATCGACGTACTGGGCACCCCTGTTGTACATGATTGCAGTCCACATTATTAAAAAAGAAAATAAGAGCTGCATAATCTTCTATTAAAATGTATTAACTTGCTTCATCTATTCTCTGTTTTTGGTGAGACTATTGGTTAATGCAAAGAAATGGTGAAACAGCTACAGTATTGTTTTCGGCTACATTTATACACAGTTCAGTTATAGTTATCTAAAACCTTGCCAATAGTTCAGTTTATTTAAATACAGAAAAATAGCAATTCAAGATGCTCAAGGTTAAACTTGCCATTTAAATCTTCAAAACAAAAAAAAATACATTTCAGAATCAATTCCTAACAGATAATATCAAGTACCACCAAGCAATTTTTCCTCCTGTTTACGTCACAAACATGAAAAATGCTATAATAAGCAGGTAATTCAGCAGGAAGGTCACCACATGCTTTAATGAATGACTTTTCAAAGCTCAACAAGATCAATGCCTGACTGAGGATAGCAGGGAGGTCTGGGTTTTCTCAAAGTAGACGGACAAGTGTGAAGGAATGCAACAACTTTTAGTTTTCTTATATGCCTCTTTAGGTCAGGCCGTTAGCAATGTAGCTTTACCGTTTAAAAGACACCCCTTAATCATATTCAGCAGCCTCTCGACACACCAAAGGTATTTGATGTTATATATCTGTGTAAATTGTATGGTATCTAGTTTTGAAACCTTATGTCATTATCATTTGTGATCCACAAAGCTAGTAATTTGCCGTCATGTCTTTACAAGCCCAGCTGAGAGAACCGCTGATCTACCTCAGGGCATTACGGGAAGGTGTTGACATTTGGTCCGAAGATGTTCAGTTAGCAGTCAACGACTGGCAACATGTTGGAGTTATGCTGCTCTGCAAGTTTTGCAAATCTGATAGTGGCCAATAAATATAATTCCTCCTTTTATTAGTTTAGCAACATCTACAGTGTGACATTCCTTATAAACTGTGGCTTTACTGTTGCTCAAACAGTAGAGCGTGGCGCTTGCAACACCAAGGTCATGGGTTTGATTCCCAGGTAAAGCAGGAAATGATTAGAATGTCAATGTGTATCTTGAATGCAATGCAAGACGCTTTGGGTAAAAGCGTATGACAAATACATAAATGAAACAAATGTAACAGAAACTCGTAATATTTTTGAGTTAAACTTTTTTTACGCAATTGTAGTAATTATTTTTGATAATTGGCTCACAAGGATACATTTGTTTGGTCAAAAATACAGTAAAAACAAACAGTAATATTGTGAAATATTGCTATATTGAAACAGAATTCAAATGGGTCAGCGTGCCGCCCCCTACATTATAAATCCATACTGAAGCTGCGGCTAAAATCGGTCACTTGTTCATACAAGTAATATTTTCTACATGGTGAGTGGCACATAGTGCACTATATAGGGTATAGGGATCTATTTAGAAATAGTGCTTTCCATTGGGGCAAATTAAGTCTGGTTTCATGTTAGTGTCACGTGAACCACCGCAGCACTTTCGATTCTCGAGAGCATATGATTGGACAGAAAATCTGATGAGAAGCTGAAGTGCAGAGTGATGTCATCAAAAGCATTGATCCATAATGGACGGAAGTTTTGAGTGCTTATAGCTTCTAAATTTGAACATTGTTGTTGTTTTGAAGCACAGAGGCTTAAAGATAATAGTAAGGCAAACATATTTATACTAAAAGTCAATTAGTATAAATTATATTAACTTATATATATAAATTATATAAACTTCCGTTTGGATTTCATGGGGACTCAAAGGACTCAAACCTTTGAATGGTAGCTTATAAAAAAAAAGCAAGAACAAAAAAGCAAAACCTTCTATTTAATTTGACTTGTTTAAACCATTTTTGTACGGTAACTCAATTTATATGTAGAAATTCTTAAAAGATAATATCAGTGCATTAATGAGGGATTAAAAAACACTAGAAGTATTCACAGCTCTTGCATGGGATATTTAACATAAGTTAAAACTACATCTCCACACCTTAAAGTCATTTCAAAGGCATTTCTCGTTTCAACCAGTTACAACATTTTTCCCCCCTCAAAAACACATAGATACACACCCTCTTGTGTGATTTGAAGTATGACAATGAGCCAGAAGACAGGTGATTTGTAAGGGTGGAGCTAATGGCAATGTAAGCTGAAATTTGCAGCGATTTCAATAAATATTAAGTAAAAAACTCTCTCTAGACTATGTTTGAGTGACAGGTAGTAAAGACTTGTCAAACCTTGTTGTTTTTTCGTTTTTCCACTGAAGTAAAACAGAAACAACCAATTACGCAGCAAATGTTCTTGAATACAGCTCAGTTTTAACATTATTTTGGAGAACAGGAATGTAGCTTTGTCACTGACTGACTCACCGTTGTTGGTGTGTCTCACACAGTCCTGGAAGACAGCATGCCACTTCTTCTGTTCTTTCTCTGTCATCACACAGAAGTAGTGATGGTGGGCATATGGATGCCACAGGATGAGGGGGAACTGTGTGGGGCACTTTAGAAACGGGGCACTAGACACTTTGGCCTTTGGATCTAAAACGACAGACACAATACAATGGATGGATGGATGATGGATGGATAAATAGACAGATTCAGAGAATTAATTCTGCAATTTATCCTTTCCATAAATAAATGATTGAAAAAATTATTAAATGACATATTATAATATGAGACTGAAAAGGAACTTTCGGTAACACTTTCCTTAAAGCCTTTATTTTTACTGCATTATAAAAATTATTTATCATGCATTAATTATGCCTTATTACACACTTTATGGTGCATTGTATGGTCTCATGAATAATTGTAACCACAGTTATAATGCATTATACTACTTACCTATTTATTGTTAAACTCTTAAACATGAAAACATGACAAACAACCATTTAACAAGTAATATGCAAATATTATAATGCATTTTAACTTTGGTTAAAATTATTTATGAACTGATATACTGCATTGTAACAAACAATCATTAATATATTTATATGCAATGTACATTAAGGCTTTGAGTAATGTTACCATATTTTCTTATAGATAATTAAATCATTTTGTAAATGCTATTTATTTTATTTATTTTTAATTAAAATATTTGTTATTTTCTAATGTAATTTTTTAACCCTATTCGAACTTATAAACATGCAACTTTTTTTTCTACCATGTTATTTAATTCATGTAATTAATTTCTCACCACTCAGGCTATTGTTGAGAAGCCCCAGGTACTCCTCCATAGAGGTTAGGGCTCTGTACCCGGCACAGTTAATGAACCCTTTGGAAAATCGACCTTGATCGTGTGCCTGTAGAGGAAACAGACCGTTCAGAATCCCTCTGGAGGGGAAATGACATACATGTCCACTAACAGAACCAATAATGCAAGATTAACATTCATTAACATTTCCTTGTGTGTTTGTGACAAGCATAATAAAAACCTCTCACCGTCTTATTCTCATACAAGCTGATGTTGTAAGAGTCGCCCACGTACAAAAAGCGACTCCTCCACTTCTTGCTCTCTTCCAGATACTGAAACAGACCTCCAGAAAAGATGGACTTGTTCTTCAGAGGGTTCTGTGGTGGGAACAAACACATTTTAAATGAATGGGAATCAAAATCATTGTACTAGATGAAAGCATGACTAAACAAAAAAAGAATGGTGTTTAGAAAGCCAACATGAAACTGGCTCAAGATGTGTTTATATAACACTGATCTGAGTGATTTGGCCTAAAATAAGAAATGGCTGGAGAAACTGGTACATTAAAGACATTCAAGGTTGTGTTATGTCTACAGTGAAAACCACAGCTTTCTGCTAATGGATGCTGAATTAACCACTGCTGAGTGAACATGCTTTTGAATATGGTTAAGCGGTTGATCTTTGAAACCAAATACAAATAAATACTTTCATTAAGAAAGTATAATATTTTCAAGTCCAGCTATCTTGGCTCATAACAATTGAGGGACTTCAAAAACTATTGTGCACAATTCTTGAGATGAGAACAAATGACTTCATGGACAATTGATAATTGAGGAGGTTTGGGACCAAAGAGAAAGGAAAATGTTCACAATTGAAGAGTTTCTACAGATTAGTTACAACAACTTAAATATCAGGATGGCTTATTTTCTTCAGAAGATCATCTTTTAAGTCCAATGCAAAGTTACAGCTAATCTGTCTGATCTGGAATTGTTTGACGCATTTTTCCACTGCAGAAAAGAAGGTTTAGACTCCTTAGACCTGCTGGTGTAAAACCACAAATGATTAGTATCAGAGTCCAGGAGGGTCCAGAACAACAACTCAATAGGCTACACAATAGTCTACACTGAAAAGTCTATACATAATCAGCTGATGGACACCTCGCTCCAACGTGTTGGACAGCAGTTCCAGCCACATTAATACTTCCCCTTTCCACATTAATATAAAGTATACAGTAATACCTCGGTTTACAGGTGACTTTGTATACGAACAAATCGGTGTACGAGCATTGTATCGGAGTGCGAGAAAATCCCTCACGCGCATGCTTTCCCTCGCCCACGTGCATTTTTGTGTGGAAAAGTCCTAACGCTCAGCATCATCGCGCACATTTTTACTGGAAATATCCTAACAACAGCCTCTCACAAAGCCTATCACCCCTTAACTTGTTCATTCTCTCAGTGTCGCTCGGTTTGGTTGCATCATTCACCACAGTGATACTTTTATAAGTGATTTACAGCGGTTTTACCTTGTGTTGTTAACATTAATTGTGATCGCTATTGTTCACGTAGTGAAATATATACGTACAGTACAGCATATAGACAATGACCCTCAAGATGAGAAAGACGGTATGAATTTCTCCCTGTAAGCAGTAAATCCCTCCTCTCGTCTCCTTCACGCCAGAAGCGACGCTACTGAAAGCTAAAGTGTGCGTTACAGTAAATTGTCAAGTATTTTTTAGAGTTTGTCAATTATTAATTAGTACTTATATTAGATTAGATTAGATTAGATTCAACTTTATTGTCATTACACAAGTACAGGTACAAGGCAACGAAATGCAGTTTAGGTCTAACCAGAAGTGCAATAGCAGCAAGTGCAGGATATATACAATGGTTGCATAAGTGCAGGATATGGAGATGTACAGGATTTACAGGTAATATGTACAATGAATATAAATATACAGATGGTTATTACTATGACAGGTGAGTGTGTGCTATAAATATAATTACAGGTGTCTATAAACAGCATTTACAGGTGAATATGTGCTATAAATGTAAATGTATATACAGATGTCTCTAACTATAAACAGAATTTTACAGGAAGATGTATACAATTGTTAGCTTAAGGTGAGCATTAAATTTAAGGTAGTGCAATGAGCATGGACAGTGCAAATAAGTGAGATGCGAAATGTAAACAGTTGGTACTGTATGAACAGTTGGTAGTGCAAATGAGCATGTTCCAGCTAAAGTACAGTAGTGCAAGGTGCAAGTGTAAACAGTTGTTACTGTAAGCAGTAAACAGTTGTTGTAAACAGTTGTTACTGTAATGAACAGTCAGCAGTGCAAATGGCACAAATAAGTAACAGTGAGCGAAGAGTCTATAAGGGTAGTAGTGGGGGGGGCAGTGAAGGAGTCTGGTGTGGTGGGGGAGTCTGTGAGTCTGTGAGGGGAGTGGGGTGGTGGGGGGTGAGGAGAGTGGGATGGTGGTGGGGGGGGAGAGAGGAGTCTATGAGGGGAGTGGGATGGTGGGGGGGTAAGAGGAGAGTCTGTGAGTGGAGTGGGATGGTGGTGCGGGAGAGATGAGTCTATGAGGGGAGTGGGATGGTGGTAAGAGGAGAGTCTGTGAGGGGAGTGGGATGGTGGTAAGAGGAGAGTCTGTGAGGGGAGTGGGATGGTGGTGGGGGGGGTAAGAGGAGAGTCTGAGGGGAGTGGGATGGTGGTGGGAGTAAGAGGAGAGTCTGAGGGGAGTGGGATGGTGGTGGGGGGGTAAGAGGAGAGTCTGAGGGGAGTGGGATGGTGGTGGGGGAGAGATGAGTCTATGAGGGGAGTGGGATGGGGGGAAGGAGTCTATGAGGAGAGTGGGATGGTGGTAAGAGGAGAGTCTGTGAGGGGAGTGGGATGGTGGTAAGAGGAGAGTCTGTGAGGGGAGTGGGATGGTGGTGGGGGGGGGGGTGAGGAGTCTATGAGGGGAGTGGGATGGTGGTGGGGGAGAGAGGAGAGTCTGAGGGGAGTGGGATGGTGGTGGGGGGGTAAGAGGAGAGTCTGAGGGGAGTGGGATGGTGGTGGGGGGTAAGAGGAGAGTCTGTGAGGGGAGTGGGATGGTGGTGGGGGTGGGAGGAGAGTGTATGAGGGGAGTGGGATGGTGGTGGGGGAGAGAGGAGAGTCTGTGAGGGGAGTGGGATGGTGGTGGGGGGGCAGGGGGGTGAGAGGAGTCTATGAGGGGAGTTGGATGGTGGGGGGGAGAGGAGTCTATGAGGGGAGTGGGCTGGTGGGGGGGTAAGAGGAGTCTATGAGGGTGGTAGGATGATGGTTTAGGGGGAGAGGGGAGAGTCTGTGAGGGGAGTGGGATGGTGGTGGGGGGCAGGGGGGTGAGAGGAGTCTATGAGGGGAGTGGGATGGTGGGGGGAGTGGGATGGTGGGGGGTGAGAGGAGAGTCTGGATGGGAGTGGGATGGTGGTGGGGGTAAGAGGAGAGTCTGTGAGGGGAGTGGGATGGAGGTGGGGGGGGATATATGAGTCTTGGATTCTTGGATTCTTAGATTCTTAGGGGATATGGGGGGGGGTTATATGAGATCTTAATGGTTATAATTTTAATTGTAATTAATAGGGTAAAACCCAAAAAATATTTAAAATGGGCATTTATGGTCATGTGGAAGAATCGAGTGATTTTTATTGCATTCTTATGGGGAAAATTGTTTTGGTGTACGAGAATTTTGAAATTAAACAAATTAGACTCGTAAACCGAGGTATTACTGTAATTACAAACATCACCCATGTGAATTCATTGCTATGCTCTTGAAAGTTACATCAACAATTCAATTTCAGCCGGTTATGTTCCAAGTCAGTGGTCGCCAACCCGTCGATCGCGATCGACTGCTCGACCTTGATCACCATCCCGGAAGCTCCCGAAAATAAAAACGTTTCAGTTGCCAACTTAGCGACTCTGTCCCGCTCCGCAAGCCCCGATAGGACGAGCCCCCTCCCCCCGTCAACAAGTCGATCTTGCCTCTCATTTAGGCAGAGGAGGGTGATCTTCAGCTTCAAAAGGATGGTGACCACTGTTCTAAGTTATTGTTAGTTCATCTCTTAAATCAGTGGAAATGTGGGCTGGCACCAGCATGAATTTGATAGAAAAGGGGGAGTAGAAAGCCAGAACTACCCAAGATCCTTTGATTCATCAGGTGGTGGAACGGCGACTGAAGTCTTTATGAGCTTTTGTGTGTGTGGTATTCAGGCATTTGTTACAGTTATTTAACTTGTTTGAAGTTTGTTCCACTTCCTCTTTGCCGACTTCATGCCGATAAGCAAGACCACAGAAAGCCTTCCAAATGGAGAGGGAAATGGCACATGGGAAAGAACACAGGGGAGGCTTATTTCTACCTAATTTTAACCTTGGGTGGGCATTTCATTTTCCCTCTGGGATCTACATCCCTGGACAGATGTAAAGGTGAAATTCATGGAAATAAGGAGGGGTTTACCTTTCTATGCAGTAGCTGCGTCTGGATATTCCCTCCTCCTTCGATCTCAAAGCGCACACTGTTGAACAAAGCCACGGCGTACTGCTGCTCGTAAAACCTCCCAAACTCCGCCATCACGGCACTGGTGCGGGCTAGGTTTGAACAGACACATGGAAACGTTCGATTTTAAGCAGGACCACAGCAGAGGAAAGACATTATCTCCTTACAGCTGCAGAGTTGACTGTAAGTTGCAGGTTGCATTTGTTGGAGGTTACTTTGGGTAAAACGGTGGTATGAACATTTAAAAAAAAAAAAAATCACTAAATGTTATAAACCTGTTGAGTTAGTTTTCTTCTTTAAGTTGTGAACTGCATGTTCCCAATGCAATTAGGCAAGATAATAACAAAGATGCAAACACGCAGAGAAAAACCCATACACAGCTGTAACTTGATCCAAGATTCTTAGTTGACTAGAACTAGATCCACAAATCATTAGCCTTACAGTCTGTCTGTGTGTGTGTGGTTCAGGTAATTCCTACGTTACAAGGACAAAATGTCTCCACAATAAAAATGGCAATAATACAATCTTGTCCGTGTGGAGATATTTTGGTCCCTATGATGTAAACAGCTTATAAATCATAAATCAAGCGATGTTTTTTGAAAATGTAGAAATGCAGAAAGTTTTCTGTAACGGTTTAAGGTTATGGGATAGAATATAGCATTTGTACAGTATAAAAATCACTGTGGAAAGACCCCATAAAGCTAACAACATGAGAGCGAGTGTATGTGTGTTTTTGAGAGAGAAATCATAATTTGGCCATTCAACTATTGAACCACAAAAGGCTGTAATTTATTTAAATAAATATATAGTGCATACTTCAAAAAATTATTGTTCTTATTATAAAATAATAATAAGTCATTTCAATAAAAAAATGAACAAATTACCTTTAAAAATAATAAATTCATAATAATTTATAAAATACACTGCCAAATGAGATGCAAGGGATTATAATATCACGGTTAAAACGACAAATAATTACATTATCCAAAATAAACACTATGATTTTTGGGATAACCTGTGCAACCCTCACAATGTATTCAGTTACGACATCATAACAGTTATGTGGAAATATATTTTATCTGAAAATGCTGATCCAAGCTTTCAATAGGATTAGAGTACAAAAGGAGGCCAACAATTAAAGGGCGTTCTTGATAAAGAGAGAAACAGTTGAAAAAACAGTCAATTGTGGAAATACACAAACACAGTATGAAAATAGACAATAAAAATGAAAAGACCTGAGCCTGCAGGCTTATCGAAGCTCTATGAAAAGAAGTCAGTGCCATTAAGAAGAATTTGCTTATATAAAGAGGCCAATAAATGGAAAAAGTGACGCATGATCACAAGCGATCACATTTGAATACCATATTCAAAGCATCTTGTCTAGTTTTACAGCACACGATATCCTTGGCATTTAACATTAACATGTTAATCAATCTCTTGAGGCACTGTATTGGGATGAAAGCTAGCACGTGTTCACATGTATGTGAAAGGAGATGCTTCCATAAGAACAGGAAGGAACAACCTGACAAGAACGGAAAAGGAAGATGTCAACTAAATTTATAGTACAACCTTCTGGGTATTTCCACTTACTGTACCATGGCCTAGGTCTCCACAGGAAATAATCTCTCTACATACATCTCCATCAGATTAGAAGCTTCTTGTTACAGGACATTTGAACAAGAAAAGTATTTTGTTGTTGTGTTTGCATGAATGCAGCAGCCGGCATGTCTGTGAGGGCAGACCGTTCTCTAGCAGACCCGCTATTGTATCAAACTAGAATAACTTGTAGACTTGGTTTGCTTTGGCTCACTGTTGACTATTCCACGGTATTCATTCACATGTATATTTGTGTTTCAATCGGCACAGGCGGAACTGCAAAAATATGTTATCTACATAAATGCTGAAATTGAATGCCATTGTGAACACTGCGTATGATCTCATCACATCTTAAGATTAGTTGCACTCGGAGTGTGTTGAAACACATTAGAGAAGCGGTTTTCAAACTGGGGGGCTGAAAGGGAATGTTAGAGGGTTCTATCTATCTATCTATATATATACACACAAAAAATAAATAAATAAAAGTTTTTTGTTTTTTTTTCTTTATAAAAAAATATGCAGCTGTCTTTTAGGACAGGGGTAACTGACACAAGGATCTAATAGATATAATAGCATTAGAGCAGAGGTGCCCAAACTAGGGCCCGCGGCCACCTTTGATTTGGCCCGCCGAACCGTCCGAGGAGAGAGAGAGAGAGAGAGAGAGAGAGAGGGCGAGGGCGAGCGCGAGATACCTTCGACACAGATTGTCATTTCTAATTTGACATAACAATTTTGTTTGTTTTATAGTTGAACTACAACAGAGTAAACGGAAATTAAATGTAAATTTATTAAATTTATTGTCAATGCGCAATTCAAGGCGCAGCACTGCGTGCTTTGCGACACATGACGTCAATAAACGTCAACAAATTAAACGCAATAATGGAGAAATCAAGGCAGTGGCACACAGACAAGAGATTTTTTTTTTAAAAGCTGGGGAAGATGAGTTTTTATTCACAGTAGTCAAATCAAAGGCAAGATGTCTAGTCTGTTGCGGTTTTAAAAGAGTATAATATCCGTCGTCATTATGAAACAAAACATTGTGCAGCTTTCTCAAAGTACAGCGGCGAGACGCGAAACAGCAGGCTCACGAGCTGCTTGCTGGACTTCATTCTGAGCAGAGCTCAGTGCAACGTCCTTCATCATCATTGACACTGTCTCTGTTTGGCAGTACAGTGAATCCCTCGTTTATTGCAGTTAATGTGGACCGGAACTATCGCGATAGGTGAAAATTAGCGAAGTAGGATCAGCCAATCAGCTCACGGGATACTTCCACTCATGCTCTCATTGGTCGAGCTCGCGCTGGGAACCAATCACGTGTCTTGTCTGAGTGCCGTGGGCGTGTTCAAAGCCTCTGAGATAGTTTCTCTCTTTGTCTGGCATCCTGGGAAACTGTTTCTCTCGCGTCACGATGAAGCAACGCTGCTTCCAGCAATACGGCTGCACATGGCGGTATTTTTTAACGTATTTTTTTTATGAATATTTTTGAAAAATCCGCGATGCGCTGAGGCCGCGAAGTGGCGAGGGATTACTGTATCTACCTCTGCGAGCAGACTTTCAGTCTGATGAACTTGAACAAGATTAAACTAAGCATCCAAATAACTGACTCTCACCTACATAAAATATTGTCTTTGTCTGTTAGTCAGCTACAGACCAATCTTGAAAAACTTCTGAAAAATAAGGACCAGCTTCATATCTCTCATTAGGTCACTGACATTGTAACCATGTGGTTTTATTATTGTGTATTTGGCACTGAACTGTATTGTACATTGAACACTTGGGGATTGTTGCCCATTTAAATTGTTCATTAAAATGCAAAGCTTTACAAATAAAACTGCATTAGTGAATCAGATTAAAGTTGTTTTATATTTATTTTAAATATAAAACAATATATATAACAATATAATATATCAAATAAACCCATAGCAACTTTAATGTAATACAATTAAATTTATGATGCAAAATGTTCTTTTGGCCCACGGCTCTCAATCAAGTTTGATTTTTGGCCCTTAATAGGAAAAAGTTTGGGCACCCCTGCATTAGAGCAACTGCCTGTAATGTGATTTAATATTAATATTAAATGTAGCATTAAGAAAAACTAATTCTGGTCAGGTGAGGTAAGTAGGTCAGATTTCTACTTATATTAAAATGTTTTCACTGTTTTCAAATAAAATTATTTTTCATGTATTTTCTTTTTCTTTAAATATTTTTTTTTCCTATAATTTGATCTTTTTCTTAAATTATTTAAAAATATTGTTTATCTTTTTGGTTTTTTTACACATACAAATGTCATTTTACCTTCAAAGTTAAGTTCTTTATTAATAAGAACATTGACAATATAATAATTCACCTACTTATACTACGCCCTAAAAGTATGTAGTCTGTTTGTAAAGCAAAAGAGTAGACAAGCATACCATAACGTCATTAAATTGAGTCTTTAACGTACGCTCTATCGCATATGTACACACATCCTGTCACTGTAAACTGGCAGTGTTTACAGAGTCAATCAACTAGTCAGTTAAAATCCTTCATATTTCATGTTTACATGAGGCATTTATAAGGTAATGGCCTAATGTATCTTTATAAAAGTTCAAATTGCTGTTGCAGATGAATTTATGAAATATAACAATATAACACATTAAATAACTTTTTTCTTATCAGGTTAAATGTTGATTATTGTTCACTCAAACCCCTTTATCTATACTTCTCTATTTAACCATTAGCTGCCAAGTTTGTAGTTTTTAACACTTTGTATTCATGTTTGTAGTTTAAATGAATCATCTTCCAAAGGGCAATAGGTTGTGGGCGATATTTATGGAAGCTAGTTTAAGCTATAGAATTACAAAAAAATTATATTACAGAGTAATATATACAGAGTAAAAAAAGAAGGTGGTATAATTGCTTTTTATCTCACAATTCTGACTTCCTTACCTCACGATTGTGTTTGCATCTCGCAATTCCGACTTTTTCATCCAGAATTGCGTGATATAAACTCGCAATTGTGAGAAGAAAAGAAAAAAGAATTGTGAGATAATAATGGGCAATAACCGATTCCATAGATATTAGCCGTTATAGTGTGCACTTTGAAAATCGATTGGAAATGGTAAATCGTATAATGGTAAAATCGAATAATCTAGGGACCTTTTGGCATACTCTTTCCATCATACTATGCTTTGGGACACACATATTCTGATTTTATCATTTTCAACCCATTCTTACCACCAAGACTACCTTAAGTCGACAAAACTTTATCTGTTAGACAGTTCAATAATTTTACCTCACTGCTGGCAAGTTCAATAATCTAACCATTGCACCATTGAAACAGTAAAGACCAAAAGCTGACAAACACCCTCTCCCACATGCACAGTCAGCAGATGAACCCTGCACGGTCCATAAAATTGACAAAGGGGACAGATGTTTGAGGACACCTTGAGAAGATCCTCCCTTTTACTCCAAGACATGTTCATACTTGATTTCATTCTCTCAGAAAACATCCATCCCAATTAGTTAAATAGTTCATGAGGGAGGTCTAAAGAGGAAATTCCTGTGTTCAAACCTCCCGTCAACCTGCTGACCTCCTGTCCATCTACCACAAACACCTTCATTAATGCTCTGGGCTTCATGAAGGGAGAGACTATGGGGGTGGATTTTTGTCTTCGAAGACCAAACATCTTCCCAGTTCATTTCAGAGAAAGGAAATTTCAGGAGGGCTGAGTCAGCAGATGACGTTTTATGACATCAGCAAAAGCGTCTGCATGAGATCCACCGGCATTGATCTCACGGAAATATTTCTCAGAAGTGAGCTTAGAACAAGACAATTATTTCATAAAGTGGCAACTCCTCCTCAAGTGACTCAAGCCCATTATCAATGAAAGACCCAGACTGGTACTTCAAACACACATAATGAAAACTATGCTTGTTAACCAGTCCTGACTTGCTCTAAGAGAATGTGTGTGAACATACAAGGTTGTAGTCATCCAATATTTCCAGTCACAGGCCAGAGAACTTTGTTTTCCCATAATAACTTGTGCATATTATTTCAAATGGTTCATTTAACTGGGTTTTTTTTCCTTTCAGTTTTCCCCAACTGAAAGTTGTTCTAAAAAAAACACTTATATTATCGCTATATTTATCGATTCTGTTTTCACGCAGATATTCGTTTCTATGACTGACATGAAGGGAAAAGAAGAGATGCAGCTCCAAAGCACAGTAACCACCACTGACATCACAAATTATGGACTAGTAAATTTTCTTTCCCCACGTGTCACTTTGGTAAACGTTGAAATGATCCTGGAAGTTTCTAGAAACTCTCTAAAATCCTTGTTCAACAAAAGCATAATTACGGTATTCCAAACCTCTTTAGATAAAGCCATTTAATGAGAAAAGCATATTTATTTTAACAAATGTGGTTATGCTTGAAAGAGGAACTCATATGTTACATGGTCTCTGCAGGTCGACGATATTTACCAGTTCTAGAGGAACTAGAGGAATCATAATGCAGACATAAATACTCATTGAAAAGCTTCACTAGCACTTTTTTTGTTTTGTTTACATTTCTTCCTTTTAGAGATAGGGCAGAAAATATAATTTGAACTCAAACTACTATTAGAAAATATAATTTGAACTCAAACTACTATTGTGAGGGTGTGAGGATATTATATAGTTAAAACTGTTTGGGGTGAAAGGGTTAAACGCTAATAGAAGTGTATGTCGTGGGAAACCGTCAATACAAACATTACTCGATATCGCCACAAAAAGGCCATTTAAACCTGTATGTGTATATTTAGGGGGCGTTTGCACGCGACGCGTTGTAACATTCCGCCAGCGTTGGTTTTAAATTGACAATCATCAGACATGAGAACTATCAATCAACTGCATGACTTTCTCAATTGTTTACGTGGAGCTTAAAATGAGCTCGGCAGAAAGACAGTCAGAGCCAATGATGACAGCAGGGTTTCTTTTCTGTTCAAACGGCTCATGTTGATTGTGTCCAAGTTCACTATAAAATTTTAAGAAGTAAAATATTGTACTCTTTTTGTACCAAAAGTCACACAAATGCGTTTTTACCTGTAATCATCTCCCGCTTGCCTTCGTCCAGGTTGGTAGAAATCACGTCGCCCATGACGACGATTTATATGACAATCCTTTTTTACAAGAAACTTAGGAAACACTACAGAAATGTGTCTTCCAAATGGACCATCCCTGGTCACTTCAGTGCGCTGTGTTCATTTTGCGCTGACGTGAGAGTGTGTGTGGTGCGTGTGTTCAGCCAAATGAGTGACATTCAGAGGGTGTGCTTTACACAGACCGACACACCCAACTTCACAACAAACCGTCTGATGTATTTTTAATCACAGCTGACTATTATCTGATATAATCAGGGATTTGAATACAGCTTTTGTTACTTGATCGCCTTTGTTTGAATTATTATTTAACTATTAACTAGGATTGGAATAGGATCTTTAAAACTGAATTCCCTTATTAATTCAACTTATATTGTCTCCAGGAAATGCAAAGTACTTTTTAGGAATCTGATTGAAGCCTTCGAGGATTGCTCTGCGTTCTCTTTTAGTCAAGGGAAATTGTAATTTATAAATAAATATTTTTATAAAATAAGTGTTAATAATAATGACAATAATACATTTCATAATTAATAATTTATAAATGCTAATACTAAAAACAGCATAATACTTTATAGTTCGATCAAATAATAGAATTTCCTGAAAACCATAGTTTAAATATTATTCTATAAAATAATACTTTTTATAAAAATACTACAATTTTGATTAAATATATTAACGTATAAAAGCCTTTTTTTCATGGCAGATAAAATAAGTTGCTATTTTTTCCTATTCAATTAAAAAATAACATGATTAAATTATGATTATATCATGAACATATTTAGATATATTGATATTATAATAATAGCATACAATGTTAATATAATTATCTTTATATTATAATTTAGTTTTTTTCAATAAAATATTATATAAACAATTTAATTGTAAAACAATATTATTCTATTATTGAAAAAAAAAAAAAAAGACTGTTTGGATAAGTATATTACGACAATTATTCAGATCAGAAAATAGTCAGAAATATTATAAAATGAACAAAAAGATCCCAATAACCACTGTTTACTATATCACAGAACTTAAGTTAAACGGCAAGACCTTTTTCAGAGCAGCGCCATGACAGGAATGAAAGCGAGGCTGTGAAGAAAACCTATTTATGAGTCTATCCCTCACAGCCTCGCTTTCATTTCCCGCTAAAAACCAAAGATGGCGCTGCTGTGAATAAGGTCTATAGCTTGATAAAGCGTTGACGTTTAATAGCGTTATATCGCCCTCATGAGGTCTACATTTGCAGCACTACGAAAACTACTGTACATGACAACAATAAAATGTGAAAAATTGTCAGTTTGTCTTTTTATTTAATCTGTTTTTTTTGCGTTTGCCATTTAATAGCCTATTATTAATAACCAACTTGCTGTATGTTGTTAATTTAACGAAGTAAACTAAAACTCCTTTGTTTGCATGGGAAATGAAAGGTCAGTGGCAAAACACGAAACCTTCAGCTTCTTTTAGAAGCCATGGAAACAGGCGCAAGGATATTTTACAGCCTCCATTGATCATTGCGTGAAGAGAAGCCAGTGTGGGATCAAGAACGGACGGACTTCTGACTGAGAGTCCGCGTTCTCGGCGTTCTTCACGCGCTGCGCTTAACGGTCACAGCTCGAGGGAGGGGCGCGCGCAGTGACGAATCTCCGCAGTCAGTGCGCAGCACCGCTCAGCCAGAGACAGCAAGAGGAGGAGAGGGAGGAGAAGATACAGCACACGGGCGAACACTCAGGAGCATCATGGCACCAATTGGATTAAAGGCGGTCGTTGGCGAAAGTAAGACCTAATGTTAATCCTCCTCTTCTACTGTTTACTCTTCAACCATATGAACGTGATATTTATTTTATGCTACCTTTCCATTGCATGCGTTATTAGCGTTACTCAGCGTTCAGTTCCCCCTGGATGCGGCTGGTTGTTTCCCTGCCTTTGTGCTGAACGGGGAGGACATGACTCTCGGGATCTTGCGGATGCGCATTGTGCATCAGTGGAGCATGACATGACTAGGCTTTATCCCCATTGCATATTGCTTAAACTATACATATGTGGCACAAGAACCAGACTAACACACACACAAAAAGCTTGATGTACCGGTATAATAATGGTCTGGCACAGGAACGCCCTTCTGCACGGACGTTTGAGCAATTATGCAAGGAATTGTGTCGACAGATCACTGCGATTTTATTTTATTCTACTCGGATTATTATATTTATATCTAACGAGAATACAATTGAAGCGGCGTTTGAGTTACACTTCCGAAAATTAGCTTTATACACGCGTTTTGGCGACGCCTCGCCCCTGTGATTGATCACCAGTGCTTTATATTCCATTGCGTAAAGCTCCAGCTGGTGATCTGATCTGCCCAGGAAGTGCCCGTGCTATTAACACGATTGCAGCTGGCTCGCATCTCCAGCTGCATCCTTAAATGGCGGAGCGGTTCCTGTTCGGCGGAATAGTGGAAAATGAGAGCACCAAATGCGCATCCCTCAGTGTGGCTTGTGTGTCATGTGTAGAGTAGTGTAGGAGAATTGCGTTTAGTACAGGCAAATTAATGGAGGTTGTAGATGCTGTCGTTTTAGGGACATTTTTGCTTGTGCAGCAGGATAAGACATTTGTTTTGAAATAGCCTCTCTGAAAGATTGATGATATGGATTATTATGGATCTCACTCTCTCCTTTAGAGATCTCAGGCCTTGTGTGATTATAATTGGGAATCTAAATTTGAGATTTGCTATGAATAAACGCATATTTATTTATTAAAATATTATAAATACATAAAAAAGGTGGGGCTTTTTTGAGAAAAATCTATCTATCCATCTATCTATCCATCTATCCATCTATCTATCTATCCATCTATCTATCTATCTATCTATCTATCTATCTATCTATCTATCTATCTATCTATCTATCTATCTATCTATCCATCTATCTATCTATCTATCTATCTATCTATCTATCTATCTATCTATCAAGCAGTAAAGCAAATAATGTATTGGAGTTTTTCAGATATTAATAATTTAAGTCAGTTTTGTTGTAACCAAGATGCGGGAAGGCATTTTGTAGTTACATTACCTAAAAAAGAAAAAAGGATAAAACTTGTATTTCAAAGAGAACACCTTTAAGTAATTTAAAAACAGAAAATGTATTTTGACCTTATGAAAAAATAAATTTGGTTCAGGTCAAATGGGGTGAAGTATTTTATCTTGAAAAATATGTTGTTGTTTTTTTAAATAATGACTGTACATACATTTGCTTAAGGAACATATTAAACCAACATTTAAAATATTTCCCCCAAAGTGTCCTTAGACATACAGTAATTGTCATATGTATTATACTCTCATCATTCAACAGAATCATATTAAACATTTTGAGTTTGTTTCTTTTGTAATAAATCAGTTAATGTTGTTTAAACACCTGCTAACTGCAAACTGAAAGCATTGAAAATACTATATGACACAATAGTGAAAATGCTGTTGCATTGTCCAGTACAAATGAGAGGGACTCGCATATAATCAATATTGACTGAAACCTGATCATTAGTGCTCTAAACACCTGCGCCAGATTCTTTCTTCCTCACTTGCAGGATGATGGATTGTTTTTCTTGTGGTCTGATGTGTCGTGAGTGTGTGCGTGTGAATTGGCTTCGTGACACAGGGTCCGATCGAGAGCAAAGAGATGAGAGGGGGACAGGCCAAATGCACGCACATCCTTGCTTAGATTGTCATTGTGTTGTTTTTGTTGTTATGTTTACAATATGCAATATTCACTGGGAAATGTATATGCACTGTAGGATGTAAGAGGACAGGAATAGATATGCAAAGCATCTGTGAATGACGTTGTCTAAAGGGTCTTTCATAGGCGTTAGTCTAGTTCTGAATGAGCCAGTTCTTTTGTTAGCCTGCCTATTTGTTGATTCATTTTCATGAATTGAGCTTATACTATGCCCTACTTACCAGATTTAGACAAATTACATTCACCATTCAGGGAAACATATTTCCATTTATTTCTTATTACAAATAATATATATGTAATGGTATATTTATTATTACAAATCTCTTTATAGTAAGATTTTGATTCTGCATACTGCAAGCATATTGATATTATATATATATATATATTTATATTATTACAAATCTCTATAGTAATATTTTGATTCTGCATACTGCGAACACATTAATTGATATAATAAATACATATATGTATGTGTGTGTGTGTGTGTGTGTGTATTTAATGTACACACACACACACATAAATAAATATTTATTTTAGATTTATATTTAATCATATAATAACCCCTGCCAAGCTTATTTTACCAATACAGTGAGTCATAAAGAATATCTGTGCAAACAAAACCTATTTGAGGTGTATATGACACTCCCTTAGATGACAACACTTGTTTTTCTTTTATTTCCTCATAATATAAGGCTGAATTAAAGGTGTAGTAAGTGATTTCTGAGAAAATCAGTTGACAGTGGCTCGAACCAAGCAGCCAATCAGCGCTAGCGGGCGTATACACTCATGATAGGGGAGGAGAGAGAGTGAGCAAGAGGGAGATTTGAAGAAAGACCGTGGAATGGGAGATTGCTGAGAGACTTTACAAAAGAGAAAAAGTCAGAAGAATATCACTAGAAAAAGAAGTGTTTTTGTGTTAATATTAGAAAAGCTGTCAAGGGTTGGAAGAGGGAAGGTCTGGAAACGAGGAATGCGTTGGTATCAACAGTGTTTTGCAGAAATTGGTTACTGCATCTTTAAGAGTCCTTGATCATAGTGTGTATACTTGTGTAAGGCGAGCGAAGAGAGGACAGTCAGTGTGCCTCGCAGCAAATTGCAAGTGTGTGATTCATGCTTGATTTGAACGGAGGACATTTATAACTCCCTTAACGCTCAAAGAGAGAGCCCCGTGCCTTTCACGCCACTTTACACGATGTGGTATGTATTGAGAACCATTTATGACAATGGACAAGTTTTAATATATGAGAGTATGGATAAGATTAAGAATGAGCACTGGGGTGCATGGATCCAGTATGTGGCTCTTTATTGTTTCAGAATTGCTGATAGAGGTTAGCTTTCTCCTCCAATTCAATACACCCTCACCGTATATAAAGAACTTTTCGAATAGACACGCACCAGGATAAAAATAGCAGTTAATGATGATTAATTCCAATGTGAATGAAAAAAGACTTAGGGGTTAAATGAAGGGCAGAGTGGAATTAAAGGGGCAGTTGCAATGCAAACTAGATCTTACATATTCTGAGAACAGTGTGATTTAAAGCTTAAACCCGCCTAAGATTGGTTTTTAGAAGGGTTTTGTGCACTTTTCAGAAAGTCAAGACCACCACCAAATAAGGCCAGTCCAACATCTTTAGCTGGTTTAGACTGGCAATATGTTTTGAACAGATAAGCACCCTGAAATCCCAAAGTCCTAAGGTGGTTTTTAGCATGTTGCTAGGGTGATTGCTATCAGAATGACAATAAAATGTTTTTTTCACTTATCTTATCATCTGTCAAGGAAAAATGGTCTTTAAATTCATTTCCATACAAGCAATAGCAATAGAGATGCTTGCATTATCAAGCGATACTAATGACAAACCAACCATAGAGAAGTAGGACAAGAATAATTTATGGGAAAAGAAACAGGCTGTCATAGTCCTCAAAATATTGTAAATGTTTGCTGACAGTGACCCTCATATTTTGTAATCCCAAAGACCAATTGGATTGGAAAGCCATAAAACGCATTGAAGATTTTGCTATGCAAGTCACAATGGGTATTAGTCTACTGTATAACACGATGACTTTCTTCAGGTCTGAAATGTACCACTAGCCGGTCATTAACCATGATTGCACTTGCCCTGACATTTTAGGTGTTGCATTAGCTTTGTGCAAGGATGCACAAACCAGTGTAACATTTTCCAATCTCTGCAGGCGAGTACAAAATGTACCAACAGTTGAGATGAATTAAAGATTTCTATGATTTCATGAGCTTGTAATTGTTCACACAGTTTTAAAGTTTCTTCCTGGATGTTACCTACAGTATGAGGGGGGGGGATGCATTTATATGACATTATATTCAAGTTAATGCTGAAGATTAAAGATAATGTTTAGTTCAAGCTTTCTGCTGACTCTTCCAGAATACATTATCCAGAATTCCTCCCGTTCAGCCTGGGTTTATGGCTTTCCTATGAAAATGAGCCAGACTGGAGAGCCCTGGAGAAAAATATAAATCAAACTCGAAGATAAAGATGTCCCACTGACACAGTGCTAAAACAGAATAGTATAAAACAAACTCTTTAAAATAGGTTCTAATATTATCTAAGTTTTTGCAATTTATTAAAATAATTTTAATAATAAATGTAATATGCAGCAAATGTATATTTAATTTAGACAAGATGGAAAACAATTTTAGCCTGTTTATCCATTATTAGTCATAACATGAATGATATTTACAATAATAACAATTGGCTTTCTTCCTCAAAAAGCTCTCTTTACATTCATTGAATGTGTGTGTTGAGTAATGACTCAGCGTGCTGAAATTCTATACCAGCAGGACAGCGTCCGAGTCAATGTTTGTGTGTGTGGGTGGATGCTATGTCCTTGGACTCTGTGACGTTGGTTGGGGTTTAGCAGAGCATCTTCTGTCTCTTATACAAGGACAATATTGGATAGTCACCTCTACAGGGGCGTTACATGACACTATCCGCATATATTACACTGCAGTGTGGACGAGATGCTCGGACAAAATCAATTCCCTTTAAAAAAAAAACTCTATATAAAACTCCTCAAGAAGAAATAAATGACTCAGTTGCTGTTTGCAGTCCAACTCAACAGATATGAACCATGGCTCATAAATAAGAGGGGAAAAACACTAAGATCACTGATGCAATCAGGCAACAAAACAAAACAAAAATATCAAATTTGAAAATAAAAGGTTTAGGTTTAGTATATCAGAAAATCCAATCAGAACCACCAGGAAATGGAAAACCACAGACTGTCTATTTAAGTTAAATGGCTGTAAAATTCCTGAGAGAGTGAGCATAAATTGGGTCATGAAATGAGAGTGCCCTGAGGGAGCCTGGGAACATGAAGGGTTAAATCTGCAGCAATGGGTTATTGCAATATATGGCATAGTTCTGCTTGGAGTCTGTTGTTTTATTCATAAAGGTGCAATGAAACATGGCAAATTGTGCGGACACAAATTTTGACCAGGCTGTCGTACAAAGAAATGATTAAAAAATGCAAAATCAAGAGAGTAAAAACAACGAAATATTAACTGAATATGTTGTAGTCAGTGTATGTTTTTTCCTGTGTGCCTTTTTGTTTTTCTATGCATTAAAAAAAGAAGATTTAAATGTCCACTGATAGCAAATGAACTACGGTAATTTTATACACACTTGATCACTCAAAACTATTAACAGATGGTATTTTCATGAAATACATGATAAATGCCTTCCACTCACAATGCTGGGAATGATCGTTTGAACTATTTATTTAAATTGTTAGTAATCATGCATTCATTCATATCTATGAATGTTCACTAAATTGCTTAGACGTATACTAGTAGCCAATCACATCGCTTAAGCCGTCTTTGATTACAGCTGTAAAATATAAAGTTTAATTTAACCAAACATCTACTTTTATCACAATTGACAGCTTGTGCTTAATTAAGAGATCTACATTAAGGTTAAATATATGAAGTGTGAAGAGCTGGAGTGAGATGAGAGTCACGTTGGTGTACTCAGGAGAGGTTCAGCGTTTAAGTGAAGGAGCGTGAGACAGAAACAGTGTGTCGCTCATACATTTTGATATCTGCACATGTTTATCTGCAAAGCCTGGTTTTGAAACATCTGGCATGAAACAGAAGTTGCCAGTCTTTTCTTCCCTATTGTGATGTATATTCAAGTGAAACGACTTCTTGAACAAGACAAAATGTAGGACAGGGCTTGATTTTGTCCATTGGGAATTGTTTGGATCGTTGTGGTTTGCTATTGGTCGATCTCATGTCAGAGACAGGTTGTCCCACCCTTGCGCAAATCATCAGAGACGTCCTAGTTATTGCGAAAGGATAGGACGTTTTTTAATGAATTATTTCAAATAAATACTGCACTATTCTCCAGTGTCCTTTTTTACTTTTAATTTTAATGCGCATAAATGGATTTTACTGTTTGACTGAATTATAATTATCTTGCATTAATGTCACTTTCCAATCCAGCAGATCTGATAAATCAGTCAAACTCAAACACATTATCCTGCAAATTTATAGAGAAAATCAGTGCTGGAGTGACCCAGCCTGCAGTGACAAATTGCTGATAGACTGCGGTATGTTTTATTGCCCAATATGAAAAGGAAAAGAGTTCATTAACTCAGACCCTGCCTGCAGTCTGTACAGTACGGTATGATTTAATCCAGTATAGTTCTGCTGCACTGCAAAAACCTCATCTCTTGAAAAGGCTACAGATCAGCGAGGAAGCAAAATCAATACATTGAGAAGTCTGTAAAAGAATGTATAAAATGCAAGAAGCAGTCATTTTTTCTGTTTTAAATGCATGATGATTAGGATTTTGGGCATATTGCAAGTGCCTCGGATGACATTCATTTTGTCCTTCTCTGTATTTTTCCTCTTCACTCGCTGCAGTAACTGTAAAATGGTTTTTACCTCAGTCCCGGAGGCTGAACATGGGTTGAAGTGAAGTGAGGCCAATGGGGGTTGTGCTGATGTCACATGACTGGATGAAGTGTCCTCTGGAGACAGCTGAGAACGACATGACCTAGTGTATCCTGCTGAAAGGGTCGGGGAAAGGGAAATCGGTCAGATTTGCTCTTTTAGTTTGATTAGCTTTAGCCCTCGTTCACAAAAATTCTTACTGGAATCAATGCTAAATCTCCTATCAGCTAATCTCTAAAACATGCCCTGTGTTTAAACACCCGTAATCCATCTGGATTTGTCCAGGACTGTTTTCATCCACAGAGGAGCTTAACTCTATATCATAGCACTGGCACAAATGTCAAAAGCACAAAATCACCCTGAGAGCCTTTATTCTGACACTACAGCCAGATGGCTAGCATTGCGATCATGCTAATATTGGACCCAACACACAAACATGGTTGCCTCCTCCCAATCACTGCATGATGGGATTGCGTTCATGATTACTCTCTAGATAGATCAGCCAGAGGGCAGAAACAGTAGTTACACAGAAAGAGATTCTACATAGATTCAATTCTCAATGATTAATATTGACTGTGAGCAGCACAATCTTGGCGTCTGAATAGAGGGAGATTCTGAAGATATACAGATTCAATTTGGTGCTATAGTGAATGCTGTCTCTGCTACATGTGATAGCGATCCAGCTTCTCAGTCTAGTCTCAGTCTCAAATGCACTTTAGAGGGTTAGGTTTGAGTAAGCTTGTTTCTGCCACATAATAAATTGGGGTTTTTAACTGTAAAAGATAATCGCTTTTTATCTCACAACTCTGCCTTTTTTTTAGTTTATATCTAGTTATTTGGATTTTATTTCTCGCAATTCTGACTTTCTTTCTTGCAATTATGCATTATATCTCACAGTTCTGACTGATTTTCTCAGAGAAAAAAGTCAGAATTGAAAAAGAAAAAGTCAGAATTGTGAGAAAAAGCAATTGCATTTTCAACATTCAGAAGCAGGTATTTATAGCTTGCTTTCACTTTGCAATACAATCATACACATCCGATTTCCTGTAGCTCAAACAGTACTATGGCGCTTGCAACGCCAAGACCATGGGTTCGATTCCCAGGGAAAGCAAGAACTGATTAGAATGTCAACGTGTTCCTTGAATGCAATGCAAGTCGCTTTGCCAAAAGCGTCTGCCAAATGTATAAATGTCAATCCGATTTCTTTCTCAAGTCAAGTCACCTTTATTTATATAGCGCTTTTTACAATGTAGATTGTTTCAAAGCAGCTTTACATTGGTCACAGAAAAAACAATATAAACAAAGTTTGTTTGGCTGAACAGTAGCCCCAAAAGAGCAGGCAAATTAATACAATTGATGAATTTTAAGTGTTAAGTTTCCCCAACTGAGCAAGCCATAGGCGACAGCGGCAAGGAACAAAACTCCAAAACTAAAACCAAAACTCCGGCAGGTGACGTAATGAATGAAGAACAGAATGGAGAAAAAACCTTGGGAGAAACCAGGCTCAGTCGGGGGACCAGTTCTCCTCTGGCCAACAGCCAAACAGTGCATGATTATTATATTGATAACAATTCAAGTCCAATATGAAGTCCAATTTGGTCCGGTTAGAGATGGGTTCATGATCGTCACAGGGGAGGGTCTAGTAGAAAGGGTTTCTCAACCCTTTACATTCAATAAAGACACAACCGACTGCATTTACAAGAGTACTTGCCGAGATTTTCACCTTAGCTTTAATTTATTTTATGTACTTTAACCTAAACTTATTTTATGTTTTTTATCCCCCCCAAAAAAATAAAATAAAATTATATATATAATTTTATATACAAATAAATATCTCGTTTTATTCCAGTGAAGATTTAAAAAAAACATAACATTAAAAAAGTTTTAGTTAACAATAACAACACTAGTCACTGGAGTGAATATTTTTGAGAATCTAAATATTGAGTGGAAAAACATGTCGAGACATAATTTTGTGGGTATATGTCCATTTAAGAACATGGAGATGCAAAAGAAGAATCAATATGCTGTTCATATGGAATGAAATGGTGAAACGTATCAATTAATCCACAAAACACATGCTTGCCAAACCGTATAGACTGGTCCATATAGATCATAAACCTCTAGCATAGCGCAGCGATAGCGGCTACAGAGAAACCCGAGCGCTGAACACTGAGGGGTTTGTTGTTGCCATATGTTTTCAGCCATTTTTCCTCTTTCCGCCAAAACCTGAAAATACTATTTTTGGCCATTAAAAACAAGATATATATGCAACCGAAATTTCAATGCATCCATAATCTGAATTTACAACTCAAAATTTACTATGTCACATGTCACTTTAAAACTCACAATTGTAGCTCCCCCCCCTAGTCACTTTATATCTCACAACTGATTGTTTTCCTCGTAATTATGACTTTATATTTCACACTTGGTAGGTTTTCATTATTACTCACAATTGCTTTTTTCTCATAATTGCTATTTTATATCTCAGAATTGACTTTATTTCTTGTAATTGTGACTTTATATCTCACAGTGTGACATCTTACAATTGCCATTTTTTTCACATAATCTCGGGATTCTTTTCTATGTCACAATTTTGGCTTTTCTCTTGTAATTGCAACATTATCTTAGACTCTGACCGTATTTCTGTGATTGGGTGGGCAATCTTTCATAAGAGCTAGCAGTCCTGCCCACCCGGAGTTATATTCCTAATCACAATGTAAATATTACCTGCATAATAACCAGGTGAGCTGGATTTCACGAATATGATTCCTTTTCAGAAGTCAGAGTGTTTTTATTGAGAGACGTGCCTGTGAATTTTGATGTAATGGATGCCAAAAGCTCTGCTGAACGAAAAGGAGAGAGAAAGAGAAAGAGAAAACAAGTAAAAGGAGGAGAGTGAGATAATCCATTTTAGTAGAGGACCAGCGGGCACAGTCAGGCTCAGATGTGACAGGGACAGAATGGGCACACACATACACATCAGTGCGGCTTTGCAGGGCAACAGAGCAGGTGTGTAAGATGATAAATGGAGTAATAGCGTGATATACACATTGTGTCTATATCACCAATACCTTCATTTTTTGATTGTGTAAGATATTCATTTACTCTTACACATCAACATTCATTAACCAACACACAAGCTGCTTCCTGTCAAATTATTTGTATTAGTATTATTTAGTATTATCATGCATGCTTTAATGTCCTATGATGAATCTAGAAAGAAATTAACACTTTTATTCAGCAAGGATGAATTATTGTTTAATTGCATATATTTGCACAGTGTAAATGAATAATGTTAATATCTTATGTTTGATTAACCTTTCTCTTCTTCTGCAGAGATTATGAATGATGTCATCAAAAAGGTGAAGAAGAAGGGAGAATGGAAGGTAAGATAAACTCATTCACCACATCAACCACGCTCTCTTTTTATCACGGCACCACAGTTTTAATCATTCATTGAGTCCCTGAGCCGCAGACCAGGAAATCTGTGTGAATAATTAAGCATAAACTATTTTATCCATCCTGCTACACAACATGCATATTTATGTCGGTGCCCATATTAATAAATGAAAGTTTTTAATGCCTGCATGAGCATTGCATAGGCATTATTGCAAGTGAAACAGGACTTACGGTTTCTGAAACTCCCTATTTTTGTCCGTAGGCTTTGATAGTGGACCAGCTCAGCATGAGGATGCTGTCCTCTTGCTGCAAAATGACTGATATTATGACAGAGGGTATCACTAGTAAGTTGTTTTTTCAATAGTTTTCATACACACGAAGAAAAAAAAAACCTCAATTCACTCAAATCACTAAACCTGAAACCTTTCATATTATTATTGGAAAATGACGCACAAATGGAAATAAATACAACCTTTCATATCAACAACTAAGCACTCATGTGCTACTGAATATAATACAGATCTGGAATGCATCACATTACATTTAATTAAGCAAAAGTTGTTGTGCTATATTATGAATAGTCTACACAGCTGCTAGCCACTTCAGCTCTGAATTTAGTCACAATAGTTGTACAAACATCTGAATAACATCTTTCAAAACTATTACATTCCAAATCATAACCCTCAATAACTGATATACCTTGTTCTAAAAGAAAACTAAGCATCAAATGTGACTCAACTTCTGAGGGAGGCTCGATTTCAATAATTTGGCTAAAATGAGGTGTGGAAATGCAAAAATGTAAAAATGCAGTTCTGACTTTTTTATGAGACGATAAAAACTCACAGTTGTGAGGAAAAAAGTCAAAATTACCGATTTTATTTTGAGTTTATATCGCACAAAAGAGAAAGAAAGATATAACTGAGTTATAAACTCAGAAATATGAGAAAAACTCTCATAAATTCGAGTTTATCACAATTTTGATTAAAATGTAAAATTGTTTTTGGAGAGAGTTTGTCTCACATTTTCCCTAACAATTTCGAGTTAATATCTCGTAATTCTGACCTTTTTTCTCACGATATCCAGTTTATATCTCATTGAGAAAAAAAGTCAGAATTGTGAGATAAATTCAAATATGTATTCTGAAAAGGATGACAATTATAACCTTAAATGAGAGAACCCTCGTCTGTGACTGACGAACTGTTTCTACCGTTATCTCTGCAGTTGTTGAAGACATCAATAAACGAAGAGAGCCTCTCCCTTCTCTGGAGGCCATTTATCTGATCACTCCAACTGAGAAGGTACTCAAACACGGTGATTTCAGCAGATGCTAATTAAGCAAAATAACAGCTCCAGCATAGACTTTTGTCTCACAGTGTGGAGGGAGAACCTTCACACTGTACACACTAAACATATATCACTCTCTAACACACACACATATATATATATATATATATATATATACACACACACACACTATTGACACAGCCTACACAAACAGCTGATACTCTCGTCGTTTTTATTGGCCATTGTGGTTGCTATAACAACACACACTCTTATCTAAAGCTTGGTGTATTTCTCTTACCAGTCTGTGCAGACTCTCGTCAATGACTTCAAAGATCCCCATTCAACGAAATATAAAGGGGCTCATGTGTTCTTCACTGACTGTGAGTATCTGAGGGTTCTCCACTGTATTTCAAGGGCCCTGGAAGCATAATATTCACTACAGTATTAGTGGACCACACAACACACAAGCACTCAGCAGGACAATTTCATAATGAATCTTACTTAAAAACATTGCTATGGGTGATATCAGACATAAATGTGACTCAGCTGAAATTATATTATTGTCTTATATACAGTGTGTATATATATATATATATATATATATATATATATATATACACACACACACACACACACACATACACATATATATATATATATTAGGGCTGTCAAGTGATTAAAAGGTTTAGTCAAATTAATTACACAATGTGGAGATTACATTTTTTTTTATTCATAAATTTATCACACATCAAATTTAGCTCAGAACTTATCTGCAAAAGATCATTTTAAGTCATTATTTTGTTAGATGAGAAAAGCATAAAATAGACAATACAAAACAAGAAGAAATATTTGAATTTTAGGCTTCAGCAGGCATGAGGATGAGTAAATGGTGACAGAATTTCCATTTTTGGGTGAACTATACCTTCAATTGTTTTTTTATTAATTTGAAAACATTCATTTATTTTTTATGAAATGATATATGCTAAAGAAGAAACTAAAACTATAATTTAGTCATTGGTTCACCCAATTGATTCGCTCAAAATGTGTTTTCATTCAGAAATTGAACCATGTATGTACCGGTATATGTACGGTAGTATATAATTTTTTTTACCACTGATATATTTTTGATGTGCTTTAAATATATAAGATGTAATCCATGTAGTCTAAATAAGTTATTATTATATATACACACGTATAATGTCAAAACTCCTAAACACTGCTTTCACGATTCTATGTTTTTCTTACAGCTTGCCCGGACCCCCTGTTTAATGAAGTGGTGAAGAGCCGTGCCTCCAAAACCATTAAAACCCTAAATGAGATCAACATCGCCTTCCTACCCTATGAGTCCCAGGTAAGCAATTTCAGGAGAGGAGAGGAAGAGAGAGAAAAAATATCTAGTGGAATAATGACAGCCATATAGACTTCAGAAGCAACTCAGTAAATGTAGAACTAGAGGGTTCCAGAACAGCTCTGAGGCTGGGGGGATGCGGTCTGGCCCACAATGCCTTGCTGCTGAGGCTGTCTGCTATGATTAATTCAGTGGAGTCAGAGGAGCAGTGCGTCTCTCCTGGCGTGATGCTACAACTCAACGCTTTGTGAGCCCGCCTCGTTCAGCAGCACGTAATTGGCCGATGCAGCATCCACAGAGAGCCTCGGCCAATCAGAGGCTATGAATAGGAACAAGCATGAAGGGAACCCATCTGCCGAACAGAAGGATAGTCATGTGACCTTGTGTGTGCCGACAGGGGGTGGGGAGGGGTGGTTGAGAAGACCTATACTGATAAACTGTCTGCCACAGTCAGAGAGATATAGCACAGATTCGGCCAGAGGAAAGGCCTGGAGTACAGACTCAAAGTTCATCCCTCATACCAGCTTGGAAGTACAGAGGAACACATTTTGTGGCATGTGACGTGCATAGAAAAATCACACTGTCATTAATTAATTAATTTAGAAATATTGAGAGTTTGTAATTATTTATTTATAGAAAATTGGTAATCTACTGTTCAAAATATATTTTTTAAAGAAATCATTACTTTTAGTTAGCAAGCATGCATTAAATTGCTCAAAAGTGAAAAATAGTAAATGTTCTGCTTTGCCATCACAGGAATAAATGACATTTTTAAACATATTGAATAGCAAAACATTTGTTTTGAATGAAATTAATGTAATTAAAATGTAATTATTTATAGGGTCCACGAATGGCACATAAAAAGAAAAAGAAGATGAAAACCTCAACAATAAACAATTTGCTTGTCCACAATTTTGTATGAATGTGTGTGTTTAGGTGTTCTCTTTGGACAACCCTGATGCCTTCCAGAGCTTCTACAGCCCTCATAAGACACAGCTGAAGAACCCTGTGATGGAACGGTTGGCCGAACAGCTGGCAACTCTGTGTGCCACTTTGAAGGAATACCCTGCCGTCCGATACCGAGGGTAAGGCACAGCTACGGAGTCTTTAACGAAGGCTCTTTATAACTGACGTGTTCCCAGATCTGTCCTGATGTTTCTGATGGTGTCCTTTCACTTATGCAATAACATTTATTCAGCATACAGTATATACAATTACAGCAGGAACTAGTGGACAAGACAGATACCGGGCATCTCTGGATCAGATTCCAGGAAGTGGCTGCCCGTCAGGATCAACAGAGGTGTCTAACGTTCGTTCGGTCTGTCTGTCTGCTCTAATGCTCTGATTCTCTGTGCACAGGGAATATAAAGATAATGCCACTCTGGCTCAGTTGCTTCAAGACAAACTGGACGCCTACAAGGCAGATGATCCCACAATGGGGGAGGTGAGCGGCACATCTCAGCTACTGCACTGCAAGAAATAATACATGTACAAATTAATATTCTAGATCATCCACAGGGGAACAGAAGCAGCTTGGAAAGACTTTGATTTTTTTAAACCCATAAAAGAAGAAATGATGACTTAAAAATATTAATGTCAAAGATTTTATTGACACCTGGTGACTTGTGTGTTTGGTATCCGCAAGTCTGACCATATATTAGAGCGACAAAAAGACAATTCAGCATTTTTAACCAAAGTACAGTCGATGGAAGCATTGCATTTTTCTTATGCTTATTTTTAAAGACTGCTTCAAAGTAAACATTCTTGCAATGTTGCCATGTTCATTAATTAAAACCTTTTTGGTCTTGTTGTTTAAGATTGGCTCATAAAGCAATCAAAGTTTATGGAGTTATTAAAGTGAGGAGGTACGGATCGCTATACTTTAGTTTTATTTTCAGGATAAGGCACTGGGATTTATTTTGATTTATTGTGAGCTTGTTCTTGTCTTTTTTTCTAGCAAGATCTGGCAACATGAATGAGTCCAGGGTAGTACCTAGATTATAAATCTAATCTAAACTGTTATTTTTTGCACAGCACATACAGATGCATGTTAAAATACGTCACAAAGAACTAGTTGTTCAGTTTGGTTCTGTACACATTGCATAGAATATTTGTAAATACGGTTGTCACTACCTGCATTTTTCGGGACTGAATTCAGTCATTGAATGCGCTTGTCACTCCCATAAATTACTGAACTGTGTTTACAGAAGCACTAAACTGTGAACTGACAACTAAATTTAGCTGCACTTTAGCTGTTCTTCCTTTGCATAATCTGTGCCAAAATGTAATTCTTGCTCTGAAACAACTTCACATCTTCCATATTAAGAAATTGGAGCTGATTGGAGCTGCCACATTACGGTTGTGGGCGTCTTTGTTAATCTAAAAATGTCCTGTGCTGAACATGAAGCAAGAGTAGATTTTTAGATATTGTATCTCTCTGCAGGGTCCAGACAAGGCTCGCTCTCAGCTCATTATTCTGGACCGGGGTTTCGACCCTGTCTCTCCCGTCCTGCACGAGCTCACCTTCCAGGCTATGGCCTATGACCTGCTCCCCATCGAGAATGATGTTTACAAGTGAGTAAAATAATAATAAAACATTATATATGTACATAATTCATTTATATATTATCATATATATATATATATATATATATATATATATATAAATTAATTACGTACATTGTGTACTTACAATTACGTACGTACAATTATGTACATTGATTGCTTTATACATGCATTATCATCATAAGATCATTATTGCCAAATACTAATAACCATCTTTGGTTGATTAACAAGAGACAACAACACTGTATATATAAAATAGCTATCTAATATATGTTAGAATAATCTATAAATACCTAATATATATTATATAAATATGTGTTTGATTTGTATCTGGTAGGTATGACACCAGTGGGATAGGGGACTCTCGCGAGAAGGAAGTGCTTCTGCATGAAGATGACGACCTTTGGGTGGCGCTAAGGCACAAACATATTGCTGAGGTTTCTCAGTGAGTAAAAACCTTACATTTTTTACCTTAAGCTCTGGTTTCCTGTGATATTGTAAATATTGTAGTCTGTAAATGTCCTTTTCTCACTTCTCTTGCTGGCAGGGAGGTGACACGCTCCCTGAAGGAATTTTCTGCCAGTAAAAGGATGACAACTGGAGAGAAGGTATGCTGGAGTATGGCTGAGGGGGGAGGGGCCTAGAAAAGAAAAAAAAGAGTAGCAAAGAGAGAATAATGTAGTGTGGGCGAGGGAGGATTGCCTGGCAGATGAGATTGCGTTGGCAGCCGAATCCAAAGCGTGATGGCTGACTCATGTGAAAGCACTCTGAGGCTACAGCAGGATTAGTATTGATTGACTTACTGACACAGCACATGCACATAAACACACACATTTCTGCTGTGACATACTATATGCAATAGTGTATAATTAGTGAGACCAGATTTCTCATAGTGGAACGGGGGACGGGATGGACAGGCACCGCAACACAATCCCCACTTTACACATGTATATATATACACACACAAAAGTATCTATCACAACTTTGCTTTACAAAAAATTCACTGAAGCTTTCTGTAACACACTTAAGCAGCACCCACAAGGGATAATAAGACCAAAATTTCTGAGCTATGATATGAGCCATTTTGTTTCATGATAACGATAGTTATCACAATATTTTAGAGATGCAAATTAAATCTACTACGTTTTAATAGGTTTATTTAACACATATCTTTTGTTGTTTGATTAACATTAATGACACGGACTGGTACTTTAGGTTGATGTCACTTTAAGACTGAAGGTTTGTATTATACTGACACATATTCGGTTTTCACCAGGCTGTTTACGTTCACTAAAGCCATAATCGTATGCGTTTACGTAATATCCCTATGCCTTTCGGTTCGATATCTTTAGTTCGGTGTTTCCCCAGGCACCACAGAAATGGTCCGGATGTTTGTGTGTTGACTACTCACTACTCCTAATGTGCGTGCACTTGGATAGGGTTAAATGCAGAGTACAGACTCTCAGTATGTATTCCATACTTGGCCTTTAGATGTCCCTTTCACTTTTTTCACAAAAAATGCCAATGTGAAGGCTAAGTGGACTATATATATATATATATATTTAAAATATAAAAAAATTCCAGACCAAACGAACCAAGCAAACTGAACTACAAGTGTCCTGACATCCTGAGAGAGCGCTTCTGGCGTGTGTCATTCAGTGCGATACCACATTTAGTCCCCCCCCCCCTCACAATTTACTGTGCATTACAACATGATAAACTCTTTTTGAAGACTCTTCACGTGTACAAACACGCTTCTTTGACATTTTCACGTCTGACTCGATCTCATCCGTGCTCTCTAATATCCCGCCTTTATTAACTGTGTTATTTTTTATTGTATGGTAATTTTGAAATTGGCTCCCTTAACTAAGGCTATTCTGGCACGACAGAAGACTACGACTCACTTTTATGATCACCTAGCAAAGACAATTTAGGAAAGAATAACAAAACATGATTTGTTCATAATAAGTTGGGATGCTAAAAATACAGCTGAAGTACGGGACTGTCCCTGGAAAAACGGGACGTCTGGTCTGCCTATGTATAATGTAATATATCACAGCTTTTATATTGCACTGTATTTGGCTCACTGTATCGGAGACATGTCTTGAGGCAGCGTCTGACCTCTACTTTGCTGTCCTTTCTGAGAAAGCCCTTTGTTTCTTTCAGACTACCATGCGGGATCTGTCTCAAATGCTGAAGAAGATGCCGCAGTATCAGAAAGAGCTCAGCAAGGTGAGAGAGGTCACAGGAGATGTGCAATCAGCCGAACAGTAGAACTGCAGTTCCAAAATTGACCTTACTGACCCATTAAATCTGCCTCTTTAGTATTCAACCCATCTGCAGCTGGCCGAAGACTGCATGAAGCACTACCAGGGAACCGTGGACAAGCTTTGTCGTGTAGAGCAGGTACAAATTCACCCCAAACACCACTGCCACAGAAATAGGGGGGAAGGGTGTGTCTGTGATAAAAGTGAGAGAAAATAGTCAGCGTTTGCACTTAAGAAATTAATAAAATGTTTACACAAAATTATTTTAACATTCACAAATCACCAAATGTGATAATATTGTTACCACTTCATTCTGATATTAATTGCAATGACTATTTAGTTTACAAATAGTGCTGCCAACTGTAAGAAAAATGTGTTAAATATTACCACACACACACACATTATCCAAATGCATATTTACAAAGAGAGGGGTTAATACTTTTGTTAATTGGCCAAGTTTGGTACTCAAATTCCTTTTGAAAATATACTAGTCTGTTACGAGTTAGGTGGTTTGCCGGGTTTCTGCAAAGTCTGGAATGTAAAATAAAAATACATACTTAATACTTTATATTTACACATAATATATAATATTGTTGATTATCGCCGTAGGTAAAAAAGGTCCTGATTTGAAATCTCCTAATAAACCCACTAAAATTGAAACTGCACTGTATGTCTGTGAATATATTTCAGGAGCTGGGTTACATTTTATTTTGTCATTTGATTAATTAACTTGTAATAGCACTCTACAGTGCTATAATCATTGATGCCTCCTCCGTTTATTGCTTCTAAAAGGTTAAAAAAGACATTTTTCATAGGCTGTTCATTCTATTTCTATAGTGTAGGCTGAGTGCAGCCAAAGTGAGAGGAGGGATAACAGGAGCTGCTCGAAAAAGTTACCCACTAGGTCATGATTCATTTTCAAAGAGGGGGTGAGCAGAGCGGAGCGCAGCTGCAATGAAACTGCCAAAATGAGCAATAGAGTATGAAGTGCATGTTTTAGCTGTGTGCCGAGAATACCAACTTGTCTATATCACTTTTACCAGGATCCGCCACTGGTTAAAGTGATTATGAGGTGCAAACCATGGTTTTACCTGTAGTTATATGGTTAAACTATGATTACTATTCAATAACTATGCACAAGGGAAAATACAAGTATCTGCTATTTATAGATTTATGTAATTCCAATAGCGTAATTTTACCACATGCTCCTAAATTTGATACTATCAATACTAAAAGGACCTGGTAGTAAGTATCAAGGTAATTTCAGATTTATCACCAGCATAATTTATTGACTGCGCTCTATCGCCCGGCAGGATCTCGCTATGGGAACTGACGCAGAGGGTGAAAAGATTAAAGACCCCATGAGGGCCATCGTGCCAATCTTGCTGGATGCCAACGTCAGCACCTACGACAAGATCCGCATCATCCTGCTCTACATTTTCTTGAAGAACGGTTAGGGAGTCTTTGGCAGCCATTTTACACCTCAGTTTGCTTTTCATTGCCCTGATCAGACATTTTGTAATGTGGCTTGTGTGTGCATGTGTGGCAAAACAGGGATCACGGAGGAGAACCTTAACAAGCTGATCCAACATGCACAGATCCCTCCTGAGGACAGTGAGATCATCACCAATATGGCTCACCTGGGCGTCCCAATCATCACAGATGTACGCCATTTGCTTCCGGTCTTCCTATCTCACTGGCTATTAAGGCATTTCTCTGACCTGTCATTGATGTTTGTTATTTTGCTTTGTTTCTGTATGCTGTAGTCTACTCTCCGCAGAGGCAAGAAGCTCGATCGTAAGGAGCGTGTGAGCGAGCAGACCTACCAACTCTCTCGCTGGACTCCGCTGATCAAGGATATCATGGAGGTAAATCCTAATCTATAGAATTCGAAAAATAAAAACTGTCTGTGCAACTGTGTGTAAAACTGTGTGAATTTTGCAGGATGCTATTGAGGAGAAGCTGGACACCAAACATTACCCGTACATTTCAACACGCTCGTCCTCTTCCTTCAGCACTTCTGCTGTCAGGTAAAATTCAGAATTTAAGGCTCTCTTTAAATAAGGAGTTATAAGAATTGACTACATCCCACAGGAAGTTTGAATGGAATGACAGAAAGAGGAATTTAATAAACTGCAAATAAATTACATTAGGCTAGTTTTGTTCATTGAAGTTTTGTTTTGTTCATTGTAAGAACAGATTATTTCTTTGGTGTTTTGACTTGTAAAGCTTCTTCATTTTGTTTGGGCCATTTTGACTTAATAAATTAGATGTACTACAGCATGTTGGGAAATTTCTTTCATGTTCCATAAAATAAGTTTATATAAAATGTATTAAAATATCTAAATACAGTAAAAAAATATTTGATCACATTTATATAAATTATTCCATCATATTATAATATACATAACTATTAGCATCTAATGTTTTTGGGAATACCTTATATTTCATGCATGTAATATTTATTAAGTTTAGGGATAGTTCACTGATAACTTTAAATCTAAATACCTAATTTTATTGCTAACGTTTTTACATTACCGGTAGTTAACATGAGCTAACAATAACAAAATATTCTAAAGTATTTATTAATTTTAGTTGATGTTATTTTCAACATTTACTTAAATAATTAAAACAATATATGTTAATAGTATTTAATGGAGCTGAGCAAACATCAACTAACAGCTGTATTAACTAACATTACCAAAGATGAATAAATACTAAAAAATCATTGTGAGTTATTTGCTATTATGATATAAGTGTTACCATTTTATTATTTTAACATAACATTGATAATTTTTTAATAAAAACTATGCTTACAGCTTTTGATTAATTCCTTTAAATAACCTAGCATTTCAAACACTTCAAATCAAATTCAAAAATTTGAATTTCAAAAGCAATTCTAACACACACACACACACACACACACACACACACACACACACAAACCCCAATACACAGGTGAATACATGTATTGCACAAGTCAAAAGATAGAATTAACTTGGATCAATAATCATTTGTGCCGAGGGTTGGAGAGAACACTGAAATCAATACCGTGATTGGCTGGTGGTGCGATGTGAGGTGGGGGTGAACAAGTCACTTTTTGAAGCAGTGTGGAGACTGGGATATTTCCTCACGGTCAGCAGTAATGATCCCGGCACGCTGTTCTGCTTTCAGGACAAACAAACCGGCACAGCTCCTGTAAACAGTAGCAGAGACAAAGCAAAAAGGGAGCTAGTGGGTCCCATTGCGTAGCTATTGATTAGACTGGAGATCAGCAGTGTTCACAGCAATTTCCCTCTCATTATGCCTGCACATGATGACATGTCTCCACTTCCTTCCACTGCAGAAAACTTAAGGCAAAATATCCCAGAAACAGCCATTACCAATTATGTCATTTGGAGCCTGAGTCTGTGTGGTGGTGATCTTCAGGTGTCAAGGTCCCGCCCACACTCTCACAGACTCAAACGCAAATACAGCTGTCAATCATGACGTTACACACAGTTTTATAGCTTCAAATAACTAACTAAAACCAAAATTTAAAAAAACACTTGAACATACGTCTGCATGATAAGAAGTACTTAAAAGTTGCTTTCAATTTGATTATATGGAGAGGGCGGGGTTTATCACCAATACTGCAGCAAGCCAATCAAAATGTTTTTGCTTCACTTTTCAGGACATGTGCGGCACACTTGCTTTACATATTTCGATATGTGCCATAATACAGTGGGTATTAAACAAGTATAAAAACATTGTATAAAACCACCAATGTAGTCTCTAACTCCTGCCACTAGAAGGTCATAAATGGTACTGCAATAACAGAAACCTTCAAATGACACTGCAAAAACAAACACTTGGTTTGGGAAAGCAAACTGTACCTTGAAGTTGACATGCATGAATGTGTTTTTCCCATGGCAGTGCCCGATATGGCCACTGGCACAAGAATAAAACCCCTGGAGAGTATCGCACAGGCCCTCGCATCATGGTCTTCGTCATCGGAGGCGCGTCCTTTAGCGAGATGCGCTGTGCCTATGAGGTCACACAGGCCAATGGCAAATGGGAGGCCATTGTTGGTGAGTCTGCAGAGGATACTGCTAAAAATCGCTTTAAATTCAAGAGTTATTAAGCAACCACCCTTTAATGCCTTCGATTGATACCTTTAGCTTTAACTATACATGTTGATATATGTAATCTGTCTTTATCTGTCTATATTTTTCCTGTGCTCTTGTCTTGTATTTTGTGCTTGTTGTTTTAACTGCTTTTAAATTGCAGTCGTGAGCCTCTGCTGTGTTCATAAGTCTATGTTCGTAAGTTCTTCTGTGTGTCTGTTTTGTGTGCGTGTGATAGGGTTTATTTTTACAATGTGCTGTTGTGTTTAGAATCATCTTTACCTTTACTCTACCTTTAAGGATTATGACAGCCAGAACACATTTTTGTGGATGTTCACAATGAGATTGATTCAGTCGCAAAGTCGCTAATTGGTGTTTCTATCTGACTGCCGTAATCAGACGGTGATAACGTGACCTCCACTATCGGTTGTTGACGCATTTTGTTGCTTTACATTTGCATACAGATTCTCAAATGCTCGCAACATTTACCGGTAAATGATCGGCTTTTGGTCACTCTGTTGCTGCAAATTACTGTCAGTGTGAACGCGAATTTAGGGTTCTGAAGGACAAAAAGTATCCGTCTTTTGTTTTCCAGAACAAAACTGAGCATTTCACAATCATTGAATTTCTAATTGGTGGTATTGTGCGAGTTTTGTCCAAGCATGAGGCCTTTATCAGTATCTGCGATGAACAATGCAGTTGAAAGACTTCAGATGAGACAATTGGCTACTAAGTGCAAATCTTTGTGGAATAAGTTTAGTCAAGTTGCAGAGGCTTCCTTCAATGATACGTCCACCCAGAACTTCCAAAAATCATTCTTGTCAGGGTTCTAGGATAATATTTCTGAAACATCAGGATCTACAGATGTTTTAACCCTCTTTTGTCCCCATAAAGATTAACGGTGGTGAAAGAACGTGAGGTGCGGTGTGAGATTAATTCTGAGCGTGAAGCCACCTTTGTTCCTCCGCAGGTTCTACTCACTTGCTCACCCCAACCAATTTTCTAATGGACCTACGGCACCCCGACTTCCGAGAATCCACTAGGGTGTCCTTTGAGGACCCTGACCCCTCAGAAGAGTGAGAGAGAGAAAGAGGGAAGGGTGGGAGAGAGAAATCACACTCTGACAAAGTAAAGGCAGCCGAACAAAGAAACCCTTTCTGAACCCCCACAGCACAAGGGCTTTCTTTTCTTGCTCCCGTTACCACACTCTACCGTTTTATAACGCCACCACGCCTCAGGGATGGGTGTCCGGCTCCTGCCTCACTGAAAAGCCGACCTGCAAGTCTCATTCAGGCTCCACCTTTTATTGGGACCAGCCAATATTAATCTGTATTGATTGGCTGACTGAATGCCCCATTCAGAACTGCAGTGGGCGGAGCCTTTTTTGAGTGCCAGATGCAGTAGGGGTCCTGACCCCATCCCTGTTGACCACATCCTCTCAGTTGGGTGGATTAAACTGCATTCTCCTCGCTACGCGCCTATTAATTCAATGGAGCCTCCTCTTCCGACGAGGAAGGGCTTCCTCCATTTGCCCTCCCAAATTTTTAAAACTCCATTTTCCCGCAGATTTAATCTACCCTCAAGACTCACCATATTCTGATTATTTCTGAATAACAATCAAAAGCAATCACTCATATTAACTTTGTTTTTTTCCAACAATGGAGAGGTTTTTGATTTGATGTTGGATGGAAATCGGAGGATAATTTATTTTAGTTCCTCAAACTACCTCACATCACGTCTACATGACCAAGTGGCCGTCTGCAAAGAATATATGTTAAAATGACTTCTGCCAGAGAGCGACTGGCTCTCTTCTTTCTGTATAATTCTTCTGCAGATGCCAAAGCTTGAAATGTAGCTGTGTTCTTCAGATATGCTTTAGCACTAACGCTTCCCCCAAGCACTAACATTTTAAAACTAACTAGTTTGGGCCCTGGCTGTCATGTTTCCCCCAGAAACAATCATGTTATGCCTCAGGTACGGTTTTCTGCATTCAAAAAATACTTTAGTAATTAGTTTATTGTAAAGCTGACCACGTCATAGATCATCAATCAATGAGACTTGGTTAATGACTGATATTTCAAAGTAGATGTTTTAAACAAGCTTAGCAACACTTTATATTACAGCACTGTAATTCCTGTGCAGGCTTGTGGTTACATTAAGTGTTATAATTGACTCACTGTAACTAGTCTTGGAAGGAATGTTCTTGTTTATTTTAACTCTGGAAGTCTAAAGGGCAGTCATGAAAGTATATTCATAAGACTTGAATATTATGTGTGTACCTTTCCGTATAGGTTTATATACTACATTTTAGTATGATTTAATTTAGTCTTTTAATTACAAACTTCCACTGTAAGAGCATTGCTGCAAAATATTTAGTAAAATGATTTAGAAACAAATGAACGAGTCATTGTTTTCTGTAGTAATCACATATTGAACCAACACTGAGCAAATCCGAAGCATTGCAAAGAGTAAATATAACATTTATAAGCCAACAAATGCACACAAATGAGGTCCTGTAATACAAAGTGTCCTTAAACCAGTGTAGAAGAAGTATCCATATCAAGTATCCATCATTCAAGTGTCAGTCTGCTAAAGCTATATCCCTTTTAATTTCCCCCTTTTCTGTTGGTTTTTCGTGTTCGTAAATGATCACACCATATGCAGTATGCCAGTCCTAACCCATACTGCAACATGAAACACTTCTTGACTGTTCCAGCCATTATCAAACAATAATATGGTTTGTTTTCATGGATCTTTAGTTTAGACCCGTTCATCTAGATGAAGAGATACAAATCACATTGTGTATCCGATTAGCGATTAGCAAAGCTGCATTTTTGCATTTAGTTGGCCCAGTAAATTATATCGGCTGTTGTCAGAAGAAGACAATTGATTTATATGTTTATTGAATGTAGGCAACCCTTACTGAATGTAAGGTAATGTTACTCTCATTATCACCCGTTTTTAATCAGTTGATCTTTTTATTGCATTGCGGTGGGAATGTGAACATGCAGCTTGGCTAAAAATGTAGTTTAACGGAGTACAATAAACATTTGTTCCACGGGGCACCAAAAATCTGAAATGATTTCGGAGGGTTTAGGGCCCTGTGCACAAATGTTTTTGAATTTACAGTATCTGTGATGTGTTAGAAATGCGTCTTCAGCTAAATATCTAATAAAATTTCATTCTTACCCTTTTTTGTGATAATAGTTTTAGATTCAAAGCAATATATATGTGCACACATACACACTACTGTTCATATGGGTCTCTAAGATTGTATTTAATGTTTTTGAAAGAAGTCTCTAATATTCACCAAGGCTGCATTTATTTGTAAAATACAGAAATACTAAAAAGGGGGAAAAAAAGGATTCTATTTTAATATTTATTTATTTTGAGGGTCCACTATAGACATTTGGTTTACTATAAATAACTTTGCACCTACATGTGAACCAACTCTCATCAGAGCATTAGTAGTTTGTAGTAGACAGTTAGTAGACTGTTAAGGTTCGGGTTAGGTTAGAATAAGTTGACATGTAGTTGCAAACTTACTTATAGTTAGAGTCTTTAAAGTGTTACCCATTTAAAACATGTAATTATTCCTATAATGTCAAAGCTGGATGACTCCAGTCTTCAATCTCACATGATCTTTCAATTATACCGATTTGCTGCTCAAGAAACATTTCTTATTATCAATGTTGAAAATAGTTATGCTGCTTAATATTTTTGATGTTTGTGATGTTTTTTTTTCCAGCAGCATAAACTTTTTTTGTTTTGTTAACCATGTGAAGTCTTTACTGTCCCTTTTGATCAATTTGATGCAGCCTTGCAGAATAAGAGTATTGATTACTTAAAAATATATATATTTTACACTAAACTTTTTAACGGTAGATGCATTATGTGTGCGTGTATAGGTAGATAGATAGCTGAAAACACATTTTTACAGCTAATCTAAAGTATATGAACAAATGTTTAAGTTTTTTCCTCTTTGTTTCTCTCCTCGGTGCTCATCTATGCAGGTTCAACCCATGTCGTTGCCCCCACCCAGCTTCTGGACGCTCTCAAGGCTATGAACAAACCCGAAGAGGAGCCGACAAGCTAAAATCACAAATACCCCCCACCCCCCCCCCTCAACCCAACTGATCAGTTACCCTCTCCCTCCCTTCATCTGTCACCCTGTAAATCTCACCCGCTCCTATATAAATTGTGTATGCATCTTGCTTGAAAGAAAAAGAAAAACAAATAGATGATTGGTGACAAGTTAAAAAGAATATTCTATAAATTTATATATATATAAATACATATATATAATAATGTTTAAAGAAAATAATCATTGCAACTATTCTGTTTTACAATGAATGCAAATGATTAGACTGTCAAACTGAGTTTTCATTATTAATTGCCATTTAAAAACCTGAAAGTACCAAATGTAATATTGTATGTTATGGAACCTGCTAGAATATGTAAATGGTAGATCACTTTTTGCATTCGTACTTTATTTAACTCTGTGTTCGTTTCTTTTCAAATAGCTTCAAAGTGGTTGGGGGAGGGACTGGTTTATATGCAAATAGACCAGTGAGGCAAAATTATGCATATCAGTTCCTACGCTGAAGGCTAAACTGCCGCCCGGTTTAGATACTTGGGTTTAATTGTTGTCTCATTTTAGATGTGCATGCCATGGATGCTACTATGTGGCCCTTTTGACGCGTGAAAACACTGAAAAATAAAAGTTAAAACATGTTAAGACGTGTAAAAATGAAACATCGAGCATCTTCTGAGACTCCAGTGATAAAGAGGAAGGAGGCCAAAGGAGTAACAGATCAAAGCCTCAAAGCTGTAAAAGTGAAAGAGACACTGTACATAGATGGCAAACGTCATCCCTCCGAGAGAATTTACTCTCCATATCCTTTTATTTTCACGTCTCCTTCTACAGAGGCCTCATGATTTAGCGTGAAGAAAGGCCGTTGCTTGCAGATGTTTAAGGAATTCAAAAAAGGGCCAGTTGTATTTCAGTATTGTATCTTGTCCGATTAAGTCTTCTCATTGGTTAGTAAACAATGTTTAACCGGGACATGCACTGAGTAATGTGTTGTTGTATATGCCATATGTTACTGTTTTTTCGTCTCACTGTTGACTGGTGAAAATTTCTGACTGTGAAGTAGTAAATCTTTCCTTTGCCAATGTGAAGCCACTGTGTTTGTGACGTATTAGCTGTAGCTGTAGTGTTAATCTGGAAAAAAAAGGTAATATCTATCTTTCGTTTGACCGTCTTGTAGTTTCTTTCTTATGCAATGTTATATCTTCCACTGGTGAATAGCTTTGCAACAAAACGCAATCCCCCTTTTTAACATTTTTGGTTTCCGTTACCTCTTTATTCTGTTCTGGCAGAAAGGTTGTATATTGCACTACGCGTTTTCTGTGATGCAAACCTCCTAAGGTTCTCTCTCTATTTATTTTATTTTATTTTGTGTTTGCTGTTGTATAGCTGTGTTGACTGGATTGATTTCTATTAAATTTATTTTTCAGAGACTATCAATAAATAAGAACGTAGTCTGTCTTAACCCTGTTGATCTATTGGGATTCTATGTTTGCGAGTGTTGAAGCACAAACTAAAGTATACTTCATGTGTACCGATGTAGTAAGGCTGTCTAATAAATTGGCTTCCATTACAAATATGCAATCAGTACATTTTTGTGACATGCTCCATACGTGACTTCCTCTATGCCTCTGATCGCACCTCTACAAATTTTCTAGTAAGAAAAAAAAAAGCATGTTGATTTATATGGAACTATATGACTTATAACGGGGTTCGAAGAGTAGAGTATGAAGGTTGAATTCTCAGGGTAATACCGTAGTTGTACATAAAATATTGCACTCCACACAACATAAGAGACATAGAATTCAAAAGAGTACAGGTACAGATGCAAAGGTACTAACCTGGATTGGGTTCAAAACACAAAACCACAGCTGCCCAACTCACTGCAGAATTAAACGTGCACCTTGACTCAACTGTTTCCACAGTCATTATTCATGCTCGGGCTGTTCCAGCCAAACCACAGGTCACTTGTGCCAATGCCAAATGTCAGTTTTAATGGCGCCAACAGTGCAAATCTTACAGTTCTCTGATGAGTCCACCTTCACTGTCTTTTTCGTGGGAGTTCCAGTGTGGAGAATCCCCAAAGAAGGCTTCACACCCAGATAGTTGCTTGCCCAGAGTGAAACCCGGGAGTGGATCAGTTATGGTTTGGGATGTAACATCATGGCATTCCCTACTGTGCTTGATGAGTGTCACTGTCAAGGACTACGTCCATGTGCACCTAATGGTTCAAACGTTGCACTCTGAAGTGGGTGCCGTCTATCAGCATGATAATGCACCAATACACACAACAAGACTAATGATGAAGTTGAACATCAAGCATGGCCTGCAGTCGCCAGATCCAAACATTTTAAGTCACTTTGGGGTATATTTTAGAGGGGCAAGTCAGAAAATGTTCTTCTCCACCAGCACCAGATAGAGTTAATGACTACCTGTTATTTCCAGATTTTGTGGCATGGACTACTTGATTAGCCAACAACCTTGATCAATGGACTCTGAATAGACTACATGGCTCAGACTACGTTCAACTCAGATTTCTCTCCATACAAAAACCACAGCATATCAAGAGAAACGGAGGAGGAAAGGTCCAGTTCGCCACCTCAAATAGTTGTAAAGGAAAAAACTGTGGCAAAAAACAGGTGTCAAATATAGAATAATTTATAGTAGTAAGTAAAGTATAAAATTACAGCTCTATAAATACAAAACACTTAAAAAAACAACAACCAGAGAGTCGATGCCCAAAACAAGCAGAACTAAAAAGACATTTTCCCATGAAAACTACATATAAAAGATAGAGTAAAAATCTCAAAACCCAATGAAACAGAAAAACTTAAACATATGACTATTCCATTATTGAGCCCACAAAGTGAAATGCATGTTGGTCTTTTCACACTGACCTCAATGCTGCTACAAACTCTCATGGGACTGTGTGGGTAGGCTGGATTATATACACCGATTTAAACTGCTGCTTCTGACTGTAGGCCAGAAAAATCGCACTGCATATGTCAATCCCAGGTAAACAAATACAGCACAAAAGTGCTGTAATAAAAATACAAATGTAATCACCCACCAACTTTTAAAGCAGCACTGCTTTTTTCGTCACTGTCACTGACAGATTTGAAAAACAAAACCGGTTTACATTCATACCGTGAAATTAAATTTTCTTATTTGTTAAAACAAATATAAATATGGCACAATGTGGAATTAAAAAGCTTAACAATGTCATTATCTGGACTTGCCAGAAAATGTGGACCCAAAAAGCCTTTGGACATTTAAATAAAATTCACATGCATGAATGTCTTTCAATTACATAACAAAATATTATTCCAACTGGTATCTGCAAAACTAATTCTGTAAAATAGTGGATGTCCTCAAGTTCTAACAATGCATCTCCATTATCTTAATTTATAAATTCATTCAATTTAAAACCTAACAAACATTTCAAACTATTTTTTTAAAGCAATTTGTATTGCATTTTGTAAATGACATTTTGCTGTGCATATACCTTTAAGTGTGGATTGAGTTTTCAAATATTTTTGAGGTCACCGTATATACAAACCTATATTGTTTAAGCTACCATAATGCCGCTATCGATCTCTAAAAGTCACCTGAGACATTTCACATCTTACACCATTTTCTGCTGCAGCGTTGCATGTCATCATTCACACTGCTACGAGAAAAGGAGTCATTTTATGTAAACTAAAAAAAACTAACAAACTATTTTATTTATGCGACACAGCTGAGCGGCTAAAAATGCAATATTCCTCATTTTAACAAGTCACTTTGGATAAAAGAGTTAGCTAAAAGAACAAATACTGGTGTCAGTAGGTGTAGGATGTGGTGAGGAAGCTACTGTTGTTCAGCCCGGAGGCCAGTGAGTGAGCCATGCGATGCGAGACCTCTCTCATGCTTCTAGCCGCCGTGAGGGCGCGGGTCAGAGAGCTGTCCAGAGAGAGCTGCTGATGGTCCACTGAGAGAGAGCGTCTGCGATGACCTCTGACCCCTGATCTCTCATCTCTGACGGGACTTGCTGAGATGTTAAAGGGTTGCGAGTAGGCCGGTGTCGTCACAGGGCTGGAGAAGTAACTGCAAGAAAACGGCACAGAATGATTAGTCTATTCAAGATACGAGCACAATCGTACTGACGCCGATGCCGAGACACGTTCACTTCACGTGTTCGCTAACTTCTGTATGCATTGCCCATGAGTAGCTGATTTTCTCTCTATTTTGTGCATTATTCTGCATAATAGCAATGAGTTCTAAGAAAGTGTGTTGTAAGGATGGTAGTGAGAAGAAGAAACGCATGATGACCATGGAAATGACGCATGAAATTGTGGATAAATATGAGCGTGGACCACGCGTGAGTCATCTAGCACGCACTTATGATTGCAGTACATTCACAATATGTACCATCCTAAAGCAGAAGGATGTTATCAAGAATGTAAATCCTTCCAAGGGCGTGATGATTATATCGAAGTTATGTTTGAATATAAATTATGAGATGGAGAGGCTTTTATTGTTGTGGATAAAGGGGAAGCAGATGTCCCTCGAGATTTCGTTAAAAGGTCTGCGCAAAGTGAAAGTGAGGGTAGGCAGGCGAAAAAAGGTAAGAAAGGTGATCAAAAGTAAAGAATACAAATTTAAAAAAAATAATAATATAAAAATAATATAAAATAGAAAAGAAAAAAAAAGATGAAAGCTAAGTTCAGTTCCTGCTATTCAAGAAAATTACAGTTTTTACTAAACGAAAAAGGTAAGAAAAGTGATCGAAAGTAAGAATACAAATCAAAAAAAAAATCTAAACAATAATATAAAATAGAAAAGTTAAAAAAAAGGAAGAACTACTCACAAAGTTGAAGGATAGATAGGCACATATGGGATAACTGGAACACCTCCCTGCAATGTGGGGTGAGGAGCCACCGCCACATTCTTGCCTCCTCTGTCCCTCTGTAAGGATCTCCTTGGCTCACTCCTTCTGGGGGTAGAGACTGGCTCCTGATTGGCTAAATAACCACACATGAAAGTCAACATGATTCTAGGTGAAATATAATTAATATCTGTATAAAATTAGTTTATAGATAATGAAAAACCAAACCTTGTTGAGAGACTCTTAATGCACCACACAACGGGCAGTGGCTACAGGAAGGTTGAGTGAGACGTGGAGAGCTCCTGCTCCTCTTTGGACCTTTAATTAATTGTGTAATGGACAGGAGGACAGTTCATGAAATGGCAAGCTCAGAAAGTTTCAGATATCATTATCCTGATAGAGATGAGGATGCTTACGTGTGCGTTCTGATATGCAGTGTGGACAGCTAGGTTCTAGTCCTCGGCTTGATCCCATTTCATCACTACTCTCCGATCTGCCTGCTGATGTTCAATCAAAATTGCCACAAATTGATCTTGATTACCCTATTAAAATCTGGTAATCTATGTTAAATTATAACAAAGATCTTTCCTTACAGGTACTCTCCTCTTTGTGACGTTCAAATCCTCTGGTTTGTTGTCTTCCTCTTGATGTCATTGGGTGTCTCGAGACATGTCTTACTGTTGATGGTCTTGGCTCAGACTGCACATGCTCAGAATCCGTTGCTGCAGCAGGGTTAATAAGGATAATCATAATCTCTTTGCATCAAACATCTAACAACAAAGCCATATTTATCCTACACTGACTTAGTAAGATTTGCATTTAGCTAAACATACTCAGATCAGTTTTAGATTGATGTCGAGGTAAAGATGCTGATCTCTGCCTCAGAGTGGGTCTTGGTGAGTTTCCTTTCTCTTTTTCTCCATTCCACCCTCTCTCTGTCTGCCTCCTACTCCTCTCAGACCTAACAAGAAAGGAACATGGTCAATCTCTTTGAAGTTATAGCTACTAACAACATATCTAATATTCAATAGCCTAATGACCTTAAATGAATCAACTGTGGTGTTGCGGTCTGTGGGTGTGCATGATCTCTAGTATCTTCTGTGGCACCTCTAACGGGACTAGCGGATTTGGAGAGTCTCAGACTTCCCTCTAGTTTCTCCTTTAAACGGTTCACTTCTTGATTTAAAGATTCAAGAGCCTTTCTGAAACACATACACAACACATAAAAGGCTGTTTTTGTAGGTTGAAGAAGGAACAAAGCAGTCAAAAAATAAATCCTTCCATCCATCAAAGAATTCTTTCCACAAAAATATTAAGCAGCACAACAGTTTTCAACATTGATAATAAGAGGAAATCCGCATAGAATGATTTCTGAGGGATCGTGTGACACTGAAGACTTGCCATAACAGGAATAAATTACATTTAAAATATATTACAAAAGAAGAGTTTTTACAGTATTTTTGATCAAATAATCAGCCTTGGTGAACATAAGGGACTTAAATTCCAAAAACATTTTACCAACCCCAAACTTTTGAATGGTTTGAGTGTAAAACCACAGAGCTTGTCAAATATTTACCTTCACAAACAATTTCAAGTTATAGTAGCATGGCAAGTGTCCTCTGCAAAAGTCCCAAGTCTTGTTGGGTCAGATACCGTCAATTGGTTATTATAAGCTCTAGTGTGGACCAGATTTTATACTGACTGTTAAACCTCTCAATTAGTTTAATGGCTCTGTGGAGAACACAGAGTTTTGAAATAACCATGGTAGTGAGAACTCAAAAGAGTGTTACAGCCACTGCCAGAAGTGGTGGGAGTGTGTATGTGGGTAGGCGAATATTTCAACCATCAAAAACACACACAGGGTTTTATTAATAGATAATGGTGATTAATCTCTTTGTGTGGAGCAGAAAACATACCAGCTAGACTATTTGAGAGACAAACCCCTGCTGAATCATAGAAAGGAAAGAATGAAAATCAAATGTAATTATCCAGATGGAACTAGCTGCCGTGAAGTGAAAAAAATGATTTTATAGAGACCACTTAATACCACTGGAGTTTTTCCCAGAATAGCCTTACAGTAGAACCCAGGCTGTAAAGAGCAGCCATAAATCTTGTTTGTGCTGCAGTGGCCATGCCAGCCTTTAGGAAACTCACTGGTGATTTGTTAGCTGAAAGGAACTTTGGGCTTGGAGGTGGCCGCTGTGCTGATAAGGCACATGGAAGGAGGGGCTTCTGTGAGAGTGCTGCTGCAGATTGGCTGGTTGTGGGTTTTGGCTATACTGTGCTTTATCTTCCCCTGATAAGAAATGGACTGAAAAACAGAGGATGCAGAGAGAGAAAAGAGAAATTCAGGGCCAGTACTCAAATATCAGCATTATTCAAGACAATATGGCAAGCTAGGACTTTTTTTAACTGGGTATGCTGGTGGTGCGTTATATCAAAAATGCAGAAAATATTTGGAAACTCAATCCACACTTAAAGATATATGCATGTCATTACAAGAATTACAACACATGCTAGGTTTTAAACAACAATACAAAAGTTGTCTGTTTACAAATTACATATGGTTTTCAAACATTAGTAGATGGTTTATTATAAGCTGGACTCTTGCGTTTGATCTATACAGTGTTAGCTACTCAGTTTTTTACCCTCATGACACATAGTAACACAGCTAAAACTATTCTTAATAAGTTGGACCTCTAATTGAAAGGGATGTTTGCAAAATATGCAGTATTTTGGTAATTCCACAAGGTGGCACTAATGTTGTAGAAGCTACAAAGGTCACCTTTAAATGGTACAGCGCATCATTTTAGGGCACACATAAGAAATACAATGGCAGGTGTCAATTCAAATATATGGGGGTTTATTATTTTCTGATTTATTAAAAAAAAAGCATAATATGATATATAGTATTATCCTACAATAAATAAAAACATAAGTATTCTTTCAAAAGTTTATATAATGCGATGACTTTAACAAGCATTGACAATCCATTAAACCATGGATAGTTACAATAGGTTTGTCTTTAACAGTTTATACGTTTTTATAACTTTGCCATATAGAAAATGAAACACTGCGAACACTTTTTCAGTTATGACTTTTTACTTTTTTGTTAATCAAGTTCTGCCAGCAAACAGCACATTCTTCCTTTTGGGTGAGCTTTCCCAGCTCATGAAATCCCACATATTCCAGCAAACCAATGAGAACGCGGGACAGTGATGACGATACATAACAGAGCGTAAGCGCCAAAGCTGCTGTGGATCCAAATTCCCAAAACACCCCATAACAGGCAGATTTGAAGAAAATGATGGTCGTTTGGCAAATAAATAAGTGACGGAGAGTTACATATGTATATATCGTGCATTTTACAGCCTTTATCATACCAAGTTAATGTTAAATTATAGAAGATTGTTCACTTACATAAAACATAAGTGTTCAAAATGTATTAATATATGTAGAAATTAACATTACCGGTAACCATAAACACTAATTTAGTGTAATCCTTTATTATAATTTCATAGAGAGAAACCTCAGACAACCATATGAACACAAATGATCACCTTAAACCTATTCTAATGGTGACACCCACCATGATCACTCCCGTGATCTGACTGACTGGTCAGACTGCTCGGCCAGGGTGGGATGGTGCTATTAGGCCAATGAAAGTGGGAGATTGATGGAGAAAGGCTAGAAGAAGAAGAGCTTTCCTCCCCTCCTCTCCTCCTAACAGCACCTGTACATCCTCCAGAGGTGTTGAGGTGTTCTCCTGGGGTATTCAGATAATGTTGTGTGCGAGATGTTGAGACGACAAAAGGCTGCCCAGGAGGAGGAGCAGACTCTGGTGTTTCTGTGTTCTTCATGTGCAGGCCAGGCGGCACGGAACTGGAGAAGATATCAGAAAAACAAAGGCGTATACATTTCCTAGAATAGCAAAAAGTACAATTTAAGTGTTTTATAATCAATCAGTTGGAAAATAATTCTTGTCCCTTAAAAAGTAAAAGCATACCTTTCCTCAAGTTCGTAAATGTCTAACCATAAATATGAGGGAGCTATAGTGATGGCTGGCTTAATAAGCACCACTAATGCATTACAGTTCACTGGTTTCTTGTCTAATTAAGGGTCACAGGATCAAAGTTTCCTGTAGCTCAATCAGTAGGGCATTGGTGTTTACAACGCCAAGGTCATGGGTTCGATCCCCTAATGTGTTCCTTGAATACAATGTAAGTCGCTTTGGATAAAAGCGTCTGCCAAATGCATAAATGTAAATGTAAAGTTGAAGTGGCTCTAGTGGCTACAAGTGACTGTTTCTTACCTCGCCTCTGCCCTCTGTTGTAGAGGACTGTGTACTGCAGGAGTGAGCTGACTGCTCTCAGAGCCCATAAAGCCACTGTCTGTCTCTGGAGACTTGACCCCATCCTGCAGTGTCAGAAATACATGTAATTAAATCATTATTATGCATGCACATAAATAATTAATCTTTCAATTATAATAAATAGTGTTGTTCACCACAAATAAAGTACAGACACTGACCAGAAGTGGCACTCTAACAGTCTTGGCCTTTGCTTTCAAGCTCATAGTTTTGGGCTCTGTAGTCTCTTCCATGCTGGTTAGGCTACTACTATGAGATTTCCTGATTCCTGCCATTTTCTTCTCTATGCCCTGTTGCCCTGGCAACACCGAGGAGTGGCAAAGAGCCTCTGGGTGAGTTTCCATAGAGTCACACACCTGTGATCTAACAGATGGGCTGGAAGGAGGGACACAATCTGCTGCTGGCTGCCTAAAGAAAGAGAATGGAGAGGTGAATGAGAGAGCAAACAGCCAGGTGTTAATAATGGTGCCGTTAACCCTCAATTATCTTCCAAAATATAACATACTGCTGATGCACACATTTAAGTCTGTCAAATATATTAATTTAATATAAAATTCTTTACTGCCTAAAGTTGCTGATCCCATAGATCTTCTAAACATTGCAAAAAATGATCTTACTAAATTGTTGTCCTGATTTCCAGTACTTCTTAAGATACGTTTACTCGAGAAGAAAATTGTTTCGTCTTGTTTTTTGAAGGCACTATCAAAATTCACTGAGTTTATACTTAACACAAGAAAAAATATCTGCTAGTGAGGTAATAAACAACTAAAAGGGAAGTTCATTTTCTTACACCACTAGAAAAATATTTTTCTTGTTTTAAGCATAAAGTCACTTGATTTTAATTACAAAGTGTCTCATTTCCTGCAGATGGTGGCTTATCCCAATTTAGGTGGAAACTGTGAGAACGAATAACACTTCTCAGTTACTCATTTAATTTCATGTCTCAGAATTTGAATTCTCGTTTGTAATTTCACCATTGTAACAGTATAAAATATAATAAGTTTGAAACACCGCTGCTCTTCCCAGAAAGGTAAATTACGTGATATTAGTTTGAACTGCTCCTGCTGATGATCTAGCAACAATGGAGAGTAGAGATGTTGAATATTTTATAGCCAACAAATTTACCAAGATTAGAAATGAAGGAAGACCCCACACCGAAGTTGGATATAGGCTATAGCAATCACATCACTAAACGGCCAAACATACTCTTTTCACATAAACATTTAAAAGGACAAGTGTTAGGGGAGAGAAATAAGTATTTTTTCTTTCTTTTTTGCATTTTATATCTAAAAGTGACCCAAAAAAGCCATTTTAAAGCCTCCAAACATTCAATTAGTGTGCCTTAAATATATACACGTCTTAAAATCCAGCCATTTGTCATTTTGCAGAATGTATAGATATTTGTACTGGAAAACAACAACACTAATAATAATAATAATTAGAATACATTTAAAAAAAATATATTTTGATGTACTGTAATATTATGCAAAATAGGCACAGGACTCACTGCTGAGCAGATTTTGTCTTCTCACTCTCATTAATAGTCCTGTGTCGTTGTCTGACCATTACACTTTTTTCCCCAGAGGGAACAGAGTGTCCAAAATCCAGTGAGTCACGGCTCTTTAAAGTCACAGCTTGGTCCAGCATCCTGGGGAGCTCTTTAAAACTCTGATAGCTGGGTAAAAAAACAATGAGAGATAGAGTCTGAAATGTAAAGCTGTTTTTTTAAATACAGAGTGTGTGTATACACACACACACACACACACACACACACACAAACACACACACACACACACACACGTAGGCTTTGATTTAGCTTTCCCTTAATAATAACAACCTTAATTTTACTTGTGTTGTCATTGACTAGTATTTATATTTGTTTGATCTGAAATATTTAAGCATTGCGTCAAACATGGAAGAAAAAAAAAACTATTCAGGAAGGGGGACAAAACCTTTGTCACTCCAGTGTGTGTGTGTGTACACACACACACACAAACATACATAAATATAAATACAAGGGTCAAATGTCCCTCACCAGTCCATGAGGTTGCTGAAGTCTTTCTCCACATGCTGGTGTTTATCACAGAGTGGATGAAGAACAAATGGAAGGATCTCCTCCTCTTCTCTGTCTGCATCACTCTCTCCACTTACTGAACTGACCTCCACTCCAACACAAGCCTCAGGATGGACAGCTGACAGTGGGCTCTGAGAAAGAATGGAGAAGAAAATCAGTAATTATCTGCGAGCTCATGTGGTCAGAGGTTAGTGAGGTGTTGAGGCTCAGTTTGAGGCACCTGAGGTAGAGGTTCATTCTCCAGCAAGGACACAGAAAGCACATCTGAAGGAGGGGTTAAAGTAGGCTCAGAAATGGGTTGGTTCTGTTCTGCTTGCTCCAGCCACTCCTTCATTTCATCCAATCGCATCCCTGACCTGAAGATCTGACCTTCTAAGTCCCTGTGTTATACACAAACACACAGTATGTACATTCTGTATGAATCAAGTAACAATAACTTTTATCCGTGTACAAATAAGAAATAAATTCAGTAATAGGTATGAAGTCTCAAATGCTCACCAAGGCTGCATTCATTTAATTTAAAAAATACATTAAAAACAGTAATATTGTTAAATATTATTGTAATTAAAATTTAAAAAATTATATTATTATATACTTTCAAAAGTAATTTATTCCTATGACGGCAAAGCTGAACTTTCAGCAGCCATTACTCCAGTCTTTAGTGCCACGTGAAACTTTTCTGATTATGCTTTAGAAAGTTCAAAAGAACAGTATTAAATTGAATCAGAAAGACAGTTATCTTTTGTAACGTCATTACTTTACTGTTACTTCATCCATGCTGAATAAAAACTTAATTTCTTAAAATAATTAAATAAAGATAAAAATCTTTTTTTACTTATTTAAATGGTAGTGTGTATATGAATATATATAAAAAATATGCTACCTGTCTGGGTCAAAGGTGACATGCCCATCTGACATCTGATACTGGGCTCGTGCATCTAGGTAAGCCCTCTCAAGAGACTCTTGCCCCTGTGCCAGTGTGGAGAGACCCTGTAGAGGATTGAGTCAATCTGACTTCATGTCTTAAAAAATTCATCATACCATCAAGCATCATCATACCTTTATCTGTTCACAGCGCTTGAGTTTCCCATTCCTCAGAAGTGCCTCAAAAGCATTAACCTGAACAAGTGGGGAAAAAAAAAAAGGATTCTGACTACAGTTAAAATATCAAGATGTCAGGTTATCTTAATTAGTTTTCTTGAGTTTGACATAATGATGGTCAGTGTTAGAGACAGCTTTAAAGATTAAAATAGATTATTTTGAAGTTAGTTACCTGTAGCTGAAATCTATGAGTCTGTTTGGTCAGAGTCTCTGTTAGATGGGCTGCTGAGAGAGATTCAGAGCTGATGTAACTCACAGAGGACGGGGGGATTACTGTTTTTCTGGTGTTTTCTGTAATATGAACAAAGCAATAAAAATAAAAAAAACTCTACAGAGGAGCATTTTGCTAAATATATGCATTCATATTCATTATAATTTTACTTAACTTGGCAGTGATTTAAATTTCAACAAGTTGTTTACCGTAAATAAAAAAACTGCTTTAATTTGTGAAATACTGTAAATTACTTTGAGTAATTTTTTTTTAGATACATTTGATTAACTTATTATTAAATGAACGTTATTTTTGGCTTATTTGGTTTTCGGCTAAATTATAACTTTAATGTTGGTTAAATAAAAAATAAAAAAATTATTTAACTGTATCACTAGAAAAAGAATAAAAATTGCCCAAAAATAAAAATTCTTCTGTGTTCTAAACTATTTCATAAAGTATGTACTTCTGTTTGATTGTGATTATTCTTATACACTATACATGCACACAGTCTCAAAGTGGACTTTCTCAGTGTGATATACCGGAGCCATTCTTCTGCTGGGTCAGGTTAGCGGATCCTATGCTGAACTCTGCCCTCTGTGCTTGAGGAAAACTGAGGGTTATAACCTTTGACCCTTCCCGAATAACACCTGACTGGATAGCTGTGCTGGGCTTTGGGGGTTCAGAACAGAGATCCACCTTGCAAACAAACATAAACAACCAAAAGGGTTACTTTGGATAAAAACTGAGACAAATCAGCAACCGTGAAAATCTACTTTGACAATTCAAGACTATGAGCACATTTCTATACATAATGCCTTGTATTGAGTCCTGCATAAATATTCATGTCTCCTCTGTGTTGTCCTATAAAATCTCTCTAAATCTGTATTTACATGGTATATTTTACCTTTAGGAGAAAAGAAAAATTACATGCGGTGAAAAAAAATGTTTGCGTCTAAATTTGACTTATTTATGGTTCAAGTGGAAGCAATCTTCAGTCTGGATCTGAACCGTGGTACACTAATTGGTGGCCACCGCTTCCCGACATATAGTGTGAAGAACACAAGGACCGTAGCCTCCCACTGTGTTGATGCCGAGAGCATCAGAGAAATACGGCCCTGTCTTGCCTGCCCACGTGACAGACACTTCAGATTTACTGTAGACTAGTCTCTGAACCACACCGAACTCACGTACAATAAAGGGCTCATAAAACAGGCCATTTAATGTGTTTTCGACTGCTGGACTTGTTGATAAGACATTGGATAGAGAAATACACCGAAAACACAATGCCAATTGGCTGATATCCATGCATCTCACACACGAAATGCGTTTGCGTGCTGCCTGAAATCTAATAGAGGCTGAATGACTGTCCCCACTTGATAAGTTCTCAAGACACTAAATCAAACTAAACCTGACCTCAACCTAACCCCTGAGTGTTTAGAGTAAAATAGAGCCCTTTTTGAACGCAATCTTTATTATTACTGGATCAATACCAGAAGCAGATCATCATATGTCAATTAACAGTTTTACCAGCTTACAGTACACTTTCATTTTGTACACAGAGGTTCTACATACCAGTAGGTGTGTCTGAGATTTCTTTTTAAATAAAAACGTATTTTATTATCTGCCTGGTACCTACATGACATCAATAATTATACATACATCTCCCTCTCTCTCCATCTATACATCCAAAGACGTGTGAAAAACATGCAAAAAAATAAATAAATAAATTGTCACTTAAATATTTCAGATCATCAACAAAAAAAAAATGTCAAAAGATAACAATCAAACACACATTTAGTTTTTAAATGAAGTTTGTTATTATTAAGGGAAAACAAAATCCAAACTTGCATGGCCCGGTGTGAAAAAGTGCTTGCCCTCTAAACCTAATAACTGGTTGGACAACCCTTAACAATAACAACTGTAATCAAGTGTTTGCAATTACTTGTAATGAGTCTTTTACAGCGCTGTGGAGGAATTTTAGACCACTCATCTTTGCAGAAATGTATTTAGAATTTAAAATTCAGGACTTTTTAAGGTCATCACAGCAGGATTCTGGATATCTCAATAGCATTCAGGTCTGGACTTTGACTAGCCCAAAGTCTTCATTTTGTTTTTCATCAGCCTTTCAGAGGAGGACATGATGGTGTGTTTGGATCATTGTCCTGCTGCAGAACCCCATTTCACTTTAGTTTGAGGTCACGAGCCAGACATTCTCCTTATGGAAGACAGCAGAATTCATGGTTTCATTTATCACAGCAAGTTTTCCAGGTCCTGAAGCAGCAAAATATGCTCAGACCATCACACTACCACCATCGTATTTTACTGTTGGTATGATGTTCTTTTCCGTTTCAAACTCTACCAAGCAGAACATTTTTGCCCATTCTCCTTCATATGATATCCTTAACTGAGGCAAGTGAGCCCTGCAGTTCTTTGGATGTTGTTGTGGGGTCTTTTGTGACCTCTTAGATGAGTCATCGCTGCGTTCTTGGGGTAAATTTGGTCGGCCAGGCGACTCCTGGGAAGGTTCACCACTGTTCCATGTTTTCACCACCATGTTGGCTCTCACTCTGTTTTGCTAGAGTCCCAAAGCTTTAAAAAGGGTGTATAACCTTTTCCAGACTGTTAGATCTCAACATCTTTCCTTCTCATTTGTTCCTGAAATTCTTTGGATCTCGGCATGATGTGTAGCTTTTGAAGATTAAGTGATTTTTTTGATTGAGAACAGATGTGTCAATAATCAAGCCTGTGTGCGGAGCTACACAGATAATTCACAGAAGATGCACCTTCTTTTCTAAGAAACTCTTCATTTTATGTCTGAATTTGGAAAGGCCATTTTCCTAAATCACGCCATTTCTACAGTTCTATCATTTATCACTCACTCGAATTTCTACATCAAAGACCCCATAACCAAGTCACTAAGGATTAAAGCGAATGAAACCTGTCTATCTCAAGCTGTTGTTTCGGTTAAAGAAGAAGCAGATGGTCATGCCATGTGGGCGAAGAACTTAATGAGCATTAGGACAAATGCAACAGGAGATGAAAAACCGAACAGAGAAATGGTATAAAATGATTGGCCTAAATAATTACCAACAGTGCTCTGTAAAAGGTTAAGTACCGCTGAAACGAGTTCAGATGAGGTTGCGACGTGTAATGCTGACCTCTGTATGTAACAGCAAAGGTGGTTGTGACACCACATCCTGTTTTAAACCTGGCTCACAACCAGATTTGTTTCAGGTCACTTTGTCACTTGTTTAGGTGACATTGTTCTGTGTTCATTAATCATTTTCAACACTAACGCAATGTATGATCTTATCAGACACGTAAAATGGAGCTCTTTTCATCAAAACAAATGAGAAGGATGACAATGATAAAGCCATTTAGGCTTTATTTAATCATAATAAACTCCATAATGTTTTGTAGATAACCCATCTGACATTCCACATTCCTTCTAAAGGAAATAATAAACTAATAAGATGTGTAATTACTGTATTTGTGCAACTATGTGGATTTATTGCATAACAGTTTTAATTAAAATGATTTCAGACGCATACATGCAATTTGTGCAAACAATGCTTATGAACACTGCTTATTGCCTCAGTTATTTGTTTGTTAGTCTAAAAATCTCTAAAAATGTTTGTGTCCTCTGAGGTAAACCCTCTCGGCAAGCCTTTTTATTTGAGGAAAAACGTCACAATCAGAGAGAGCCCTCAGTTTGAAAAGAAGCCTCTGCTTCTGTACGGCCATGCTGCTAAACAAAAGGCTGTGATTATGGCTGTCACAAAAGCGATTCTGAATTTATATTGTGTTGACTCAGCCTGAAGAGTCTAAAAATAGCTTGTCAACATCGGAGCAGACGGAGAAAGGAGACAGGCCTGTTGATATGGGGGAGAGTATGGGACTGAATTCATATCAACCTACAAATGAAGGGACAAAGCACAAGAACACAAAATACAGTCTGTGGAGCCAACCTTTGCTTTAAGGCGAAGTCGATCAATAGTATTTTCAGCTTCTGCGTACTTGGTAAGCAGTCTGTTATAGTCCTCCTGTAAGAATAAGAACCTTGGATTAATCTGCATGATTTCAAGTGTGTCATTATGTTCAGAATGTTAAGCTAACCATTTTTTATCCTGAAAAGTAGTATGCACCATGTTTAATACAGCTATAACCTACAACTTTTGCCAAAGCCTAGTGAACTAGTGCACACTGCAAGGGAAACCCACAATGCTATTCACTGATAATGTCCTATTTAATGTGAACAATGGACTATCAATGGAATATCAGTCAGGATTTAACATCTCAAAGTTAACTAAAAGTTAAGACATAAAACTGCATAGAAAAAAAAAGGAAGAAATGCATTTCAAAGATGATCAAACATCCGTATAGTGTGAACATGTCACAGCAATGTATTATATTATGCTTTAAAATTATTGTGATTGCATTCGGTTTCATATGCATACACATACACTACTGTTCAAAACTTTAGTTTCAGTAATAAAATATATATATATTCAAATAGAAAACAAATTGTAATAGTATTTTCACAATATTACTATTTTTACTCAAATAAATGCAGACTTTTACAAACATCTAAATGGGTCATGACATGGATTTATTTCCTTGAAGTTCACTTATGTTAAAGTTTTTTTGCACACACAAAAAAATAAAATTTCACAGAAAATTACTACAATTATTTTGAACCTTCTTTCTGACGCTCTGTCTGAAATTATCCATTTTAAGGGGTGGCTCTAGACTTTCATTCTGAACAGGGTGTTCACTCCTCTTTACGTACTTGTAGCTGCTGCACCAGTGTGCTGGCCTGCTGGGGGCAGCGGAACTCCTCTGGAACTGTACTGTGCAGACGCTTGTGGGTCCCACTGGTGGAGGGACTTACTGGAGACCCATCAGAGCTGCTCAATAGGACCTCTTTCACAATCTCAGCAGGGGATTTGAACACTACAGGAAGTTCTGGGAGTAAAGTTCTATCATGAGGAGGTCTACGGCTCTGAGGAGGTGTGTATCCGCTCTCTTTTGGGAAACGAACCCTCGGCTCCACTTTGGAGAAATCAGGTATGGGGTGACTCAGCTGTCCTTTCCTAAAAATAAAAACACAGCAATAATTAATACAAAAATAAAACTAAATTGGATCACATTATTGTAGCTTGTGAAAATGTTTTAAACTTTAGAAAACATGATAATGTACAAATTACATTTTCAAAGTTTATTTTAAATAAATACACATTTCATAAATGTATGTATATTTTTACTGACTTTTTTTAATATTTACAGAGAAACGTATATAATATGCTGGTAAATAAAAACATTTAATCTATTTAGGGGTCAACAAATCATGGGTCAAATTATTTTTCATATGAATTTGTGTTTGTCTATTTTTCATCTCACCTGATGTCATCTGAGGCTCTGTGGTTCTTCATTGCTGAAGATCGGTGAGGTGTCGGAGGTGGCGAGTGCTCTGAGGGGGAGACAATTGCTTTAGAAATGCACAGTGCTGAAATGGAAACCTGATCGTCACAGGAAGCAGGGTTTGTTTTTCTGGGAGAGGGCACTGGAGGCTGCAGGTTGTGGTTAGGACTATGTAAACGTCTTTCTGATTTTACTCCATTCGTACTATCTTGGTGCATTTTTCCCAGTCTGACTTTCATCACAGGGCTACTTGCTGAAGCTTGAGATGTGCCCTTGTGTTTAATCTCCCCCCCTTTTGATCTAACCGTGTGGTATGTTTTAGGGGCAAGACTCTGATAAGTGCTAAGCGATGACCTAATGTCTAGCTCTGGAAATGTCTCAGCTTCAATATCACAGTTATTCATCATTTCCTCAGAGAACAAATGGGGAAAACTGATGGGATCAGAAGTGTTTCTAAAGGAACAATGTGAGACTGGGAGATATTGCCCATCAGTTTCCTTGAGTTCCTCACAATCACTTTGGTCAGAAATCTCTGAGTCTCCTGATATTGGAATGTTTTGGGGGATCTCAGTCATTTTGTGACTGAAATCAAGGCTCTTCACCATTCCAACCATAGATGACATATCTTCTGTGGCAGCAAATGTTCGGTCCATGGATCTCTGAGCATCTTCACATGTGTCCTTCTTTTCGATCTCTTCATCCGTCATGTCTAACAGTGTTAATTTGTGCCTTTGGATTGTTGGGCTTTCTGTACTATTCTCATCAGCCCAATCTTCCAACAACACACTCTGATCATCATCAGTTCTGTGTTCTTCGTCTAAAAAAAGACAGAATGTGAAAGAAAACAGTTTAGACCATATAGACTTATATTATATTATATATATATATATATAAAATAAATACACAAACACAATTGCAATACTGTTCAAAAGTTTGTTGTCTGAAAGAGTTTTAAAATGTTTTTGAAATAAGTCTCTCGTTCACCAAAGCTGTATTTATTTGATCAAAAATAGTATTCTGAAATATTATTCCACTTTAAAATGGCCATTTTATCTATTTTAACATGTAATTTGTTTTTCTGTGAATACTGGAGCAATAACTGCTGAAAATTCAGATTTGGCATGAGTGTCACATGATTCTAGAGAAATCATTCTAAAATCAAAACAGTTCTTTTTGTTGTCACTGTTGGAAACAGTTGCTACTTAGTTTTTGTGTTTTTGTGTATTCATCAAAGTATTTAATGAATAGAAAGTGTTCAAGCAAACTTTCGAACTGTTGTGCAACTATGAACTATTTAACCCTTTTCACAAAATTAAAACAATTTTACTACACAATTACTATTTTTTCCACTATTAAACTCAGCTGCAGATGTTTAAATGAACTGAGCCCTTACGCAGCGATTCAGTGTGTAAGTCATCTCCAGTGGCCTGAGAGAGCGGCTCAGAGTCCAGCAGCTCACTCAGGTGATAGCTTATCACCTCTAGTGCAGGTGGAGGCCCATGCTCAGGCTCAGGGGTCTTTATGTCCCACAACAGCTCCTCTGCAATCTCTTCCTCTCCTCCCTGATTCAGAGAATAATGATATGATTATTAAACAGTTAAGCACCATTATTCAAGAAATAGGGCATATAAAAGGATGAGAAATGTTTCTAATTAAATGCATTTGTCCTCTGACAAGCGCTTTTAAGCTTAATGAGACTCTTCTGATAAAGAGTCCTGGTGAGCCTGCTCTAAATGACCAATAAATGGGCAGATATCAGTCAAACATGTCTGATGTCCCCACCTCCTGCTGCCCTTGACTCTCTGCCAGACCAATGATGCCATTCTCATCCATCTGCCTTTGGAAATCATCCTCATGTTCTTCATCCCAGCTGAAGTCGGACTCCTCTGAGCTCGAGGGAGAGGGGTACGCTGGGGCTGGTGTCCACAACAGAACTCCTGCAGTGGTACCACTTCTGCTCTGCTCCATTACCTTGCTCTTTATCGCTCTCTTTTATTCTACCTTGAGCTCCTGTACCACCCGCACCTCCTCCACATTGACACTGAGGTCTTCTCTCGTGACTGACCAATTACAAATGGTTTTATGAACAGGCTGCATAATGTCCACTCATAGGTCATCAAGGCGATTGAACAAAATCTGAAAAACACAAGTTTTTTGGGGGCATTTCTTTTAAATTATCATTGGAGGATTGATGTGCCACTTTTCATGCTGTAAAAATACAGCACATATACAGTAATTGAAAATATATGTAAATTGAAAAAAAAAAAAAAAAAATCAACATTTACTCACTCAACTTTGTTCTGTTGAATATAAAATAAGATATTTTGAAGAATGTTGGTAACCAAACAGTTGCTGGCATGAAAATAATACTATGGAAGTCAATGGGGTCCAGAAAATATCCTCTTTAGTGTGAAGAAAGTACAATTTGAGTAAACTATGACAGCTTATATTTTGGGGTGAACTATCCCTTTAAGAAAAAACACAAACTAATTTAATTATAAAAAAGATAAATATCCATTTAAGCTGAAGGAGAAAGAGGTGACTAAACAAAACCGTTCTCAGTGAACATACCCTTAAGCATCTGTGTAACTCCTTACAATAGTCTAATTAATGCTGTCATTCATGTACTGTAGCTCAGTGCTAATTGAGCATGATGAAAGACTACGCAAAGCCTGCAAACAGCTGCTCTCAAGTGCATCCACAAAACATCAGAGTAAATAATGTAGCTCTTCACCAGCATCATAAGCCCTGAAACACAGCAATAGAGCATAAACGTAAAATACTTTTCCACTAAAATCTGAAGTTGCAATAACCATCTGAAGTTGCATGCATATGAATTTATAACTGCCCTATCATTTTGGGCCAGGCTTGATTGATTGTTTTTAATAACAAAAAAAGTCCTATTGTTGGCAAATGTAAAGGCCTTTAATGACCGCATGCAAACTCACGCCTGTGCAATAGAGGGTGCAACTCAAACACCTTTCAGCTCTGGAGCCATTCTGTATCAAGTGCTACTCACAGCAGATTAAAATGATGTCCAGCTCCACCTCCCTTTACGTCTAGAGAGGAGGAGTTAAACATAAGTTCCACCCATTTGCTCTGCAGTGAGCAGCCTCTCTTCTGTATTGCAAAGGAAGAGGACGCAGAAGAAGAAAGTTCAACTTAAAAAAAGCAACAACAAAAAAAAACCCACAGATGCAGGGTACAGTTGTGGTCAGAATTATAGGCATCCCTGGTAAATATATGAACAAAGATGGCTGCAAAAATAAAATATAAATCTGCATTATCCTTTTGATCTTTCAATCAAACAATTGACAAAAATCTAAGTAAAACAATTGAAAGTCGGAGGAAGATTATGACCACAACTGTTTATCTAATTTCATTATTCGTATGGTTTAATTGGATCATTGAATGTCAGAAGCAAAATATATTGGTATTAAAGTGAGATTAATTACTTAAAGCATATTTGTGTAATTTAACATATTTAATTATGAGTGTGCAGCTCACTATTTTTCATTTATTTTGAGAAATACTGAATCTTTTTGTGTGCACATGAAACGTAAAAATAATAAAAATGTTTGCTTCACGTTCATATATATATATATATATATATATATATATATATATATATATATATAAAAATGTGAATAAATGTGAAGCAAACATTTTTATTACTTTTACTATGCCATTATTAATGGCCTTCAGGTCAAACAAATATTTTGTGTGTGTACCATATATATATATATATATATATATATATATATATATATATATATATATATATATATATATATATATATATATATATATATATATATATATATAAATATTGTGAATAAATGTGAAGCAAACATTTTTATTATTTTTAATATGCAACTATTAATGGCCTTCAGATCAAACAAATATTTAGTGTGTGTGTGTGTATACACACACATAAATACAACAATCTGGGGGACGAATGGTGTTCTTTAATCCCAAAAACAACCCACAACCTTCAGAGGCCCCTTGGTTGCCATGGTGACCAACAACAACAATCTCTGCCTTGCGCTGCCGGCCACACACATCCAAGCATCATTCTAATAACAGCCAATCAGCATTCAGCACACTGCTTCATGGCAAAGATAAATTCCCTCTGATCTAGAAGACAAACTGCTTTCATAAGAAAATCAGCGTTCCATTTTTCTAGACTAAATTTGGTTTGCAATCCTTTAAATTGAGACGTGTGTGTGTGTGTGTGTGTATATATATATAGCTGTGAAACGCATAGCTGTGACTACTTGTCATTTTTAAAATGAAAGCAAAGGCATTAGGTTTAAAATACGGACTAGCCATAACCTGAGAAACAGCAAAGTGACCTGGGGTCTCATTTATAAAGTGTGCGTCCGCACAAAACGGGACTGGAAACGTACGTACGCCAGTTTCCATGCAAAGGTCCATAAAAAACAAACTTGACGGGAGAATGTCCGCACCTTTAAGCAAACTTTGAGCCGGGCGTATGCACATTGTGGAAACAAAGGGAACTGGCGACACAGATGGTGAGGTTTTATAAATCTGAATATTTTTTGGCGTATACAATTTTTGGCTTTTGAGTGCACGCAGACTTTTAGTAGGGATCCTACGCACAGTTCTATAAATGAGACCCCTGAAAAGACAGTTTCTTCATTGACTACAAGAACAGAATATTCATGTCGTCATGTCCTGTGTGTAGCAGACCTATTTGTGTTGCTGAAACTTTTGTTTGTTGCAAGCAGATATTCCACAGAGACTCAGAAAGCGCAGCAAAGCTGTCAGCATCCTCCGCCAGCATGAACACAAACATGCTCGCCGAGGGAGTCTGCTAATCTCCCGAGTGCAGTGCATTCTGCAGCATACGGTAATTAACCGCTTGTCTAGATCCTCGCCATCCATTCAACGAGCCTACATATAGGCCTAGCTCATTCACTGTTACTGCACTTCATAGGCTCCATAACAGTGGCCCCACACACAGTGCTGAACAGGATTATTAAGACACTCTTACAGTGAGCCCTAAAGCTTCTTATGGGCCAAGAAGATCCACAGCATCTGAGGAAGAATACTTGTTTTGTGATCAGACAGGTCACATGAACAACATTAATGTCAATGAAACAAATGAAGCAAATCTTCTGGGTTGATTTAGCAGGTTTGGGATTATTTGATCATCACATCAGAACTATTGACACTACCTCATGTCATATGAACTACCATTAACTGTTTTTATAACAGTTACGGTAAAACGTTAATAGCATATCAAATATTTATATGTATCATTCATATTTCTGTCTGTGTAGTAACTAACAAAATTAATAAACATCCAGATTTTAAAAATACTATAGAGACAGACAGATAGAAACCTCCTACATCATGATATATATATATATATATATATATATATATATATATATATATATATGCATGCATACACACACACATACATACTGTAGAAAGTTCTTGTTTCTGTCTAGTTTTACAACTAACGAGCAGGAGGTCTAACCTGTTGATCAAGAGCAAAAGCCTCTAAAGGAGACTTTTCTGCTCTAAAACAGAAGCACTGCTTGTAAACACAAACCCTGTTCTTTGAGACATGCAATCTGTTATTATGGACTATAATTAACAAGCAAACTTCCACTGACTGTCGTGTTTTAACGGAGATTCCTTACCTTAAACACCTTAAAACCGCGCTCTTCGTATGAATACATGAACTTCAGACTGTTGCCTTGAGAACAGCACACAAACTAACACCACCAGCCCGTCCCTCCATCACCAAGCGACGAGGTAAACATGAATTTTCCCTCTGTTTCCCTCTGAAATTTCCTTTTCCTTTTGTTTTTGCTTTAGCTCGAGTGTGTCTCGCGCGAGCCAAACTCTTTAAAACTCACTCCACGCGACTAGTTTTATTTCACTTCATACATTAGAAATTGTACAATACGAAAATGGCAAGGTTTCTCTATTCTGGTTTGGAAAACTTTATCTTTACTTCCATTAAAAATCCCAACAAGCTACAACAAAGACGGAGGATTAATTAATTATGGAGCTTTACAACTAAGAAGAGCGAGACGTTGATTTGAGGGCGGGGCTTCGTCGTCAAAGTCAACAGAACGCTGCACTGGGGTTTTTGATTGGCTCAACGGGAAAGAGGGCGTGGTTTAAAAGACCCAGATGATTCATATGTTCAGAGCCATAGAGATGGCTCACATATAACCAAATTTTTCTCTTTAAATTTACGCTGTTGAACCTATGAGATAGTCTCTTTATTTGGGATATCCTCATGTAACCGTACACCGACAGTGCAAAAAAAACTTACTTTTATAGTCAACTTAATGCAAAACGTTTGTTGTAATACCATTATCAGCCACGTGGTGGCGCCGCATAACGGCTGTCAGTGGAGGAAATATTGCCACACATTCTAAACATGTAATCTGGTTACAGTATTATTGGAGTATCAGTGAAAGAATATAGTAAACATAGACTGTAGTTCTATACAACAAAGTACCATATTATAACCCCCCACTGGTTCCATAATAAACAAATAAACACAAACACATGCTAGACAAAACATAGAGACCTTTATGCAAAATAATGCCTGCAATCAATTATTTCCTCATGTTTTATTCATCCAGCCATATACACTATATGGTTAATGGGCTTTCTATTTGCATTATAAACCTCTATCTATTGTTTTCTTCCTGTAGTTTGACTCCTAATGAATGAGAAACCACAAGATGCCTCCTGTTTGAAGATAACTAACCACTCCAGATAATCATGCGTTTGTGAGTGTATGAATTGGTTTGATCAAATGAGTTTCAAAGCACGCTACTAGGGAATTACTTCATATTTTAGTGAGAAGTGAGGGCCTATTAATTTTACATTATCTCACTGACTATAGTTAATGAGATTTGTACCTGCCACAAAGCACACGGAATTGTGGTGAGATGAAGAATGGAGAGACAACAGGGTTATTTTTCTTTCTTTTTTCCTGCACTTTATCTTTATTGGAAAATAAAACACACTTTCTGTATAAATACCATGGCTGTGTAGTTTTTCTTTTTTAGACTACACAAGAGGCAAGCAGACAAAGGAAAGGCAGCGGTTTGTTCAGGTAAAACAACTGTAAAAGGAATGAAATAATAGAAGAATAAAATGACTAAACATGTGGTTCTGGAAGAATGAGGTTTCAGTATAATGTGTCGATAATAATAAGTCCTTCTCAGGGAATTATTTTGAATGCTGGTCAAGTATAGAAAACTCAAGCAGAAATTTCTCTCAAATGCAGTCAGTCACAAGTTACAACATCAGCAGATATTAGCAAGATAAAGGGTCTCAGACTTGAGGGGTCTTCTTCACTTCAGACTGCTAAGACTCCTAGACATGTCACTTATGAATCAATAAATGTAGTTTTGAAACGTCATCTAAACCTGTATTTGGCACTCTTTACAAATACATTTCACTTTAGAGTCTCATGTCTTTTTAAATGCATATTATCTATTATGTCTTTCATCAATTGCAATTTGGCCTGTCCCACCTCAAAGGTATTAAAACAGAATTAAAAACAGAATTAATCATTTTAACATGTTCAACCAATTCATTGCTATTTATACATAAAAAAAATCATACATTTATAATTTTCCTGTCTTGCCACTTGCAACGGCAAGGTTATGGGTTTGATTCCCAGGGAAAGCAGGAATTTAATAGAATATCAATGTGCACCTTGAGTGCAATGTAAGTCGCTTTGGATAAAAGCGTTTGCCAAAATGAACAAAACGTTTTTTTTTTAGCTGTTTATCTTGTTCACAAATCTGCTACTTAAATCTAATAAATATGTTGAGTCGACTGTATTCATCAAGCTCAACTTTCAAGTTAATATCATTTTATTAATAATATTTTGTTCCATACTAGCATGGCTAAGTCTGCAATGCTGTTAATAATTCTGGTGTGTTATTATAATTTTTTCATTTGATCATTAATTTAATAAATTTCATGTTCATTGGTGGAAATTCATGTACTCGAGGTTTAAAACTGTATGGTTGTTAACAGTTTCTAATTTATATACTATTTATTGAATTTTTAAAAATTAAATTTTATTAGAATATTTCGTTTCAACAATTTTATGTGCTTTTGTTAGTTTTAATTAACTTAAACGTGAAGTTTTTAATCTAATATTTTTTTCACCTTTATTTTAATTACTCTTTGAAGATTTGAAGTCTTCATTAATGATAAGACTGTACTTTTACAGTTACCAAATTTGAACAAGGGTACAAAAACGGCAAACCTCATTGAAAATGGACAGAAAATATAAAAGCTTGACTGGAGTTGGCAATCAACGAAAAAGCATCAATTATTTTTCGAAGACTTTGAGGCCGAAACTACAACATGTAATCTTGATTCTGTAAATCTGTTTGAGGACTTGTGAGTATGTGTATATGTACCGGTAGGTCGGTACGGCAAGACATTGTTTTGTTCTTTGATCTGTGTTCCCAACCACCAATGAAAAAACACAGCAGCTCCACACATGCGCTACAAAGGACTGATCTCCATTTGAAGAGCTTCTTCGGTGGAATGAGATGCTGCTACAAAGACCCCCCTCTCTCTCTCTCTCTCTCTCTCTCTCTTCTCAGATGACTTTCATACCGACACCTTTGTGCATTCCGGACTTTGCCGTGAACGTTCTCCGTGGGATGAGCACTGAAGCAGCGCTTTGACAAAAGAGTACATGTCATTCCTAATGCTGTCAGACAGGTGTGTGCAGAACTGAGATTTCAAGCAAGAAGATTTCACTGTATAAATGCTTGACTGCATTCAGATGACTTATTCGAGTGCACATATACCCAACCGCGGGAAGTAAAAGAGATGAGGATAAAATGAATATGCAACAAGCAAAACAAACAAGAGATAAAGTCAGAGCAGCAAATCCATTAGGTGTGTTAGACGCAACACTTAGTTGGTAGTCGTTCTGAATGTCATTCCTCTGAGCACCTCGGCTACACAAAGGAAAACATTTCAAGATTATATCTTTCTTTTAATACAAATACTTTACCTAAAATATATAGATATACCATATATACACTGTTCAAATGTCTGAATCTAACAAGCAACACACTGTGTGAGGGTTTGTAATGGATGGTGGGTTATACGATCATAGTGGGCTGTCACATTAGAGAAGGTGGGCAAGTGGGAACAAGCAGTACTGTGCTTGCACATATATATTTCAATGTATGTATACTATATATATATATATATATATATATATATATATATATATATATATAAATATATATAGTCAATATTTCAAAGCTTCAAATAGATAAAGCGCTCTCTCTCTCACACACACATATATACACACACACACACACATACCTTGGCTCTGTGGGACTGTTTCACACTCTGCCTCTGCATTCAAAGCCAGACACACACACTCACACACATTACAATAACACCATTTCTCAATTTCCTCTCCCACTTGTTCCCTCTTATATAATATGACTGACACATTGTTGCTTTGTGTCGCCACATCTTTCCAGTCTGATCATTTTTTCTCTTAATGCATCAGTCAGATGCCTCGCAAAAGATCTAAACTTTTCATTAGTTTCGAAGGCTGGTCGTCTCTGATTGCAATGTCAAGTTCCTGCTTCGCCTCTTATAACTGGATAAAGGGTCTCCTCATATTCTCGCTCCATCTAAATAAATCTAAAGGGATTTTTCTTTCAGAGACACTTCACAATGCCGGCGCGTTGTCAAAGGCTCTTCCCAAAACCTAGTGAGCTGCCTTGCTTTCTGTGGCCTATATAGGATGCATCCTAACTAAAACTTAAAGGGAAAGTTTCTCCAAAAATGTAAATTGTGTTATAATTTCCTTACTCTCAAGATAGTATTTTTTCTCCCTCCATACTATGGAAGTCAGTGGAGTCTTTCGACTGTTTGCTTACCAATTTTTGTGGATGAACTCTCGTTTTAAATGATCTTGAGTGTTCTATGTAGACACAAAATCAAATAGCATGCATAGAGTGAATAGGAGAGGGTTAAAAAAATTGCCATGAGAATGTTGCCTGATTTGCTTAATGCTTTCAAGCAATACTGATTTTGGTTTAAAAATAAAAAACGTCTTGCTTTGTCCAACATTCTTATTGCTTTGTGCATCTCATTGTACGCTAATATTGCCTTCTATATGAAGGATAACTCAAGTTTTTTCTACTTGCCTTGCTGACGTTTTCACTGGCCCCAACACAATTTTAAAGAAAAAAAATATTTATGTGTATAATATTATATATTTAATTTTATAATTTATTTACAAATAAATTTACATTCAATGTTGCATTTAAAATAATTTTTTTATATTTTCATATTTTAATTATTATAATAAAAGATTAAATATATTATTTATTTTACTATATATGAATTTCTTCACAGAAAATGGCAATAATAGCTAGAAACTATATGCTTCAAATAGTTATGTAGGAAATGCTAAAACAACCATGAAAATAATGATACTATTCAAAAGTTTGGTAAAAAACAAAAACAAATTATTCAGAGAATGCAAGAATGCATTAAATTGATCAGAAGTGACAATAAAGATTACAACATTTTTGGATTTCAAATAAATTATATTCTTTTGAACTTTCTATTCACCAACAAATCCTGAAAAATGCTTTCCATTAAAAATATTAAGCAGCTCAACTGTTTTCAACATTGATAATAAGATGAAATATTTCTTGAGCAGCAAATCAGCATATTAGAACGATTTCTGAAGGATCATGAAAACTGGATTAATGATTCTGAAAATTCAGCTCTGCCATCACAGCAATAAATTACAATTTAAAATGTATTAATTAATATAGTTATTTTAGAATGTAATAATATTTTACAAAATTACAGTTTTTTACTCTACCTTTGATCAAATAATTGCAGCCTTAGTGAGCATAGGAGACTTCTTTTGCAAATTTTTGAATGGAATGGGACAGTGAGCAATCCTTATTGATGAGCTGTGATGCATGAGTTTCGGCCTTAAAATATGGTCAAAATAAGCTCTTCTCTTCACATCAGAAGTGCCTATGCTCTCTTAAAACACAGTCTATATAGGCAGCTCACTAGGTATATGAACTGAGTAGCTGTCTCTAAAGACTCCAGCATTTCTGTCCTAATGACTGATTGCCATGGTTTAGTAATTACTGCATGACGAAAAAAAAAACTGCAAACCAGCACAAACAATAATCAAATACTGAAACCAGCTGACAAGTGAAAAAAGGCAGATGACAGATGTTTAAGCAGTTCTGCTCACAGCAAATTGTAGTGAGAAGCACTTAAGTTCGATTTTCTATAGAGTTAGTCACTATTTACTAGAATCAGTAGTTATGTCCACCTCTTAAACTTTACACATACATTTTAAACACATTTGATCCATTTGCACATATTTCTTATAAAATAGCTATGACTTAAAAAAAACGATGATTTCCATGACACGTTCACACAGACTCTCACACTTGGACATGATGTCATATTATGATTCATGTATCATAAACACTACACTGATCCAAGCTTGATGAAGAGTCTCTTGCAATATTGCGGTCAGGTGACCACATTTTTACTATAGAAACTCAAAGAATAAGCAAATTGAAAAGATAGTCCAATCATCCAAAACAAACCGGCCAGAACAGACTGAACTGTTGCTCTATCCAGGCATTTGCCATTGGAAAGGTCAACATGGGGTTGGCCTTTCAAACAGTGACTGGTTTCAAACCATCACAGAAGAGGATGAGCTGAAGTGTACCATGTAACACGATTCTGGGCGTTAATCATGGTCGTGGTATGTGCCAGTGCTTTTTATTCTATTTCCGCAGTCAACATCATGGGTACTCGTCCGGTCCTATAGAGCCACATTGAACTCTGTGATCAAGAAGTCAATGTAGTCCTTCTCTTTGGTTTTAAAGGACTCCGCAATGAGACGTGCAGCTTCCCGATGTTCCTTTCCTCTGAGTGACACACCATTCACCTCTAGGATTACCTGACCCACCTTTAGCTGTCCACAGTTATGAGCTGAACCACCTCTCTGTGGGAAAGAGAATGAGAAATAGTTTGAGAAACATTCATTTAACACAATATGACAGAAGGAAAAGTTGGTTGTCAGTCAGTCTAATTTAGTTCAAAATAGGGTAACAGTCCCACACATACACACACATTTTGGTGTGGCTGGTAGTTAGATTAGATTTGGCTTTGAATAGGAAGTAAAAAGTTTAGGTTGAATATGTACGGCATTTGTTTGAGCATTTCAACTGGGAAATTAAAGAAGGATGTAATCAGTGGAGTTAAAAATTAAACTACTATATCAATTCATCACTGAGGGATCCCAGGTGGATAATTTGCTGGAAACCAAATTCTTAAACATTTAAGAACTTTTCAAACATTTTTCAACTCTGAAATTAACCTGTTTATACAGTAAGTATAGTCTCATAAATTCAGACTTGCTCTCTGGTCAATCTGGTCAAGAAATACTTAAAAACACTGCAAAACCACAAACAACTTAATGTGACTTTTAAAAGGGATCGGTGTTGCTATTGTTAACTAAAATTAAAATGTCACTATTTCATTTGATAAAACTATTGTCATAAGTTTGGTTTTGAGGGAATTATGAGCAAATTATATTACTTGTGTACAGTACAAAGTACTTTTCAAAATAATAACACAAATAATAATGATTTTAAGGAAATCCACGTTTTAATCTTCAATAGCAGGGGTGTCAAACTCAATTGCACCGGAAGCCAAAATCCAAAACACATTTTAGGTTGCGGGCAGATTGTTGACGGGACGGGGGGGAGGATGGGGCGAGGCATCATAAGCGAGGGAGCGAGGCATCATAAGCCACTTCCTGGTTAATACAGGAAGTGTTCAGCGAGGCAGCTGGAGCGCGGGCCAGCTCGCGGGCCATTAATAAAATGATCGCGCGGGCCAAATATAATTATTTGGGCCAGAGTTTGACAAGTTTAAGTTTAGGTTTTTCATGCATTCTTTTGATTACTATGTTTTTGATAATACATTTGTATTAAATCATAACCCAAAGGAGCCAGAAAAAAAAATTTGGGAGCATTGGGAGAAATGCATTACTGTAATTTAATAACTTTTCTCTTAAAAAATTTAAATAAAGGATTACTCTTTTTTTTTCAGTTACAGATAATTCTAAGACTTCATAGACTATAGAACAATGCTAAGTAAAACAATAATGGATTTAAGATCAATATTAATAATAAAAAAATAAAATGCGGAATTTTTGGAAAAATAAACAGAATTTGATTTTAATCCTTTGACTAAACGTACTGATCATGAGTCAACCTGCTTCAGAGTGTGACATCACTTACGCAACAGGAAGTAGTAAACTAATGGAGGCTAAAATGTCAGCCACTTAGATCTCACCAGCACCCGTCTTCTTTCATTCAATGCCTGATATTGATCGAAACAAAAGAGCACCACATTATCTAATCCACGGCCGCTTTTGTTGTTGGATTTTCATTATAACACTGATGAACCGCCTGCAGTCGGGGGAATTAAAACCCACTCATTTCTCTCCTCTCCAGACACACTTTCTACGTCTCTTAACTGCTTTCAATTACTTCCTTTCTTTCGAGCTTACTTTCACCATCTCTTATATTCCTTTTTTTTGTCTCTCCAGTTCTCCAGTCCCTGCTCTTCATATCTCGTTCTTTTATTAAGGAGGAGCTGATTTGCTGCTAAATCAATGGTAATCAGTGGCACTGCTATTTCAGATTCGTCTCTCACAGCCAAAGTCGCCCCCTCCTTAGAACACACATCATTTCCTTTCAAGCACGGGTGGACACAGAAACACAGAGAGCCTTTCACATATCATCAACTCGGTCTTACAGATTGCACACCTAACCGCATTCCCACAAGCCTGTTCAACAAAGTGCTTGAGATTTTTAGTAAAAGAAAATACAGAATCAGGAATAGTCTGCTGTCACAACGGCGTCAAACATCAACACCTACTTCCTCCTCTACACTGGAGGTTCATGTACTGCTGCTCTTCTGCGCTCATTATTTAACTCACTTATAGACCTTTATACGACTGACGGCGTGTGCTCATGATTGGGGCTCTGTCATTGTCTCAGGCTCTGTAGCAGAGGGTTTTGAAATTGTAAAACCTGGCAGCAGCTACAATACGAAGAACCACAGGGTTCAGATTCAGCTTTAAAAACACATGGTACTTACCCATACAAAAACCATTGCTATGTTCCTAGGATGCTTGTCAAGGTGCAATCCTGTTGCTATGTGAATTTTAAATGTTAATGTGGTTGCTAAGGTTTTCTGGATGGTTGCTTACGAACCCTAGTCAAAAAAGCCCACCGGCAAGATTCTATTATATTCTGATTCCTAGATGTACTTGCTCTCATTTTACCATCCAGGTGACAATGAAATGAAAAGTAATAGCTCAAGCTCACAATCTGAGATGTCGTTCATGTTTGTAGCACAAACGGTGCGAGATTAAAGGGTTGGTTCACCCAAAAATGAAATTTACGTCTGTCATTTCTTCTCACCCTCATGTCGTTCCAAACCCGAAAGACTATCTTTGGAAAACAAATTAAGATATTTTTTGTTCCTCCATTGACAGTCTACTAAACTATCACTTTGACGCTTGAAAATGTTCATAAAGAGGTCATAACAATAATCCATACGAATCGAGAGGTGTAGTCCAAATTTTCTAAATAGACTTGAATGCTTTATATGATGAACAGATTGAATTTTGACTTTTATTCACATAGAAACATTCATAAACTCACACATCACTTGTGATAAATGGAAGGAAGAATGTTTGCTTGATGTGCAAGAAACCAATGAAGTTCCTTCTCGTGTTACGCAGCACGTTTGAGCTTCCGCAAGAACCAATGAGGTTTGTTCGCGCACATCAAACAAGTACGGTTGAGCTTCTGTTTATGTTCGCTGATTAATGTAGGAAAAAAAACTAAATGAAATCTGATTTACATATAAAGTGTTCAAGTCTCTTCAGAAAATTTGGACTAAACCGCTCACCATTTGGAATGACACGATGGTGAGTAATTAATGACAGAATTTTCATTTTGGGGTGAACTATCCCTTTATGTATATACTTAAAATTACTTAAAAGTTTTACTTAAATTATATTCACTCAAATATGAGTAACATAATAAAAGCCATTTTACTTTGTATGCAGTGGGCCTTCTCACAGGAGCTACTATGCTGAGATCACATGATCAACCAAATACTACCTACTTTACCCCAGTATCCCCTCGTATTATTTGAGATCTTTGCTCAAGGAGTAAACTAAACACAGCTGACAAAAAGTGCATTTCTTTAATTCCACTGATATCATCTGAACATTTCTGCATAAGGCTGTCAGTATAGAGACGAAATAGATTGAATATATATATATATATATATATATATTCAATCTATTTCTATTTATATATATACACACATATGATATTATTCTACTCCTCAAATGATTCTGTATCCCAGTTTCCACACAAACATTCTGTAATAATAATAAATGTTTCTTGAGCACAAAATGATTTCTGAAGGATCATGTGACTCTGAAGACGGGAGTAATGATTCTGTAAGTTCAGCTTTACCACATTACCACATTCAAACACATTAAAAACTCTCACTGACTCATTTTCAGAATGTTTACACAAATCTTGTTTTCTTTAATATTAAAGTCCCCCTGTGGTTAAAATCAAGTTTTTAATGTTGCCTTTATGTCTATGTGGTGATTTTAATATGCTTTAAGTTTTACATTTACATTTATGCACTGTCAGGCACTTTTATCCAGGGCGACTTACATTGCATTCAAGATGCACATTGAAATTTTAATCAGTTCTTGCTTTCCCTGGGAAGGATAAACCATGTGCAATTCATAACTCGAGACCATTGCTGAGTATTTTCTCTTTAAAAGACAAATGCGATTTGAAATCACAAACTACCTTTTAACCAGTCATGTCATCACGACATGTCACCTCACATTACATTCATATTTATGAACATATTAAAACAATCAACACAAGCCCGGTCACATTCACAACTCTGTACGTGTGTGTATTTGCAGTTTTCTCTGCTGAAAGAGGTGAGGGGGCTTGTGATACTTAGCGACCCTAAACTGTATATTATTTCATATGATATATAAGCCTGTACGGGCCACTCACTTGTATGGTAACGATGCGTGGGAGGGGCTGACGTGTGTTTGCCCCGCCTTCTATTGCAATGCCCAGAGTGCTGGCGCTTTTTGCCACTCTCACTAGAGAGGAGGTCGGCTCCAACAGACCCGGCTGCAAGGTAGATTTAGAGACAGATTAGAGGCAGGACGGGAAAGATGGAGAGAGAGGGAGAGAGATAGAAGAGAGACAGGAAAGTAGCAAATCAAAGAGAGGGAGAGAGAATGAAAGAGAACAGAGATAGGAAGCAGAAGACACATTTGGCTTTGATGATAGACATTGCTTTGTGTCTGACGGCCTAAAATAAGGCCACAGAAAGAGGCTTATGCCCAACCGCAATGTCCTCAGATAGCACTGTTAGTTCAATCTACGAGAACAACAACGCAGGTCATGCGTAAGAAAAGCCGAGAAGCATATAGCTAAAGGACGGCCAAAAGGAAGACGGACGTGCCTTGACTCAGCACACTGAGATTGGTTTTTCAGAGAGCTGTTGGATCAGTGATATGAGATGAGATGAAGTGGATGAGTCAACAAAGAAAGAACAGAAAAACTAAAGAAAATGTATGCACCAAAAGAAGAAAAGTGAAAATTAATTGTTAAAAGTCAAGCACGCTCAGTCACAGGGAGGAGGGGGGGGGGACAGATTTACATCACTGCACTCTTCTGTGTACACTTTCACTCTCATTCACACTTTTAATACCATCCCTCTGTCACTGTCATTATCTCTCACACATCTATCCATCCCTCTCTCACACACACTCTCTCTCTCTCTCTCTCTCTCTCGGTCTCACCGGTTTGGCAGATGTTTCTCCTCCCCTGTGCCCATCCCGCGGGGCTCTGGTGCGGGCAGGACGTGGGCTGCTATCCTTACTAAGACGTCCAGATTCAGCAATATCCACACCGCTGTCCTCGCTGAGGGTCTGTCCGCTGTCTGAGAGCTGGGATAATGTTCCTCCTACAAGAAGACAGTGACAATAAACACGTTTAGATGCAGTTAGAATCGAGCCAAAGTTAGTAGTTGAGCCGTAGTCTCCATCTGTTCATCCAAAAATCCATGACAACACTTAATGGAATATTTAAAGGACAGCTTCAAATGTGTACAGCGCCAAGGCCCGATTTAATTGAGTAACAATCACATTATCTATGTCTGTTAGTCGAACACTGCAAAACCCACACTTAAGTATGAATACACTACACCACACTGCCCAGATTTTTAGCTAGATTTGCAGTCTGGAGGTGTTGGATTTGAGATGACAGATTTCATAGAATATTTGTGTATGATAGGCATAATCTCGAGTCTTTAGCTTCAGGCTATGATTCCATAATATTGGAGGATATCAATAATGTTTTTTAGCTGATTTTAGCACAAATACGCTGCATCCAAAATCACATACCTTCTGAGAAGGTACTTTGCAACCGTTAAAAAAGTATGTGCTTTATCGTATGAATATGGGTAGTATAAATTAAATTCAGACGTACTAAATCTGCCATTTTGTTACTGTCAAGTGACCTACCAGCATCAGTTGTCATCCTCTCCTGTGGTCTCATGGGATAGTAAACTGTCCATCAAATGCATACTTCAGAATCTTAGCAGACATACCAGGACTTGTCGCCTGTATCCCAATTCACCTACTTATACTCTGCCTTAAAAGTATGTACTGTTTTTGTTAAGAAAAAGCACATATTTTTGAGTGTGTAGCAGAAGAGTAGGCAAACTTTGTGACAAACTACTTCATCATAACTGTGTCTTTAATGGACAGCTCTGTCGATTTATTACATGCATCCTGTCACAGTTTAAACTGCTCTGTTAATAATTTTGTCACCGTTAATATTCACATTCAATTTAATTTAATTTCTTACGCTTTCGGACAGAGAAACTTAGTATCACAATCTGCCAGTCATGGGTCTTTCACGTGGAGAACTCTTCTCATGTTTTTCAATTAGCATAATGATGCATTTAAAAGTTAATTATAAAACGTATCCTTAAAAAATGCTTACAATGCTGTTGCAGGTGAAATATCTTTTCGCCAGGTTTACATTTACATTTATTCATTTAGCAGACGCTTTTATCTAAAGCGACTTACAATTTGAGGAATACAGGTTAGTTAATGACTAATGATTAATCATTCTTTAACTAAACTCGGACTTGCATTCTTTAACTCGGACTTGCACACCCATCATGTTTGTAGTTTTTTTTTAAACACCTTTATCCATGTTTGTAGTTCTAATCAAATCCTCTTCCAAAGTGCATTGGGTTGTAGACATTATTAGCCGTTGGAGTGTGTATGGACATGCACTTCGGGAAAGGAGACCATCCAGGTATTTTTGTAATACTCATTTCAACATACTATGATTTGGGATGCACTAACTATTTAGGACAGATAGTATGTGAATTGGGACACAGCATATGTATTAAGGCATGCTGCTCTTTTTATGTACTGTTTTTCACATACTACATACAGTAGTAGGGAATTATTCTTTTTCAGACACAGCGATAATGTTTTTATTTGTCATGCATCACCTAGCAATGAAGCATATGATTCTGCATTAATTTGCTCTGTTAGGCAAACCGCATTTATAAAGTCAGAAAGTGGAAGATGTAAGATAGTGTACTCTGTAAAACAAATTTATATAGTGTATTTCAGCCATTATGACATGACATTTTAAACAAATTGCTGCTTTAGTTAGACATACATTAGACTTTTAAAGTGAATTTAAAGACAAATAATTTCAAACAGGTGAAGTCATAATCTGCCAAATGTTAAGAACTTTAACAATCATAAAAATGTTTTTTTTAAAGAACTAAGTATATGTAAACTTTTAAACTGTTTTTTTTTTAAATAAGCACACACAATTGTGTCTTCTTAAATTACATAATAAATATAAACAGTATATTTCAAAAGAAAACAAATATGCAATCTACTCCACTTTACTATACTCTTGCAGACTTAAAGTTTGAGTTTAATACATTTCAATGTATTATTGGTCTCATGTCTTCAAATTATATGAATTTTCAGAGTTTGAAACTTTGGAATGCAGTGAAATTTGCATAAAATTGTATGCAAATGAACGGAAATGTAGTGTGATTACCCCTTTATTCTGGGCCGCACAACAAAAAAGTTTTTTATGATCCCATATATTGTGAAATTTAACATCATAGATGGTATGACGACAACTGTAGCTCTCCCAAAAATAACATATCTTTTTTTTTTCTCCAAACCCATATATTTGTTATTTTCTACATGTAACACATAAGGAAAGTGAGTCCCTTTTTTAATTTTAATATCTGGCTGATCTGTTCCTTTAAAATAAAAACTTTTGACCATTGAGGATAATGAATTTTTAGCCATTGAACGAGAAAAAATAACCAAACTAAATAGAAATCAACAGCTGGTTAATGACATAAAAAATCTGCAGCTGCCCCACAAGGCATCAAATCGGTCCTGTCTTACCTCGTGCTTGTGGCAACGGCCGCACCTCGTTCACATCAGGTTCTGCGTTGGGCCTGTGCACCTCCACCATGACAAAATGCTGATTGGATGCAGGGGATGAAGGGGCAGGCTTATCTGGGCAGGGGGGCGGAGGAGGAGGCGGCCCAGGTGGTGCAGGTACATTAGGGGCGGGTGGAGGATTCGTAGATGAGGAATGGACAGCAGGCTTCACCTTACTAGGAGACTGGACCCGAGGGAACGGTCCGAAAGGGTGCTGGCTCACGACTGAGAGCTGAGGCGCTGGGATGTCTATTTTAAGGGTGTTAGGAGGAGATATGTGAGGTTTGGGTGTTTTTGGATGCTTGGGTTCTTTGGTATGAGAACGAGAAGGGGCGGTGAAGTACAAGCCCGACTGGGAGGAGCTGGAAGAGGGCCGTTTACTAAGTGTGGATTTTCGACTGGGACGGTGTTGAAGCCCTGGGGGAGGAGGAGGTTTAAAGGGAGGAGGGGAATCTGAGTTGGAATGAACCTCATCCTAGGATGAAAGAGGAGCTCGTTAGTAATGCCATATTTCAAAGAAGACCAATAAAACATTCCGTATTCCATAACACTATCATCGCAACTTACAATGCACCATATTCATATACACCATACACACACATAAAACATAGGACAATTACCCACAAACAGTTGCTTTGAGGACAAGAACAAGTTCTCTCAGAACAAACGGTTCATTCAGACCAAGAGGCAAAGCAAGAAGAACAAAACAAAGAAAAAACTGAAAATGAAGAAACTAAGGCTGAACAGGGTGAGCAGAAGCCAGATGAATGAGGTGTCAGTGCCATCAGAAAGAAATCAAAACAAAATGTGAGTCATCTGGGTGGGTTTTATGTCAGCCTGAACGTTCTTTAGAGTTGTTACTTTCGCACGCTTCTGACTTGTTGCTGTCTAGAGCTGTGGTTGGTGCTCCATCAGTTTACCAATAGGAAACTCTCTGAGAAAGACCCCAATCTTCCTCTGCCATCTCTCTCATAACGAGTAGCCATCATCTCCTCTATTTCTCTCTTTCACTCTCTCCTTCAAACAACCATCAGCTGTCAGAGTAGCCAAGCCTTTAGAACTGAAGATAGGGCTGGGTGGCATGACAGTATAAAATGTGTCAACCGGTAGAGATATATTTTTATTGTTTTGCTATATTGTGGTACAGTAGATTATCTTCACAGTGACAACAAACAGAGTAATGTGAAAATAAAGATTAGGACTGGAAGATTAATCATTCTGGTGCATGAAAAGCACAGTTTTGTTTAAATAATCCTAGTGGGAATTATTGACACTCCTAGTAAATATAACAAAAAAGCCTGTGAAAATAAAATAATCATTTTGACCTATTATTAAAAAAAAACACACACACACACACACAAAAAACACCTGGACGCCTGACAAGAGATCATAGGCCAATCCTCCATACAGAATCTCTCCAGAGCCTTTAAGTTGTCAAGTCCATGTTGCTACACTCTCCTCTTCAGTTTTCTATTGGGTTCAGGTCAGAGACGAACGAACCCATGTTTGTTTTGGACTGTCCTGATGGAAGATCAAACCCTGGCCCATTATAAGTGTCCCAGTATTGTCACACCTGGGTCCCTTCTATGTATCTTCTAGGTCCTTCACACTCCTGTCCGTGTCTAATCACTTACCTAAGTCATGTCAGCTGTTTCCTATCCCGTGTTTGTTATAAATACCCTCCTGTGGTCACATGTCTTTGTCAGTCGTTGACGTTATGTCATGTGTGGATGCCGTCTCTCTGTGTTCCTGGTTATCTCCATGTTTTGCACTATGAGTGCCGTTTCGTTTTGTATTTAAAGTATTTTGGTTTCGGTTTTCAAATAAAGAAAGAAATTTTTCTAATTTTCATTTGGAACCTGTTCTCCTCGTCCTTCCTCTCTGCATCGCACACGTCCCAAAGTGTAACAATAAGATTTCTGGCAGAGGCAGTCAAGTTTGGATTTTTTTTAATCTATTGGTATTTGCTAGAATCCATGATGCCATCTATCTGAACATGATGTCCTGGACCTCCAGCAGAAAACTAGGCTCACAGCATTAAAGATCCAGCAGCATATTTAATCATCAAATGGGATAGGACTACTTTTTATCCCTGTGTGCACCAGACCCATCTTGTGGGTTTACTGCCTAAAAGATTTTTTTTCCCCCTCGTTTGAAGCTCCAGGAGTTTCTTTTTGGATAACAGCAGAGGATTTTTCTTGAAACCCTCCCAAACAACTTGTGTTTATTTTTTTTGTGACTCCAAAACGCAACCATTTTCTGCAATTTTCCAGCTTATCTGATCCTTAGAGAGACATTTTCCATTTGAACTATCCTCCTATCCTGAAGTATCCTCCAATGTGCATTAAGACAATATGCTAAATGAACAAAATAGACACGTCCTATTTTCTTATAGCCACGTTCTTTTTTGTGAAGCTCATCATTTTTTGATTTTTGAATTTTGATGATTAAGGAAATTTGGCCTTTTTGTTACCTCATACACTTAATTTCATATTTCTAGTCACAATGGTGTGCGAAAAATTGTAAATATGAAGGGGAATATACTTTCTAAAAAAAGTGATTTCCCCTCACATTCATTAGTTTTACTTCAATAAAAGGTTAGATTTGTGTGATTTTAGAACGAAAGATAAAAAGAATAAACAATGCAGTTTTATTTTCACAGCCTTCTTTGATCCTATTTACCAAGGGTGCCAGTATATATTTATGTGTGTGTGTGCACATAAAATTATTTGAATTAGTCTACTGTGACATTAAATTTTGTTCACACCACCCACCTCTATGTTGACAGTTTTAATAACTGAGTTTCATACAAAAATCATCATCACACTGGTCAAAATCTGTCCCTGGACATTTTCAAGATGTTCAATGCCAGTTCTCACAATCTCGTCCATTCCGCACCTCGCCAGACTACAACACTCCTTTTTCTCTCTGTTCTCCCTCTTTTATCTTTCCTGTTCACCTCAAACTGAAGGGCTTACCAGAGAGATGTCTGGCAGGGCATTGCTACGCTCGAGAGACTGTTCCCCGTTGTTCTCTGCCACACCGTCATTCTGGGAGAGAGAAAAACAAAAAAGAGAAAACGAGAACAAGAGACTATAAACAAATGACAAAACACAGCTGTGTGTTTATCCTCTAAACAAATGTTCGATTCAAATTGCATTTTGTTGAGGGCCCATTTCACAGAGCGGCATCAAAACAATTGCATTTACAGTCCTACATTTCAATCTCACATCCAGTCTAAACTCTCGTCTCTCGAACGAACACATACCGCACAGAGAGCAAGAAAGACCCTGATTGGTTGCAAGAAGACAGAGGTGATTTCATGACTTTGTGGTTCATTTTTGGTGATTTGTGATTCACCTCATTAAAACTCCTCTCGACAAAAACAAAAGCCTCATCAATTCACTTAATTTGCTTGCAAGCCACTTACAAGGGAGCCACTTATGGGCTAATTTGTTTGATACTTGATCAGTTAACCTTACTTTGTGTGGTTTGGCTGTCATTCTCTCAATATTTCATAATTTACATCTAACACCTAACATTTGAAACTTTTTGTAAGAAGGGTATTAGAAATAATGGACTAGAATTATTTTCACATCTATCACGTTTTACTATTGATTAAAAAAAAAATCAAACAAACAAATGACTGGGAGTCAATTATGTTAAGTGAAACACCCAGCATGAACACATTAGTTTGATCAAACACATGACTCAAATTATTAATTATGAGCTGGTAGTTACAAAATGTAAAAGTTAGGACTGGTTCACACAGAACAAGCTTTTCCATTCCTCTGCACTAATTTTCCACTGTTTTTCTTTGTAAACATGCGCTAGACGGATGTATTTGTGCATTCTAAACAGTTAAAAGAAGTTTAACTTTTAAAAACGTGTCTCTTCACTTGCCAGACTATTGAGAGCCTTGATATGACCCAGTGTTTACTTTCTTTTTATTCATTCAAGTTCTCCGAATCAGGTAGTTGCCATTTAAAGTATAATTCTATTCATTTTACATGTATATATATTTGTAATTTTCTATATTTTATTAAATATTAAGTAAAATAAAAAGAAATTATAAATATATCAGCTTAATATTGGCCACCTGCTCTCTAAGATATCAGTCAACCACTAGTTTTTAACAGCAAAAACATGCTCTGTGTGAATCAGCTCTTCCTTGTTTTGTTGATTCCTTCAATAAAAGTATTTAATTACAGGGTTTACTGGATTCAGTAAAATTCATTCATTGAATATAAATTAAATCATTTCATTTAAATATTCATCTTAAAAAAAAAAAAAGTAAAAAAAAAATGAGTCACTAACCCTAAACTTTTGAAATATATTTGTGTGTGACCTGTGGAAAAATTTGCCAATGTAATCAAACCTCTGTTGACCCCTATGTCAAATCTTTCAGGACATAGTCATCCATTCCTTTTTCAAACTAAAAAAGACAGAGGTGCAGACTCAGAGAGCATAGACATTGTACTGTGCTGGCTCAGGTCCTCCACCTTCCCACAATCCCCTGCTGTGCTCCACTAGAGCAAAAATCAGGATGCTCTCTGCGAGACTTTTTTTTTTGTCTGGGGGGGCTTATCTGCTGTGACAGCTCTGCATATGGCTGATGAGGTGCCGTACCAGGATGAGAGTCCCAGAGCGAACATTTCGTCTGCAGAGCTCCGCAGGGCTGCGGTGTGGGCCGCTGCTGCTTCTTGTAATTACCGGAGCCAGAGCTGGCAAACTTACAACAACACTGATCCACAGAGGAGGGCCACGAACAAAGCTTGCATACAAATACGTCTCCTCATTTCCAAAGTGCACACACATACACACTCACACATCCAGACAAATGACCCGTGATGAAGAGGTACAAAGTCAGAGCGGACACATTTTTGATTTACAACATGCATGCATGTACTTATGTCTGATCACTGCAACCCACACAGACAGACATCAGACGCGAGTGATTTTCAGAGGGATCAAACCATGCAGAGAATGTAGTATGTGCTCAATTATATTCTTGTATATGAGTGTGTGTATTAAAAAGAAAGCCACATCGTAGCAAAAGCAAACTTTAATATGCATGTGTGTGTTTGAAAAAGAGACACACCCAACCCCAAAAAACACATATTATACACTACTGTATATGCATGATCATGCATGTTTATATACATACCCTTACAAAACTTTACCATAGTAACCATATTTTCCACTAAAATTTCATAGGTATTAAAAAAGAAAATATAAGTCGAATGCAGTTGAATCAATTCTAGGGTGCTATGGGTTGTTGCTATGGAGTTAATAAGGTGGTCTGAATGTTGTTTTTGGGTTGCTATACTGTTAGTAACAAGCTCTAAATATATTTTTTGTGTTCCTATGCAGTTCTGAGGGATGGTTACTGGACAAAATGATCCCAACATAAGTCTCCATGATATTTTCGTCCCTATAGATATTGTTCAAGTAGCTACTTCTATCTTAAAACAAGTGATTTTTTATTACTCACCAAGCAAAAATCCTAAGTCTAATCGTTTGGAAATGTAATAGCACACTTCTCAGTATTCTGTATCATTCATATTTGCTAAACAAATGATGCAGGACAAATCGTGCTGAATATTACTACAGTACTTAGTTAGTAATGCTATTTTGTATGGTGTTAAAGTGGAAACTATGGCTATTACGGTACATTTTGTAAAGGTAAGTGAGAGACAGTTTAACCTACCTCCATCATATCTATCAGCCAGAGCAGTCTTTCCTGTTTTATTAAGAGGGATAGGGAATTGGGTGTTAAACTGTTCCTGCAATTTTCACTGGGAGAAGGCTTAAAAACTCTTCCCCATCTGTCACACCAACATCACACACCCCTGATACTGCTACAAATCTAAACAGCTGCACTTTCACAACGAGACGTAGATGAGTTGAGGTGAGACATGCCTAGACAGAGTAAGACAGGAGGACAGACAGGTTTCGAGCGATGGGCATAAAAGCCTCCAACAGAAAGGACAAAAGCGGTTTCCCACAGCAACTTTAGAGCCCTTCATCTTGTATCCTAGTAATCTGCACACGCCTTCTTTGTGCCCAAATTGCCCAGCAATTTTGTGAACGGCTTTTTATGTCTATATGTCACACACATACCCAGACACACACACACACACACACAACAACAATGCCTTCCATTCATCTCACATAAATACAGACGCAGAACATTAAACCCTTCCTGTCTGAAATTATAGATAAAGACACTGGGTCTTTTTCAATAATAATTACGGCACAAGTGTTCCTGCTTATGTGCAAAGAAAGTTCTTAATCTCAATGTAAATATGGAGGTCTCCTCTTACCCGTGCTGAGCTGAGGGTGGTGTTGGTCATGAAGCTGGCGGAGGAGGAGGCCAGCGTATCGGGGTACGAGACCATGGAGAAGGAGTCCTGAAATCCAGCTCCGCCCCCTTGCCTTGCCTTCAGGGCTTCGATCTCTCGTTTCAGAACCAGGGCGTCAAATCTCTCCACATCCTGAGGGGTCACGAGCCCCCTCACCTCTGACAGCAGAGAGAACTGCAAAAACACACACGTAGAGAGTTGTGAATGTGACCGGGCTCGTGTTGATTGTTTTAATCTCAGGGGTTTTAATATGTTCATAAATGTGAATGTAATATGAGGTTATACTTGCTGTAAATCACCAGACAATGATGGCCCAATATACTGAGGACATTTTTGGATGGTGTCACTGTCATGAGTTTTATTAATAACAATTCATTCAGCCAATAAAAGTCTTTAATAAAAAAAGATTGTGTACTAAATTCTGAAAATTGAAGTAGACACATTATCATTCAAAAGTACGGGGTCTTTTATTGGATCAAAAATACAGTAAAAATAGAAGCATTGTAATATATTATTAAAATGTGACTATTTTCTGTTTTAATATATTTTAATGTATTATTTTAATGTATTTATTCCTGTGATGAAAAGCTGAATTTTCAGTATTATTACTCCAGTCTTCAGTGTCATGTGATCCTCCAGAAATCATTCTAACATTCTAAGTAGAGATTTTTTGTACCATTATAAAAATCTTTACTTTTACTTTTGATCAATTCAATGCTTCCTTGCTGAATAAACGTATTAAATAAATAAAAAAGTTCAGTAATCCTAAACTTTTTAAACAGTATCGCACTTATACTGTACATGTACTGTCATTGTTTCTTCAAAAACATACTATACATTTTTTTACTACAATATAACTACAGTAACATGGTACTATCCAGCATTATGAAAATGACAAACTTGCAGTTTTATGACACCATACTATAATGCCACTTAATTATACAATTTTATTTAGAAATAATTAAAACAAAATTAAATAAAGTTAAAATGTTTATAAATGTTAAACTATATTAGAAAAATAACTAATACTCCTGTATTTCGGTAGAAACTGTGACTACTATTTAATTATTTTTTACCTATCTAAATCTTTGTAACAGTAAATATGAATTTAAACAAGGTTCTAAAATTCCAAAAACATCCAGACAAGATCACAAGCGTGTTTTCTGAAGAGCATGGTGCCGATTGGTTGATTCCCAGTGAATGCATTAACAAATTATCAAATATATACCTTAAATACTATGCAAGTCGTTTTTAGATAACAGTGTCTGCCCAATGCATAAATATTAATGTAAATGTCTCCACCTTGGCATGTGTATTGAACAGCTCAAAGAGGGCCATGACGAGCTGCTCAACACCGATGTGACCATCACGGTACTCCTGGATGTAGTAACCCATGGTCTGCCTCTCTGGTTCGGTCAGCAGATGTCTAGCCTGCTCCTCCAGCATAGCCCTGCTCTGGTTCACCAAACTGGACAGAGTCACCTGAGATCCCGCAACACCTTTATAAAAGCCACCCTGAGGAGAGTGAAAGTGAAAAGTGTGAAAAGGAGAACTGCAAATATTTTAAGAGAAGATCAATACGCAATATTAAAATACTAAAACGCAGACACCTGTGGCTCATTGAGTCTCAGAGCACACCCTTTAAATCTTGAGAACATGACTTGATAAGCCTTAGGTTCATTGAAGACATCATAACTCACACCTCCATAATGGAAAGTAACTAGAGCAGTCTTTAGCCCTCCTCCCTATTTTCTCTCTCTCAGGGTTCAGTGTCTCTTCTCGAGAGCAGCTTTCCCTTTAATTAGTCTTCTAATCAAAAAGCACAGCTCGATCAGTGTTACACTTAGGAATGGTCTGCTCTCCGGCCAAAGGATGAAACCACAACACTTTTGCAAACCAATATTGAAAGTAAGTACCTTGCTCACTATATACCGACCTATTCAGGATTACACAGACCAGTCGATTGGTTTGTTTTTAGTTTTGGTTCAATTAGAGGTGTATCACATGCCTTAAATTCATTTAATCTAGTTGTGTCTGATTGAACAGTCTATTGACACTATTGACAGTCTTGTTGGGTGGAGATTTATGTTTGTTGGCTGTTTTTCGGTTCGCATGTGCTGTTGAGCAACACTTGTGTCTATGTTACCAAACCATCTAAAGACAAGGATTTGAACTCAGCTTGATCAATACAGACAGAAACAGTGGGTGAAGTGAGTGATGCTGATCATGTCTGAACTATTCTTGTGCTTATTCTTTTCTTTTCTCTTTAGAACAATGTGTGTTTTGTGGTCATGCTGTTGAAAGTTAGATGAACTCTATCGTAGAATACTCCAACAGGAACTAATACATTTTGGTTGCATCACACGACAGGCCATTTATTTTCACAGTATTTCTGAGGAAAATTCCCCAACCGGTTTGACCATGAGGCTAATGTCCAGTGCTGGACATTGAGGAATGGCTAGTCTAAAAGGTTGCTGCTCTTGCAAACCCGAGGAAGAGACAGAAAAAGAACAAAAATGGCAAAGTGAACAAATAAATAGGAAATGATTACAAATAATTGATTTATTTTTTAGAAAGTTCCACAAAGCACTTGGCTGAATGGATAAAATAATAATAATAATAATATGCTGTTCTGACTTAATATATTACTGTCACCAGAGCCAGAGTCCAAGAGAGTAACTTTGGACTATGATGTATGTGATCCATTTACTTTATTTCCTTTTCCTCTATATTTTCCATAGATTTCCCATGGATTCCTTAAACTAAGATTCGTTAGAAACTCTTGAGTGTGTTTTGAACTCAACATTTGAACTCAAATTCATCCTCACCTGGAGTAAACAGTTTCTGAAACACTCTTTAGCTTTACTTCTGCAACAAAGATAAACACTGAGCCTTCAGATCAATGTTAGGGTGAAACTAGAAGCGATGCAACTAACTTTAAGTGTCAGAAACAGATTTTATGAAGGTGGCATGGGCTACCAACATCCTCTAGTGGGACCTGTGGTCACAGCTCTGTTGTTGGAGGACACCATAATTCAAATCCACCTTTGATGCCCCATTCTCTTTACGGATGAGAGCCGGTTTACACTGACCACATGTGACAGACAGGAAAGGGAACGTTACGCTGTGTGCAACATCGTCCAGCATGACCAGTTTGGTGCTGGGACTGCATCAAAGACTGCATTTATTTTTTCCTAATTAAAAATTTAATAAAATAATAATATTATAACAATAAAATTACATTTAAATATGTTTTAAAATAAACTCCTGTGATGTCAAAGCTAGATTTTCAGCATCATTGCCTCAGTCTTCAGTGTAACATGATCCTTCAGGAATTATTAAAATATGCTGATTTTGTGTTCAAGAAACATTTCTTATGATTACCAGTGTTGAAAACATCTGTGCTGCTTAATATTTTTGTGGAAACTGTAATGATTTTTTTCTCTTTGTTGAAGAGAATGTTCAAAAGTCACACTTGATTAATAAAATATTAATTTCTTTAAAAAAATATCACTGACCCAACATTTTTGAACAGTAATGTATATATCTTTTACACTTCCTCAGGTGAAGGAAGTTTGATGTTGTTTGATGTTGAGAGGTTCAAAAGCTCTGCCCTCCAGAACGCTCTAGGATATTAGCATCACTGCTCAATAACAAAAATAAGCAAAAGTTGTCCAGAACAAAAGATGATCAATAAAACTAGCAAGAAATCTTTGTATCTTTATAATTCTTTAAGAATGATAACGATCAAGATGGGATCGATCTTGCAGCATCACTGGTCTCACAACCTACACGAATACCCATTATGACATCACTCGACTGACAGCCTCTTTAATCACGGGAAAACGTAATTGCTGATCAATATCATAACTTTAAGACAGCACAATCAGGACAAGTGTTTTGTCTGCCAGAACTTTGCAGCATTGTGTCACACAGAGAGCAGAAACTCCAGCTGTGTCCCCACACATCACACCCCAGTGAATTTGAATGGGGCCTGAATGAGATAATTTAGACCCAGATTGAGCTTTATCTAAAAGGAACTGAAGATAACTCAGCTCTAAAAAGAACAGAAAGGCATTTTCTACTAAATCAAATAGAGTTCAAATATAAAAATGAGAAAATAAAGAGTCATATAGGGGATATGCTTCTGGACTGAAAGGAGGCTTGTCCTTGCGGCGATTGAGCAATGTGAAGGTCGGGGAAATGTAGAGAATTTTGTCCAGGTTGTGGCCTGGAAGTAATTGTTTCAATAATGTATAATTGATGCAACCAAATACAGCACTGAAAGGGACAGAGAGAGAGATAGCGAGATAGAAAGAGATAAAGATACACAGAGAGAGAGAGAGAGAGAGAGAGAGAGAGAGAGAGAGAGAGAGAGAGAGGAACAGATAGATCTGACAGACAGATAGATAGACAGACAGACAGACAGACAGACAGATAGATAGATAGATGGATAGACAGATCGATAGACAGATAGATAGACAGACAGACATACAGACAGACGGATAGAGAGATAGTTAGACAGAAAGACAGACAGACAGACAGACAGATAGACAGACAGACAGACAGAAAGACAGATAGACAGACAGACAGACAGACAGACAGATAGATAGACAGAAAGACAGACAGACACACAGACAGAAAGACAGATAGACAGACAGATAGACAGAAAGACAGACAGACAGATAGAGAGATAGATAGACAGACAGACAGACACACAGACAGAAAGACAGATAGATAGACAGACAGATAGATAGAAAGACAGACAGATGGATAGATGGATAGATAGATAGATAGACAGACAGACACACAGACAGAAAGACAGACAGACAGATAGATAGACAGACAGATAGATAGATAGAAAGACAGACAGATGGATAGATGGATAGATAGATAGATAGATAGACAGACACACACACAGACAGACAGATAGATAGACAGACAGACAGGTAGATAGATAGATAGATAGATAGATAGATAGATAGATAGATAGATAGATAGATAGATAGATAGATAGATAGATAGATAGATAGATAGATAGATAGATAGATAGATAGATAGATAGATAGATGGACAGACGGATAGATGGATAGATGGATAGATGGATAGATAGATAGATAGATAGATAGATACCCTCTAATTTCTCTAATGTCATCCATAAAAACTAGTCCAGTCCAAATTGGACTTATGGCAGACTTATAAAACTTTAATATTGTGTTTTGAAGTCATTCTGCTCCATCAAAATGAAGCAAAAACACATTAATTCCAATCCAGCTGTCACATTACCTCTAAGTACTAAAACATAAGGCCAATGAGCAATAAATTAAATAATTAGATGATCAAGATGAGTGTCACCTTGGTTAGATGTTAATTAAAATGACTAACGTTTGGGTTTGAGAGCTGCTCTGGGTAACAGCTCTATCTGTCTCATTATCAGAGTTTTAATATGACAACCAACAACATGGGGAGAATGACTAAGCTTTTCAACCAGGCACAAGATCTCAATTCTCAGGCTATATTACTGTCCCAGCCTGACAACGCCCCATGTCGAAATTGGTGCTTCATTTCCTCCCTCTTGAGCTACATTAAGTCCTGCGCTTCGAAGAGCACGTCTCTCCCAAAGAGATGATAGATTTTCACACCTCTTTTTTAGAACAGTGGCAGAGCCGAGCAGTCAATAGATGTCCTAAAGGCACAATGGAGATAAGCTCTCGGAGATAAGCAATCTTTCTTACATACAGACCAAACCAAACATAAAAACAACCTTTGAGTGCAGGAGACGGTAGAAGTTTTCAAACAAACCTCAAAATGGTGCCAGTCTTGAAGACGACAATTTTGATGGCCAGAAAATGCACTTTACAGCCACATATTAACAACTATTTACAGTTATTCTTGTTTAATTAAAAATATATATTTGTTAACACTTTATTTAAAGGTGGCTTAGTTACATGTTACTATTTGTATATATGTATATCTGTATACATAATACTATCTGTACATACCTGTACATAGTATTTATGCATATTATGCATAACCCTGAACCAATCCCTACCTCTATAGTTAAACAATATTACTCAGAACTTAAGTATGATGTAAGTAAGTCACTTTAAAATAAGGCGTAACCAAATATTTTACACAATTACAATAAAGGGAATAAGGATAATTGTGGCTTTATGCATCCCTGGTCGCCAGTTCCCGCCTCCTTCGTCCCTTATCAACAATCCTTGTTACTTGTACAGTGTGTGTGTGTGTGTGTGTGTGTGTGTGTGTGTGTGTGTGTCTGTATGAGTGGTGTGTGGTTGTGTTTTAAAATGAGGAGGTAAAGTCCTCACAATTTTTTTTTATATCAAATGTAAATAACTGTCCCAGTTACACTTAATTTTCAAATAAACAATAGAGAAAAAAGGTAGACCAAATACAATTCTATTTTGTATTTTTACATAAACTATGCAGCTCTATTTATTAAAACCAAGTATAAATTTAAAGTGAGTGTTTACACACAGTTTTAAAGTTCGATTGTCTGTTAAAAGTTAATGGGCTTTAGGGGAGGCAAGCCTCCCACTTTGCATTTTGTAATATTTGTGGTGATTTTAACTTTAAGTGCAATACTGCAAAAGTGAGAAAATTTCCAGAGTCATCAATATCCTGAAATATTTTAAGAAATGTTTAATCGTTGTGTTCTCTATTGTGCTTTGTTTACGAACCCTTGGAGAGCAACCGTAGTTTTTGTCTTAAAAGGCCAAAGTCAATTTGGAGAATCCAATTAGCTTCAAAATGAGGGCCTCTGAAATGGGTTTAAGCGGCAATGAGTTGGCAAAGGCTGCGTCAAACAACGCAAGCCTCGCTTGGGACATATAGAGATTTCACATCAGGCAATGGAAATAAGTGACTTACTCATCGAAGGTCACACAGCAATTAATTCTTGCCTTCATATGCAAAAAAACGTCAGCAGAAAACATCTGAGGCAGAATAACTGTAATGTCGAGGAAGAATTAACCAAGTTCTCTAATATGAATGAGACCGACCGCAGTTTGACTTGTTTATATTTCTTGAGTGTCGTGTGTTAAACTGGGCAGAAAGTGTAAAATACAACCAGACGTGACCTCACTCTCAAATATCTGAATCAGAAATTAGTTCGAAATTCTACTACAGTTCCTCAAAAATAACAAACTAAAACACCGTCATTTTCTGTGTTTGCCCCCATTTATGTTTATCTTGCTCCTACCTGATCTACAATTAATCAAAGTCCCCCCCTAATTGAACTATGTGCAATTACTTTCCCAATTATTAAGTGTTTACAGGGAGACTTAAATGTAGACTGACGAAAATATAATGAAGCATTTATGTGATTATCAATTTATATACTTGGATCGTTCTGTAAGCAAACACTGAGAAATCGTCTCAGGGAACTGAAAAACTATGTTATATAACCACACAAATATTAATATATAAATGTTCCTGTTTGATGCAACGTGTGCTTTTTTTCCTTTAGCTACTAAGGTGAACTCAAGTAATTATAATATTAACTGTACTTTTAATAAGTGTCCACACACAATTACACACTTATGTCTGCATATGAAAAGTGATTTATGACTGAATGCTCCTTTCTCACAAAAAATGATGTCCTCTGAAGCATCGCAGAGCTGCGTGTCTTTGGAATACAGAGTGAGCAGTTTACAGCAAAGATAGCCCACAGACAAGAGCGCAGACACTTCATCTAACTGCGTCCTTTAGCCTGTCATTCCCACTGTATGCAATAATCAGCCCCATCGTGATAAGTTAGTGCTTATGCACCGCCTTGGCTTTATTTGAATCTGTTGTTTTGTGCATAAACCTCGACTTACAGAGGAGGACCTTGTAAAACCATGCTCATCGGGTGGGTCACCTTGCTGTTTTTATACCTCTCTATATACTCTCATTGCCTCAGTCTTATCCTGTCTGTTAATGTCTTCCACTCTTTCAATCTCTTCTATCCACATTTTTTTTATTCTCATATATTATATTCCTGTTATACAGCTGTGGTCACCATTGATTTCCATTGTATGGACAAAAAAACTAACAAAACAAAAAACAATATTTTTTTTGGGAACAACTGGTCAGTGAATGATGACAGAATTTTCCTTTTTGGTTGACAATATATACAATTTTCCTTTTTGATATAATATAATATCAAATATAATATAATGTTGATATAATATCCCTTTAATATGCTTGAAAATATTTAAAGATGGAAGTCATATTAGTTTCTTTCCATACATCAAAACTATGTGATCATTTTAAATACATTCACTAATATTTTTGCCATGTGTTATACTAATAAACTAATAAAGGTTTCAAACAAAGCAAACCATTTGATAAACTATTTATACATGTCACTTTATTTTAATTTTTTTAACGAATACTTTTAATGATAGCCAATTCATTTTAAAATCATCCTCCAGGATGTGATTTTATTTTTGGTTTAAAAGCAACATTACAATTATAGAAATCTATTTGGTAACACAAACATTTTAAAAGATGTTTAAATGTCAAAATGAACTAAGCTGTCAATTTCAACGGCTAACTTTAGTGCTTTATTTAATCAAGTTCTAATAACACATATCTGAAAGTGTGGTATATGCTTTTCTGGAACTACTTTCTTACATTACATTACATTTCTTATATTCATTTTCAAGTCACAGTTAAAAAGGTACTGCATAACAGAAATGACCCTTCTATTATTTCCTGTTCTCTCATATATATTATAATACAGTCGCACAGTCACACACTCACACACACACACGGATGGTAAGAATGTTAAGTGAATGAGACTTTTGAGGAAAGCACTCTGAATACAGATCACAGTGGATACCATATGCCCAGGGGATCAAAGCCTTCCAGCAGTATCTACCTGACACGCTCTTTACCCAGACCAAGACGAAAATATACGGCGATACCACCTTCCTCTTTCATCCTATTCTCTTCCATCTCTTGCCCTTCGTGTGTCTTTCAGTCCTCCTGTTCTCCTCATTATGTACGCGTATCTGTCATCTTTCTTTGTGCCCACAGTACGGAAAGAACCATACAGGAACAGGTGCATGATTGCCTAGCAGGAGTCAAAGCCACAATTGCCCTGTTCCCATTTCAACCTTGTGGTTCGTCAATAATGATAGCAACTACAAATATGATATGATCTGTGATTCTGACTCATTTTTTCTTTTCATTAACCTGGCTAAGACAGAAAAAAAGCACACAAGGACCGGTTCTTTAGATTATCAAAGCAATGCAAATACATGAGTCTGATCTATTATGCAGCTTAATCGCTGGATGACTCATTTGCATAACGACAATATATATCTTCACTATGGAGGACAAAAGGGAGGCTCTTTGAACATAAATAAACTTGCAGATAAGACCCTGGAGGCATTTTACTATGTTGAATTCCTGTTATGCAGTACTTTTTGAACTCAGTAACTTTTAAAAATGAATATTCTTTTCATTTAATGTAGAGAAGTGTTCAAAGAGTACACCATACTTTCAAAAATATGTTCTGGTCAAGCTAAGGCATTTACAAAGTATCTTATGTGAGTGCAGCAATCCTTCTGAAGCCACTTTTTGAATGTCTGATTAATAATGTAATGTCTTTGAATTTCCTTTATTTAATGGCTCTGTAAATAATTATATTTTAATTTCATATTGTCTATGCAGTGGTGCATCAGTGACCAATTTATCTTTTTTTGTCTTTTTTATATTAAACTATTTATATTTAAGTAAAGAGGTCTTTTTAATAATTTCTACAAAATGAAAAAAAGTCAATGCCTTTAATATGAAACATGATGTATATACATGTAATATAATGTATTAGCATATTGAAACATTTATTTAGTATCCAATTTTTATTCCAATTAAGTTGTTTAAAATTTTGAATCATTTGACAGGCCGAATTAAGACAAATATGAAGGGAATATGAAATTGTACGGCATAGTAGGAATGACAGGTATGGGTTTTCGTGAGCAAAACAGCTCTATAATGACAATAAACAGGGTACAACTATCTAAATAGCGTGAAGCCCAACAGGAGCACTTCAAAAGTCCCCTTTTGCCCACTTTTTTTAACACCCAACACAACATCGTTTTCAAATATGGAAACAAAGTACTCACCTTTCCTGATGCTGATGCTCCCTGGTCCAGAGACAGGCTGTGAGAGAGATGTAAATATGGAGAAATCAATAGCAGATACATGCTCTGCAAACTCTTCAAGATTCTACAAATAGATGCAGAATCATAGAGAGACTCTGTCACACCTGCCATGTATAAAACGGATCTAGTTTCTGGTTTTAGATTTAAATGCTTTTGATCTAAGGAAGATTGAAGTTTGAGGCTTCTGAAAAAAATAGAGAATAGAATAGAACAGAAATAGAAGAACATAGAACATAATTTGTGCAGCAAATTAGCACATTTGAATGATTTCTGGAGGATCACATGACACTGAAAACTAGAGTAATGATTCTGAAGGTTCAGCTTTGCCATCACAGGAATAAATTACATTTTAGAAAACGTTTCATTTAAATTGTAATAATATTTCAGAATATTAATTAATGAATAAATGCAGCCTGGGTGAGCAAGAGATAAAAACGTAAAAAAATATGTTACCAATCCCATGTATCGTACTTTATTATATTATATTATATTATAAAGCTGAATGATTAATTGCTATATTTTCAGGTCGAATATATTTATATCAGTACTAAACCATTTTGATTATTGTGCCTGACAACTGATTTCCAATTGTGCTAGTTTCATATTCACTCTGCAGCCTTTTTGCTGTCATATCAAAAAATAGCAATTTATTAAATAGTCAATTTAGTCTGTTACAATGTTAGGAGCAAAAACTTCCCTGTGCCAGCTCTGTCCTTGGCTTTGGCTTGAGTTCATACCCCGGACCATCAGAAGCTTGATAAGCCTTTTTATAAAACGCCACCTTGCATTTTTCCCCTGGCATGAGAGCAGAGCACCCGGCTCACTTCATCAGCTAACCTCCATTAAAGAGAAGGTCCAGAGAGCTGGCACAAGACACACCTGAGCTGCTTTATGATCCACACACACACACGAAAGACCAGCAGTGTCTGGAATAAACCTATAAACAGACTCCTTACAGTCCTCTAAGAGAGAGTAGGAAGACAATTTTATTTTGGAAAGAAATAAAACTCAACTATTGTATAATCTGCTCTTAAAACAATTAATCAAACTAAGCTTGGAAGCTTCACCTCAGTCCTAATTAAATTACTTTGGCTGAAGTGTACAGTAATTTTTTTTAATTTATTAAATAGAAATGTTAAGCCACCACTGAGATGTGATTTTTTTTTTTTTTTTAACAAATTAACAAAACAGTAACTATTTGTCAGTATTAGTTTGCATATTGCTTAATTTACAAGACAGGGACATGCAAACACTTCTAAAAATTTATAATAAGCCAAAGCTTACTCATAAGCCCGTTTAAAAAGATTTGCTTTCCTTATGCGTTTCAGTTATGGTACTGCTACTTTTGGTGGCTTCACACTTCTCCCCTAGATGATGTTGGAGACCTTCAAATCTCTCTGTAAATGACATGCCAAGACCTTGTGAATCTAGTTAGAGATCTTGGATAGTTTATATTTTATGAATTTATTGTTTTCACTGCTCCATTAACACTAGCCAGATAACACACAAGGAGACCAGCAGTGCTCAAACTAGTTTCAATATTTTACTATATATTATTAGCAATATTTTTCAGTCTTTTGGCATGATTTAATATATCTAACTTATTTGTAGAAATAACTTGGGTGATTTAAAAATAAAATAAATAATTACAGCCAAAATGTATATACACATCGATTAATGGATTAAATGAGATTTTAGGGAATAAATGATAAATAAGAACAGTTGAAGAAATTTTAGGTCTAATAGTTGTGAAATAATCCATTTAAACTCCTTGCAAATTTTTTTAAATTATGCACATACATTCATTCACTCGTTAGTGTGTGTAATGTCAAAAATGTTTCTTGTCTCGTCACTTTCAGATATGAGTGACAATTTAAATGTCAATTTTAATATACTGCTGCACAGTTGTTAAATATTAAATGTTTAGATACACTGATTTCTTTCTATTTTTTTGAAAGTTTGTCACACTTAAATGTTTCAAATCAAACTAATTTACATATTAGTCAAAAATAACAAGTAAACACAGAATGCAGTTTTTAAATAAAGGTTATTATTAAGGGAAAACCAAAATTCAAACCTACATGGCCCTGTGTGAAAAAGTGACACAAGTAACAGAAGTTATGTAATCAGATTACTTTTTTTAAAGTGTCTAGTAAAGTAACAATGTAAAGTAACATTTATTTTAAATGTACAAAAAAATATCTAACTTACACTTTCTCATCACCTCACCTGCACCACAGGTAATGAAGATGAAGATCACAAGGAATGAAAATACCGTAGTGAAATGCAAACTCCAAAATGAATATTGCACAATAATTAAATGTTAGATACCACACAGATACTATATGTACTTAATCTCACTTTATTAACCAATATCTTTGCTGCTGACCTTTGATGATCTGAATTGGATACTAATAAGCTAATAATAATAGCTTTCTTATCTATTCACATGACTCCCTTATATCTCTCTTTTCTTGTTTCCTCACATTCCCATCATTTCCTCACACTCACCCTGTGACACTGCTGCTGGCAGAACTATCCGTGATCTGCGAACTTGCGATCCACTTGGTCTCGCCCACCACGGTGCGGGCATGAGGCAGTCGCCCAACATCCTTCACTGTCATCATGAGATGGTGTGAAGACTTCAGCACTCGTACGGCCTCATCGTGTGGGATGCCAAGGAAACTCCGTCCGTTCACCTCCAGGATCTGATCTCCCACCTGTGGAAAAGACAGGGGAGAAACAGGAGAAGGTGGGTGGGCTGGTGGTGGCAGAGCAGGGCGGGAGGTAAAGGGGTGTCGTGATGAGGCTGGAGACGAGGCAGTCTGGACATCCAGAGGTTGAAAATGGAAGAGTGGTGTGGTCAGGTCAAATTTGTGGAACAATAGAGAAGGTTTTGATATAAACAGGAAGTCAATTATGGTGACTGAATACAAAGAACACAACAATAAACACACACATTTTAAATATTCATGATCACTTTAAAAAGAAAATACAAAAAGAGCAGTTTAAAAAAACTGTCACGTCTTCACTAAACCTGGACTCTTATTTTGCCTTTTTTTAGTCACATGTTCATTTTGTTCTAGATCTTTCTGTCACCCATCAGTTGTCATAGTCACTAATCATCACAGGTGTTTGTCTTTTGTTCATTATCACTAGTATATTTAGTTCTCCTTCTCCACCTTTCAGTTGTTGGTAGTTGTTTGTGCATTTCACATGTTGGTTGCTTTCTCGTGTGTTTGTACTGCTGTTACGGTCACTCTGCAGTTCTTATTACGTAAAGTTTAATTGGGAACCTTCATCATCGTCCTCGTCTTCGCCTTCAGTCTGTGACAGAACTACCGACCGGGTTTGGTCACCCAAGAACGACTTTTGGAAGAAGAAAAGAAAAAGGTTAGTCGCCTAGAAAAGACTTTGAAAGGGATGGATTATCGACTGGAGTTTGTCACCATCGCCCATAGAAACACGGACTTTCTCAAGTTCACTATGGAGTTCAGCGCGCTCGCCGCGTTGTCACCCTTTGATGACGCGACGCTAAATTCGCTGTACTGGATTGGGGCGAATTACCATCAAAAGAGGAAACTCCCAGACACCACAGGACTTCGCTGGCAGGAGGCCATAATTAGGTGTCTGGAGAGCGAATACCCCCAGTCCAGACAGCCAGTCCATCCAGTCTCTCCTCCTGACCCCGCCGCTCGTCAGCCAGCGCACAAGCCTGCCACTCGTCAGCCAGCGCCGATTCTCGCGCCTCGCCGGTCAGTGCAAGATCCAGAGATCCGCCAGCCAGAGCCAGAGCCCGATCCAGAGATCCGCCAGCCAGAGCCAGAGCCCGATCCAGAGATCCGCCAGCCAGAGCCAGAGCCCGATCCAGAGATCCGCCAGCCAGAGCCAGAGCCCGATCCAGAGATCCGCCAGCCAGAGCCAGAGCCCTATCCAGAGATCCGCCAGCCAGAGCCCTATCCAGAGATCCGCCAGCCAGAGCCAGAGCTCCCTTGGCCTGACCCGCCAGACCTCTCAGACCTTCAGGACCTCCTGTGGCCTGAACCGCCGGCCCTGCCCGACCCGGACCTCCCTTGGCCGGAACCGCCAGCCGACCTGGACCTCCCTTGGCCGGAACCGCCGGCCAACCTGGAGCTCAGTCTACAGGACCCTGCAGACTTCCCACCCAGCCTCCCTCTCCCACCTCCTCTACTGAGTCAGCACTCAGCACCTCCTCTGCCAATGTACTGCACCCCATTGCTGGCTCCTGTTAACACCTGGGAGCCGCCATGTGTCGACGGGTCACCGTCATCGGAAGGTGCTGAGGGGATCTGGATTCCGCCTCAAACCTCAGGACCCTGCACTCCACCTCGGCCCGTCAACACATCGGCTCTGACTTGGCTCCTCCCTCCCTCAGCTGCACCGACGTCCCTCAGCCAAACGTCTCCATCGGGTTCCCTCGTCCCTCCGGCTCCGCCTTGGTCTGTCGTCGCCTGCCACCTGGACCATCCTCCTCCATGGCCATCACTTCCTGCCGTCATCATCCCATCATCATCTCCCGGTCTACGCCCACCTCCTAAGCCTCCTCCCTCCTCTGATGGTCATTTAATCGGTGCGAGGACGCACCTTGCCGAGGGGGGGAGTAATGTCACGTCTTCACAAAACCTGGACTCTTATTTTGCCTTTTTTTTTAGTCACATGTTCATTTTGTTCTAGATCTTTCTGTCACCCATCAGTTGTCATAGTCACTAATCATCACAGGTGTTTGTCTTTTGTTCATTATCACTAGTATATTTAGTTCTCCTTCTCCACCTTTCAGTTGTCGGTAGTTGTTTGTGCATTTCACATGTTGGTTGCTTTCTCGTGTGTTTGTACTGCTGTTACGGTCACTCTGCAGTTCTTATTAAAGTTTAATTGGGAACCTTCATCATCGTCTTCGCCTTCAGTCCGTGACAAAAACACACAATGAAGAAAATATCTAGAACATATTTTTGGCACAAAATATCCAAAACAATAGCAAAAAAAAAAGTCTATATAAAGCCACATATTGATATTAATGATAAATGCACTTCTTAAACTGAAATTTAAATGAAAATTGTAAGTTTAAAAAAAGCTTATTTAAAGTATTAATAAACACTATAATATATTAGAAATAATACTAAAATAGTAATACTTTTTCAAAATGATACAACTGTCAAATACTTAACTGTAAAAACCATAAAATTATAGAATAAATATGTTATGAAAATATAAATATCTGACAAAAAAAAGGATAAAATTACTAGAATTTTTTTTATGATTTCCAATTAGCCTTTAGAAAGTAGAATGAAAACAGTAATAATGTAAATGATTGTTTGCAGAATATTAATAACAATTAAAATATACTATACTTAAAAAACACGTTTGGTCAAATATTTTTTCTCTCAAATTACTACATTTATATACATAGAATAGATGACATTCCAAATGCCTTTAACCTAGAAACTGGATTTAAAAAACACTGGATAAAAAGAGAGAGAGAGGATTTTGCCTCCTTATTTCAGTCCACCACATGTCACTGAAATCAAAAGATTCAATTTAGAACACAAGGCATGTAGTCCTGCTTTTACTGTAAATTTAATACATCAATCGGATTGGATGAGAAACTGAATTGTTGCCAAAAAAACAAAACAAAATAAAGACATGCTGTAGCTTCAGTTCAGTCCTGTGCTACAAATGTGTTACATGCCTTCTGCATCGTTCTGACAGTCTCCCAAGCCAATCTCCTCATCTCATCCATTCGTCCTCCCACTCGTTGATCTGCTCTTTATCTTTTTCCCCTGCTCCCTCTGCTTGTCACTCATTTGTCTCACACACCATTTCTTCTTTTGCCAGTCCCACTCTGAGTAAAATATTTGTGAAGCTCTAACTATGGGATTAACCCGTCACAACAGCAAACTTGCTCTATTTCTCTTTATCTCTCTCTCTTTTTCTGTTTTCATCACTATCTTCTTCTCTCAGTTTCAATCCAGTTCTCTTTATTGATCAATACCCGTACTGCCCCCTTTGCTCTCCCAAAGATGCTTGAGGGTAATTAAAAAGGTTTTGCAGTAATCGTGATATTAATAAATTATGCTGTTGTGCAGCTTTGTTTTCCCAAAGAATACAAGAGAGGTATTTGAAATCAATGCGGCAGATATAAGCTGTAGCTTTCCCTAGCAAAATATCCAATCATTTGCTCAAGTTTATCTCCCGGCATTTCTTTTCAGTGAATCACTCCAGAGTGTTCAAACACCGTGAGATAGCAGATACGGTTATTACAGGAAACGCATCAAACCACTGAGGAATGTAAGTGAAAACTCTGGAAAAAAGACTTAAAGTTGTTCCAAACCTGTATGACTTACTCTCTTTCTTCTGTGAAATTCTCAAGAATACTATTTTAACAAAAACAGTGCTATAAAAGGCCATAAAAACTAACAAGGACAAAAAAAACTTAAAAGCACCATAATGTAGTCCATATTAACTGCATATATTCAAACTTGACTTCAGTCTGTTCTTCTCGTTCCAAAGAAAAAAATTATAAAAAATTAGACGAATAACTTCAAAGTTGTCCATTCGTGAAGATCCCGATGAACAAAATGCTTAAGAATCCTAAAGGGCCAGTCACACAGCAAAAACGCATGAATCACGCACGAATTACGCACAGATTTTCGTTTCTGCGCGAAGCGTGCGTCGTATGCGTAATTCGTTGGTGGAACGAACGTGGACCGTCAGTGATTGTAAGTGGATGTGCGTCAAAGGCGGTTTGTGCATGATTTTGAGTTTTGAACGGTTCAAAAATGTTATGCGTTATTCATAAGCCAGCGTGTGTAGTTTATGCGTCGAGTTTGCGTGACTATGCGCGGGACACGCGTCGGCCGTCAGTGCTTATGCGTCGGAACTGGTTTGAAACCGCGCACATCCACGTCCGTCCACTGACGCCCCACCTTCATATCACGCATGAACCGCGCACGTATCACGTTCATTCCACTGACATCCACTGATAATGTGGATTCTGAAAGTGCTTATACGTGGAACGTTCGCGAAGTGTGCGTGTGCAGACGCGCTCCGTCAGTGATTCATGCGTTGGGCGTGCGTCGATTGTTCGTGGAATACTTTGGTCAATTTCTCACTGCACAAGCAGGCACAAACCCATGTGCGTGATTTGTGAGTGATTCGTGCATGATCGGCTGTGTGACTGGCCCTTAAGCTTTTGTTAGTCACAAACCTTCTGTAATAGTCCAAAAGCCAATGGAAAACCCCTATTGGCTTTTTGTTAAGGGAACAAGGGTTATGCTAACTTCCTGGTTGGCCCACAAAAATGTCACCCTGCACCACTCTGTAATATTCATCCCTCTCTTTCTTTTTTTTTCAAATTCCTCCATCTCTTTTAATTGCATTTTGTACGTCTTTTCCTAAAGGAATGACAGCGATTTGCATCCTCAAAGCAACCTGCAGTCATTCACTTTCAATGAGAGACATCGATTTCCAACAACATGAGAGACAACTTCATGCAAATGAGCAGTGGGTGATGGTGTGACTATCAATGGGAAAGCATGCAGTTGACTATAAAGTTGAGCAGTCAACAAGAAACCAACAGCAAAGACTCGAAGGCCTCCAGAGATTTCATCGCTGTCAGTGCGAACGCCCTAGAAAGTGAATGAGGAAAATGCTTGGCATTTGGAAAAACTGCCTGCCCCGACCACAGCACCCCTGACATTTGTCTCCTTCCTGCTTCTCTATAGTGATGGAGTATGAAGAAGATGATGGAAGAGAAGGGGGATGAGAAATGGGCTTGGCTGCTTGTTTCCCCCAAATGACTACAATATCCGGACAGCGATAAGGAACAGCGGATAATGTTCACAGCAATCACGCTTTGATACAAATCCAGGTCTGTGAGAGGAATAACATCTGCTTTACCGTTATGTCAAACATCAGAACGCAGTACATCACTCTTTCTACATTTAGCAAAGTAGTTTAGAGGTTACTGCTGTAAGATAAATACAAGAATATAAATACCCATTATTAATCTCAATAGCAGTTGTTCTCATGCTTCATGGACACCTAGAAACATTTTTTAGCCATTAACGCGAGTCGTGAATCTCAAGTGACTGATCTTTCTATTCTAGAAATTAAGAAAATTACAACAGAATAAGTGTCCTGTCTCTTTTTTATCATATTTAGTCACCCATGTGCTGTTTTTGTTAAGTCAAGATTTAGTCTGGGAATTTTAGTCTAGTTTTGGTCAATGGAAACTGCATAATGGTTACATTGATCACCACAATTATTTTGCTAAAAATTATAATCACGAGAATTTCATCCCAGTTTCACCTAGAAGCACAAATCTGGAGAATATCAACTCATATCAACTCTTATAAAGGTGCGGGTTATGCCAACGATTTTTTACACAAAACCCCAAAACCCGCGGGCTACATGAGGTTGCAGATTATCTGCGTCTGCGGGTTATATGCGGGAAAACACGGTATTATGACTGGTCGCCACCTACTGGTGGTCTTAGGTTAATATTTATTTGTCTCATTTCGTTTTCCCCAAGATTTCATATTTCTATATTTACAATGTTATACAGTATTTAGAACATTAATCTCACAACATTATTTAGGAAAGTGCAATAAATGTTTTTTGATAAATAACCAATTTCATTTAATCAGTATAACAGCCCTATAGTGTGTTAAATAGTGTAATTAATTAAAAGACGATCAACAATATGCCAATTTATATTCTATAAATAACACACATGAACAAATGCCTCCCAAAATGTCTGTGCACGGCCCTGCTAAAGATACATAGTGAAGAAATAAGGTTAAAAAAACGATTATATTTGGTCATGCAAGGTGATTTACTAAGGTTTGCGCTAGTAAATTCACTGGTCCAGTCAGCGTTTTTTTGTTTTGCGCTCTCATAATAATATGCTCTGTTTAGTAAATCTGGCCTGTTGTATTGTCTCACAGACGTTGTGTAAGTGCATTTATTCAGCAATCACAATAGATCCGTGTTTGGAATTATTACAGTTAATCACTGAGAAAGTTTGATCGCAGATTTAGTTGCACAAACGTAACGTGACTGAATGACACTTTCATTTAAGTAGAATCATTTAAGTAGAATCTCAAACTCCATCTCAAATGGAGTACGCAGAACTCCAGCTTAACTGTTTTTCTCTGTTTCATCAGATCAACAGAATTGTGAAATGTAAAGACAGTACATGCACATGGTTTTCAGATTGGAAATATTAAGTAAGACCAGGCAGAAAATATATAATTTGAACAGAAAAGCTCTGAATGGGGATTAAAAAGCTTCACATCTGGCAAATACAAGCATGAACGCTTGCAGAGACTTGTTTTAAAAAAGTCTTTATTTTTTTATAAAAAACAAAGAGGTCTTAGAAAAGTTATATTTTAGTCTTGTTTTTTTTCCCCGTTAAAAATACTGCATGATGATATAATAACTAGTCCAGTGATGTTGGTGCTGTCTCGTCTAAGTCGTGGGAAAAAAAGATCATCAACAAACACTCATACTCAAACGTCATAGATTTTGTTAACGAAATTAATACTAAACAGAATACGAACATAAAGTGCCAAGTCCTTCACTAAACTTTGTTGGCTAGCATGAACCATTACATCACATCCAGTAGACAGGTAAAATATAACTTACTTTTTAATATAAATTACTTTTAAAAACGTCTTAAAAACGCTTTTAAGAGCACTCCAACAAATATAGTTCTCTTTAGAAATAAGAAATAAGAGAATAAAAAATGAAATTGTCTGCAGAATACATTTTAATGTTCAACCACAATCATCAAATTCACCTATGAAACATTATATTCTTTATACATTCTATACATATACAGTATGTGTGTATACACACATATGTGTGTGTATTATATTTTGTTTATATAAAATATAAATATATATATATATATATATATTTTTTTTTATATTTTATATAAACAAAATATAATACACACACATACAAAAAAAAAATATATATATATATATATATTATACTTTAGTTTTTTTATATAGGCAACTATTCTATATTTCTGTTACTTATGTTATTTTAGTTTTCAAACCCTGTTTTAATTCTCAGTTTATTTCACAGAAGATTGTAAAAACAAATTTTAAATCTATTTTTGTCCTAAACATGGTCACTTGTATAAGATCTCTTGTCTTTCAATCTGTCATGTCATCGTTCTTTTATATCCATTTTAATCAGTGTCTCGGTCCTTCTCACTCTCCATCTTTCTTTCTGCCATTCTCTGATGACCCGTCATGCTCTGAATACAAACACAGGGATACTTAGTCCATCCGTTCATTCATTAATCATTGTACTTAATGAACGTTTTAGACTTACGCCTATACCAAGAGTACTTAAAGTTTGAGTAATACCCACTCACAGTGACAAAATACAGGCAGCTCTACAGACAGATCTGCCCACAGTGCGACGCTTCTTCCGTACCATATTTGTCGATCCCACAGAGGCGTGACCATTTCAAAATGGATTACAAATGTGTAAAAGTAGTCACATTCACAGTCTAAAAGGCTTTTATTTTTAAGACCAGAGGAACTTATTTTTATGATGAACAGACACTTTTCTCAAAGACTGCTTATGGGTATCAGTCTGTAGATGTGGCTGTATGCTTCAGGAGTTGCAAACCTGCAACTAAAAAAGCCCCCAAATATCATAGTGTACGCCCCTGGGTGAAAGTTTCCACAGCAAATGACTTTCTTCTAAAACTCCTCAAGGACCAAAGTCAATTGGCTTTATGTGATGCAGGGCGGACAGCTGAATAGAGAAGGAACCGGCGCTCAATATGACAGATAAGAATCTTGACAGCTTTAAAAAGTATGAGCTATAAAATATTATTAAGGTGAAAAGTGCGTCAGGCAAAGGTGACGGGACATCATAGATATTCAAGCAATTTGCAAGTACAAGAAAGCACTATACGGTATAAAAGCCTCTGAGGTCCTGCGATTATTTTCAAGGAAACTGGCAGGGCAAAGTTATTTGACTTTTCAGAATTTACCATAAAAATACTCAGTTCTTGTCAAAGAATTGACTCAACAGTAAAATAAATAAAAATACAATTTATCCAGAAGGAATTTATCCATTTTTGCTTTTAAAAATGTTTGAAAAAATTAAATTAAAATTGAGTCAAGTTTCAATGAATTTACTTGACAATTTATTTAGAAGGTATAAGTATGAGAAAAAAAAGAGAATGAAAATTAATTAGTAACTGTATCTGAATCTCAGGCCTCTAGTTGACAAAATCAGCTAATGGATCTTAAAAGTTCCACTAAAAAAAACAGCCTTTATGTGTTTTTTTCTGTGCAGTTATAAAAGACCAGCCCAAACTAAGACTATAGGACAGACAGACATATACATAAAATAATAACACCACAGAAAAATACATCCAAGATTGGAGGAAGACAAAAACAGAAAAAGAGGCTGAGGTGATTGCACACTGATTAACTCTAGCTCTTCTGAGGTCAGTAGGGGTTTTGTGCTCTGTAACACTGAGGACCAGAGACCACTCTTATTCCATCCAATTAAAACTCCATGAGCTGCATCTGCCTCTAAGACCTCTAACATTTTACATCTCTGGTTCCCTTCCTAAGCCTCAGGGTTGAAGATAAATGCAAGGTGTGATATAGGACAACAGATGTTTGCAAACAAGTGCTGATGTTGCCTGTGGAAGAATGGGTTACTGCGGTCAATCATTTCAGAGATAAGACTACATTCATCCATCCATCACAACTGTCCTTTAGTGTATGATAAGCATATTCCTCTGTGGCAGCATGGAAAAAAGAACAAACAACATTGGACCTCATTGTATGGAACATGCAAAAAAACTCCCAACCACTTGATGCATTTTCAAAATCTTATGTTGCGTTCCAAAGAATGAAGAAAAGCATGCAGGTTGGACATTTTTCAAGCTCTTCAAAAATTAACAAGCTGCTGCTTCCAACAAGTATGGGTGTCACAAAATGTTATGCTTCTGTTGTTAATGTTATTGTACTGTAAATAGCTTTACAGCTGAGTGAAGCTGAAGCAGCAGTCAAACATGCTTTCATAGACTATTCTACTGTCTGATTTGTTACTGTAGGGAATAGGTTTCATTTTTTGTGAATCAGTTCATTTGGACATGCGAATGAAAAAAGTTTATTGAAAATTATTAAGTGAAATGCTCCTGTGCATTAACAATTTTGGTAACACTTTATAACATGGTCCTTACTTAAAGTTTCCCAATTATGCTTTCCCCCCACCGAATAATACCATTCAAGCAGTGTAATATAGCTGTTTGTGACTGTAAAGGGTCTGCAAACTTGTAGAAATCAAAGTGCATGACAAATAAAGTTCCTCCGACTTCAGCAATTCCAGTCTCACTTCCTGTTACACACCTACATACCAATGTAACAAATTTGCATAATACCAGCCTATTGTATTGAAAGAGTTAATTCGGAAATCCATTGCCGCTTGTATATATATATATATATATATATATTCTTTTATTTTTCTTATTTGTACCTATATTCTTTTCATTTTCTTATTTTCATTTCTCTGTTCTTGTGTGGAAAATTACTAGTTTTATCTTTCTTTCTTTTTTCTTAGCCAATCAAAATCATTTATCCATCATCATTTTAGTACCCTCTGTTAGAGTATAATTGCTGTAACAATGTTATTGTATGTGAGGCGGCCTACGAACTCCTTGTGAGACTTTCATCAGCTGGCTTCTGCTGATGAACTTCCAAACTAAACTTCACTAAAATTTCTTCTATTGACTGCACTTCTGACTCCTGGTCTTCATTCAACATATCTGGTCCTCGGGTCTTAACTGTAATTCCCCTACAGTATTCATTCGCAGCCTGTAAAGGACATCTACTTCGATCCACCCTCAAACTCTAGGGCCAGTCACACAGCCGATCGCGCATGAATTACTAACAAATCACGCATAGATTGGGTTTGTGCGTGCTTGTGCGTCGAGAAATTGACCAAAGTATTCCACGAACATTCGACGCACACCCGACGCATGAATCACTGCCGGAGCGCGTCCAAACACGCATGCTTCGCGAACGTTCCACGAACATGCACTTTCAGAATCCACATTGTCAGTGGAATGAACGTGATACGCGCGCCGCGGAGAAACGAATATGACGCACACGCCGCGCAGAAACGAAAATCTGTGCGAAATTCGTGCGTTCTTCATGCGTTTTCACTGTGTGACTGGGCCTTCTACTGCTGTAGCTGAGGCTTGGAAGAGTTGGGTGCGTGTTGTTGACGTGGACACTTAATACACTTTGCATGCAGTTCAAAAGAATAAATTAATGTGTCTTTTATATTAATTAGCAAACAAATTTAAGACATTTTAGACACTGGGAAAAATCTAAACAGTGAAATAAAGACTTATTGTAATAATAAATTATGTCATATCATGATATATATTCTGGCATACAGTATATGTATGAAGACACTGTCCCAATGTAGCTTCAGTGTAGTTTTGTTTTGTAGCTAATTACATTTTCAAAACAATTTGAGCTTGACTGTAGTTAAACCATAGTAGCTTCCCATCACTGGATAACAGAAAGTATTTTTAACATCAAAATCCATTTCTCTGCTATGCAACCATCAAATGACACATACTGGCAAAAACAATTTGTGATTTTTGATTTGAAAGTCTACAAACTGGAAATTTGATCCAAGACAGAAACTGAATGGAATTGAATGGAACACCGCATTAATATTTATGAAGTCCAGTCATTCCAAGATGGATCACTTCTTCCTTCTCCTGGTTCGAACAAATAGGGATTTGTTGCCAATACCAATTTATACCTTTTCTGACAGGATAGTATATACGGGGCTGCACATATCGAAAGCAACCTCTCTATTGACCTCCTGGCCTTACATCTTTGTCATGGGTCCGGTTGGAAATAGATGGCTCATCCACCTGGTTCCATTGATCTGTGCATTTGTGTTTTTCTATTTGTGTGTCTATATTGGGGTGTCGGGTCAGGGGTTCATCTGCTGCTAACACTATAATAACACAATCACTCTGAGTGCCAGACTATTTGGATGAAAGCTATTTTTTCACTCTAAAGTGGTTGCTCACACTCGAGGGCTTACCTACCAATTTTACAGCAAAAGTTCATAGGGACGACAGAAACAACGCTACAAAAAACAAAAATATACCACTGTTAAAATACTCCCTGCTGCACACACAAAACTTCACTTCTCATGTTGATGCATGGAAAAGAAAGTAGTGTAAAGAATAACAGTCTACAGGTTTAGGGTGAATAAATCATTACATAATCTTAGTTTTCGTTAGCATTCAAAAGTCTGGGGTTGGAAAGAGTTTTTATTATTCGATAGAAGTCTCCAATGCTCACCAAGGTTGCATTTATTTGATAAGGTTGTGGAAACATTATTATTTTTTTACGATTGTGAAGTATTATTACAAATTAAAATAACACTTTTCTTTTTTTAATATATTTTAAAAGGTAATTTTTTCAAAAGCTGAATTTTACTCCAGTCATCAGTGCCACATTATCCGTCAGAAACCATTCTAATATGCTGATTTGCTGCTCAGAAACAAAATTAATGTTTTTTTTAAATCAATGTTGAAAACAGCTGTGCCACTCAATATTTCTGTGGAAACTATAATCCATTTTCTTCATTATTCTTTGACGAATAGAAAGTACCGGTAAAAGAATAATTCATAACAATTTAAATCAATTTTGATCCAAATAATGCCTCTTTCAAATCTTTCTGACCCCAAATATTTGAACATTAGTACATGCGTTTATCATAAATGTGCCACTTTTTTCCCCTTCCATATATGTGCCATGTTCAGTGCAGCTGCTTTCATGGTTGTGGGCTCACACATCAGCACTGGAGCATCGTAAACACCACTTCCTGTCAAACCGCCGCACAAAAATCAATCTCACATCTCTCTTCTGAACAGACAATGTGGCCTGAAGATAAAACATCCAACACTTTTTCCAATTCTCTCTTTCTATCCACAGAGCGTATCTGCTATCAACCCCATCATGAATCTAAAGGCCGGGTGCCAAGAAAACTGCCAGCTTGAAAAGAGCTTAAAACTTTCTCTAACGCCACATAATAATGATATTCACAACAAATTGTTGCAAAACCGAACAAGGGAATAAATGCAAGAGGTCTGGGCATATTACTCAACAGGAGAATAGCTAGAGAAAAATCACACGCACTTCACAGCGGTCTCTAATTATTTTTTCATCTTTCACGCACAAACACACTTGACAGAGGTGCAAAAATGAAAGCGGGTAGAGGTAAAAACCAGCTGCAGACAATTAAACTATTGGGTTTAGGGAGTGTCTGTTGGATAGTATGCAAAGAAAGAATGGTCGGGATTTTCCATTGACTTCTATTGTTTTTACACTGTGCTAATGATGTATCTTAACCACTAATCCAAACCATCAAAAACACCGTTTTTGGTTGCATTTTCACAAATATATTATGCCCATTTAATAAAGCTACTTTCTACATGGGACAGATTGGCTGCTGCTCGCAATGTAGGTAAAACCGGATTAAAAAAAAGACTAAAAGCAATCAAGAAAGCTTAAACATTTGGAGAGAGAAAATCAAAATTAAAAAGAGTCTATAAAGAGTTTTTTAATTAAATGAGCCAGATTAAGGGAGTTTGAAATATTCTTTGAAATGTTATTTGAAATATTCTCAACAGTGAGAAAGTTAGAGATTACTGTAAAGACAATTTAAGGAAAACATAGATGAAATGAAAGGATGAGGGTAAAATAGGTATAAATTGTACCTTCAGTCCTCCACACTCTGCTGCAGACCCTCTGTCCACACCCGTAATGTAGATTCCCAGAGAGTATTCAGCCCCTCCGCGGATCATGAGACCCAGAGAACGGCCGTCATCCAGCACCAAATTTACCTGTAAAGAGGAATTGAATTGTCAGATTGAGAGCTAAATCAAATGAATAAAATGCATTTAACAGTTTTGTTTGCATTTTGAACAACATAAAGAGAAAAACTAATACTTTTATTCTACAAGGATGCAATAAATTTATCAAAAGTTTCATTAAAGATTAAAAAAATATTAAACTCTTTTCAAAATGGATAATAATATAAAATGTTTCTTGAACACCAAAATCTGCATATAAGAACGTTTTTAGAATGATCATGTGACACTCGAGTAATGGCTGCTAAAAAATCATCTTTACGATCACAGGAATAAAGTAAAAAAAAAAGGACACGGGAATTAATTTGTCGCGACAGATACATTGCATGTTGGGTATTCTCTAGTCATTGAGTGTACGTCGCTTATACACTCATTGCTGCGGTTGTCACAGTCATTTCATGTCTTGTCACGCTCCTCCTGTGTGATCCTTCTGTGTTCCCGTAGATTTTTACATCAACAACTCCCCCTTGTTAGTTTTGTCAGGTGCTTCCCATTTCCCTGTCTATTTAAACCCTCATGTTCTCCCTAGTCTTTGTCAGTCGTTAACGTTACGTGTCTCATGAGTGTGGATGTTTCCTGTGTGTTCCTGGTTCAGAGTTTTTCACTGTTACGTGCCGTTTTTGTTCTCGTTTTGAATAAAGTGTTTTGAGTTTGGATTTCCGAGTCTGAAATATTTCCGAGTCTCCGAATATTTCTGAGTCTCTGCATCGCACACTGTTCTCCTTCTGTAACAGCGGTGCATTGTGGGATTAAATGAGTACATTCAATACTGTGGTTTCGGACAACACTACAAATGGCTGACCAACCACAGCCAAGGTTTCTAGCATGTTTATCATTGTTTATCATGGTTACTCATTGCATCCTTGACTTCACAAACCCGTTCGTTACTTTGATCCTTGCTTAGTTTTGTTGATAATGCCCTCAGTTTCATTCACTCATTGTCTGGTGTTAGTTGTGTTGATGCACACCGTTTTGTTTACCTTAACCTTTGTGTATAGCTCTTTTGTTTCATTTAATTGCTGCATCCTGATCCGCTTCACCTGCCTCATCTTCAGCCTGAAACATTACAGTTTCTGCTCTATTTATTTCAAATAAATGCACATGGTTTGATATTTATCTAATACAAGACATTCTGAAATACGTTTCCAAAAACATTTCACAGGCTGCTTCAAACACACAAACAAATCTCTGAAATGTGGCAATGACATTACAGCGTGACAAGAAAATGAATATATTTCCCAACGACAATGTGTTGTTACAATTCACCTCTCAAACCTAGAGCACCCATTACGGTGCCTCACAACTATAATTCTAGACTCTAACAACCCATGTGCCTTAGAGAATGGCAGATCTGCTGAACCAGCAGAAGGACTAATGTGACTCCCACAACCTTTTCACAAAAGCAACAATAGTGCTGTGATTAGAATGCATCACAGAATCCCCGCAGAGCCAATCAAACAGGGTTACTGGACCGCCTGTGCGCTCAGGGAGATCAATGGCGCAGCCCGTGGTGTCTTCCAAACCCCAGCACCCTTTAAAAGCATCTGTCGCTCACTAGCAAGCTGCTTAAAGGTTAGTGCTAGCCATCCCTGAAAGGTCAAGGTGGCGTAGGGCCATACTGCGTTTTGTGTGTCATTGCTCATAATGCCACACATTTATAAATGTCTCTCCCATATTTATTTTTTATTCTTCTTTAGAAGCACGCTAGAGGCTAAATAGACTTTGGCTTTCAACAGAGCTTTCTACGCAGCTTTTGTTTCAGTACCCAGGAATTTGTCAGAATTACCCTGCAAATTGCTTCACCGCGATGTGAGACCCGGTAAGCAGGATAGTAAATCAGGCCGGACCGATGGAGATTTCTGCTGCGCTGTGCAGTACTGATATAGTCGGTGTGCCGTGCCACACTAGTGCTCTCGTTTCCAATGGCCAGAGGGCCCAGCGCATGCTCTTCAATAGCCTTGGCAGATTTACACCTGGATGAACAGCTCATAAAACTCGCGCAATAATCACATTTAACAAATTCTGGCACACAGGTGAGAAAATCAGACGATATAGGGGTGAGAAATTGTGCCTGGGTAAATTTGGTGAGCGGACAGAAAAAGGTTCTCACATTTAAAACGAGCCAAAAAGGACAATTTACAGTGATTGATTGCTTAATTTGTGCAACTAACAGTGTATGTTCACAGTTCCTTAGGCAAATAATGATGTGCAAACAAAACAAATTTTTCCCCTCACCCTTCATTGATTTATATATTTAATTCATAGTTTAAAATTCATAACAGGGCACCTGCATTCAACTGCAGACGTCTTAGTTTTGTTCAGGTCTGATGGACACTGAGTAACTGTGGAACAGACTCATGTATTGGTTGCCTCTTAATGTCTCATACATATTCAATTATTGTCTAATAAAAAGACACCTAGCCCAAAACACTAATCCACCGTTTGGATTTGCCTCTAATAGAACGCATTGTTCTAAATGGAAATGAATGGGGGGTAAAGGGTTTATCAACAGGGTACACATTGTGTGTGTTTTCCAGAAAGACTTCTGTAAAAATGCAAATTGAACACACACACACTCATCATGCTACTATTTTTTTTTGACTCAATCAAATCAAAGTAGCACAAAACGCTTATCAGAAGTAGCAAATAATATCCCAGGTGAACCGACTCAGGGCTAGTTTATAAATCCTTGTCTTAAAGCGCTACTGCCCATTAGCTAGCGGAGATGATCACAGATAATTTAGCCCAGAGATATGCATGTGTGACAGCAGATAAATGATGACTTATAGAAAAGGGCAGCAGTTCAATGACACTTCAGCGTCATTGTGGCTGTCGTCAGCTGGCACAAATAAGATAAAGAGCTTTGGTTTACAGAAATAATAGCATAAACAGCGTTTCATGAAAGACAAGGCAAATTCTTCATTCGCTCCTCTCTTACGCACCAGTGAAAACTCATTTCTGCACTCAGCCTCTACAGGAGCAGAGTACTTAAAATGACATCCATTTATTGAAGCTGGTGAGCTGTAAACAATGCAGCTTTAACATTGAGTTTTTGAAGGCTCTTCCACATGCAACTGATCAAAAGTTCTCCATCCATACGGTCTTTGAACAAAGATGTAACTGTCGTCCACACCTATACACTACTGTTCATAAGTTTGGGTTCAGTGCGTTGTTTTTGTTGGGCTATATGTATGGCATGGTTTTCACAAAAATATTAAGCATCACTGTTTTCAACACTGATGATAATAAAAAGAAATGTTTCTTGAGCAGCAAATCAGCATTATTTTATGTGACACTGACATCTAGATTTTTACAATATTAATGTTTTTACTGTGTTTTTAACCAAATAAATGCAGCCTTGGCTCGACAGTAAGGCCAGCGGGAATGACGCTCAGGACATTAGACGGAACTGTTATTTGCCTAAGTGCTGGTGGGAAGTTTGTCAGAAGTTTGTCAATTTCATGTTTTTAAGCTTCACCAATTTAAACATGTAAATAGGGGCAAGACAATGCATTGGGTACTTGGTGTTTGAGAAGTAACAAGTAATAAGTAGCGTGCAAAACACATAAGGAGCGTGTGCCCAGAAAAGGTGTGTTTCAGAGAGCGCACAAATATGGTACTGAGTACATAATCACACAAAATTATGACAAAAATGCCTATATGGTGAGTATCCTAGTAAACATAATCATTTATGTCTTAAGTGATTGTAAACAGTTGAGAAATAAAAAGCATGTAAAGACCGTTTCACACTTGCTGTTAGAAACGAGGTCTTGAACTTCTTATCAAGCCAAGTAGAACTTCTTGTATCTTTTTAGAACTGCGTGTCATGCCTGAGACGCAGCAGAAGAGACGCGGGGGCAAATGTTAAAGCTACCTTTTTCTTTCATTTCAATCAACAAGACAAAGAGAAAGAGAAAGAGAGAGAAAAAAATCGTTGATGGCTCTCGACTGAATAGCTTTTGTAACTTTAATAAGAATCCATCTATATTTAATTTATGCAGTGAAGACTATGCAGGTATTTTACATTTTATTACTTTATTCAATTTCTGTCCCTGAAATCTAATGTTAGACTAACCTGAAAAGAACTGTTTAATTGTCACACTTAGTCTGTCTTTGTCATCTTAGTTTCACTTTCACAGACTTTTAGTCGGTTTTCATTGGTTCCTGTTTTCCTTTGTTCTGTCACTGCCTCGTTTGTCATCTTGGTTACTAATATGATTTGTCCTTCTTTTCAACTGTTTTCAGCTAGTCATAGTCAGTATTTAAGTTCCTGTGCTTTCTGTGTTCTTTGTCCAGTCTCGTTAATGCTACGTTTTGTTTGCCTGCCTAACTATTGTTGGAAATACCTGTGGATATAATTAAAGTACATTTCATTTATATGTATGTTCTATTTGTGCTATTGCTCGTAATTTGATAATTTGTTCTTATGTTTTTACTTGTCTAAAGGGCCAGTCACACAGCGAAAACGCATGAAGAACGCACGAATTGCACACAGATTTTCGTTTCTGCGCGAAGCGTGCGTCGTATGCGTAATTCGTCGGTAGAACGAATGTGGACCGTCAGTGATTGTAAGTGGATGTGCGTCGAAGGCGGTTTGTGCGTGATTTAGAGTTTTGAACGGTTAAAAAATTTTCCTAACCTAACGTGTGCGTTATTCATGAGTCAGCGTGCGTAGTTTATGCGTCGAGTATGTGTGACTCAGCCGTCAGTGCTTATGCATCGGAACTGGTTAGAAACCACGCACGTCCACTGACACCCCAACTTCATATCATGCATGAAGCGCGCACGTATCACATTCATTCCACTGACATCCACTGACAATGTGGATTCTGAAAGTGCTTGTATGTGGAACGTTCGCGATGCGTGCATGTTTGGACGCGCTCCGTGCATGTTTGGACGCGCTCCGTCAGTGATTCATGCGTCGAATGTTCGTGGAATACTTTGGTCAATTTCTCGACGCACAAGCACGCACAAACCCAATCTGTGCGTGATTTGTGAGTGATTCGTGCGTGATCGGCTGTGTGACTGGCCCTTAACAATATTTGAAATCTGTATGAGTTAGGCTAGTTTATTAAAGTTACATGCATGGGTCAAACACCGAAAAAAATAACTAGGTCTATTTTATTTTATTTATGTAACGGGGGATGAATGACGAAGGTGAGGAATCAAGGGATCGACGTAAAAGTCTCTTTGATAACCAGAAACGAAAAATACTTTAAATACAAAAACAAAAGAAACGGCACTCTTGTGCAAGGCTCAAGGAAACATGGAACTAGGAAACATAAACAATCCACAAAGACATGGAGAACATACACAAAGGATAATGGGACACACCTGACGAGACTAACAACAGGGAGTCAAACAGGATCATACAGAAGGAAACAGGAAGTGACGAGATACGACATGACTGTGACAATTTATTTATTACTTTTTTGTAGTGGGGCCAATGGAAATTTTGGCAGGGCAAGTACAAATTTTAACGAGAAAAAAATCCATACTGTCGAGCCCTGATTTCTTTCAAAAACATGAAAATATCATAAAGATCTCAAATGTTTCAACAGTAGAGCATAGTGTAGCATGGTGTAAATGTGAGCCTTCACCTTCTTCTCATCGCCATCCTGTAGAAGTTGCATGTGGCTGCGGCCCTGACTGTTAGTCCTGCGCAGAGTGGCACTGCGATGCTCAGCCAGCAGGTCAGGGGGCGGGGACACACTGCGCCCCTGTGGATCTACCCACGTGTAGACATGATTTGTGACATAACCACCTGGGATCCGGCCCACAGAACGCACAGACATGGAGAGCTTTTTACTGCCCTTCAGCACCTGTGAGCGAGAGAGACAGTGACAGAGAGATGAAGAGATACAATCAGTCCAGCGTGTCTGTTAAGCGATAAAAGGCAGAGGCGGTTATGGGAATGTCAAGATATTCATGTGAAAATGCTAACATATGATAAAGAGCTCCAACAATACTCAAGGTGCACACAACAAACATAGTGTCTATAAAGCTACCTGGAAACTGACGCTTACCAAGCTACAAGCTAAAGTTTAAACACTATAAAATACACACACAAAAAAACTAAAATATACTGAAGCTGTTTAAGGAAAAATCATCTTTAAAAATAATAAATAATATCTGATGATATAAGAACAAGAGCAGTATTTGGCACAAAATAAACAACATGGATCTTTAAGACTTAACTTGCAAATGTAAGCAGATTTTGATTCATCCCATTAAATTTAATCTTTTGATTTAGATTACCAAATGAACTCAGATTCATTAAATATACATGAAATGCAACTAATTCATGGAAACATCACAAATTAATCTAATACATAGTGATGAACAGAAGAATTTAACAGAAATATTTGGTAGTCCGGTTCCCCATGTACATATTATGTACTTATTATAGTTATTGCAACTAGGTAATAACTAGGACTAACCCTGAACCTAACCTTAACCCATGTAGTTACCTTAAATTACCAACTAACATCTTAGGAAAGTAGCCTAAATTGTAAGTACACGTTGTATTAGTGCACTTATATAAAATAAAGTGCAACTAAATATTTCACAAAATGAGATGTAGGCAGTTCTTGAATTGGTGAATCATTTTAGAAGAAATTCACTTCCATGAATCATTTGAATGAACTAAAATGAATCAGACATTCCAATGCCACATACACCCACTACTGGTTAGAAATAACTATATTTTTCAGTAGCTCAGCTGTTTTTAAATAGCAGCTTAGTTAGCAGGACTACTCATTTAATTAAGTTAGTCCTAACACTGCCAAAACACATGGGCAGATCTCTTCTGAGAGATGTACAATACAGTGGAATATGGTGCAGAGACGAAAGTCCCAGTGGTGTTTGCCTCATTGGTCTCTGATGGTCTGCTATGCTCACAATCACTCCACAGATCAAGTCTAGTGCAACTGGCACAGCGGGACGCCACAAATTCAGCTGAGTGTGAAATGACACCATTATCTCCTACAACACACACACACACACACACTCACACAGATACACTAAGCTAGCATTAAACACACACATCCAACTTATAATTGGGCTAAACTCAAACAACTTCCTGTTCTCAGGGTGGCTTCACAGTATCTACTTCGCATGCAGCTCAGACTCCCTCACAGTTGACTTCAGAAATAGTTAAGGAGTGTGTGTCCGCAGGCGTGCTCTATTGTGTATCTCTGACCTAGTTCTGCTGAATGTTTATTTAGTTGCAAAATACAGTGGTCCAGATTTGAAGTGTAACAAAATAAAACTGCCTATTCGTGAGTCACTCCCTCAGTTGAAAATAAACACCCATGGAGTTTCGCTAATCCCCAGAAATGTTTCAAAGCCCAAAGTTTGGATTTATTTAGGAGTTAATGTGGTCCATAAGCATCTGGTTTCTTTTCTTTCCTGGGTCGGGATTTGTCTGGGTTGTTTAAACGAATGACAAGTTGTTTTTTAGGGGCAGAGCAAAGACAAATAAAATGCAGACATGTTTGAAATGAACAGAAAATAAATAAAAATATACAAGAAAGCAAAAAGGGGTATCCTTGAAGGGATACAGTAGTTCACACCAAAATTATCATCGCTTTCTCAACTTCATGTTGTTCCATGTTATGTGGAAGACATAAAGAGAAATTTTAAAGAACTCTACTGGATGCTGTTTTCCATGAATGAATGCAGACTAACACTTTCAAACTTTGAAAAGGACATAAATTCAAAAGGTCCTGTCCCAAACTGATCCCTAAACACTCATGATCTTCCTCTGAGTCCACACGTTCGTGACATAACAAATAACTGAAAAAAAAAGCATTCGTTCCGGCCCTCCAAAAAACTCCCTTATTAGTGCTAATAACAAAGGAAAAAATATAAAAGTATATTAGATTATTTCCTGTAGCTCAATCAGTAGAGTTTGGTGCTTAAAATGCCATGGTCATGGGTTCGATCCCAGGGAAAGCAAGAACTGATTCAATGTCTTCCTTGAAAGAAATGTAAGTTGCTTTGGATAAAAGCGTCTGCCAAATGCATAAATGTAAATATATCTTCTTGAAGCTTGAATAAATATTAATTGTATTTGCTTGGGAAAAAACCCAAATGTGTTCTTCTATGTTCCACAAAAGAAACAAAGTGATACGGGTGTGGAAAAACATAAGGGTGAGAAAAATATTTTTGGGTTAACTACTCCTTTAAGAGTCTACAGGAGAAGATAAAAAAAGCTTTGTCCCTGCTGTGAATACTAACAAATAAAAGAGCGCCTGGCAGCGAGATTCTTAATGTACCATCGCTGCTGTAAAGTGCTGACTATGACGCTGTCTGATGGAGTGTGTCAACAAATGAGTGGAGTAACAGAATACAGAGATAGAATAAAGAGAGAGATAGAGAAATGGAGGGATGGATGGAGAAAGACAGCAAGCAGGCAGCTTATCATATGATATGCTACAATGTCACCTTAGGAAAACCAATAATGGCAATAATGTGAAAAAATTAAATGCATTAATAGCCCCAAGCAACAGCAGAAGGACATAAGTAAACAAAGTTTCCTAAAATAGAAGGGAAATGTTGCATTTAACTCATCTAGAAGACAAAAAACCCCCCAAAAAACAACTGCCACCCAATTTACTTCCATAATGTGAGGTTTCAGAGGGTGGAGCAACACAATACAACATGGAACTTGAATTAAGAATAACTGTTGACTTTAAAGTTATAAAAGTCTTTTCATCTCTATATATCAAAATAAAAAAAAAGTAGGCTGGGACTTGATTTTGTCCATCAGGAATTATTTGGACAATTGGGAAAATCTGGTTTGCTATAACGAGATACGAGTTTCCCGACATATGAGTATTCCCAGATACGAGCAAGCCTTCTAGCAATTTTTGCTTTGAGATACGAGTAAATATTTGAGATATGAGCACGCTTACAGACGCCGACGCTAGAGGTGTTCGAGCACTCGGAGATGCTCAAGCCGCTTCATTTATGGGGTAATTGCATATGAACTCCACTAGAAGGCCATCTTGGTTTTACAGCGGGGCATTTCTTATGGGAAAAAATTATTTGAGATACGAGCAATTCATGTTACGAGCTCAGTCCGGGAACAGATTAAGCTCGTATGTCAAGGAATTACTGTAATTAGTTGTTTTACCTAGTTTAGTATGTTTATTTGCATGGTCAGGGTTGGTTGTTTTGCTGTTTTAGGCTGTAAGGAAGCCTGAACTGAAAATAATTTGGCGAAGTGATATGAAATTGTAATGCGGTCAAGACCTGCCTGGAACTATTTTAGCCGTGCATTTCCCTGAAAATAAATGCACACTGTTCCCTGAAAATAATTGAACATTGGGTGTCCAGTCCTGCTCCTGGAGGACCACTGTACTGCAGAGGTTAGCTCTAGCCATAATTAAACTCACCTGAACCAGCTAATCAAGGTCTTACTAGGCATACTAGAAACTTTCAGGCAGGTGTGTTGAGGCAAGTTGGAGCTAAACTCTGCAGGACGAGTTTGGACATGCCTGGCTTTTCGTAAACCAATCAGATTCAAGGATTCAACATCCATATATATATATATATAAAAAATAAAAAAATCCTTTTTGATTTTTTATGTTGATATTAAAGGCCATGAACACTTAAAGCTAATTACTCCAAGTAATTTCAAATCTGAGCCTGATGGACCAAACCAGTTCACATGAAAACCAGCACGCACACACACATACACACAGAGCTGCCAGGCATTCTGCTTATTTACTGCCATTCCCAATGGGACCGATAAACCATCCGCAAGCAGAATGAGAAATCAAGTCGTAAATGCCGAATGTTTGAGCACATGAAGCTCAGTGTGCACTGACCAGCTGGCACGGATACTGAAGCAAACAGAAAACGCATACATAAACAGACAATCTGCAATTGTTGCTTTGAATTAGCATAACAAAAAAGGGCCAATTAGATGATCACAAAGGGTAATTGGGTCTGGTTAGCAGTGCCGTGTGCTCAGAATGCGTTTATGAGATTATGCAGACGAGCTCGGAAGGGGCGCCCGAGACATTTGCATGTGATTGAGCGATTCTGGATGAAAACCAGGAGGAAAATTTATCTAAAATATGTAAGAATCGCTGTAGTACAATTAGATGGATTTGAGTCAGTTTGTGAGTCACATATAGTGAATTTTACATAGGTGTGTTTATTTTTTTCAAGAAACTAGTATGTGTAGCTCTTTCATACTGGACTGAGCCCTGAGTTTTGATTTTTGAACAATTTACACTACCACGGTATGTGTGTATATGAAAAAGTGTTTTCCCCCTAAACCTAATGACTGGTTGGGGCACCCTTAGGAGTAACAACTGCAATCAAGCATTTGGGATTTTGGCCCAATCATCTTTGCAGAATTGTTGTGATTCAGCCACATTGGAGGGTTTTCAAGCATGAACTGCCTTTTTAAGGTCATGCCACAGCATCTCAATAGGATTCAGGTCAGGACTTTGGCATGGCAACTCCAAAGTCTTTTTTCAGCCATTCAGAGGTGGACATGCTGGTGTGTTTTGGATCATTGTCCTGCTGCAGAACCCGAGTTCGCTTCAGCTTGAGGTCATGAACAGATGGCCGGACATTCTCCTTCAAGATTTTTTGGTAGACAGCAAAATTCATGGTTCCATTCATCACAGCAATTCTTCCAGGTCCTGAAGCAGCAAAACACCACCAGACCATCAAACTTTTACTATTGGTATGGTGTTTTTTTTCTGAAATGCGGTTACTTTATGCCAGATGTAATTTACATTTTACATTTTATGCATTTGGCAAGATGCTTTTATCCAAAGCGACTTACATTGCGTTCAAGAAACACATTGAATCACTTCTTTCTTTCCCTGGGATCAAACCCATGACCTTGGTGTTGCAAGCACCAATGCTATACTGATTGAGCTACAGGAAAGCTAATGTAATGGGTTCAGACCTTCCAAAAAGTTCACCTTTTGTCTCATCAGTCCACAGAGTATTTTCCCCAAAGTCTTGGAGATCATCAAGATGTTTGTGGCAAAAATTAGACAAGCTTTAATGCTCGTTTTGCTCAGCAGTGGTTTTGATTTTGGAACTCTGCCATGCAGGCCATTTTTATCCAGTCTCTTTCTGGTCAGCCGGCCACTCCTAGGAAGGTTCACCACTGTTCCACGTTTTCACCATTTGTGGATAATGGCTTTCACTTTGGTTGGATTTTGTTTTCCCTTAATAATAACAACCTTCATTTAAAAACAGCATTTTGTGTTTGTTTGTGTTATCTTTGATTAATATTTAATTTTTTTGATGATCTGAAATATTTAAGCGCGACAAACATGCAAAACAACAAGAAATCAGGAAGGGGGCAAACTCTTTTTCACACCACTGTGGGTGTACTAATATACATACATACGTGTATGTATATATATATATATTAGTAGTCTCAACAGGATTAACAATTGCAAGTGTGAAAAGTAGGGGTTAGTGTTTGTACCAGCAACTGAAAACGAATCAAACTAAACAATGCAACCTCATTAGACATTCAAGCACTTTGTACAGACACTAAAATATATACACTGTAGTTTTTGAGCAGAAACATCTGTGGAAAAACTGTCAAATTAACTAATTAACATTACCTAGAGCATGTAAAACAAGTTGCATGCTTGCTGTGTTTTGCCTTGCAAACTAAGCAGTGCTGGGGAAAGAATATTTTACAAACAACACTGTGAAAACTCATTTTGTAATGCAACTAATTACAGTGCAACATTTCATGAAGGAGTAATGCGGCAAGTTACCTGTTTGTTTTCTTTCCTAAAGCTCTATGCTTGAATTGAAGGGATTTCTATTTTTGCCTCCATACTAGCCATCCACCTGTGACTGCCATGACTCATGTGTTCCCCTCAGGCATTACTGCATAAGCAAAATCTCCTCTGCCAAAGCAATAAAACAATTTCTCATTTAGCCCCTTTAATGAGAGACTATGAGATCAAACACAATAAAGGGCAATTTTAATAAACGTTTGTCAATGAAGGGCATTCAAACATGTTCAAAATTAAGAGGCAAAATGGCAGATTTTGTCAGAAATGTCAGCTGGAGAAAGACGTGCGTTTTAGGCAGTGAGGTCTGATCTAGTTCGACAGCCCTGACATCTTTCAACAGTTCTGTCCAGAGCTGTGGCATCTTATGCTGAAGAGATCGATTGGACTACGACAAGCTGCAACAGCAAACATTTCTAGCTCTCTCTACACCTTTTCCATTTATTAGCCTTCCATGCTTTCCAACTTCATCTCTCATTCTTATTTATGAGTTATATAGCAGGGGTCACTACCACATGGGACGGAAAAGGAAAGAGAGAAGGAGTGAGAGAAAGCACTTGACTTAAGGGCAGATTTTGTGCTCGAATCGGAGGGAAGATTAAGGGAGATTTTTCACTCTTTGATAAACATGAGAGAATAGTTTAAGAGGTTTTGCAAATAACAAAAACAGACAAAGCATGGTGGGACATACAAATATAGTACTGACAAACAACAATATCATCTCTTCGGGCATGTTGAAGACGTCTATGTTAGGGAGAATAGCTTCAGTTAAATCAAAGCTGACAGGAGAAAGGATAAACATACTAATGCTCTCCTCAAAATGCAAAAACAGCTCAAATCAGACTCTCAAATGCATGCAAATACCGTATGAAGCCTGTCAAAGCACAATACTGCAAATAATTTATTAATCAGTATTTTTGTCTCGTTTTCCATTGAAATTAAGATATTAAAGCTTGACAAACCTGATCACTGTAATGGCTTGAGAAATGAGATTTGAATGAGATTTTAGAGATAGATTACCGTATATGCTGTATAACCAACACGGTTGAATGTACAATCCTTAGAGATTAATTCTTGGTTCAGTTGACTTTCTGTGCTGTATGTCACTGTTGCACCATCTCCTGTAATCAACTTCACCCAGCCACCACTAGTGCTGTCACGCTAAAGGTGATCTGCTCTCCCCCACGGACCAAAGCATGGCTTTCTACATGTCAGAGCAAATGCTTTTAGAGATCCACAAACCATCTACAGTACAAGAATACAGACTTACAATAATGAAACCTGCACATAACCTCTACGCAACATTATAAAAAGCACTTTAAACACCATGCACCCATATGAACATTTGTTTTGTGCGAGACACGCAACCTTCCTTCCCACTAGCTCGGTTTCAGATCAAAACCGCATAACAAGAAAAGACAGTAATTACAACAGGGGGATGTAGTCCTGTTGGGCGAACGCAAATAAGATTTCTTCTCTGAGATCTTATTATTGTGTTGGCAAACGGTGCCACCGGCAGCGCTCGCCAGTGCTGTATTATACATGAGGTTATGGAATGACACCTGATTTTTTCTCTGCCTAGAAGTGAGGTAGAGATGATAAATTGAGAAAGAAAGAAATAGGAAAAAAAACTGTCTATGACCTGTTCTCCATTTGCTCCCAGACCTCCCGGTTTGTATTTGCTTCTGAGGCGAGTGTGTCAGAACAGAAAAATGACAGAACTTTCGTTTTTGGGCAAATTATTTCCTTAATGGTGAAGTAAGCTCAGTTTTTCCGAGAGCTACTCTGGTCGAATTGCCCAATCTGTTGCGTTTGTTTTTTAATTAATTAATTCATTCATTCATTACATTTATATAGAGCTTTCTCATAGACACTCAAAGTCTCTTTTTTACATGGAAGGGGGGATCTCCTCAACCGCCACTATTTGACCCCTTACAGCATGTGACAGAAATAAAACACCCAATACCTCAACTAAACTTCAGCTCCAGAGTCTTCCTAAATCCTCAGAAATTGGGCACACTTTAAAGACAGTAAGTGGCATACATCATACCAATTCATTAATTAAAGTATTTTATACATGATAAAATTAAACCCACATGCTTTTAAAAACGATGCTACCTCATGTCCAAGTTTTCCAAGACCATTTGAACAGAAGACAGGGATAAAATCAATAGTTATTTCTTTATTACACAGATGAGCAACAGAAGCAGGCGAGTCTTTGCAGGCCAATATGGCAGTTTGTAGAACTAATAAAGAGATACTGACAGTCTTTGTGCTTCAGATGGATTGGAGGTAGTGGATGGATGGGAAGATTGAGCACACACCTTGGTGAGGGAACAGGTAAGTATCAGATCTGCAGGAACATAGACCAGGAGACAACGAGGAGCTGGAGGAGCATGGAGAAACAAGAGCAAGGTACACGTCTTCAGGCTCTTGGAAAGAGCCAGTAAGTCTTACTGCTCAAAAGAGACGAAACAACGTGAGTGTTCGAGGTGTGTGCATACATGCTGAGGTAATTGGTGAGGAAAAGAGCTGCAGGTGCAGGAGATCAGTATTCTGGTGATTGAGCGTTGTGATTGGCTGACAGTGCAGCCTGGCTGATCCATGACATTTACTTTATTTTAATGTTTATCTATTTTTACATCATTTTAAGTCATCTTGAGGCCCTATTGGAAGTGCGGCCTGCCCTTGGTTGAAAGACACTTGTGTAGAGACTATAATTAAGCCAGTTGTCGGTTGATTTCCCAGAAAAGGGAAACACTGTGATTCTGTAGTTCTATCAAAACTCATTATATTGTTTTGGCGGGTATTTTTTCATGGACAACGTTTCATCATTATAATTTATGTCAATGATATATATATATATATATCACAAAAAATAGAGCTTAAAACAGAAGATACCACTCTTCAGCCTATACCAGCTAGACAGTTTTCCACAGTTCATTTCACTTCAATGTTCCCCAGCCTCCACTGCACAGGTTACCTCAGTTCATTATTTGTGCTCTGCTCGTGCCGGAAAGATAGAGTGACCCAAGGACCATACTGCAAGTTTGTGTGACTGGCTAGCTGGGAAGAGCAGTTGACCCTGAGCTCAAAACCATCCATCTCCTCTATCGAAACTGGAGAGGAACAACAGAGGCATGAAACTATTTCTTTATTACGAAAAAAAGTGTAGTTAATCACTCTTTCTCCTAATAAGATGAGGAGAAGAGAGTGGAAGGAGAAGAGAGCGAACAGCAGTGATTTTGATAACACTTAAATCACAGCAACAGCGCGAATAGCACGAGTGTTTATCACCACTGCCTTGAGCAGCCACTGCTGAAAGTTAAAAATAAGCTTCTCAAGGGCCCAAACTGCTTTCAGAGGAGAATCCATACACATTACTCTGTTGGCATACTGTTTTTTACATGTTTTTCACTATAAAGCAGAGAAGTATTTGATTTCAGACACAGTGACTGTTTTCTGTGACCAAAACAAGAAGGAGAACAAGATTAAGAAGAAGAAAAGGGACAAGAAAAAGCAGAAGCAGGACAAGAAGAAAAAGAACAAGAAAAACAAGAGGTGATTATTATTATTATTATGTCAGTTTGAAGCAGCTTGTGGTTTAGAAAATACAAACGGTTTAAAAAGTATTAAAAAACTAAACAACAATAATATAAACTATTATTATTACTTGTATGTGTGTACACACACACACACACACACACAAGTATACATACATAATTATTATAACAGTTTGATTCTTTTTAATCGTTTAATTGTTTTGTCCCAGTCTACTTTATTCCCCCTGTCAACTTCTCTTTCTTTCTTTCTCTTTTCTTATATTTTTTGAACTATGAAGCAGCACTTTATTGCACCAAATGCTGATCTGATTTTCGGCATCCTCTGAGGGAGGTGTATGGATTCAGTGTGTGTGTTTGTGTGTATCAGGACAGAGATGAAGTGTTTCCTTTGGATATACACTGCTACAGGCTTCTGTGGTACGTTCAGTGGTCACCTGTGCGTAAAATTAACTCTATCACCAGGGTCTCTGCCAGAAGGGAAGCTTACCTACAAAACCTACACACACACACACAAACACATAAAGGAACATTACCCGACACGATGCAAACAATGGCCATGCAGTATTGTCAGCAATGTAACATTTGCATACAGTAATTTTAGTTGGTTTTATAAAAAACAAAGGAGTATTTTGTATTATTACTCAGATGTATCGGTTATAACTGATGTTTGAACTTCTGAAAAAGAAGCGGCAAAGTATTCACGCAACTATACTGTAGCTGCAATTCATGACTGAATACAACATACAACACATTCTGAGAGGTAAAAAGTCCTATAGACATAAAGACCTTATTCAGAGCAGCGCCGCGGCAGGTATGAAGCGAGACTGTGAGGGATAGACTGTTTAAAGCTCCTAGATCACTTCCAACTCTAGACAACATGAGTTCTGGAAGATTAATTGTCTTTAATTTCTTAGAAAAGTTATGCTGTTCTGACTAGAGTTTCTTTGTTTTGAATATAAAAATAAAAGTTTTCCCTAGATTCTACTCTCGAGATACTCTTTGAGACACAGCGTGACATACAGGGCTTGACACAAATTGTTTGCTCACAATCCTCTGTAGCTACTGGTTTTCCAAATTTACAAGCTACTCATCATTTTTAATGCCCACAATTTTGACTATCATATAGATATTTTTAATATTACCTCATAATTTGGCAACAGGGATATTAGGCTGCTGTCACTTTAAGACCTGACACACGAATCTATTTGACTTACACATGCATTTATATTCTCAACGGTTTACATTCTTTTAACCAAATACATTTATATTAAATACTCACCAAGACTGGCATTTTGTCATTATTTTGAATGTATTTGTATTTGTGCAATAAGCAGCAAAAAACAACAACTACGTAATATAGTACTGAGAGGCAGCTTTACATACACTCACTTTAGTTTTTCAAGCTCTGTAACACCAATAAAATTCATTATTATTAAGCCAGAGGGATTAGAGAGTGTAAAAGCACAGCTGATATCGTGTATCTATTCTGTGGAACATGAGTACTGGAAGAGTTTCAGATATTTCAGTACCCATATGTAGTGAAATGTGATATTTTACACTTACACTTAATAATTCAGGTGCCTTTTTAAAGACTACAACTAAAAAAAATGTATACATTATATGTAAAATTCAACCTGCCAAAGTGTCTAGTAAGAATGACTGCGTTACACGCCACTGCTGAAATCCACCCGCATTTGGCAGGTTGGCGGGTGTTAATGCCAAGCCCTGATTCGAGAAACGAGAAATGGGTAGAAACACATTATTATGAATTGTCGGACCCTGGGGAAGAAGTCATTCTAGTTGTTGTTTCTTTGAATTTCTATATGGGTCTATTAGTGTAATGGTGGACAATAACAGCCTTTATGTTAAAAAGAAGCCTTATTGTATGAATATAGCTAACGATTACGAACAACTCCAGGAGGTGCATGGGTGGAACCCCATTGGCGTTGACTTCTCAGAAAACCTCATTTCATTTTTGAACACATTGTTTTTTGTGGGACGTGTTTATGTGAGAAATCAGGCTGTAATTGTGTTTCTAGCCCTGATTTCTGTCTCCTGGAGTGTTATTTCCTTTTCTGTGGGTTCAGCCAGTTAGGTTGAGCATATAAAGATGGGCTGACTGTCCGGATCACTTCATTAGTGGCTTGTCAGTGTCACTTGTGGCCTTTTCAACCGGGTCCAATTATGGTCCACCCACCAGCTCGAGAGAGGAAGGAGCAGCCGTGCTTGAGACATGCGTGGCCGTGTTAGCGCAGGGAATCAAATCACACACAGCAAAAGGCAGCCAAATTTAATTATACAAGAGATAATCTGCTAGATATCTGCCCGCCGTTCAGACACACTTCGATACATATGTCCACCTACTGTACAAGCACAGACAGGATGCAACAATCCTTATGCAAAACTGAAGTGGACTAATTCAACTGTGTAAGAAGCAATTTAGTCTAATTTGATCTAAATACACACCAGTGAAAATCATTTTCTTAATCTGTAGTTTTATCTTTTCCAGTTAAAATCTCTAAATACCCATTAAACACGATAAGCTTTCTTGAGAAGCAAATATGTATGAGGTATTTAAACTTTCAGAGAATATATGAAAATATGTTGAATTAAGCTTAGGTTACTATGTAAATTGGTTGTCAGAATGTGGTTATTATGATTTTTTTAAAACAAATTGTTTATCTTTTTGAGCTTTCATTCGAAATGTCACCTTTCTTTGATGTAAAAGGGGGGGGGGGGGGGGGGGGGGGGGGGTGGGGGGGGGGGGAAATCACATTATGAAAAAACAATGTCTCTCCCTAAAGTACATTTAAAACAGACTTATTAGAAAAATATCTCCTTCATATGAATCAGGGTCATTCCATGCATACCTGGTGACTAGGATCATGAAACTTGAATCATGCATCAAAATACGTTAAAAAAAGTATATAGTTCTGATGTGCAGCAAAAGAAAGTTGAGCTTCACAAAATGACTGCAAGAAAATAGTTAAAGAACTGATAATTCCCAGTTCCACCATCAGGGCAATACAGTAATACCTCGGTTTACGAGTTTAATTCGTTCCAAGAACGAGCTCGTAACTCAAAATTCTTGTACACCAAAACATTTTCCCCATAAGAATGCAATAAAAAAAAATAAAATCACTCGATTCGTTCCACATGAACATAAATGCTAATTTTCAATATTTTTTTGGTTTTACCCTATTAATTACAGTTAAAATTATAACCATTAAGATCTCATATAAATACTAATTAATAATTGACAATTAAACTCTAAAAATACTTGACAATTTACTGTAACGCGCACTTTTACTGCTTAGAGGGAGAATTTCGTACCTTCTTTCGTACTCATCTTGAGGTCATTGTCTATATGCTGTGCTGTACGTATATATTTCACTACGTGAACAATTAATGTTAACAACACGAGGTAAAACCATTAGGACTTTTCCAGTAAAAAATGCGCATGGGCGAGGGAAACATTTTCTCGCACTCGGATACAATGCTTGTACACCGATTTGACCCTCCATGCTCGTACACCGATTTGCTTGTATACAAAGTAACTCGTAAACCGAGGTATTACAGTACTTAAGATGTTCCAATCAACAGGAAACATTATAAATCAGCATGGAAGAGGACACATGGCTACATTGTCTCAATGTAGGGGAGGTTAGTTCAAGTGGCCAAAAATTTGAACTGTGGAACACACACTTAAAAACATCCTAAAAGCATTGCCAAGGTAATAGAAAAGATTAGGTGAGATATCTTCCACATAATCTAGCTAACACAGCAATCTCCCCCAGCAACACAAACCAAAGCAAAAATATTTCCAACACAGCTGTGGGCGCGACTTTGACCGACCACCGATCCATTTTCTTCCCATCAAGCTCCGCACAAAGATGAAAAAGGAAATGATAGTTAGAAAGAGAAAAACAAAGAGAGAAAAGGGAAAAAGATGGTCTAGCTTGTTGACTTAGCTCTTCAATTACATGCTCGCTTCCCCAGTGGTGCTTTAATTTTACGTTCAATCCTGTGGCGCGCACTGCACGTCTCATCGGGTCGGTCTGGGTGATAAGAGAGAGTCCTGCTTATCAGTTTAGCCTTCATCACTCACACACACACACATCAGCATCATCCAATCAACCTCACTGATTTCACTGCCAAGAGCTTAAGCTCTCCACAAACAAAGATACAGCGGGGTTTACTAGATAATTTCCACTCTCCGTTTACTCCTTAGCTCTCTGTTTACCTTTTATCTTAACCCTCACCCGCAGGGTTGTGACTAGTACTCAAGAATCTGATAAAGACTGTACAGAAGGCTATAGTGGGTTTGTATTTGGTCAATAGATGTTAAATGAATGAGCCAGCAGTAGGCTAATCTAGAAAAGCTATGATAAAGACACAGATCCATTGTAGAAAAATTCTAAGCTCAATACAGTAGCTACAAGTAAGTTTGACTTTAATTTAAAGTTAAAAGAGAGCGAAATGAATTTTAGTCTAGAATACACTCCACCAGGACCATCAGTAAAAAAATGCATGTTTTTAAGAGTAACTAAAACCAAATGAATTGAAATTTATGATACCACTTTTCAATAGATTTTGGACATAATTTCTTATTCAAGTGGATAGGAGCTACACATAAAAATATTAATAGCTGACTTGTTTAAAAGAGAATTTATCTTTTGATTGCGTTTACAAAAGGTTACATTTACACAACACAGAGTGGATTTAACAGAAAAATATCATTTTGCTTGGTTTCATTTACATTCCCGGGTTAACACACTAATTGACTAAAATAATGTACATATGTAAAAAGCGATTGTTTGATTGATGCATCCATTGGTAACATTTTATTTTACTGTGCGTTAACCATGTTACATGTACTTACTATAGTAATAACAGTAATATATGCATAAAATCTGCAGTCGTTTTTTGCACAGAGCTGAGTTCTGAAGGATTTTTATCACAGTAACCTAGTGTGAAGGCTTCCCATCGGGAGAACGACGGGTTCTTTCTTTGGAACAGTGAGGCTTGATCTGAAAGCATATTCAATTTCCTAACAAAAGTTTAATTCAAATATAGATACAGTGTGGACCTTGTTTGTTGAATAGTTTTGTCTATACGTATGGTTTTCTCTAACAATACAGCGTTTCAATATGGTATGTGTGGGCCAACATTGTGGGGACCAAATGTCTCCATAAAGGTGTATATACCTTGCGGGGACCAGCCAACAGTCTCTATGAGGAAAACAGATTAACCTTGTTAATCCTGAATATATGAAATAATAGTCAGAAAAATATAGTTAGTTTTAAATGGAACAATTTACTGAACCTTTAGACAAAAAATACATGCTTTTTTGGCTTTTATGGTATGATATATTGGTAATATGAAGCTCAAATTACATTTTAATCAGAGGCCCAAAATCAGCAAAAATATGCAATTTAGTACAGTTTCTAATATATATATATATATATATATATATATATATATATATATATATATATATATAAAATGGCCCAAAGGTAACATGCAATTCTGATAGCTGACTGTATAGATATGTCAATTATCACTCTATACTTTTCCCAATAATACTGTCAAAGTAATCTTTGGAAAAGTTAAGTTTGGACTTTGTTTTCACTTGCACATTTCTCCTTGCCTAGTTTGTTGTCATGCTCGCTCATTTGTTTCGTTATTCAGTTCATGTGTGTGTGATTAATTATCCTTGTTTGCCAGAGTATTTCCCCTGTTTCTGTTCATTGTTGTCGGGTCTTGTCAATGTTTGGATGAGTTACGCTACTCTCTCAAATGTGGATTTGTCATGAGGATTTATTAAAGACTGCATATTTACCTTCATCTTTGTGTTTGTGTGTGTTCTAGCAACACAATCTGTGACAGAAGACCCGACCTGAAAACATGTAAAGTGGCAAAAGTGTCTTTTTATTTGTTTTCTTTGGGACTTTTTGAAGAAAAAATTCTTCACCATGGACAGTTCACCTCTTGTACCTTGTGCAGGGAGAACGTTCCCTGGAGAATCAATTTCTTGACCTGGCCATCAGGAACTCTGACCTGACCCCCACCATAAGAGCACAACTTGCCACATTGTGTGCTGAGTTTGTGTTGAGTAGGACTAGCAGACAATAACGCCAGCCCCACTCCTAACCCAGTACCCGGGTTAGTATATTAATTAAAGTATAGTATATTAATATTAGTAGTAAAGTAGTAGTATAATAGTAAGTAGCATATTCTGTACAACAGGTTTTTCAGCAAAGTGTTGATCATGTTGATCATTTAGAGGCTTTAGAAATTCACATATAAAATAGGTTTTAATGGGTTAAGAAATATTTAGAACATTTTTAATTAGTTTCTTGGAGTCTACGGTTCTAGTTTCTAGCAACAATCAAATTTTCAGTCCACACTTAATCAACCTATTTGTTTAATGTACAGTTATGTGAAGCTGGATGAGGACCAATGAGATTTCATGGTGGGTGGGACCACATTTGCACAATGATAAAAAAAAGTTATGTCTGGTTAAGGTACTTAGTCACTGTCATATGAGCGTGGCATGTGCGATGCGGAGCAAGGAGTGCAGCAGAACCTCTTTATTGGCAAACGCAAAACCAAAACACTTTGAAAACACAACAGAAAAGGCACATGATGGTGCAAAACCTCAGAATAGGGGAGACACGGGAAGGACATCCACACACGCGACACGAACATCCAACACTGACAATAACCGACAAAGACAAAGGAACACAGGAGGGTATTTAAGGACAAATCCAGGATTGGGACCAGCTGACGTGACTTGGGACGTGATTAGACAAAGACGGGAGCGTGTAAGACCTGGAAGATACACAAAGGGACCCGGATGTGACAGACGCGACAAGACTGTGACAGGGGCATATAGCTCAGTATATAAACAATACAAGCCAACAGAAAATCGGCAGCGTGATTGGTCACATTGCACATAAATGACTGGTTACATTGTAGTGAAAAAGCACTCTAATGAAAACACAGCTCTGCCATGAAGCAAGCAATATTATAACTGCAGAAGAGCAGCCACTGGCCTCTACAACAAAATTAATCAATAACCATTTATGGGCCATTTTTTGTTCTTGTTTCGTCTTCACTAATGCAAGCCACTTTCTAAGGATGAGGGACGGGTCAATATTTCCAACCCCACGATTTCACTTGCCCGAGAACAATAACAGGAAAGTCACCGCAAAGGTCGATTTCCTAATTCCTAACTACAAATACAGAAACCACAAACACAGCAGCATTGATTAACATCCTATCAGCCAACTGCACCTAAAAGTGACATGACTGGCCACGCAAGCAGTCAATGATTTTTTCTTGTTCTTGTCCTCTCCATTTGGCAGGCTTGTTCATTAGGCATAAAGCCTATGAGGAAGTCATTAGGTAATGACTAGACTATGAGAGACCAATAAACAAGGCTTGTACAATAGGTCCCCGCTGAGAGAGACTTAACAGCAATTTATGTTGAGGACATCAAGAGACCGATAATCATTTTACAGCATCCATTCTTTCAGCTTAATCCATTACTAAATACACTGGTGGCTTGCAACACATTCAAGAGGAGAGATATAAAAGTAAGTGTTCTTTCCCTCTCTATTAAGAAAGTGATGCAAAATTGGTGGTCAGATTTCACTATATAGTTCGTTTTGGTCCTGTAATCTAATTGGAGAAAAGATGTTACAATTTAGTTTTCCATTAAAATAAGAAAAGTTTTTAAATTGATTTTTTTTCTAGCTGCTCATAATTACCGGTGAAAGAAATAGATAGCCAATTAAATATAGAAAAAATTAAAATTTCTTGTTCTGCAATGCTGTGAAATCCAAAGTGAATCAACCTTTTGATTCAAGGTATTTCTATCCGTTTACCATCCAAATTTTCATTCCTCCAATCTAAAATGGACTGTTAGAAGCCTTGCTAGCTATATGTAACTTTGAATGTCACCGCCTGGTTTACAGCTGAATTACAGTGTATAAAAACATTTTGGAGCGCTGCAAGCAAGAGCGACGTCTGCTGTATTCCATTAAAGGAGGATGCTTTTGCTAATGCATAATATTAGAAGTCACTTCCACCCTGCACTGTTCTCGCCCACTCCATCCTATAGAGAGGCTGAGAGTGCATAATTACAAAGGAGCAATGGCATAAAATAAGCACTCCTGGATTGACAGACAGGAAGGTGGGTGGGTAGATGGACTGACAGAAGGCGGAATGGATGGATGCAGAAGTAAGATAGATAAAACAAAAGACAGACAAATCGATAAAGTGACAAGGACAGACAGACAAGACGGATACACAGACAGATTGCTAGACAGATTATGAAGAATGATAAATGAAATAAGATAGAGGGATAGATAAAAAGACAGAGCCATAGATGGAACAATGATAGAAAGATAGACAGGCAGAATGACAGATAGACAAACAGATAAAGATGGACAGAAAGACAGATATGAAGATAGATATTAAGTGGCACTTTGCTGTCTATAGGTGAGTGAAGTGATATGAAGGAGGTCCATGTATTATTCTCTCCACACAGTGCTTAGAGCGAGAGAAGGGTTAGAAGCTATTTATAGGGTGAACAGAAACTTGATGGGGAGGAATGGCACGGACAACACAGGAGCAGTGCTTGCCTGTCGTAGCTGCTCAACAAGAGCTTCTTGACCCCTTGCAATGTCTGCACTGTTTACTGCTCTTTTTTCCCCTCTCTCTTTGCTCGCATTCCACCGTTTCATTCATGTGTTCCATTCTGAAGCCTTTCAGAATGGCAAAATTGATATGAATACAAATCTTGGATCCATCTGGAATATTTCAGTTCAATGTCTAATCCAGGACTACAGATATTTTGTTTAGATGCGTAAGTGCTCATTTCTCAGCCTGATTTAGACTTTCTGTATTTTGGTTTGACCATTTATTAGCTAATTTAAAAGCATAGTTCATGCAGAAATGAGAGTTGTGTCATAATTTACTCAAACCTATTTGACTTTCTTTGTTTTGTGGAACATACAGTAATACCTCGGTTTACGAGTTTAATTCGTTCCAAGAGCGAGCTCGTAACTCAAAATGCTCGTACACCAAAACAATTTTCCCCATAAGAATGCACTAAAAATCATTTGATTCGTTCCACATGACCATAAACGCCCATTTTAAATATTTTTTTTTGGTTTTACCCTATTAATTACAGTTAAAATTATAACCATCAAGATCTCATATAAATACTAATTAATAATTGACAATTAAACTCAAAAAATACTTGACAATTTACTGTAACACGCACTTTAGCTTTGAGTAGCGTCGCTGCTGGCGTGATGGAGACCAGAGGAGGGTTTTACTGCTTTGAGGAAGAATTTCGTACCTTCTTTCTTACTCATCTTGAGGGTCGCTGTAAATCACTCATAAAAGTATGCACTGTGGTGAATGATACAACCAAACCAAGCGACGCTGAGAGAATGAACGAGTTAAAGGGTGATAGGCTTTATGAGAGGCTGTCGTTAGGATATGTCCAGTAAAAATGCGCGTGAAGATCCTGAGCTTTTATTTTATTTTTAGGTATTAATGTATTTTGAAAAAAGTCTGTTTGGGTTTTTTTTGTCCACATAATTAAAGTCAGTGAGGTCCAGTGTTGTTTTGGACCCCATTTACATTAATTATATGGACTAAAACTGAAATGGATATTTCTTGCTTCACATAATTCCTGCTAATCATTGAAAAAAGTGATGGAAAAGCTACATTGTACTGTCACTGTACTGAAAAATGTAAAGTTAGCAGTATTGCAGCTTTTAAATGGTTACTCCACTGTTTGCAAGTTACTTAATTGAAGTTAATGAGCATTGTTACAGAGCGTGTGCGCAGGGTTAAGCTGATTACCGCATGGGACATTGTTCTTCCTGTGCATGTCGTGTGCTTCCTGCTGTCCAGAGCAGCACTTCTGGGCTTTAAGATGAAATGCAGCACAGCCATTAGTTCTACTTAAAAGCCAACACATCTTTTCCTACAAAAGAAACGAGTGGGAGCGGAGGAGAAAAAAAGAGGATAATTGAACAGCCAGATCCCTAGGTTACAACTAATCCTGTTTAATTAACTAAAAATCCTCCAGCGTTTCATCAAAGCCAGCCAGAAAGGAGGAGGAATGACAAATGGTGTGGTATGTCGTTTTAAAAGCTCCATCTACCCTCTCCTTTCCATTTCTTCGTGTTCTCCTCTGGTTTGGAGGGTGCACCTGCTGTGAGTATTTCTATTGTAGCTCAGAGCTCTTCACGCAGGCAGCCGTGTGGCTCAAAGTGCCTCTTAACCCTGCCGCTGCACCTTTCTTCCCAGCATGCACCACTCTGCTTGCCCATGTGACAATAAGAGCGATGTTTGGGTATCAGCAGACTTGGGCTCCGCAGCACAGGAATTGAGCAGCACTGAATGTTCTTTACAGAGAAAAGATCATCTTTTAGTGTTTCGCCCTCTCTGATTTTTTTTTAAAATACAGGAATAGCTTCTTGACAGTTAAATCCATAACCACATGCATGCACATACATATAAAAATGCCGTTTTGGCAGTTGTAATGGGGGTGTTACACATCATGTTAGGCGAGGAGTGTCAGACTCAAAAACATCACACTAGGTGAGTTTTTGTTGAGCAGTGGAGAGCGCATACAGAGTCTATGATTTTCTGGAGCTTATAAAGGCAACATGAAATCGATATTTTGCTGACTTAACCACAACTAAAGTAAAACAAAAAGGAAGCATATTGAATTTAGCAATTTCACTCACAGAAAGGCTTCTACATTATATGAACATATGAAAACTTATCAATAATATTGCCACAAAAAAGAAGAAGCTCACTGATCAGTAACTTTAACTTAAGCATTTAAAATCCGAAAATGATCAGAGTTAGGTTGAAAACAATGTTGATATAAATTGCAAACCTCTTAATATAACATTAATGAAACTATAGAAAAATTTGTTATTTTATTGTCATTGCGGAGGAAAAATAAAGCTGGTTGAAAACGTCCTTATGCACGAAGGTTATCTCCCAAAAACAGAAATATTTATATATAAATCATTTTCCAATGTTTGGAGTTGGAGTGGAAATCTAAAATCTCACGGTTGCATTTAGTTTACTCAAAATTCTGTAAAAATATTGTGAAAAATTATCACTTAAAATAACTACTATATTTTTAAAAAGTTTTTTTTTCCTGTAATGAAAAGCTGAATTTTCAGCAGCCAGTATTAACTATCTAATATGCTGATTTGATAAAGCGATTTCTTATTATTATCAATGTTGAAAAGATCAAAAGAACATTTTTATCTGAAATGGAAGGATTTTGTAATATTATAAATATATTTATTGTTACTTTTGATCAATTTAATGGATCCTTCCTTAAAAAAATATTTAATTTCTTTCCACAAAAAAACTAAAAATGTATTAACCCTAAACTATTGATACGGTGGGGTTTAAGGTTACAAAAGCTTTTTATTTCAGATAAATTCTACTCAAAAAATGCTGGAAAAAGTTCACTGTTTAGTAAACGGTTTTCAACATTGATAGTAATAATAAATTATTCTTAAGCAGCAAATCTGCATATTAAAATGATTTCTGAAGGATCATGTGTAATGATGATGAAAATTCAGCTTTGCCATCACAGGAATAAATTACATTTGAAAAATATTCACATAGAAAACTGTTCGGTTGTATTGTAATAATATTTCACCAGTATTGCTGTTTTTATTGAATTCTGGATCAAAATTCTGGATCATTCTGGTGAGACTTATTTAAAAAACACATTTCAAAACACTGGGATCTGTTTCCGATTTGTTTTATGGTAGTACTTGTGTGTACATAACATTTAATTGCAATTTGATTGCTCTGCATCCCACTATGTTTTAAATCTCAGACATTTGTAAAACATAAATGGCTAAAATTTATCTCAAAAAGCTTGCAACTTGTACACAATTATTAGTCAATAGCAGTAAAATTTGTGTGCTATAATATTTTTACTAACTTTATGCTGTAACAAGCAACAACTAAGATGCTTAAAAATCCTGTGTACCATGTTATGTTCAACTCTGCTATACTCCACCTAGTCGTTTTGCAATTAGATGCAAGAAGAAAAAAAAGAAAGAATGCAAGACAAAAAAAAAACTCAGGTCTCCAGAACCCAATGTCGTTCCCTCTTATTATTTCCTCTCTAATCAGCAGTCCATCACATTCCCCCCTTCTTTCCATCTGATTCATCTTCCAATGTTCTTTGTGAGAGAAGTGATCCTCCTCATATCCATCTCTCCCTCCATTCTTCTATTGTCTCATCCATCACAACCTCTTATAATGTTCCCGTTGGCCTTGAGGTTGAGAGATAGGACAGAGAAAGAGCGCAGTTGCAATACAAAACGGATTTCCCTGTTTCATATCAAAAGTACAAAGATTATTGCAATTATTGGATTGTACAAATAATGTTTAGTGAAGCTTTGTTCACGTATCAACTGAAAACTAAGCATGATTATCTGTTGAAGCCGTTTCGAGAATTAAACATGACTGTTTCGGTCAACGATGTTTCCCCTCCAAACCTTTCAAATTCATTTCAATATCTTCGATTGCCAAAATTTTGGTACTATTTTTGAATAAATTTTTTAAGTAGCTCAACTTACTGCTTTGCTGTTTACATTGAAGTCTTTTCCCCTGTTCATTAACATCATTTACGCTGTTGAGAGCGGTCCAACTGAATTCTGCCACACAGCTGTTCCCATCTCTCCTGGGAAACATCCTGTCACACAGAAACACTGACACGCAGCTTGATGGCCATCTGGGACAAGCTAACCATTTCCTCCACTTGACATGTAAGAGCTCTCTGTTCCTTCATAGAGTGTTTACATCATAACAGGACAGACCTTCTTGACATAAAGGTTCAAATCAGAAGGAAAAACAGTATGTCATTTTAGAGAGAATATACTGTAGACACAGCCTAAGAACAGGTTAAGATACAAGTTAAAGCCCAAACCACCTTGAAACTTGGCACCATGAAAAAGCCAAAGCCAATAAATAAAACAACATACTAGTTTTTTTATGCAATTTACTGTTCTATTCTGACCTAATATTTGTTATATACCAAGAAAAATTTGTCAGCCAGCAATTACCATGTATTTTAATTATATGGAAAAAATCTGCGTTGACATTATGATAATAAGTCATTTTGTGTATCTATAATAATGATCATAAGATCATTTTTGTTGGGGATGTTCCCTTTAAAATTCAGTTTGAGATAATTGCTCAAAAACTAATTATTTATTTTATTAAATTAAATCATATTTAAACAGTATTTCAAATTAGATTTCCAATTATATAATTTAAATTGAATTTATTTTTAAATTGATTACCAACTGGAGCTTAAACCTGAAAAACTGACCAGAATACGACCTAAAGGTGCCTTTTTCCATTCCAGTGCACTACTTTTTCATTATCTTTCAAAAGTAAAAACGCACTAGACAGACATATGACAAATAAGTTTACTTTTAAAGTTTGCTTTGTTTACAAATAACTTTTAAAAAATGCATCTTGCGGGGTTTTTTCCATTCCACTGACCTGTGTCTTGCGTTTTTAACAGCAAAAACACTTTCTGTGTGAACCGGCCCTAAGGCTGTATGTCCTCTAAAGCTTTTTTTCCTGCTGATTAATCCAATTGTTTTCAATGTGATCGCCACATTGTTTTCAAATGCCAACAGCAAGTATGTTACCCTGGGTCAACATTTTTATATTCAGAAATGAACTATTTGCGAAAATCAGATACAAGTAACAGTTCATCTGATATTCCATATCAAAGCATATATACCATCTCAACTGTCAAGGGTTTTCAGAACAGCGCTAGCTTTTTCAGCTGACTAAAATGCTTTGGTGGACATACGGCCTAAAAGAGTTTTTGAGCCAAATGGCAAAAGCATGAGACCATGAGCCAAGATGATTGACATGAGCTGCCAAAAAAAAAACTACAAGAAAGCTTGGTCACATTCCTTCTGCACGACTTTAATACTGCATGCATGTGCCTTGCATCTGTAAACAGCTGGGGAGGAAGGAATAATATCCATGAGAATTGAGAAGGACAAATATAATCTAGTGCCTCACCAACATTCCTTATAATGCAATTCAGTGCTAAAGAAGATGTAATAGAGAGATGTTAAAACCAGGTGGCTAACTGCCGTGTTAGCGCATCGCTCTCTGATTCTTTTACTTTTTCAGTAAGAACAAGAAAGGAGACTTTTCTTGCTCAGCAGCACACCACCCTGTTCAGACCTATCCGGTCCTGCCCAATGTTGAACAGAGAGGAGAAAATGTAAAGAGGCACAAAAAAATTCTCTAGAGATGCATTTCAAACTGACAGTAATATTACACATCATTCAATACCAAAAAGAGCTGCTTTGAAAGCCAGGGACTATTTTTTACAGTGCTATTATCTAAAGCAACCTACAGTACACTTATCAGTAGTGCTTGTATTACATTTAACTTTGCACACAGTTAGAGATTTGGGGAAAAATTCTTACTTCATTTTAATGGGTGAACATTTTTTGTGTGTGAAAAAAAAAGTTTTCTGCAATGTCCAAGCCAATCTTACAGAAAATATCATTATTATATGAAGTATGTAAATTGAATAAAAATTAATGGTTTTTAGAAAAATAGCAAACGCAAAGATCCACATCTCACCCCAACACTAAATATTAGTAGATTAGAGCTGCATTATTAATTGTTAATGATTGCAATCTTGATTCAAACACCCATGAGCTTGTTAGAAATTTGAGAAGTACAATAACAGCGAACATTCAAATTAGCGTTATTGTTGCTGCTTAGCCTGAAAAAGCAGCTGTTATATTTATGCATTAAACAGCTTTACAGTCTTTTCAACCCTACTGTATCATCATTTCTGTCTTACAATAATTCAAATTATCACAGAAACGCTGATTAATTTAGTAATGAAAAAAATGTGATTCAATTTATTCAGACTCATGCAGCTCTAAAGCCTCTAGACCCTAAGAAAATGCATAAATTCAAATCAGCCACCAATTTGCAAGAAATGTAAAGTAGTTACAAAAAGCAATGGTTTAAGATAGTGAATAATATATACAGTAATCCCTCGCCACTTCGCGGTTCAAGTTTTGCGGCCTCAGTGCATAACAGATTTTTCAAAAATATTCATTGAAAAATAAAAATTAAAAAATAACGCCATATCAGCAGAAAGCAGCGCTGCTTCATCATGATGCGAGAGAAACGGTTTCCCAGGATGCCAGACAAAGAGAGAAACTCTCTCAGAGGCTTTGTACACACCCACGGCACTCAGACAAGACACGTGATTGGTTCCCAGCGCAAGATCAACCAATGAGAGCACGAGTGGAGTGGAGCTTCTTCACCTCTCTCAGAAGCAAATGTTGACGATCCAGCGGCGATATCTGACAATGAGGCGCTTCCTGAACTGATTTAAAGGCCTCATTATATCAGTGCAGTAACACCACCATCATCATCATCATCATCATTCATGGAACCGCACAGGTCTGTCATCGTAGTCATTACTGGAGTCTCAAGATACTACTGTCATTGATGAGTGTATGAGCACCATAATACGTATCGTATGAGAGAGAGTAAATGTATAATATTAAGGTTTTATAATTAAATAGACTAAATTAAATAATTTAAATATATTTAAAGTATAAATATACATATTTTAAACATTCTGGTACCTACACACACATATACGGAAATTCCTAGGCGGGCCAATCCTACTTCGCGAATTTTCACCTATCGCGGGGGGTTCTGGTCCACATTAACCGCGATAAACGAGGGATCACTGTAATAATAATATTAATAATAAAATGACAAACCAATCATTAATGTTATGCATTATTGTTTTAATGAATGTATATAGTTAATTAACAAATTATATAAAACACACACACACATATATATATAAAAAATTAAAAAATCATATATAAATTAATATATTAATTTTTTCCATTATAAATATTTTGAGCACTCATACTATAACATCCTATCATTGCAGTGGATTTACACAAATAGGTAACACTCTAAAATCCAATTAATTTCCCTTGAAGCAAAGATCAAGAAAAGTTTCTTGCTCAAGGGCACAATAGGGAAAGCTTACAGCTCACTTTATCTCTTGTGCAACTACAGGTTCTAAGCTTTAACCACTCCGTCACATCACCCTCACCCTTGGGAGTGTAATAAATAAATAAATAAACAAATCACTGTGAGACACTACAAAACCTGTTTAACCACAAGATGTGACGTGTCAAACTGACTGGATCAGTCAGAACACTGTATTATCAGCCGTGAACAGTCTGTATCTGTCAGTAACCCACACTGCTTATGAGGAACATATGAGCATGTTGTCTACTGATCCTGAGTGGCAGAACAATTATATCACCTATCAAATCCATGCTCTCTCATTATAGCGCCCTTCAATCAGAAATCCCAACAGCCTCCTCCTAGCCTGAAAATTCCCTAGCTGCTGTTATTTTTCCCTGATGCAAGGCATTTAAGGTACAGTCAGCCTGTGGAGATGAGCGTTCTTGGCAGCCTCCACTGGCAGCGGTCCACAGGGAAAAACTCATCAGCCTATGTCCGTGGTTCAGGATGCAGTGTTGTGCGGCAACAACAAGGTCTGAACTCCTCCAGGATGGGATGAAAGATATCTACCTCTGACACAGATCTGAAGGCTAGACATCATAGCCATGAACAGAACTCATTTTTCTGAACATTCTCAGAAACATAAATCTCTGATCAGAATCAATTATCTGGACCCGGTGCGGACTTAAGTCCTTCGGCACAGCGGCTTCTGCCGCACTATTATATTCTGGGGAGTTGTAATAAAACATAGCGCCCTTTCATGACCCTGCACACATCACTGCAGAATTAATATCTCCATATGGCTCTGACCCATTACCTATTACTTTTCTCCACATCAGTGGGAAAACAGTCCGTGTTTGGGGAATTAAATTGAGTCCTTTTGAACGCACATCCTCACTAAAGAGCGATTTTAATAATCTGCCCCAAACATCTTAATTATCTCTCTGAATCTAAATCCTTGGTGAGCAAACAATGTGTCATCTCTCTCATCTGAATATATGTGTGCCTTCAAATCGGCCAATTTCCTGTTAATAAGATAACAGACCTGATCCTTTTGGGAGGAGGACAGCATTAAGTACTTTTCCAGCACTATTCTATAACAAAGTCCCAGTACGACAACAGATTAAAAGGATATATTCCTTAAATCTGACTGAATATTCAAACCATCACAGTTATAATTAAATGCATCCATTTTTAAGAGTAATTTTAAAATGTTTCACCATTAAAATTATAGCTTTGAGCTATAAGTTGGGGACTTATTGCGACAATATTAAAATTCTATTTAAATTAATAATCAAAACTAAAAACTAAAATCATCTGTTTTGAATGCTAGCTGAATTTAAACATCAAAATATAATATAAATATTTTCTAAAGAGTGCATTTAACATGGTTAAATTCTTAGTATTCAAGATATTCATGACATCAACAATGATTTAAATATGAGAGTTTATTTCATTATTTTTAGTGGTCATTTTAAAAAGTAGCACATATTACATTTTTTTTTTTTTACATTTTGATAACTTTGGCTTTTAACATTGCATTTTTGTTTAATGGACATTTTTCCTAAAATAAATTAATTAATAAATGCATAAATTAAATTAAAATAGGTTTTATAAATACACTATTAAAATGTACAATTAAGATTTATATTAAAACTAATACACTATGTATGTATTATATAATACACTATATAATACACTATTTATATTTTTTAAATTAAAAAAATATTTAATTTAATTTTAATTAAATTAAATATTTAAAATGGTATTTAATATAAAAGTAAAAAAAAAAAGAAAAGGAAAATAGAATGCAAAGATCTTTATCAAGTAAAAAAAGATGCACACATAAATATATATAAAGCACCAAATTATGCACTATTAACTAATACACTATGCATTTCAACATCAAAGTCTGATAGTCCGGCTAATTCGCACCTACAGTCTCCACAAGAGTGGTATGTTGTGACTTTAATGCTGTGTATTGTCAAACTGGTCACGGAACTGGTGCCCCAGGGCCCAGTGACCCCACCTAGTATGAAAACAAACCATAGAAAGAGAGTGCCAATTAGCAGATGCATCTGGTGAACAGTGCCAGCTATAAACCCGTCGAGCAAATCAGAAAAGATGTCCGCTGCCAATAAACTCCAGATCAATAGGCCGCGAGCTGATGATTAATCTAGATGCTGAATACATACAGACAAACAACTAGGGCAGATGACAGTGACAAAGGCTGGATGGCACATAGATAAAAGAGAAAAACTACATGAAAGTAACCTTTGTAGGTCAATTACCTTCATCCCTCACATGCAGCAGTGAAAATTGGCAAGTGTAGGCACTCTGGGTAAGAGTGGTTCAAGTTCGTAGAAGAGTCACATGCACATCGACTAAGGCTCAGTGTGAAGTTCACTCAGAGAGTGATGGCCATTTAGTCACTTAATGGGTTTTTACCCAGCAGACAGTCTCGGTGGGAAAAGCTCATACTGTTACTTTTGCAGCTATATTCAACAAACGCTAAAGACCAGTCATTAGAGAGTCACATGACATTAAAAACCAGATGGAACAAACAAAACAAACCCACATACTGACGATTCATGTTGTGTTTTCTAATTTCCTTGCCAGTGATCCTGCACGCATATGCAAGTACACTCGCACTGTACAATTCAGCCTGTTCATCTCACATGATGTAGTTGTGCCTTGGGCGCTGTGTATGTGTCCTAACAAATGTCATTCGGATCAATACAAATTTTCTATAAAAAAAATAAATATATATACACTTGGATGGATGCCCCTGAGTATATGTTTATGTGTGAGTTACTGTGTGTGCGTTTGAGTGAGGGGATGTCCAACCATGCATTTAAAGAAGAACAGAGGACATATAATGGAAGAGGGAAAAATGGATTTGCATTCAAGGCATGTTTGCAAGTAAACAGTCTAATCAAGTGAAAAAAATGAAAGAGGAGAGGGGTGGGGAGATGATCCAATACATCTTTTTTATTATTATTATTGTAATGTGTACACAAATGCATTTTTAATATATTAAATATACATTCTATTATAATATTATTAATAATAATTCTTTTTTACAATATATATTTTATTTTAAGCCTGACATTTGAAATAATAGTGAGTTTTATATATTGTCATATACAAATATTACTCAAAAGCTTCATGTACAATATTTTAGACACCCATTTTAACTAGGTTTGCTCCAGTAGTCTGTTTTACCAGTGTTACACTGTACAATTATTACCTGATTTTTCCACTGCGGCACCAACCCTACTGTCGTTTTTTTATAGACATAAAAACCATTTACCATAAATTCAAAATGTGAACTAGCACAAAAAAGTTCATCAATCTATGGGTGCGGGTTATATAAGGGTGCAGGTTGCACGTTTTTTTTACACAGACCCCAAAAACCGCGGGCTATATGAGGGTGCGGATTATCTGCGTCTGCGGGTTATGTGCGGGAAAATACGGTGGTTTGATTGGACAATTGCGATCATTTTAAACTGAAAGCATCTGCCCTGCTCCACATACAGCATGAGCTGCAGAGTCGCGGCACAGTGCAGCAAGTCAGATTTCACTTGTTATGTGACGAGAATGCACATTTGCATTCTTTAATGTGGAGAGATGGCGGTGTGAAACAGAAAAATACCTTAACTTGTAAAATGTGTGGTCAGTACCACCCTTCTCTAGCGTTTGCATGATCGCAAATTCAAAAGTGAAAGAAAAAAATGTGCTTTCAAAAGCGATTTTAACTCGCATATTGAGGCTCCCTGATGCGTGCAAATTATAGGCTTATATACACATCATTTTTTTTTACATTTAAAATTAAAAAGTGAGTGAGCAAAGGTTTTTCAACAAAAGTTTGATAATACTGATAAATTAGTGGTGATACATAAGACACAATGTTACCCTTAGTCCTGTTTGTTGTGTCACCTGTGCACTTCCTGTGTGTAAGGTAATTTGTCACTTCCTGTCTGTAGTGTCAATGTTTCACTTCCTGTGTTTAAGGTTAGTTGTTACTTCCTGTCGAGGTTTCATGTTTCACTTCCGGGTCCCTTTTTTGTATCTTCCTATGCCCTTCCTGCACCCGTTCTGTCAATCACTTTCATCATTAGTCTTCCCAGGTGTTTGTCATTCCCTTTTGTATATCTTTGTCAGATGTACTTGTGTCTACGTTCTGTCATGTTCCAATTCGAGTGTGGATGTTCTTAGTTTCACTAAGATTTGCACTACCAGGTGCCTTTGCAGTTATGTTAAAGAATCTTGTTTTGCCTTTTTTGTTATTAAACTACGTCTTTGGAATCCGGTGCTCCTCGTCGTGTCTCCACATTGCACTCATACCCTGTCGGCGTAACACACAACAGGTTTTTCAATGTTTACAAAAATAAATCATAAAAAAATCTATTTATTCCTGCAACAGTATCTACATCCAACACTCTTCTCTTTTCCTCTCTGTCAGTCTGACATTAGTAGTGTATGTGTTGAGACAAGGTGGAGCTTCTTCAATTATTTACCAACAGGAGTCCATGACAGGGGTGTTAACCAATCAGAGGTCAAATCATCAATACTGCACTGCCTTATTAGAGGAGAAGCAGACAAACCGAATTTCACGTCTCCTTTTCTCTCTCATAAGGCTATCTATGAGTGGCAATTCCTGCTGCAGATACAAGAGCTTGTGCAACAGATGGTCTGGGTCCAGACGGGACAATGGGAGGCAGGGTATGGGAGGAGGGGGAGGGGCCAAGCTCAACTGTATTAAATGACATGCTTTAAGGCTCAAAAGAAGACAGAGCAGACGAAAGGAAAAAACAGTGTGGCATTAAATAAATTGGTATTAATTAAAAACAGAGTCCCATTAATTAGCTACAAGCTTCTACTGCTCAAAATTAGTAATCATATTGCAACCACAAAACACAGACGAACAAGTCCCTTGTGAGCACAGTAAACACGTTGTGCCCTAATTGGTACATATTCATATATTGTGTCTGTTACAATAAACAAAGAGTGAGAGGTAAAGAGTGCCCACATACATACATACATACATACATACATACATATATATATATATATATGTATACATATATATATATATATATGTGTGTGTATATATGTGTGTATATATGTGTGTGTGTGTGTATATATATATAATATATATATCATATATTATATATATATATATATATATATATAATATATATATATATTATATATATAATATATATATAATAATCAATACATAAATATTACCGTGATCCAGGTCCAACGTTTTAGTAATGGCAATGGGTTTAAATTCTCGATATGCTCCTGTTTTGTATCCTGACTGTCGTTGGATCTTTGAAATCCTGTCGTCAAGAACAACTGATTATTTCAATCTACATTATACAAGGATTGTGTAACCAGACTAAAGCTCAAACTCATTTCCTAGTGTGGTTTCTGGAGGATTGAGTTAGGCACCGTGTTAGTCTGCAAATAAATAAATAAGTAAGTAAAAAAAACATCAGAGTTCTGTGTATCATAGATGAGAGACTACTAGATCAAGTCAGGGCATCGCTCTTTCCCTTCACAGAATAATTCAGTGCTTGTGTGTGTGTGTGAGTCAGTGAATGAGAAAGAGCTAGAGAACAATAGAAAGTGAGTGAGAGGTTCATTCATCTAAAATGGCTTTATATGTGTAGTAATTTCAAAATCATAAATGGATTATAGCCATACAAATATCTAGAAAGTATTTTAGCAGGTAAAGAACTATAATTTTATTACACCGTGCTTTCAATATGCCAGAATACTTTTATGGAAAGCAAATTCTGCAACGTCTAACTTTCATTAAAAAAGGTCAAATCCATTTGACATACACATACTAATAAAATATACAAACCCAGACCTTTAAAACACGACGCTACAGGTATGTGATTTATCAGAGCCAGTTCACAAACACAAAAGCGACAGATCTGGGATCAGTATATCACAAAGATATCATGTTGCTGAGAAAGGGAGGCCTTAAAATCAGCGAAATGTGGACCAATGATCCACAGTCAGTCAGTCATATATCAACAGGTCCCCAACAGTGTGTAATGACTGAGCATCAATCCTGCCATGCCTTAAACTGATGAGGTCTGTCAGAGCAAGGCAGTCTATATTCTGCGCTTTATGGTGGGGCTAAATCAAGGTGAAGAATACAAAGGACAGTCAGTCACCTTCTCAAAGTCCATGTAATGAACAAGAGATCATGGGGACAGGGGCTAAAACATTTGAGCCACCTGCTCAGTCAGAGACAATTAGCAGAGGGGCTGAGAAATTAAATAAAGCCGATATGCAGTCTTAAATTCCATTTAATGAAGAAAATCCAGTGAATAAGAGAATGGAGGGGTGGAGGAAAGGCTCTACCTCCTTTCCTCCATTCTCTCATTAACTTGGCTTTCCTTAATTGGAAGAATGGGCAGGAATCGCTTATCCTAGGTGTCTATTTGTGCATAAGAAACTCGCTCAATGCTGGTCTAAATGCAAGCGGTCTGCCTTTTTGTGTGTCTGTTTGGTTGCGCTGCTGTCAGTCCATTAAATTATTTAATCACAATTATTCACAGATTTTGAAAGTGCAGAAATTAGACTCTAGACTTCTTTTCATGTCAAAACACATTAGTTTCTTAGAGTAAAAACTAGAGTAAAATGTAATTATGCATTAACTTTTTCCATGCAAAGCCTTCCACATAAATATAGATATGCACTAAAATTCATACTCAAATTTAAATAACGTTAACATTAAGTAATCCTTCACGGAGTGCTGTGCTAACATTAATTTCAACAGCTCTAAATGTAAGAAAAGAAAAGAAGATTAAGAAAAAGCTGTGTGTCTACATGGGTTCCTTCCGGGTGCTCTGGTTTCCCCAATAACCCTAAAACAGTGAATTGGAGATGCTGAATTGTCGTGTGTGTGTCTGTGTGTGTGTGTGTGTGTGTGTGTGTGTGTGTGTGTGTGTGTGTGTGTGTGTGTGTGTGTGTGTGTGTGTGTGTCCCAAGCTATGTAATATGGAGAAATGGAGAAAGACCTGGCAACCTGGATTCCCCCAGAAAAAATCATTGCCAAAAACATGAATGGACAGTCTCTTGCGTAAGACAAGCGATGGCCATAGAATCACCATTTGCTGTCAATGTGATATGACAGAAATTTATATATTTTATTAAGTGATGTTATTTTGATACCAAGCAACTTGAACTATGAAAATCATAGATTTTACTTGAAAGAAAAAACAATTTGACAGCATTTTACCGTAAATTTTTCCACGATAGAATGTAATTTACAATTAACAGCTTTTTAGTGTAGCATTTACACATATGTTTCTGTAAAAATTACAACCCTTTTTTACAATGTAATGTTGAGTCATCATATATTTGCACAATTACAGTTTAATTAGAAGTGGCAAAGTATACAGTGCCACCTCATCTCTTTTCTTCAGCCTCTCATTTGCATATTCAGCATATCTATCTATCAGATATATATCATATCTATCTATATATATCAGAGTTCAGCATATCTACATTTTTTAATGCTCTCTCTCTCTCACACACTTTTGTGCACACAACAAATACAAAAATAACTTTTATTCAACAATCTTCTCTTCCAAGTCAGTCTCCAACGCAGTTCACTAAACGCATGCGTGTGGTGCTGACGCAGGAGCCGGCCAGTGACGCAGGAATGAACCCAATAAACTCGCAGTGCACTGTGTTTACGACTTGAACAGTGTCAAAGACTAACAAGGAAAGGAAGAAATTGTTGAATAAAGTCAAGGTTTTTTTTCTGTACACAAAAAGTTTTCTTGTTGCTTCATAGTCACATGGACAATTTTAACCATGTCTTTCTTACCTTTCTGGGCCTTGAAAGAGGTAATGGTATTGCTGTCTATGGGGGGTCAGTAAGCTCCCAGATTTCATCAAACATATCGTAATTTTTGTAACTACAGTCTTACGGATTTGGAACAACATAAGGTTGAGTAATTAATGACAGATATTTCATTTTTGGGTGGACTAACCCTTTAATTATCATCTTTCGGTGTCTGGACAAAGGCAAGAGTCAACCTCCTCTAAGTTTGAGCCACGGGCCCATGGCAGCCTGCATGGGAGTCACAACAGCTTTAAATATCAATCAACTCGACTAACAGGTACTCTTATATTGGGTCATCCTTGAAGCATGAGATGAGGAAAGATCATTGATCATATGGGCTATCAAAGCATCCCTGTGAACAAACACCGAAGGCCATGCGGATAGACCAACCAATCACAAGATGCCGAAAGCATAACACTCATTCAATACAGCCTATAAAAATGGTGCGGACAGGTCACCTAGAGCATGTACAATTCATCCTCATCACTGAGTCTGTAGACACAGAGAGAGATGAAGACACCCGGTCAGACATACAAACAAGTTTAGAAGACACAGGAAGAGAAATAATGATGTCAGTCCAACTGGACGGATTCCTCTACTGACCTCATAACAAAAAACAGAAACATCATGATTATAAAATAGAGGTATAATAATACCTGCGTCACAATTCGGTTTCATATAAGACACTGATCTCATAATGCAATACAATACAACTGGCATTACATAAAATTTTGCACAGGTTAATGATGACACCAGAATAGAAATATTCAAAACTATATTATAACTATAAATATTCAAAATATATAAATCCCAGAACACAAAATACATACAGAACTATTGCATTTAAAAAGTTTTAAACATATTATTTTATTAAATAATGCATTACAATAAACATAGATCATATATACCATATTTGATGCACCATTACTATATATATATATATATAAAAATATGTTCTATGTGTATAACTGAACTGAAAACTTAAAGAAACACCAAAAATAATTTAAGGAAGAAAAACAAGAACAGAACGAATAATGTTCAGGGATCATTTACACATCACTAAGGTCAACAAAAAAGAGCCTGAGGAAATCCTCACTGAAGCTAAAATAGATGAGGCACCGATCAAAAGTACACTGCGCTGAACTGATCTACACCTAGCAAAACACCCTCAAATCGTACTCCATTCTGGCTGCTTGTACAGTTTGAGTCTTCACTCAAGCTATGTCTGCATTACATGAGAACAAGAGCATCAAGACAAGCGGAAGGTCACGCTCAGCCTGGGGAGAGGCCTGTCCATTTACTCATGCAGATCAATATGATTAACTGGGACGAAGCAGCCTTCCCCCTCTGCCAGTTTCTGTTTAAGAAAGGCAGCGTGGAAGGAATTTATACCCTGCTGCTCAACTGTGCCAGCATTCCCCTGGCGCAGGAGGGAAACAATGACACAGAAATAGGTGGCAAACTGTTAATGTTCAGTTTCTCTCAGCACACAACTCTGCAGAGATTCATAAACAAGGGAATGTGGAAGTCAAACAGGAATGTATGAGTGGAATGGATATGCCAACTTTGAAATATGCTCAGGATCTCCACTGTCAGACGCTTCCATGTTTTGTAATGTCGTTAAAAACAGACTCACAAGCAAAAATTAAAACATTTGAGGTTCCTCAAATTGCCACACTGCTGGAAGGCTTTGGAGAAAGTCTAAAGACTTTTTGAAGATGTCTCAGTGTACTAAAGGAACTTGAATATGCAATTCAAGTGCATCAAAGCCTTTGCCATGATGGAAAATGTTCAGCTTCTTGTAGAAAATAATGGGTTCCTCAGAGAACTGCCCTTTTAAAAGTGTGTCTAAAGGTTCTCGCCACCAGTGACATGTGAAAATTGGTGGTCTTACTCTAACTGACAAACAGTTTGTTTCTTGGGGATGACTTTTGTACAATATGCAATATTTAATGACTAGCTGGTTTCAGCACCATGGACAGCACACACAGTAGAACAATACATGCAACGTCCAAAATACAGGATTACTGCCTATTAATTATGATTACAGTTCGATCATAGTTAATATGTGAACGGTTAGATCAATCAGTTCTTCTTTTGAAAGACAACCAAGCCAGGAAATGCTTCCACATTGAATCCTCTGTGTGATACAAAATCGACAATCCACGTCTAATCATTTATCTACAGCTAATCCATACAGACTGATCAATAACATCAACATTTGCACAGGCCTTTCTGGCTGACACATCTCAATAAAAGTGAGCATTTATCACTCTGGTGCTTCAAGGGACACTTTCGACTAGTTGTCTTGCATTAATAATCAATCAAGGAGAAGGAAGTGCAGTCTGGCCAGAAGCTGGTGATCTAAACAAGGTTATGAGATATTAGGCCAAGGGCATAGGTCATATTTTGTTTTAAAACCAGGAAAGAATGGAAAAACAACTGCATGCATTATACCAGCAAAACAGCATGAGCAAATTAATCAACAATAAGTAAATACGTTTTGTTTAAATGACCACATTTTACATAATATTTAATCCAACTCACACATAACACATGATATACTGTATAATAAAATTACTAATATTCCTTACCTTAACTGCCTCTGCGTGCGTGACTCGATCAAACACCTTGTCGTTAACTTTCATTATCTGGTCTCCTATTCTCAAACCCTCCTTTTCCGCCAGTGATCCCGGTTCCACAAGTGACACATAGATCCCAACTCCATGCTCGGAACCTCCGCGGATGCTAAATCCCAAACCCTCGTTGCTCTTGTGACGCTTGAGGATCACCTGTCGGATCTCTCCAGGGGGCTCCGGTAAGAAATTTCTCCCCAGCAAAGGAATGAGAGTCGCTGTCCCATCGCTGCTGGTGCTGATACTGTCGGGAGACCCGCGCAGAGCGGCTGGAGACACGGGAGGAGCCGAGAAATGAGCCCCGTGTGCTGGACTCGAATTAGCAGCCTCGTGGGCGCCGTCCGGGTCACCATTGCGCGCAAGAGCGTCGGATTTCAAGTAGAGCCCCTCTGATGTGTACTGGTCGAACAGAAGCTGATCCGAGCGCGGGATGACCAGCCGCAGCATGGGCAGGAGCTGACGCTTGCTCGGGACGTTCAGTATAACCTTAAGCGTCTGGACCAGATCGTACACATTGCGCTTGGAGTGATACACGTTGAGGCAGTGGATGAACTGCTCTCTCTCGAGGTCGCTGAGCAGCAGGTTGAGAGCGTTGTGAAGCTTCTTCACGTTGGCGGACAGAGAACGCGCGCTGGAAGCCACGGAGTTGCCCGAGGAAGAGTTGAGCGACAGGCGCTCCAGGTCTGTGCTCATCCTCGCGCCCTTTGCCTGGATCACAGAGCCACGCGGAAGCGGAGGGGTCCGGCGAGCATCGCAATACCACCGGAACCGAGTCTACAGGAGCCCGCGGAGCGGCGCATGGCACTGCGATGCCTTGCTGTTCACTGTCATGCTTAATATCATATCAAACGAGTCACAGAGGACCTAAAAAAACAAACACATAAATCGAATTAGGAAACAAAAAGTTTGGAATTTAAATAAATAAAACGAGAAAAAGTAGTACTTTTAAACGCTACTGCTAAACAGTTCTAATAAAAATTTTTTTTAAAAAGATGATATTTTTACTCTAAAATATTGAAAAAGTTAATAAAACGCACTGTATAATGCATTTTACATTTATGGGGACAATTGAATCAAAGACGCAAACCATAACACGAGTTTTACTTTTCTTTTTTATCTGTTTTGCTCTCAGATATACATTGGAGTGTTTTACATTACACTTTGCGTTGCTTTGTTCATGTTTGCTTTATTTAATGTCATATATTACCTGGAAAGTGTAGCACTGTGATCTGGCATTGATATTAATCACAGTTGCTGGAGAGAGCTTTTTCTTTTCTTTTTTCTTAAATCAACATGTGGCATTCAACAGTACCCGGTATATTATTATTATTAGTGGAACAGTTATTTTACAGTGGCAAACAGATTGCATAGCTCAATATTTTAGAATATTATTACTGCATGATACAGCCTACGATTATAAATATAAAAATACGGCCATCAAAATTAATTCCAATCATCAAAACATTTCATATTTATGGAGAAAAAAAAATGAAATTCGGCTTTCACGGTCAGATTACACTGGACCACTGTGGTTGTCAGAACTTTAAGGTAAATTTGAAAAAAGCCCTATATTCGAGCGGAAAGTGCACCTTCCCAATAACGGTGTCAGAAAGCTGCGCTCTCCGGTGCGTCTTGTGCTCGTGGAAAGGGGTCAAGTGGCCAGTGCGTCTTCTCCAATATCTCTGTCGTCAACCGTGAATCCCTCATGAAGGAGTTCAGGATCTTTGCCCAGAAATCCAAAGCTTTACAACGAGCATAATCATATGAATACGTTCCCGTTGATTAGTTTTTAAAGTAGAGCAACGGATCAACGGTCAGTTCTAATCCACCCGTCCCGTATTTGGAGGATTCGGCACCCAAACTAAAACGCAAAGTTGTTTTCCTTTGGCACGCTCAAATCAGAAAGTTGGTCCCTTGCGCCGGAGGTATTCCACAAACAAACAGGTTGGAAAGTTATTCGCTGCGTTAGTGCGCAAAGAAAGAAAGTAAGACGGCACGGAGCGCGACTGTGTCTCCGTCTAGCCTTCAGCTGTCGGAGGGGATCGACTGAACTGGCTTGCTCAGAAGCGTCTCTACACAGGAAATGACGCAGCTTCTGTGGTGCGCGTAAGTTGCTTAGTAACCAACAACACACGAGTCATGCGGGTGCGCGCAGGACCTGCAAGTGACCAATTGCTTATTTTAAGAGCAGCGTTACAGACCTTATTCAGAGTAGCGCCATGACAGGAATGAAAGCGAGGCTGTGAGGGATAGACTTACTGGGGTTTCAATGTTTTTTTTCTGTCTGCCTAAATTTATTAGAAAGAAATTTTTCAGTATTTCGTCCGCAGAACAATCCAAAAACACATTAAATAACAGAACAAGCTATTTATGAGTCTATCCCTCACATCCTTGCTTTAATTTCGCGCTATAAAATCAAAGATGGCGCTGCTGTGAATAAGGTTTATTTATTGTCATTGAGACCGTTTTTATTAATATTTTGGAATTAGTTTTTATTTTAATTTTTTTATTTTAACTGTTGTGTATATTTTCATGAGATTTTTTAATCGGTTTATTTTATTTAGTTTTCTTTGGTTTTAAAAATGTCTATAGTTTTTATTCATTTTTGTTTTCGTTTATTTTAACTATATTAAGTTTAACTAAAGGAAAATGAGAAAATGTTGACTTGGCAGGGTATAAAATAGGGAATAAATTAGGCTTTGGTTGTAAATACTTTCATAATCCTGTATAGTTATAATTTTAGTTAACTATAATAATTCTGTTTAAGAGTCCTTTGAAAGCAAACTACTGTACCATGAATCATGTACAGCATAAACACATAAATAGCTTTTAACTCAGAGATCATTAAAATCCCATACATACATACATACATACATAGCATTGCTATTTGTTAGAAATGTAAAAGTTGTCACAAAAACTTAGTTTTAACAATCTGATTGCAAACTGGCATTGATTTTTGATTAACCTATCAATTCAACCAGATAAATAGTTACAATTTTGGTTAAAACAGAAACACATAACCTACTAGTTAATCAAGAAACCAGTTTGATACACTAAAGTGTATGCACCTCAAGGGTTTTAAATGCATCCCTCAATCACGTTTTACCCCTCTATAAACATTTACAGCTCTGACCACATTAGTACAGTTCACATTACGGGAGTACATGATGGAAAGCCTTTAAATCAAAATCTTTTACAGCATTTCAGAACTGATCCCATAAAGCAGAACGCTGAAATCCTGCCACAAATCTGAGTCAGCATTCACACATCCAGAGCTGAATGGCACTGGCACAGGTGTCAACGTTGATGCACGTCAAAAGATGACAGCTGGATATACCTCGTCAAAATCTCAACCCCATGCTTTGACCACACGATTCCCAAAGAATCACTCTAATCAGACGTTCCCAATCCACCTGTATTGGATAATGAGATGTCTAGTCATTTTCTCAGAGCTTAGCAACACGCACAGGTCAGGGAGGGAGGGACGGAGTGACAGTGAGTGATTGATGGGCGTAATTAATGCAGTTACTGAGTATAAGCGACAAGATGGCAAGGTAAACACGATTATTCTGCCGTGCCTCCGATATGGACATAGACAGAGTAACAAAGAGCTGAATTCCAGCCTGGTAGGCACCGGAAGAAAGATCTAATTAACTCTCCCTATCCTCCTGCCTGCATCAGCACTGCTAATGACTTTGGGTATCTGTTTGATTTTCAATTTATAGTGCCGACCACAGCACCTTATTGTACGTGGCAAAGCTTAAAAATGTCCTGTGGAATAAGGCACCGTATGATAACTCTATAGTCAATTTGACAGGGGACTAAAATGGGGCATGTGCATAAGAAAATGGACTGGTGATGATGTGGATTTGTTTATATACACAGACGAACTAGGGAGTTTTATCTTGGCACTGGCTGACTGTATTAATCTCTGTTTTGAGAAAAAGCTGCTAAGTACTTTATGTAATAGGCTTTGGAAAGACTGACTCAGAGCAACCTGGAGGTACCGGTGAAGAGCGTGAATGGATTTGGCCTTTCAACAGTTCTGACACAGACACTATTCATGATCCAAGAGAGCCAGATTTGTTTTGTGTATATGCCTAATAAACAACTGCATGTTTTTTATTAGATAAAGGGAATTACCCCAGTCACCATTTTCTCTATTCAGCCTAATCTTAATTCATCAGCCACTTATCAGCCATAAAATTAATAACTTAGAGTACGTTTGGATAGCAACAATGTACTAAATGTGTCAGTTTTTAGTTGAAAATGGCCCCTCAGTTGATAACACATTAACAGGCCAGTAGGTACCATTTTGAACCAAGATGCCCGGGTTTGGCTGGTTAGTGCTTGTAAACATTGTAACTACACACTCTGCTAAGAGAAGTGCAAACAAAAGTTCAGAATACAAACTGTTCAGTTTGAAGAGCCTTAAATGTCAGGTCTAAAAATAGGGATGTGTTTGCGATAATGACTTTGAGATAAGTGGGCTGTGAATATATATCTGTGATATGAAGCTTCTCCATATGGATCTCATTTGTCTGCTGGTCACTCACTTGCTCAAACAGCTCAGGTAATGTCATTGAATTACAAGGGCAATTTGCCTCCAGTTGCAAATCTTGGAAACTGGTGGGGTCGGAGAAGGAACATGAAAGTCCCTGCTTTTATTGCTAACATGAATTAGTCCGCATTCCTTGGCCTTACAGAGAGATGGATGGGTTCAATAAACTGATCCATTTCTTTGGCACTGTCTCTCCTTTTCAACTATAATACATTTGTCCTCTAGGCAGTTTAGGATAAACGTTTTGCTTTTGATATGAAGTGTTAAAAGTCAAGAAACTGCATCAGTCAATTTAAAGTACAGCACAATAAATTTAAAGTTGAGAGGTCTAGTTTTAAACCCCTTTTCAAAGGAAAGAGTGTATATTTTGCAGTGTATCCATAAAAATAATTTTTTACTATCAATATCTAAAAATCCTTAAAGCAGTAAAAGCATAACTTAAGCAATACTGCATAATAAAACTTAAAATAATCCAAAGCTTTTGTATAGTTTCATTGAAGTTTAAGCTATTTAGGTGAAGTATAAGATACATTTAGAGAGAAAAAAATCCAGGGTTTTTAGAAGTAGTCATAGTTGGGTAAATGTCTATAGAGGTCATCGGAAACTGTTGTGTGTGTGTGTGTGTATGTGTGTGTGTGCGCGCGCATGTGTTTCCATATGGTGCAATGGCAAAAAAAAAGTAAAGTCCATGATAGCGTTCTATGTCTTTACAAAAGATTAAATTGGTCATAAGAGAGACAATTTTGAAATTTGCACAATTTCCCTTGGCTGTTGTATAATTAACACTAACTTAATTAGTTTTTTTTTTGTAATGTAATGACAAGGTAATATAATGAATGTACATTAAATTATTTCAAATGTGTCATTATTATCTGAGAAAAGGGTCCAGAAATATTTTTTATTCTTAAAATAAATAATAATAGATATAATGAAAGAAATAGAATAAATGAATATTAAGTTCATAATTAAATAAACGTTATTCTTAAAATAAGTAAATAAAAAAGTATGCAGTATGTCCTTTTATAACCAGCAGTCTAACAGCTTAATCATTTATCATTTTGAACTGTACTCAATGTACCTGGCAGTATAGTTTTTTTAGCAATATATTCATAACTGTCTATTTTTATTACCTCTTATATTTATTGTTCATTATTTACTGTGGCGTCTGGAGTGACCTGCGACTGTTCCCAGGTGCTAGCATCATTCGCTTTGTTATTCGTTGCGCCGTGGTTATGTTACATGTCATAGTCATTCTTACACATGTCTTCCTTATTCATCCATTTCTTGGCAAGGACTGTAAAAAAAGGAAAAAATGCTCAGTCCAAAAAACACAAAGGCTGTCTGTGGTTGATCTAGAACAACACAAAAACAAACAGCAGTGTTACTCCCATATAATATTATGAATGCTCCTATTTTTAACAAAACAGAAAGCTTTCATTTCATCCCGCCTTGAAATGAATTCTTGCAGGGAAGCAATTTCACATTATGGGTTGTATATAATATGCCACGAAGTCTCTTCATTTGTATTGATCTAACAATTTGTGGTAACAAATACCATTAAAGCTATAATGACAAGAATTGATTGCTTCTTCTGTGTCTTCACTTTTGCTCTGAAAAACTACAATCAGCTCACTTTGATGGTATAAAACCACTACCATATTGTAGGCATAAACATTATTGCTTTGTAATACAAATGATCAGCATCACAAAAATGGCAACGGTCCAACGCCGTGTCCTCAGTGGAGGGTTAAATAGGGGTACTCTGCATGTCTAATTCTCAGTAGGGAAAGCAATTTACAGCAAAAACAGCCAAATGACCAAGAATGACTTTTTCAACCTCCTTAATACCTCATTTTCTCTTGCACACCCTTGACCTTTACTGTTTTGCCTCATTCTGACTGTCTGTTCCCTTTAAATGGAATGAAATATTTCCCAAGGTGCTTTAAAGCATTTAAACATCAAGTTCCAGTAAGTCCAATCCTGACAAATCCAGGTCTGCTGCATCAAAACGTCCAATGACAATGGTTCAGATATGTGTGGAACTGCAATTCATCTGCATTGCTTTAACTTATATGAATCTTTTACCTTAAAAAAAAAAAAATTATGGGTGCAAGTTAAGAGGTAACACATACTCAGCCATTTACCCTGTCTCTATGTTTTATAGTGCGTACCATATGGAAACGTCAGCAAGAAACAGAACCTTTAAGTTCTTTAAAGGTGCTCCATTAGCGTGGGTTGTACTTTCACACATATACATATGTTAAGAGCCTGTGTGAGTATTTATACATGCACAGTGTTATTTACAGCTACAGGGCCGCTGCCCGCACTTATGAATCTTTAGCGTCCCATCCGCTGGCTCTCAGACAAACAGCTTTCAGCTGTGCTCAACTTCTCCCTTTTGGTTTTAAAGTGACCTTTGCTATGCCCCCTTTTAAAAAGCAGTCACTGAAATAGCAAATAGGCAAGATGCTTAATTTGGAACTTGCCTCATGGCATGAAATGAATAGGGACAAGGAACTGACTTGTTGGAATGCACTCAGAGCACTTATTAAGGCTTTTTGTTATGCACAAAGCAACAAATAATGAGTCCCGTGTGAAAATGAGCTCACTTTGCAATCAGGCAAGCATGCACTCAAAGCTCCAAGGGAATACTCTGTCTGTGGAGGTATGAGTCAAAGGCCCCTTGAAAAATAACTGAATATTTGTGAATATGTCACTTGTGGGAATCATCAAAGGCGTGTAATAAAAGTTTTTATATAATGAAAGTGTGCTTTCAACATACTTATCATGCTAATCAGGCTCTTCTCGAGGGGCTGTTTATAAAATGTATTTAAAATCGAAAGCAATAAAAAAAAAATCAATCAATCTCATTAATATGCATAACATATGCATATTAGTTTTTCTTTTAGGATGAATAAATTGAAATCCTCCTCCTCTTCCTAGCTCCACAACTTTAACAGCTGACACATTCTTCATAAATAAAACAATAACCATCAGCGGACAATTCTCCACAGCACAAATTGACACATGCATCTTAATAGCAAGCACTCTCTCCCTTCCTTCTCTCTGATTTTGGAAGCAACAGTCTCCAAACTCATCCTTTCCAATCTCCTTACTACCAGCCCACCTCATCCTGTCCCCAATCATCCCCTCAAGCCATTTCGTCTACAGCTGCACTCACTAACGTCATCAAAACCTCTTTTCATACTGGTACCTTTCCGACAGAATTTAAGCAGGCTCGAGTAACTGCACTTTTTTAAAAAACACTGAAAATCCATCTTGACTGGTATTCCTTCTTCTATTTGTTGGTAAGATGAGTCAGGTTCCACCAAGTCAACCTTTCTCACACAGAACAACCTTAGGTGTCTTAGTCGCAAACATCTAACCATTGGTGTGCCTCATGGCTCAGTGCTTGGACCTCTTCTTTTCTCCATCTTCATGACATCTGTCATTCAGAAACATGGTATTTCCGATCACAGCAACGCTGATCACACACATCTCTACCTCTCATTCTAGCCGGATGGCCGACATTTCTGACTGGATGAAGAACCTCCACCTACAACTCAAAGATGGAGCTGCTTATGAAAACTGCCAACACGAAACTTCATCGCAACTTCTCCATTCAACTCCTTCCAAGACAGCGAGGGTCAGTTGTGACTGAGAATATGAGATCATCTGTGTGTAAGAATAAAACATCAGAAAAAAAAGATTTGATACGGTACTGTGGGATGATCAATATTAATTTACCCTCGCCTCCCCAGAAAACTCTCTCAATTTTGCACACATAGTAAAGTCTAAACTCATCAAATTTAGGGCAAACCATATTTCAAATGTCTTTCACAGCTCAAACTTTTAATCAACTGCTGCTTTTTTATCAGCAAGACAGTGTTATAGCCAAACAAAGTGCACCGAGCATACTGATGCTGCTCTTTGTATTGTCTGAGCCGCTCTAATCTGATGCTGAACTTCCCTTTTTTATAGATGTCATTTCACATCACCTGTCTTTGTTTTATGGGTCTGGCTGGAGCTCTTTTAAAGAGAGAATGGTGTGGGCGTACCACGCACCTGTCAGCTCATTTTAGCGCACAGTGCGCCCTCCCCAGCTCGAATGAGAGCTTCTGTGTTTATCCTTAGCTTATAATCGTCAGTCCGACAGGCCGTCCCTGCGGAGGTGCTGTCAGACCACCGGAGACCGTGTGTGACGCATACAGCCCACGCGCAAAAGGCCCTCTTCAGACAAACTCAGTTAATCTATCCGCACCTGCACCAGGAACAGGCAGTCGGAGTGAGTTAACTGATTTTAAAATAATTTCCACATCCTTATATGGAAGGAACATCTCTCTCCATCTTGCTGTCAGTCTGTGTGATTCTCATTCTGTCTTGCCTTCCATTCACCTTGAAATCTGAAAGCACCTCATTCCTCCGTCTGGAAGATTCCCATTTCAATATCCGAGACCCTTTTAGTCCAACGTTACGAGTGCTAGTTCCCATTAATGCTCACTCCCAGAAGGACACCAAAATTGATCATCTTTCTCTTTCTGTTTAATTGTTCCTGACAGTTTAGTAGAGCACAGAAAGCTTTAATTAATATAAATACTTTTGAAGTCACAGTCATAATTTAGAATAAGTGGTTATGAAATCGAAGAAACTCCAGTGTTTTTGTATAATGTAGCTACTCCAAAGGAACCTTGGTCAGACTTCAGAAGAAACATTAGGTTCCTTTAAACATAACAGAGCAAATATTCAACAATTATGCTTAATTCATAAGGAAAATATCAAATAGGGTCACATAAATGAATGACGCATTCCGCTAGGTGCCACTTTATTTATTTTACTCACTTAACAACTAAAGATTGTGGGAAATCATAAACGACAAATACACTGGAATTCATCTGTTGAAAGAGTCAGAAATATACATATGTATTAATGGATAATTTACACAAAAAAAAGTTTTTAAACTTGAGCCAGAAGCAAATGACAGTTGCATGTTACGTCAACAAGTAATGAATACGCCCCTCCCCCCTCTCTACACACATTATTATTTTGTAATTTTTTTCCTTTTACCTGTTTGCTACCTTTGGAACCACAGACTGTCACACGAGCACTCCTGGCACATTTATCAATCATGCAGAATCTGCAAACCACAGACCTCTTGCTCACTTAGAACAACTTAAATACGCTGTAAACTTTACTTCCAGGCCACCAATCCATCTACTCCTCCCCTGACGTTTAAAAAGGATCCTTCAAAGTACAGCTCTTTAGCCCAGGGCTTCAGGCACTTTGCAAGCTTTTACCCTCAGATCCACAAAGACTTCCCAATACCCAAACCAGCTGGAATACTGGCGACATTTTGTGTTTACCCCCTAACCACGCCCTAGGGTCTGTCTAATGCCCTCTTATTAGACCCAAACAGCTGTACAACTCTGTCTGAAAGTGTGCATTCATCACTTTAATGAGGACATTTAGCTGTCGCTATTAAGGGACAGAACATTGGAAAGGCAAAGAATTCCCTTTCCCAGTTAAGTGCCCGTGTTCCATTTAAGTGAAGGGAGCTCACAGATGACAGAATGCAACAGTTAGATTCTTAAAAAAACAAAAACCATTCATGTCTCCATACAGAAATGATCAATAATAAATAAATAACTCTTGGTTTGATTTGACAATCACAAACGTAAAAATCATTCACGACAAATTATCTAAAGTCATACTTCAAATGCCAAAAAATATATGTACTGCTCAAAAAAATTAAGGGAGCTCTTAATCATCACAGTATGACACCAAGTCAAATGGTCTTCAGGGATATCAATCTGTCCAATTAGGAAGCGTTAGTGATTGTGAATCAGTTTCGCATGCTTTGGTGCAAATGAAAGTGACAACAGGTGCACTGGAGAGGCAACAGCAACACAGTTTTGTTAGGGTCCTTGTCAATGTTTGTATCATGACGCAGTACTTGCATCCCAATCAGTCCTTCTCCTCCAGTGACTATAATTCAATCGTTTTTATGATTTGATTGCATAATTTATCAAGCTTTTAGAAATTGGTCAAGTTTTGTTTGTGATTCCAATCAAATTAATGACATCAAGCTAGTTTAAAACCAGTGAAATATTATATAAAATTGTCACGACAACACAACTATAAAGAGATGTCAATTGTATTAGAAAAAGAAGGAAAAAACACTACAGTACAAACAATTATTTAAGTTCCAGCAATCCAGCTGAAGGTAAATGTCATATAGCTTTAATTTGGTGCCGTTTTCTCAGTGAAGCCAATAGAGGCCATGATGTTTGAAGAGGCAGGAACAGTCCTGATGAGACGAGAAGCAATTATACAGCACTTTCTCAATGCTGCAGCGGCCACAGGCCTGTCACACTTCATCGTCATGCAGAAAATTGGCCATGCTCAAGCTGAGAACTCTGGGAACAAATTTAACCGTATCAGGTCATGTATTCCTCAGGTGTGGTCCAAATATTTTATGGCCAAGCAAAGTGGTTAAGCTTGAGTTGTGGTTTTCTTGAGTTCTCAAGCTCTGCTCTGGAGTATACATGCACTGTCACAGGTTATAAATGTCAAAGATGAGGAAGAAGAATCAGAAGGTTCCAACATGAATATATTTTAAAAGAAATCAACTCAGATAATCTACAATGTGTCTACACATACAATGAACTGAGGGAACACAGGAACTTTAATATATGATGATAACAAACTCAAATACAACTGTGATGATTAAATGAATAGCCATAGAAATGAACAAGTGGCAGGAAACGTAACAAGAAATTACGACAAGCAAACTAAAAGTCCATGAAAATAGAAACTAAACGGACAGTTTGTGACACACAGGCTCTCTCAACAAATTTTTTGTTTGAAATGCAACCACAAATCTCGAAATTAAAACTATATTTTAATGTCAAAATTTGGGTACAAAGATGGGTCTCACGACAAATGGTTCACCCTAAGATCTTGTGGAGTTGACACACGTGTATGCGGCAGCCGTTGTGAGTCCACAAGACAAATTGAGTGTACCATTTGGGATCAGTCCTAAAACACTCTTTTTAGTTCCCGTCATCTATAAGTCCCTTCTTCCGAAAGGCACAATTTGCTCTGATTGGTCAGTTGGATAGTGTCTCGTAATTGGTCAACCAGTCTGAACACCAGTGCTTTGTTTCACCAAAGAAGCCAACAAAACAAATCACAATTTACCACTTTACTAATAAAATATTATGTTATATTATCATATTTTATTATAAATATATTTTTTATACAATATCTCCAATGTGTGTTCACGAGAGCACCATCTTGATGGAAAACCAGATATTGTTGCATGAAAGTGTGTTGGAGATTTTTTTTTTGTAAATAAAGTGGTAAATTATGATTTTTTGCTCCAACGAAGCACTGGCGGGACTTCATAAAATTGAGGTTTAACCACTGGAAACACATGGATTATTTTTTAAAGACGTCTTTTCCTTTTTGGGGCCAGATAGTGGTTGTTGCAAAGGCTGTCAATGGCAGAGGGACAGAAAGCTCTCAGATTTCATTAAAAAGATCTTCATTTTGTGTTCCGAAATTGAACGAAAGTCTAACAGGTTTAGAACAATATGAACCACAAGACTGTACGGTGCCCCATTTGCCTTTTTAGGTTTTAGAAGACACTCGCGACTCCCTTTGCAGCCTATATGTGCCCTTGACGAGCACTTTTGCCGAGCCAACACCGAGACTCCATTCAGACTTCTACTCGACAATCACAAAAGTATGGACTCCATTTAGGACAGGGTAACTAATACAACTGAACCAGGCCTTGACCTTTTTTTTTTTTGCATATGCCAACGGTGGAAATTATGGACTTTGTGCTTTGCAGACCTTTTCACTATCAAACAGCATTAGAGAAAGATGAAAATGTGGAAGAAGAAAACACAATATGCCCCCTTTATAAAAATGTTTTACAAGACAAAAATACTGATTAAGAACTGGACACAAACACATTTTGTTCTACTTATGCGGAAGCTCTCCAATGGCATGACGTTGTGATTCACTGTACACAGTGCGTCCGAGCCTTTATTATAAATGCATGACCAAACACGACACAGACATTCTGCAGTCGGGTCAGAGACGTCTGACTCTCTCATATCAGCAACCAAGAAAGTACATGACTGAAAACTCTCATACAAGTCAGCAACAAAAATTGGAAATGAGAAATTCTCACAGTGCAGTTTCTGGCCTGGTTGAAACGGAATCAGAGATAACGTTTGCTTGGCTGAAATACATATCTGAGTGGATGTCAGACTGGCCGTGTGTTGGTTGCACTGATTTGAAGAATGCCAACAAATGCATCTGCATTCGTTAAAAAGACGACCGGATGGTTTTATTTTGTTCATGTTTTTAATATAGGAATAATTACAAGACTATACACAAAAAAGTTGACTTTCTCGAACAGATTTTTCAAATCTTATTTTCCAGTAAAACTAAAATATTTAAACATCCTTTCAACTTACTTGAGAGGCAAAATAACAAAATATGTTCAGAATCTGAAATCTACGAAAATTAAATTATGAAAATGACAAAGTATGCTCACTTGTTTTATAGGAATATATTATGGAATAACAATATTTACAAATTGTGAGTTTTTCTAGTTTTAAGCAGGGTAAAAACCTGCTAAATAGGGTAAAAAAAATACTTCACTCAAAAAAAATGAATGACTTATCAAGTACATATATCTTGTTTTAAGGAGGTTTAAATATTTTCACTGGAACACAAGAAAAAATACTGGATTGAGAAAATTAGTTTTATAATGTAGCAATTTTTCAAACAGTATTTACAAGACAACTTTCACAATATTAATTTACTTTCCACTTCCAAAGGGGTCAATTTGCAGGATAGCATTTGTTTTTTCATCGATTTTAAATTATGAACATTTAATAAGCATAATTTATTTGCTTAATCACACTAGGGTAGGAAGAATTCAATTTTTTCTCGGGAAATTGTAGAAATATACATTCTATAATATTAGATCTCAAAGGTGGCACTTTGCAATTGCATACAATAAATCGGTTAAAAATGAAATCTAAAATAATAATAATTTCAATAATTAAGAAAGCCTAGACAAACCTCAAAACAAATGGCATGACAATGGCTATTAATAATTTACTTGTAGTCTATTTTTTTATCCATTTCCTTTTTATAATTTATAAACGTCAACAACCCCAGAGACCTGCTTGTATCTTACAACATACTTATGATCACAACTTCACCATTATGAAATACAGCTCTTCTGCGCAGGATATTAATACATCTAACACAACCTGACCTTCACAAACCCTCATCAGATCCGTGTCCACTCCGAGCTCCTTCATTTAACATTGGCTGGAGCACAAACGGTAATCACAAACCGCTGATTGCAGCAAAGAGAGGGCAGAAGCAATCAGGGAGAAATCTCTTATTATCATGCGATCACTGTATTCTGTAAATCGAAAGGCACGAGCGATGCAGATTTTTACGTCATATCACCAGAAGCAGCAAGAGGATTGTGACACGAAACAGACGTATTGTAATGCAAATGTCAATCACCTTGAAAATGGATTGTTTCAGATGAAGGATTATTTGGCAGCTTCTGAAGGCCTGAATGTTTTGATTGGCTGACAACTGTGTGAGTAAAGAAGATAAGAGAAACAAACACTTGACAGCGGAAAAAAAATAATGCAACAGCTAATACGGCAATAGCATGGAAGCTTGTTTCTAATACTGAATAAAAAATAAAGGTAATTGTGACTTTTTCTCACAATTTCCAGTTTACATCTTTTATCAGAATTGCATGATATAAACTTACATTTACATTTATGCATTTGGCAGATGCTTTTATCGTTTTTATAGCGAATTGCATTGCATTCAATGAACACATTGACATTCGAATCAGTTCTTGCTTTCCCTGGGAATCGAACCCATGATGGCGTTGTAAGCGCCACTCTCTACTGTTTGAGCTACAGGAAAACTTGCAGTTGAGTTACAAAGTTAAGATTGTCTGACAAACTCGCAACTGTGAGAAAAGTCAGAATTGTGAGTTTATTCTGACACCTCTTGCAATTCTTGCAAATGAAATGTAAGATGTAAACTCACAACGTTTACATTTATTTACTCCGTTTTGGAAACATGCTTCCATAAAAAACAATTGCAATTGCAAGAAATATTGCGACTTTATTTCTCAAAATTGAGAGTCTATATTCTGCACTTTTTATTCAAAATTGTGAGATATAAACTCTCAGTCGTGCGTTATAGTCCAGCTCACAATTCTGACATTTTCTTGCGATTGAGAGTTTATCGCGCAAATTTGACTTTTCTTTCTCCTATAATTGTGAGATGTAAACTCACAATTGCGAGATGTAAAGTCCATTTGTGAGATATAAATTTACAATTGTGAGAGAAAAAAAATACTATTACATTTATTATTATTATTATTGTTAAGCAGTGGGAGAAACAAGCTTATATAAATATCAGTCCAAATAAAAGAATTATAAATTAAGGCTTTATCACAAGACAGTTCACCTATAAAAAGGAAACCTACATTTCCTCACCCCATGTCATTTCAAACCTGTACGGCCTTCTTTCTTGGACCACAAAAGGAGAAATTAATTCAGAAATCACCAGGAAGAAAGAATGTAATTCAGGTCTGGAACGACATGAAGATTAATTTATGATGACGTTTTCATTTCATTGTTGGGTGAGTGATTCATTCAACTGTTCAAACCTGTCTACAGTCATCCAACATATTGAAACAGATGGCAGTGTGCAGATTTAGATTATGACTGCACTCTAATATGACAAGGGAAATGTTGTAGCTTTAATATCAGAAGCAATCTTGACTGTTGATGACAGTTTATCCTTCAAGCAATGTTTTCAATTTGAAATTTGAATGGTAACACTTTACAATAATGTCACATTTGTTCACATCAGTTAACACAAATTAATTATGAGCAATATATTACTACAGCATTTATTAATGCTAGTAAAAATACAATAAACAATAAAAAATTGTTTGTTGATGCTATTTCATACTGCATTAACTCATGTTAACATTGACCTTTTGATTTTAACAGTGTTTTAGTAAATGTAGAAATGAACATTAAGATTAATAAATGCTGTAGAAGTATTGTTCATGGTTAGCTTATGTTAACTAATGCATTAAATAATGTTTGGAAACAAATTGTAAAGTGTTACCGAAATGATAAATGACCAAATATGCACATTTGATCACGGTTCAGCAAAATGTAGCATCACAGCATACAGTGCCGTGCAACAGCTTCCAAAATATGTAGATAATAACACAAATTTACAGCGTAGTAAGACAAGCAGGGCTTCGGGCGGCATCCGCTATATCAAATCGTTAGCGTTCAGTGAAGTACTTTCACTAAAGTCAACATAAATAACAGAAAAATACACTTTCCCACAGGGTTCCCTCATAATTCTAAAGATGATCTGTAAATTACTCAATATGTTCCCTAATGCATCCTTACTCTCACAAAAGGGAATTTTACACACAGTTTCCTTCTGTAACACCCTGCAAAAATAAAGGCCAGGCACTCGGACCGAGAGCTTCCATCTGCACACATAGAAATAACAATGTTAACAAAAAAAGTAGTCTTCCTTTTACAAAGTGCTTGGCATTTTTCACAGTGTGTGACTTCATCAGTGTGTCTTGTGATTTACGGAGCTCTGACACTAATGTCTCTATCCCAAAAATGGACGATGAGACATCAAAAAATTTGGGTCAGCTGGACGGGCTCCTCCAACACTTTGCTGTTGTCCCATGAGCTCAACGGTACAGTAATTGAAGTCTTAAAGTACAGAGCAAAAAGAGGAAACAATATTTGAGATGTTTCCCCATCTCAACCAAACCTGTTCTTTTGGGTGAGTGAATAGTTACACTGCATTTGAATAAACCTCAAGTGCACAGTTAAAGGTCGATGCATAACCTGCCACCTCAGTTTAGAGCAGACACTTTCCTGCAGAGCAGCTCTGAGGGGTCACTTCCTGTGGAAGCTGCATCATTTCCTGTTGAAACCCAAACACTGCAAGTGAGGACTGGCATGATTCCGGGCTCGCCCCATCACAAGGCGGAGGGCCATATGGGCAGCGGATGGGCTTCGGTGTTGAACACGTACTTATCCAGACTAAGCAGCTCGTTATCTTCAGAGAACAGGAGGAAGAGATACTTCAGCGTCTCGCCCAGGAAGAAGCTCTCCATCTTATCTCTGGGGACAGGGTTCAACGGGTCACGGACGTTACCTATGGAGGTGTAGCCCCCGCTGGGAACCTGGGACAGAAATTGAGTCAAGTTGGTTTGTTTATAATTGGCACAGATGGCACACTGTTCAATGGGCAGTGAAATGCTGCCAGCTGAGACGGATAAATGAAAGATGTTCAAATTCTAAACCATTTTGTCTTTAAGAAAAAAAAAACACTAAAAGAGGGAAGCAAGCATCTTAAAAGCTACAAGTGAATTTTGGCAAAAACATCATTTAGAAATTTGCTGAACATTACATTTAACAGTGTTATTAAATTATTTGTCGCTTAAGAGATAAACTTTAAAAGTTTAAGTGAACATTAGATGGTTTTCTCGACTATAGACTGATGCTGATGAATAAAAAAAAAATATATATATATAAATAACAGCACTATATATTAAATAACAGCTAAATAGAATTATAAATAAAAAATACAAAAAATTGTGTGTGCGTGTATGCATGCATGTATGTGTGTATATATATGTGTGTATGTGTGTGTATGTATGCATATATAATGTTTACTATTTTTTATATACATATACATACAGTGTATAAATAATAGTTTAAAACATTTTATTAAGAAGAGAAATATATTATTTTATTATTTCTAATCATAAATACATTGTTATACTTTTAGTCTACAGTAGCCTATAGTATGTAATCTTTTATTGTAATGTAAGAACACTCAAATATGCAAAAAAAATATGGAAAAAACATATGATCTCGTCATGTAAACTAGAAAAATTCTTGCAGTTCTCACTCACTCTGGTGTGCTTGTTGAAACTTTGCAGTATGTCCCAGCCCCAGTCCCTATATTTGCCGTCCTTGGTGAACCTGTACATGTAAAACAGACTCTCTACGGTCTCTGGTCTCAGCAAGTTGTGTCTGTCTGCAGGCTGCACACACACATAGTGAGAGAGAGAGAAAAAATCTGTTAATGTAAAAGGGCACCAGCTATTATAAAGGTCATCCTTATCAGTGCTGAGCATAGAAATTGTTTTGTTCTTCAGAACAGATATTAGAAAAGACCTTGATTAGACTATCTGAACCCAACACAGCCCCTGCACTGTTTGGGGGTGCATTACCATTTTATTTCTAAACAAAGGAGAGAAAAGGCATTATGGTTTGTTATATAAGTTGCGTCAGCAGTTTAAGGCCTTGTTTCCAACCACCCAGCGAGTTGATTGTCAAAAATGAGTGGTGACGGTACCTTCACATCGATGTCGCGTTCACTTTGGTACTGCAGGTTAAAGTGAGCGATCTCTGGGCTCAGGCCCGTCTCCATCTGCGCATACATCTGATGGCACGTCTCCATCAACTGCAGAGCCAGGTCCATGTGGTCAGAGGGCAGGCCGTTGTGAGCACCAAGAGCCAGCGTGCCAGGAAGAAAACACACCAAATGATCCTGGATGAGACAGAGAGTGTTGTTATGGAGAAGAGATTAACTCTATAAAGTCTTCCATATCATATTTGATACACAATATTATAAAGCCTCTAAGTTATCAAAATAATCCAAACCTGGCTACATGCCTTCTGCCCTCTGAATGATAGTTCATACCTTTTTAGTAAGTTTATAATTAAAAATAATGTTACCCTTCATGTCACGGTACATCATTGCTGATTTTTATAAAGTAAACATCAATATAATAACTTTTATATTGTAACTAATATTTCAAGATGAACACTTACTGGACTGAAACAACTTGGGTTTTCTTGATTATAATTATTTTTTAGAAAAACATGGTTAAATATATAAAATATGATATAAATACATATAAATATGATATATATATATGCATGTATGATACACACAGATGTATATATATATATATATATATATATATATATATATATATATATATATATATATATACACGTGCAGTGCTCTACTATTATAAAGATCTCATTAATTTACATTATCAGAATTTCATCTTTCTACATAAATGTTAGCAACTGCACTAAATTGCATATTTGCATACAGTGTTTCCCTCCTTGAGTATGAGCTCCATATTCTCCTTTAGTATATCTTACTATATGAGCCATAAAAACTAATTTATCAAACATGATACTCATCAAAAACATGATTTTGTCTAAAAAAAAGATTATACTATATTTCATATGCCAGGCTTCACATGGTTAAAAAGGTTTTGAATGCATCAAAAAGGTCTCAAATCTCCATTCTGTTGGGTTTATTTCCATCCTTCTCATTAAAAGCACTAGATTTAAGCCTGGAGACTATAAGAACAGATGCTGTGTGATACAGATTAAATATATTTAGAGGGCAAACATAAGGATGCTTAAAGAAATAGAGAATGAAACTCTGTCATTATGTACTTACCCTCGTGTACATTGAAATATGTATCCTGTTATTTTTTTTCTGTGAAGTATGAAACATTAAAGTAGATTTTTGTTGCTTTTTCCAATGTTGCATTCAATTGACAGAAAAATAACAGCATACATGTTTGGAAATCAGGGTGAGTGAATGGGAAAACTATCCTTTTAAGAATGCCAATTGGCGACTGAAAGGAAGTTTTGAGTGTCTCACCATCTTGGGATTGAGGCGGCCGTTGGACAGCTCCCCAACGATGGTCAGTTTACTAGGAGAAGTCTGTCTTAAGAGATTCTTTTTGACACCTTCTATAGCCTGAAGATAGTCCTCCAGCAGTCTGAAACCATATACACACACATCACACTCCGCATTTGACATGAGTGAGTTTGCCCTCTAGAGACAAAAGTAAGCGGTTGCATCTCAATTGTACATTGAGATCGTCCCAGACTTCAGTTGATCAGTGTGTCTCTGTGACGTATAAAACCAAACCTAGACAGTGAGGGCTGATAACAGACAAGATTCCGGTCATTTAAATGGAGCACGTTCCCTGTCATTGACTAGCATATCCATCACCAACCTGGTCTTGAGTGGATTTGATATTCTAGACCAGACATTTATCAAAGCTCATTAATGGTCTGTGTCTCCTGAATGCCAGCGAACACCTTTTTATTGAATTATTCAAAACCGATCTCTAATACTATGAAAAAAATTCTATCAGCGAGGTGCAAGTGTGAGGTGCACAGCGGGAGTCTAACGAGACTCGGGTGTGAGCAACGCATGACAATGATCCCTGAAGCTCAACAGAGACTGAATCGCACAGGAAGACAGAATAACATCCTGTCAAGTGCAGAAAACAGTTGATGTTGCAATTTGCCATGAGCAATGACACCTTGGCACGTCCCTAATGGTGGTGGACATGTGCAAAACGTGACGGTTGTCATCATGCGTGGGCTTTTTCACCCATTTTATTGTCTGTCAGACAAAAAGTCTAGACATAGAAACGTAATAGTATACCTCTCCTCAAAAAAGCCTCACCATTTGAGGTATCATTCATGTCTGAGATCATTTATGTGCCAATACAAGCCAATAGTAATTTTCATGTAATGGATGATAACTGACAAATGGCTGGTATTACAAAACTAACCCTAATTTTGTCTAAATAAATGAAATAATGATGATTACAACACATAAAATCAATCATTTTAAATGTAACGAGTGAATTTAGGCATCACAAATTTTCTAAAATGTACATTTACAGCATTAAAAGTGGTTAGATTTAGTGAGTGTTAACTGAGAGTAGGAGTAATCTAAATGTTTTCTGGAGTTACAGTTAAAATTATATTACCGAATTTTCCCGCATATAACCCGCGGGTTATACCAGATATTACAAACCCCACCGGGGGGGGGGTGCGGGTTATATAAAGGTGCGGGTTATATCACACTTTTTTTTACACGTGATAATATTTCAATATATTTGTTACATCCTTAAGGACGTTAGGGTTTTTTTGCGGTATTTTGTTTCTGTTTTTCTTTCTTGTGAGGGTTGTTGTCTCTGGCTCTTGTATTATCACTCTGACAGCTGCCGCTGATAGGCTGTCTGACCTGTCAATCAAGCAAGAAGATGTGATTGGCTGTGCTGCCATGAGGGCGGGCTCTTCTCGTCTCATCCGATGATCAACACCAGTAGAATCGCTTCTTAAGGGACGTGCTGCTGCACAGCGGGAGAGACTGCTTTTTCTTTTTGTTCTGATTCTGACTTGTGTTTGTTTTCTTATTGTTTGAATTTCGTGCACAAGCACTGTGTACCGAGCCTGAACAGTTATGGATAATTAACATCATGCGAGCAACATTCGAAATTTGAACTTGCACAAAAAAGTTCATCAATCTATGGGTTATATAAGGGTGCAGGTTATGCCAACGATTTTTTACACAAAACCCCAAAACCTATGTGAAGGTGCGGATTATCTGCGTCTGTGGGTTATATGCGGGAAAATACGGTACATTAAGCATTACGTCTCCACCAATAGTATGCGTTAGGGGGCGGGACTATGTTTGAGCATCCAATAGATGGTAGCGAGAGCATTCGTTCCGTTATTTGAATATGGACTTGATTTCTGTAACTTTATGAAAACTTTATGTAACTTTAAGATTTATTTTCTTAATTTAGGCACACAAATGACCCACTTCACCTTAAACCAGTAGATTATCACTGCTCTTCATTTTCTACTTTCTCAGCACAAGGTTTTTAAGTGCTTGAGTTCTAAATTTCATTCTCTAACATTCAAATGGAAACATCTACACTTAAAACCAAGAAGAAACTGACTGACGTCATAATAAAATAATCTAATACCGAATGCACCGAAGTCACCCCCGGGTTTTCAAGAGCAACACAAGTGTCCTGTACTTTTATCCCTGTCATGGCTAAGTAGCAAGTCGTTACGTAACAATTAAAACATGCTCCGTTTTTTTTTCTATTCAATATGGATCAATCATACCACCCCATCTGTGACCAGAAACATAACCTCAGTACATTAGGCTCAGTGAACATCGGCAATTCTCTGAAACCCATTAGCTAAAAGCACCAGTGGGCTATTGACACCCGGTCTAAGCCCTAAATTTATGAACTGTCATTTGCTGCTGTTAGTGTAACTCACTCAGTCTCTTTCTTGCCACCCTGTAGCCACTGTTTGAGCAGGTACTCATAATAGCTGTCCGCACGGGCCCCCAGTGTAAAGGCCCCTCGCCGTGTGAATTTCCCAGTGTTTGTGTTAATGAACATGGGAACCAGACCATCACGCTTTCCCTCCAATCTGTGGACCTGTCTGGTCACCTCCTCCACTGCATTCTGAGAACAGAGGGAGACATTTATTGAATTGAATTGAAAATAATACAAATAAATGAACTGTAAAAATAACCGTACCTGGTACTGCGGGTCCTGTGTGAGTCGGCTGAGCTCTCTGAACTCCAGCTGAATGCTGGTCACTTCTGCGACTGTGCTGTCTGTGGTCCAGCGTGGAGGATGAGCAGTTCCTTTACCAATGTTCACGTCAGAATAGGGGATTTTAGACGGCGTCTTGAAAGCAGGCATTAATCTGGAGCCAATGTCCTTCTGCAAAAACCGAGACACAACATGCGTTTTATCTGAGGTCTATTAAAATTGTTGACTCATCTGTGTGAGCCAAAAGCTGTAAACCTTTAAAGCTACACTTTGTCCTTTACTAGGACAAAAATGAAGGATGATACTAAATTAAATAAAGATATGAAGTACTTACAGCTTTATCCAGAAAGAGCGTGTCCCCAGACAAGTGGTATGTGCTCAAGAGACCCCCCAAAATACGGATGGTACTCTCAAAAAGATTCACATCCACATTCTTGGAAAACGATAGTTCTGTCTCAACCCACTTCCTGGCCTCTGCAAACTCTAGTATAGAAAGAATTGGAAAAAAGACAGATGGGGGGGGGGGGGCAAGACATGAGTATTTATTTCATTTCTGTGCTAGCAACATTCAACTATAGATTAGATAGGTTTTGGGTCAGAATCATTTTTAGTTTTGAAGGCTGGATTTATTTGATCAAAAATACTATAAAAACATACTTTAAAACATAATTTATTCCTGTGATGTCAAAGCTGAACTTTTCATCCTCATGACTACTACTAGTCTTTATTTTCACGTTCCTTCAGAAATCTTTCTAATATACTGATTTTCTCCTCAAGAAATATTTCCTCATTGTTGATAATAATAAGAAAAGATTTGTACTTCTCAATATTTTTATGAAAACTGTGAATTTGTTTTGTGGGATTCTTTGATTAATTGAAAGTTCAACATTTTTATTTTTTAACAGATTTTTTTATAACCATGAAAAAGTCTCTGCTTTTAATCAATTTAATACTGAAACTGAAAATCAATTTAATACGTTTCCCCAAAACATTTGATTGGTAGTGTATTTCATACGAGATCATCATACTGCAATTTGACAAAACTCTAGTTAGACTGGAAATGATGTCAAATAAAATGATTCCGTTCAAAAGTAATATTTACTGTATTTGTCTTTTAATATTTGTCTTTTTTCACCACTCATTTCTATCTACTTTATATGATCCTAGTTTAAAAAAGGAAACAGTAATTAAAATAGTTTTATTTTAAGATTCCAATTCTGCAACATGGGTGAGATGATAAAATCTATGTACATAAAAGTCATCTGAAAGGTATCAAAAATAAATGTTAACCTTAGTTGTAATGTGACCTTCACATAACAAAATAGAAAAACTGACCCAAGTCACTTTTACTAGAAATCAACTCCTGGAAAATAGTGCCTGTAGTTGAAGAAACACCCTCATTTTGGCAATAGGAAAGGAAACAAAAAATAGATTTGAAATGTGCACATAGAGGTCATGGAATGGAAGCTGTTTCACTGACCGTCTTTGAGGTCCAGGATCCATATGGTGTCTAGTGCGTCTATGAGAGTGAGGCCCAGACCAAACCACTCTCCGTGAGTTTTAGATATGGGCTTCAGTTCATCATGACCCCACGCGAAAGCCTTGTAGCCCTTCCACGCATGCCTGAAGGCCTCCCGCACCGCCTCCACACGGTCCACGGGCTTCACTGTGACTGAGCATATCAAATCAATCAAAAAATACATTAAGATGATCATATGTCCGTGACAAGCCAATCTTCAGCACAGTTTGTGCTACAGACATAACTAATAATTGCGGGATGAATTCCGATACCTGGTTTTAAGTTGTCAACTCCCTCAACCTCAGCTACTGTTCCTTCACGGGCGGTGGACTGAACCTCCGTCCCCTGCTCCGCCTCGATCATTGCCCCGCGCCAGCTAGAAGAACAAAAACAATTTGATCTAACATCCAATCCAGAGATTTGGCACCCATAATAGCACGGTTTCTTTCCACATGCCCCATGATTATAACTGCAATTACACACGAGTCCCACTACAGGACACAGCTGGAGGAAATGAAAGCTCATCACAACTCACTTCAAAAGTACTAAGTTGCCAGCTCAACTGTTAATAAACTGTTCCCTAAGGCACTATCAGCACACAGGAGTGTTTGTCTTCTGCTTATGTTATGTAACTCTCTGCTCTTTCTAAAGGCAGCAACAAAAGAACTAGAGACGATGAAAGCTGACTGTTTTGTCACCTCACGTCGACTGTGTCTCGGGCAAAAAGCTGCACTTGAACACACCAAAAGGACTACAGCTGACAGCTCAACTAACATGCAAGTAACTTGCACCTGCATGCAAGTAAATATCTGTCTTTATTAGCAGGCAGTAGTCTATATTCATCATTCAAAAAGGGAAATCAAAACAAGGACTATAGATATTATAACTGTAAACAATGCAGCACTTGCTTAACATTTCGAATATCAATCATGATCAGGTACGATGATGTAAAATTAGAACAACCTTCTGTCTCTGCCGTCTTCATACCTTTCATTACGTTCAATTTTGTTTTTTTTTTGTTTTTTACTAAGCTGAAAAGCCAATCAAAAAGAGTTTGACCGAATCTCTGTTTAAACGATGCTGATTCAACATATATAACATGTATTCACACACACACACATATATAAATAAGATTTATTTTTAATGTCAAATAATATATATTTGTATGTACGTATATGTGTGTGTGTGTACATTATATATATATATATATATATATATATATATATACATACACACACACACACAAATATATATTCTAATATATAAATGTTTTTTTGGAAACTGTAACAATTCTTCGATGAATAGAAAGTTTGAAAGAACAGCATTTATTTGAAACATAAATCTTTTGTAACATTATAAATCTCTTTACTGCACCTTTTTTAAATCATTTTTATGCATGCTTGCTAAAGAAGTATTAATTGTTTAAAAAACACCTTATCAACCCCAAACTTCAGAACAGTAGTGTACTGTATATTTTTTTCTATAATTATCTACCTTTATATTTTCGAAAGGCAGTTTCTCACAAGGGGATCATTATATTGCAGGCTTGTGGCAGATGAAGTTTGTAAAACCTGTTCCTATTAGCAGCATACGGGTTTCAAATGACATGACGATGAGTAAATTAACTATTTCTTAAAGGAATTTGTAATAAATATGTACCAAAATACAGTGACAGATGAATCTGACAAGCAGCAATGTGAAAATTCATTTAGCGGAGGAGATGCTCCAAGTATGTGAGTGAAACTAATACCAAAGTTTTAATACCACTACTTGCTCAAAAGGTTAAATAACACATAAATGTCAATGTCTAATCCTTTACCAATTATCATTAATGAAAGTCTCCTATAAAAATGTCTTCATAGCTTGAATGTAAAAAATCCAAACCTAATGACTGTTTGTGCTTCTTTCCCTCCGTCTTCTCCTCTCTTGATCACAGGTTCGGGTACGTCTCCATCTCTCACGTGCCAATCTGACACGTTACCTTGTTTCTGTAGAGCTGGAGGACCACGCTTGCTAGGGGGCTTCCTCTGCTGATCCAAACCACCCAACATAAAGAAGTGGATAAAGAATATTAGGGTACATTTACACAACAACGATGTACTAAAACGGAAAAGTGATCCCCTTCACAAAGATTGATTAAAAAATAACTACCGTATTTATTCGAGTATAACGCGCAAAATTTTCTACCAAAAAAATAAATCAAAGTTAGGGATGCGAGTTATGCACGAGGGCTGGGCTGGGGTGGGGTGGGGTTTGTTTTGACGGCCGGTCCTTTGAGGGCGCCGGCGAATTGTGAGTTCGCGCTGCGCATTTTACAGGCTGTTTAAGTAGCAATATATGCATAAAATAAAAGGCAGACTCGTGAGTGCAATTCAGCAACTGTATTCAAACATAAACCGCGGCAACAACCGCAACATAGCCCAAAGCAATTGACTGCCGATTGCATGATACATTACATCCCGTAACACAGGCTGCAGCCTCTCACTGTACGTGAGGGCGAAGAAAAAAAAACGTCCCCTCGCCGCTTCATTTCCTCACCCACACGTTACGGAGAAGACAGGCATTTTGTGTTTTTTGTGAAGACAGGCATCAGCAATAAAATGGACGGCACAGAAGACGACCTGCTGTGGAATTCAGACGCAGAAGAAAGCGAAGAAACCGGAGAAACAGATGTTCCTGCCAACTGGGACACTGATGAAAAATTAACTCCAGAAGAATGGGAGCAACTCTTTAGTGTCTCTGATGAGGAATGTGACGTCGAAGGATTTTAAATAAATATTTTTACCGGTAATTCTCTTTCGGTATTGTGTTCATTAGTTTATGTTGTCAATAAATATATGTTATATAAGTTATATATGTTATACAAGTATATGTTATACAATAAATAAATGTTTTTTATCATGGCTGCACGTGTTCAACAACGTTTTTTGTCAATTACAATGCTTGGTGTGAAACAAAATTTTATACAGATTTTTTATCGAAAATTAGGGGTGCGCGTTATACACGTGTGCGCGATATACTCGAATAAATACGGTACATGCCTATTTTCACCGTTGTCGTGTAAAGTTTTTTTTTAAATTCCAAAACGCATAAAAAATTTTCAGTTTTTAGTTGAAAACTGTGTTGTCAATTGTTCTTAGAAAAGATCAGCACAGTCATGGTTAATAATTACTTGATTAACATAATATTAAAAAATATATTTTTATTAAAATATAATTGAACCATTTGTTTTTGCATTTAGAAAACCTTTTCTGTATATTAAATTATTAATATTACTACTTATGTAGAGTTTGTAACAAATCTTTTGTACAATATAATAATGCTATTATTAATAAAATGTATTGATATAAAAACCTTTATTTTGAATTTAGAAACACTTGTATTTTACAGAATTTTGATTTAAGATATATTTATATCTTTTTCGCAAAGGCTAAAATAAAAAATTAAAATCAAGTAGCAAAAATGATAAAGCAAGCAATATAATATATTTCCCAAATATCTAACCATAGCTGGAGGTTTGGGAAGAATAGGAAAGCTTGGTCTTTGAACCTCCGGCACCACTTCTGGTGGGACGTCCTGGACCCCAGGGGCAACTCCTGGTGGGAGCTTTAGGACGAGGCCAGGAGGAATGGGCCTGAGACCTCTGTTATCCATTTCAACCCAATCCTCCTTCAATGATCTGTCAGAGAGCCCTAGAGAATAAACAGACAGAAATACATCTCATGTGAAATATTAATAGCAAACTGTGTGATGTTTAATAAAAAATCCATCCCAGCAGCCAATATAAATGGGCAGAAGCTGCACCAATCGTCTACCTTTTGTGTTTTCACCTTTCATATCCTGTGAAATGTCATTAAATGGGGCTGTATAAAGTACCTCTCCAATGCTCCGATAGACTGGAATAGGAAAGAATCCCACAGATGAAGAGGAAGGCTAGCAGGAAAAGAATCAGACTGCGCTGAAGCCGAGACAGCTGCTTCCATTTCTGCCAAAACAAATACATGGACAATTGGAGGAAACTGCAGCAATTTTATATTTGATGGCTTGACGAGACAACCGCAATGACCGCCAAATATAGTGCTACAATAACAAAAAAACTACAATATGATTTATCCTGCTCTCACAAATCAAATCGAAAAGAACTTTTCTCTCAGTACAGACGTCATTATAGTTGAATCAACTAATTCAATCAACATGCATCTCAGATAATGGAAGCTATTAAAGGGATAGTTCACCCAAAAATCCCTTTATTTAATCACCCACATGTTCAAAACTGTGAAAGAATGCATAATAAAGATGCACTTTTTAATGTTTTTGAAAGTCTCTTATGCTCAAATAAATGTAAAATACAGTGTAAACACACACGCATATATATACATATATATATAAAATACAATGTGTGTTATAAAATGTGTGTGTTTACATTTACTATTTTCTATTTTTATATATGATAAAAGCTGATCACGTGATCCTTCAGAAATCATTCTAATATAATGATTTGCTGCTCAAGAAACTATTATTATTATCAATGTTGAAAATATGTAATATTTTTGTGGGAACTGTGATACAATTTCTTAAGGATTGTTTTTTAGAAAAGAAAGTTCAAAAGTTCAATATTGTTTGTCTCTATTGTCACTTTTGGACAATTTAATGCATCCTTACTGAATAAGTATTATATTGATATTAATATAAATATAATTTCTTTAAAAAAAAAAACTGCTGTTACATTCAGTGAGCTAACCGAGGACAATGTATTCACTAATCATGTTCTTAAACTTGAAACTTACTGACTTTTTTTGCTTAGTTTTTTTTTTTACTTAAATAACAAATTTATTTTTCCAATTAAATCACATTAAAAAGGTGTTGTATGAACAAGGGCCCAATTTTGGGTTCTCAACAAAAAAGACATGACAGTAAACAAATCAAAAAGACATGACAGTAAACAAATCATTGCAAAACAGTTTTTTATTTAACTGTTCCTTTAAGCTACATTTTTAAATTAAACTTTTTTTTTCTTCGAGCCGCATAATTGTGTTGTCAGCTAAGCAGACAGTGCATGTCTGCTTTCCGGCGATAATTAAGTATATCCAAAGTAGTAGATTAAATGTAAGGGGGGGGAAATAAAGGTTTTGACGTCCTCTGTTTGGCTAGGACTGAACACGACAGAATATTAAACTTGCAGACAGGAAAATGGCACTCATTTACACAAACAAATAAAGCAGCAGAAGCCATTCAGTCTTTAAACATCACAGTTAATGAATGAAAAATGCATCATTCTCCATATTTATGTCCAGCAAAAGCAGGTGGAGTTTAGATGTGAAGAATAAAACAGTCAAACACTGACCCTCCAGCAGGACTGTCTTCGGTGCTTGCCGTTGGTGTAGCTGCGGCTGTGTTGGTCTCCCAGCGTCAGAGAGACAAAGTCCTTCCTCTGTGGCGAGTACATCTCTTACACAGCCCACCACTCAAACACACTGAATCAAATAGATGAGAGATGGGGGGGGGGGGGAGAGAGAGAGAGAGAGAGAGAGAGATAAGAATGACCAAGATATCAAGTGGTTTTCCCACAAATCTCGTAACGTGAGCGGAGCAAATGAAGGTCTGTTGCTCCAGCGATGCTGATCTTTGCAGGTTCCCGAGAAGATGTGTAAAACATAGATCTGTTCACAAGATTACTTGACACCAGACTAAATCTGAAGTAAAATCTGATCTGAGAACAACACCATGGGACAGGGCTGTTCAGCTCATTGTCCAAGGGCCTTGAGAGTCATGTAAGAGGGGATTAGGAACATTAGAATAAGTCCATCTGGTTTCTATCACAGCAAACTCAGTTTACTGGCCTGCTAAAATGACACACATATAGTGCTGGACAGGAGAAGGTTGAATGCAGACTGTCCCAAATGCAAATTGCAAGTAAAATCATCTGTTTGAGGGTGTAATTTAAGCGTGAATGTGAGTTCTGTTTTGAGCAAACGCTCCCACACTTTGTAACCATTTCCATTACCTTTCCTGTTGTTTTTGAATACTGGATAAGAATAGTCCTTTTAAATAGCATGCAAATTAAATTGATTTGCTGATTCGCTCACAGATCACACATCACTATGGGTTTTGAGTAAGTTTTACACTTAACAAGAGCTATTTGTATTCAAAGAAATGTTAGGAACGTATATTTTTTTATGTTGAGTAGGAATGTTAATTGTTCATATTCCCTTCCATGATAGGTCAGGACTAAACTGGTAATCCATGATGTGAGTCCATAAATAATCTGACTAGATTTTCCACCCTTTTTAATTTTCTGAAATATTAGTTTTATAAAATGTTTGATGCTTTGACTTTTTAAACCTGTGAATATTTGTTACTGGGTCAGCCACGTTGAATTTTGGCGTAAAATACAGTAATTTTGTCACAACATTTGGCAGCATGATTTGAAGATACCTGAGAGGAGTTTGGGTCACAAGTTCCACATTGACACCCATATTTTAATCAAATATCTTGACAATACCATATCAGTGTGAGTGACAGCGTCTCTAATGATAAAAAAACGAAATAATTTTAAATTGTTTTTCTTCAAATCATCATTAGTCAAATTAAAAACAGTTGAAAATATGGCGTCACGTGACTGTATTTCTCATTGTACACATCTATGACAATACAAATCTAGTGTTTGCTATACGTTAAAGAGAAAATGCATTCGTTCTTTATCAACGGTTTATCAGGGACTAACTGGCCTCCAAACGCATCCTTGTTTTACCTTTCTCTGGACAACTTGTCGATCCCGGTTTGAAAGAGGGTCTACATGCATGAAGAGGAGGAGGAAGAGGAGGAGGAGGAGGTGCGCGTGTAGTATTAGTCTATATATATCAGATCTCTATCTCTCCTCCATCACGCTGTCCTCCTACAAACAGCGCATTACTCCCACAAAAAGCTCTGATATACAGTCTAATCGTAATGTGTCCATCTGTATAAAAAAATAATAAGCACGAACGCGGTTACTAGTCAAACAGCTGTGAGCAGGACAATGTTTATGTGACAGCGCCTTACTGTATCACGTGATCCTCGTGCACACGCGTCATTCGCTCACCCCGTTTTATTAACACGTTCATGACCTTACAGCAATCTTTTCTTTCTCGTGGAGGTTTCTGTTCAACTCTGAAGGAATCGTTTATCACTTAAAATTATTATATTTATGATATCATGATTTGTCATCTATTTCATTATTGTTGTTGTTGCATTAATGCTTGGTTATTAATCAAATTGCAAAAAGGTTACCCCAAATACAGTAGATATTCCTTTTGGAATATTATTTGGAAATTGTAAATAATATATATAGATTTTTTTTTCTTCTTTTTTTCATATATATATATATATATATATATATATATATATATACACACACACACACATATACAGTATATATATATATATATATATATATATATATATATATATACATACATATACATATATATATATATATATATATATATATATATATATATATATATATATATATATATATATATATATATATATATATATTTATACACACACACTGTAGTATAATTTTTCCATACTTTCCGAAATATGTAAAAATTAAATAACATATGGAATATTATATAGTAAAATTATTCATAATTTCAATACACTTCAAAATATGAATTGACTTAAGTATAATCAATTAGCATATAAATATATAGATGGTGAAAAGTAGGAAGAGTTTACTGAGCTTTTATCTAGGACAGATGATACTCCTTGCCATGATATTCATATATTACATTGTCATGCCCTTGCACACACTACTTTTTTTTTTACAAGAGCAGGATAAAGTCTGACGTCTTTCTGTTGCATTCCCAATCATCAGATCTGAAATTGTGTACGCTTTTATGGCAAGTGAAGGCATGCAGTGTGCACTAGATTACCCATTTCATCCCATTCCACACACATTTCTGGATGTTACTGACTGCATTCAGAAAGGAATTACAGACAAAGGGTGGTGCATCTTAAATCCTGAGGTATAACTAGGCAGCTGCACATGCTTTGTAGATTGAATAAGGAAAAAATACTTCACAACACTTTTTTTAAAGAAACGTTCGTGTTTCAAACAATGATACAAAATTGTTCAACACGATTTAAATGATACATTATTAATGCACTTTGTTATAGCTGATACTCAAACAGATGACCAGCATGTGATTTCAGATGTCACCACAAATACATAGAAAACACAATATACATTACAAAATGTAATTGAACAAAATTTGCAAAAGCACCTGTGCCTAAATTCAATGTGGTTCAAAAAGTTATTAATGATAACTGCTTTCAAGCAATGCTGAATAATACTTAAATTTGTCTTTGTCCGATTAATCTAATTCTCAAAACATTCTATGAAATTAACCCATTTTACCAATATCATATGTGTATTTTCCTACATTTATGTCACCAGTCATAGTTGTTAACGTAAGTGCTCCCTGAGACCTACATACAGTAAATGTTAACTAAAGGACACTATCACTCTATGACTTTTTGCATGAGCATTGAATTTCAGTCACATACCCACAATGCACATTAGATCACCGCTTGCAGTTATGGTGACATTATAACCAGATTATTCCTTTTTGTAACAACTATTTTTGCTGTATTGAACATATTAGCACCCATAAATCATCCAACCACATATTTGAACAATATTTAGGCACAATTTCTGAAATCAAATGACATGAACAGAGAAAACAGAAAGGTTCACAGACTTCCTGCTATTCAAATCTCATGGGAATGTTAGCTGTGTCCTCACTGGGACGCTTTGTTTATTAGACCTAAAATTCAAGTTGCGAGGATGATGCAAGGGTCGGGGGGGATTGAGTGTCGTCATTTATACACTCCAATTATGCACTTACATTGCCTTATAATGCAAACTCTTATAATACCAACTGGTTAATCCGTGGTAACCGTTTGCACATGATTAAGTAGTATACAGCTGAAACCTGGACCATGCAACCACATAGTGGTTACGTCAGAACCCTGTCAATACACTTGATGTAATCCAAGCTTCATCTACAATGTTATTACAAGACCAGCTAGTGATTAAAAAACATTGCTAAATCAAATAAAATTAGGTATAAAACAGTACATCAATAACAAAGCCATAAGTCCCTGTAAACAAAAAGAAAAAGTTTTTTTCTGGCAACACCGTGAAAAACAGGACACTTGTCTGAAGGACTTTGTAGAGTATTTCCTTTACCGTAAGCTGTAGATGCCACATGGTTCTTCAGAGTGTTTTGTTTTCTTCTCTTTTTTGCTTGCATTTAGGGTTAAACACACAGGATGTACCATTATCATTCAGTGTGTCTCTAGCTGAAGCACACAGGGCCAATTGTGAAGCCAAACTCATGACTGCTGTTGCCAAAGACTCCTATGTCATGTAGAGGAAGCAGGTCCATGTCCTCAAACTGAAACACAGACTCCCGTGGTCCAGGATCCACATCCTTTGCAGACTAGTACACCAAACATAAACAGAAAGGGTTTTTAAATTATTATTAAAGGTGAAGTGAGTCAATTCCACCACAAAATAAACACTGTTTCACATTGGTCAGTTGATGAAAAGTCAATTATTAAATAATTATAATTATTCTAAAATATATAACTTTCAAATAATTTAAAATTAAAATCACTAAAAATGTATTTTATATAAAACAAGATTTAACAAGATTTACAGTCCTGTTGACCGTGTGCATACTATGTACTTATTATAGTAATTTGGTAATAACTGGGTTATAACTAGGACTAACCCTGAACCAACCCCTAAACCTAACAATTAACCCATGTAGTACTATCTTATCTAACTATACATACTGTAAAACAAACTACAACCATGCATGTATTAACATATCAAAGAATCATGCACATGCAAATGTGTGGTTAAATTATTTAAACTTTAACTTAACACCTCAGGGGGACAAATAAATATTTTAGGTCAGCTGACAAAAATCCCTAATGTAAACCAATAGCCAAACAGCTATTTAGGCTTTACAGCCAAATGTTAATTTTCATAAAGTCTGCTTCCTCAGTTTTTATGACGGCAATTTGCATATACTGGATATTGGATATAAGAGTGAAGAACTCTTCAAGAACTCTTCAAGAAATCATCAAGAACTAAAACTGTTGTAAAGAAGGCTTCGGAGCTCCCAAGAAAGTCCAGCAAGTGCCATTACCATCTCCTAAAGTTGATTCAGCTGCGGGATCAGGGCAGTGCAGAGCTCACTCAGAAACAGCAGCAGGCAGTTGTGAGTGGATCTGCATGCACAGTGAAGCAAAGACTTTTAGAAGATGGCCTGGTGTCAAGAAGGGCAGCAAAGAAGCCACTTTTCTCCAGGAAAAACAGGGACAGACTGATATCCTGCAAAAGGTCCAGGGATTGGATTGCCGAGTACTGGGGTAAAGTCATTTTCTCTGATGAATCACCTTTCCAATTTTTGATGGCATCTGGAAAAAAGCTTGTCCGCAGAGAAGAAAAGGTGAGCTCTACCATCAGTCCAGTGTCATGCCAACAATAAAACATCCTGATACCATTCATGTGTGGGGTTGCTTCTCAGACGAGGAGTGGCTCATTCACAATTTTGCCTAAGAACATAGCCAAGAATAAAGAATGGTACAAAAACATCCTCTGAGAGCAACTTCTCCCAACCATCCAAGAACAGTTTGATGACGAACAATGCATTTTTCAGCATGATGGAGCACCTTGCCATAAGGCAAAAGTGATAACTAAGTGGCTCGAGGAATAAAACTGGCCAGGAAACTCCCCAGACCTTAATCCCTTTGAGACCTGGTGGTCAATCCTCAAGAGGAACACACAAAATCCACAAATTCTGACAAACCCCAAGCATTGGTAATGCAAGAATGGCTTCCATCAGTCAGGATCTGGTCCAGATGTTGATTGACAGCATGCCAGTGCGAATTGCAGAGGTCTTGAAAAAGAAGGGCCAACACTGCAAATACCGACTCTTTCCAAAAAACGTAAAGTAATTGTCAATAAAAGCCTTCTAAAAACACTGAAGCAGCAGAATTTGTGAAACTATGTGTGTCATTCTCAAAACATTTGAGCAAGATTCAGGTAAAGCTCTCTACACCTAGTTTTCTCAATCCAATCAGCTCTTAAAGGATAAAATAAAAAACAGCGCTAGATTTTTGTCTCGTATCCACAAAAATATTAAGCAGCACAACTGTTGATAATAATAAGAAATATTTCCAAAACAGAAGGATCATGTGACACTGAAGACTGGAGTAATGATGCTGAAAATTCAGCTTTACATGATAGTAAAAAAAAATAACACATTAAAATAGCTATTTGTTTAGTTTTTTTGTACAAAAGAAAATATCGATTTGATTTTTGCTGTATTTTTGATCAGTATTAGTGTACAGTATAGCAAAATAAATTGAGTCGCTACTGCAAATAATACATCATGGACAAAATATTCACATGTTTTAATGTGATAAAAAATATAACTTATTTTATTACTAGTGCTATTAGACACCACATACCACACAAGCCTGTAATGCTCCTAAATAGCTCTGCTTCTCAGCATCTGTGAGGAACTGGACCTGTCGCTGTGTCTGGCCCAGTCTGTGTCCAGGGTAACAGGAGTACGTCACTCTCTGTTCTGCTCGGTTGCTCTGGAGTCGTAGGAACCGCAGCTGAACCACACTGAGGGCTGGATACTCAAACTGACCAAAGATGGACAGATGGGTTTTATGATCAAATTTGAAGGACATAAACAGTTTACTGTATGCAACAACAGGGCTGAACATAAAAAAAAGAGCAAGAATTAATGGATAATAAGAACATCATTACTAGAGGATATTAACCTGGATAATAAATTAAAGATGTTTAAAAGGAGCATTAAAGAACATTAAAAGAACCGTTCGATAAAAACTCTTAATATAATTTAACCTTCTTCTAATAAATATTTTTTAGTTTATTTTTGGCCAGTGCTCATATAACAAAAAAGGAAGGTAAATGGGTCAAAAAACATACAAAAAAGCTGCATAAAATTAAACTATTGACTTCTTAAGTCGAGAGTCTGTAAGGCTACAAAGTTTATTTTAGGTGAACTATCCCACAGTGAGACTCAATAAGAAGTAAAAATGTCCACAAACCAAAAGTACTACTTACTTTAAAACCTCCCTCTAGTGAACTTAACCAGTAGAACTTGCTGTTATTCCCCAAGCCATTCAGCCAAGTCCTTATAGGCAGCTGTGGAAATTGAAAGAGTAATAATAACATTTTAATTATTTTTTACACCAAAGAGACACAGTAGTGAGGTGTTAGGTAGAAAATTACATGTGCATCTCTGGGGTGAAGACAGGTCTCTGCTCCTGAATCTGAGAAGTTGCAGTAGGCCAAAAGAGCATCTAAATGACTGCCTTGGTTTGGGTCAATGTAGTAGAAACCTGAAACGGTTACAAAAGTAGTTATTTAACCATATTAGTATATTCCAGAACAACTTACAGTATGCTTCATAGTACACATACACTTCTTAGTTCTTATTTTAGTAATGTAGCTGAATTAATTAAACACTGCATATGCAAAATAACATTTTGGATCTCATTTACACCTCTCATTAGTGTTGTTGAGTAAATACTTTATCTTACAGAAAACAATTGTAGAAGTAGTTAGAATACTATAAAAGCCAGATGTATTTTGAAGGCCTAAATAACTGTGAGAGAAGTTCAGCTGAAGTTGCATGTGGTTGGCATCTACATTGATACTAAAATGCTCTTTTGGTTCACATGGCCTCAAACATGCTCTCTCGATAAAAAAATAATGAGGCAAAAACACTGAATAATCACTTTGTGGGACAATCAAAATATGTTTTTACCCTTACAAAGAGAACAGGCTAGCCAATTAATGAAGTAACTGTGACGAAAGTATTGAGGGAGATTCCAGGAAGAGAAAAGGGAGGAGAGCACCTGCAAATGAGATCATTAGTTAAAACTATATAAAAGTGTGAGCTGTGAGTGAGTTGGTCAGATGTCCTCCAGGCATCTCGGCTTTGTTGCTTTGTCCAATAAAGTCTTATTTTGACTTCTAGAACTCTGCATCTTAAGTATTACTTTTGGATCTTAAGTCTACTTGAGGTTGGCAAGTCAAGTCACCTTTATTTAAATAGCGCTTTTTACAAAACAGATTGTTTCAAAGCAGCTTTACAGTGGTTACAGGAAAACAATAAAAACAAAGTTTGTTTTGGCCATACAGCAGCTCTAAAAGAGCAGGCCAATCAATAAAATTTAAGAATATTAAGTGTTAAGGTTGTATCACCAGATATATTAATGGGTGTACTGCGTTTTAAAATTCCATAAACAATCACTTTTACAATATAAGATAGCACAAATGAGAACATGCACAAACAGATGAATGTCTTTGACAGACAGAAAAAGGTAAGAGAGGTAGGGCTCTGACCGCTGGTGTAGTTGGGATGGCACAGCCACAGCTCCAGACAGGTAGAGGCTGGGTGCTGCTTGCTGCCGTCCGGAGGGTCCACCAGCAGCCGGAGGTCATGGTACAGAGAGTCCAGCAGTGTCTGAATCAGAGAGTAATTGGGCTTGTCTGAACTGTACATCAGGTCCTGTTGAGATGAAAAAGAGACTTACTATGCATTTTACTGTATTTTATTTCAAGATATCAGTACAAATACAGTAATACCTTGAGATATCTCAATTTTTCCCATAAGAGATAACAGAAAAAAAATTAATCCGTTCCGGCCCTCTAAAAAAACTCCCTTATTAGTGCTAATAACAACATGTTTTTAATTGCTATAGAGACATACACACACATAAAATTATAGTATATAAGGATTCCTGTGATATAAAATAAAATGTGGTTTTAAGTGGTTTGAAAACAAAAAAGAAGGTAAAATGGGCCTTGTTCTTACAAAAATCCAATTATGAATGTAGATATTCACAAAAACTTTTTAAAAAATTCACATTTCTAGGTGGGTAGGAATATCTTGTTTGGAAATGTGTCTCAGTCTGAATAGTCTAATTTAAGTACTTTTTCCGTCATTCAGGATGTATGTAACCTCATGCAAATATGCAAAGCGCATAATGTAATAATCTTCTCAAAATGTAATAAAATCTTGAGCTCACAATGTAATAATTTTTATTTTATAAAAAATTTATTGCATTGAAAACTCACCAAAAACCTTGTCATACTATAATTGTAATAGCCTTTAAAACATACGTGCAACAAATAGTAGTAGTAGTAGTAGCAGCAGCAGCAAAGTAAATTAAAGGTGCAAATGTTTGCTTCTTTTTTAACATCACAAAACTAAACTAACAGAGGTGTGCAGACTTTTTATCACCACTGTATATGATTGTACGCTTTTTAACATGCCCGCTGATTTACATTCAGTTTTTGTTTTACTGTAACCTTTATTAAAGTGAAGAACTGTTTTTTTTGTACAGCAATTGTACACAATATTGGTATTCATGAAGTTGAGCTGTAGTAGTAGTAGTAGAAGTAGTAGTAATCTGGTGGATTTTATAATGTAATACATTTCTCATAATATAATTTTTTTAATTCTATTATAAGCTCAATATATATTACATTTTAAGACACAATAATATAGCAATGCTTATCAAATTGTGTGTAGTTTTTACATTGTGTGCAGTTATTAAGTTATGAGTTGCTACAGCATTTGCTAGTGCCATGTGCACAAGGCTTTAACAACATGATGAATGGTTTGAAATGAACACCAATGTATTTAAGAGAAAAAGGACAGTTTTTAAACAACTTGCCTTGATCTGGGTCATGGTCAGGTTCACTGTATTACCAGCCGGTCCTGGTGGCCCCGGTGGCCCCTACAATAATAAAAAAAAACTGTGATCAAAACTGTTTTTCTATTGTTAAAAAATGCTAAAAAAGCGTTATTTGGCAACTTACTGGCAAGCCCCTTCTTCCAATGGGGCCAGGAGGCCCCTGAAATCCCTTAAGTCCCTTAAATTAAAATGAAAATAGATATTATAACTGATGTACAAAACTTAACAAATACTTAATTTAACATATACTGTAAATATATATTTTATTTAGATTTTTTTCTTTTTATGTATTCATCTGGAACATTGCCTTTTAACCAAATGGATGCTGACTAAAGAAAGTTTTGGAAATTACATTTCATACCTTGTCTCCAAACAAACCCTGCAAGGTGGAGGAGATAATAGAGAAAGAAATTATAAATGAACAAAGGAAAAAAATGCAATAAAGACCTTTACTGTCCTTGCTTGTGTCATTAATAATTAATTAACCAGGCTTCATTATCTTCAAAGGACAGAGCACATAAAACGCATCTATAACAGATGTGTTAATACAAATTGGGATATGGTTTAAAAGACAGTTACTTTAAATGCTGAAACGTAAAAAAAATAATAATTTCACCGGTAGCCCAGGTATTCCAGGTGTCCCTCTAGGTCCAGCAGGACCAATATTGCCCTTTAAGAAAAGTATATGCATTTCAGAACTAGTTTTGTAGTAGATGCTTTTAATTAAAGCAACTTAAAATTAAGGAAAAAGAGATGAGAGTGTGAATGTCTAAGATTAAGGCATGACCTATGCATAAATTATATTAAAAAATAAAACAAAAACAAAAAAACAGAAGAATATATATGTTCTCAAGATGTTTACCTGATCCCCCTTTGGTCCTGGGGGTCCTGGAGGACCAAGAGGCCCCAGACTCCCCTAAAGAGAACAAGTAACTGCTGAACTGAAGAGAACCGAATGGCTTTCCTGCAGACTCATTGGACGTACTCATGTGGTGCAACATACCTTCAAGCCGTCTCTCCCTGGGGGGCCAAGGGGTCCCTGATCCCCTTTCTCACCCTATTATGGACAGGTTAAGGAATTAATATTAAGAATGCATTTCTAAGGTACAGAAAGAGTCTGAGTACATTTTTAGAAGCACCTCTGCTCCTTTGACACCTTGCTCCCCAGGCTCTCCTCTCAGCCCTTGGATTCCCTGTCAAGCATTAAGCATCTTAATATTCTTCTATTTCATTCATTCACACAATGTTATTTAATCCAAAAGATGTGACCATTTTGAAATGGACTGTTCTAACCAGGAGTATCAATCTTACCATACTTCCCCCCCATCCAGGAAGTCCTTTCTCTCCTGCATCTCCACTCTCTCCCTATTGAACAAGGAGAAGCCAAAAAGGAAATGCCTAATTAAGATTGCCATGTGTTTAAATGCCACGTTAATATCATCTCTGAACTCTGACCTTTTCTCCTCTTGGTCCTCTGGTTCCCCTCAACCCTGCCTTGCCTCTTTTACCCTTTAGATGTAAAACACCAAAACAACAAAATTGGTTCACCACAACTTTATAACTTTATATGACATAAATGACATCAGAGTCTAAAATAACAGAAGCATATTAATGACAATATAATGGCACTAAACTTCTTTGTCTTTTACGTTGATATTTGGAAACATTTCAACAAATCTAAGAGAGGACAAAAGGCACTTTTGAAGGCATATCACATCTTACCCTCCGTCCAGTGTGACCCATTTTTCCAGGTGCTCCATCTTTGCCTTGAGCTCCCTAAAAATGCATCAATATACAAATTCAAATTTGAAAGGAAATTGCAGATAAGAGTCCAGGGAAATTTGTATGCTTATACACAGTTCTCATATCTGACAGCAAGGACAAAGGCATAGAGGAAGAACTTTTATTTTAGATAGCAGACAGGGATTAAGAACATTGTGACCTTACCTTCTCTCCTCTCATGCCTTCTTTTCCTTCAGGTCCTGGGTTACCCACACGGCCCTGCAACAATCAAAATTCATTAAGGGCCGGATGATTAAGCAAGCAGAGTTGAAACAGGCGTACTTAAAGAAAACTGACCTGAGCTCCTGGTAGGCCTGGTGAGCCCCTTTCCCCTGCCTCACCTTGTGGACCCTAAGGTAGTAGATTTGAATTGATAAAACATATGTACTGTATTTCTATACACAGCCAATCCCAAAATACTGACTGAACAACTTTTAAATACAATACTCTGAGTTTTAATGGTCTGTACCTCCAAACCAAGCAGTCCTGGTGGCCCTTGTATGCCTGGAAGGCCGTCTGGTCCCTAAAGGGAAGAGATGTCTTCATTTTGAACATGTAGTAGATTTACTTATCTATTTGAAGAAGCAATCATGAGTTTGCATCTTAGTAGAGTTCATTTCAAGCTCACCTGCACCCCTGGTTCTCCTTTATCTCCTGGGTCTCCTTTCTCCCCTTCAGGCCCTGGGAGACCTTTAGGGCCCAAAGAAGCTTGGGGACCGACTGAGCCAACACTACCCTGTAGGTCAAGGTATGATCATGAATCAGTTACTCTGAGATCAAATACATTGATTGTCGTTCCTAAGAATAAGCTATTATCTGGAAGATGAATATAAATATGAAAAAATGATCTTTACCTGTGTGCCGGCTTTTCCTGTGTCACCTCGTACACCTTTGGGACCTGCAATTCCCTGGGGCACAAAGCAAAAATATGAATAATGAGAACATAAATGAAACAGCAGTCTTTTTGACATTCAATGCAATGCAATGGATATAAGATGTTCCAGAAAGTAAATATATTTAAATATTTATATAGTAATGTATTTTCATTTCAAGTGGATCAGAACCTCAGGTCCAGCATCTCCTGGCTCACCAAGTAAACCACTGGGCCCAACTTCTCCCTAAAAGAGACACTTAGTTTTATACCATAAAAAAGATTTTAAAAATTCAAAGATGCAATAAGTGAACATTTAAATGTGGTACCTTGCTTCCAGGAGGTCCATCTGGCCCCACCAGCCCTGGATGGCCTGGTCCACCCTGAAACACAAGAAAACAGAATCCCTTTATTGGTAACAATTATATAAAACAGGAATATAAGCAATCACATTCAGGTGAAACAGATCATAGAGTATGATGAACTGAAGTTAAATAAAGGATACTACACACCTCTACACCTTTCAGACCAGCAGGTCCAATCCCACCCATGAGGCCTGACTCACCCTTACATAAAAACAGCGATCACAACAATCATACACAAACGGAATAAAAAAAAATAAAATGCATTTTTACATGGTAATACCTACCTCACCATTCAAACGTTTTTTAAAGCTTCTGAAATATGTCTCTTACGATCACCAAGGCATTTATTTGATCAAATGTACAGTAACAAACACTAATATTTTATTACATTTTACATTCATTTTATTACCCTAACTCTTCTACTTTAATAAATGGTAAAATATTATTTATTCCTATATAATTTATGAACCTGAATTTTCAGCAGCCATTACTTTAGCAGGTCTTCAGTGTCACATGATCCCTCAAAAAGCATATTGTGTAATATTGCAGATGTCTTTACTGTCACTTTTGATCAATTTAATGCATCCTTGTGGAATAAAAATATGAATTTCTTTTTTGATTTTTTTTTTAACTTTTTGAACAGTAGCAACAAATAATGGCATTAAAAAAGAGGAGATACTTAATAAGAAACATATCAGAGTGAATAATAATGTGAACAATAATAATAACAATGTGCATAATGTGAAATGCTAATTTACACTCACCTGCAGTCCAATTTGGCCCTTGGCTCCCTTGAACCCCTTCTCTCCCTGCTCCCCCACATCTCCCCATGGGCCCTCTAAACCAGTAAATCCTTTCATCCCAATATCACCCTAAGGAGAAAAAAAAATTTATACAACAATATTTTCCCTTGTGAATTGACACTAGAGGTGTAAAAGATGAATGACCTTTTCTCCTTTAGGGCCACGGTCGCCAACAATGCCAGCTGGACCAGAATCACCCTTCATCAGAAGAAAAACAACAATATTACTCTTTTATAAGACAGTGAGACTGACCGTATTTGAGACAGATGACTTTAAGGTTAAATTGCATTGTTGTGCTGACATTAATAATTGAATCTCCACACCTCATTGCCCGCTGGGCCTGGTGAACCCATTGGACCTTTAGCACCGGGGGGGCCAATGTCTCCTTTTGGCCCTTGAAGACCATGCTTTCCATGGGGACCTCTGTCCCCCTGCCAGTAGAAAATGAATATTAAAAGATACAAAAAACTACATTCATATTTTGCCTATCATTTTATAGTGCATTTAATGTAATAATTGTCACCTGACCTTATCACCTTTCCTTCCGGGAAGCCCCTCCAAACCCGCCGGACCAGTTGGACCCTACAGAGGACAGAAAGCTTTCATCATATCTCTATTGCTACCAATGTATTATAGCTATAAATATATGAGACTGTGTGTCACAGGGATTTTAATCCCAAATAGTTTTGCAGTGCCAATCTAACCTGTGGCCCTTCCAGTCCGAGAGGTCCGCTGTCACCAGGAGGGCCCATCATTCCCTGTTCATTCATAGCAATATTTAGTGATTTAATAAGGAACAACAATTTGAAAAACTCAAAATCTCTCAAATCACTATAATCACCTTTTCTCCTTTCATCCCGTCAACACCTGGCACTCCATTCGCACCTTGTGAACCCTGAGGAAAGATTTACAACAATTTTAACTTGATATCCTTCAATGTCTTTCATATAGCAAAGCTTTTAAAATCCATAAAGTATGGTAGGGAGAATTATCACTTACTGGAATACCTGGGGGCCCTTTTGGCCCAGATTCCCCTGGGGGTCCTTTACTTCCAGTGGGTCCTGGTTTTCCAATGACCCCACTGACTCCCTGGAGTCCTGGAGGACCCTAAATAGACAATCAATCATCAGCATTTGAAAATTAACAGCCAAATGGAAATATAACGTAAAAGAAAGAGCTAATTGTGTGCTCACACATGGCCCATCTGTTCCCTGATGCCCGGGATTTCCCTGACGGCCCTGCAGAGAGGTAGCCCATGGTTTACAATTAATGATAAATTAAACCTCACTGAACGAGTAAGGTCAGGATCTTTTATTTTCTTTGAGAAGTGGTGTATATACCTGGGGTCCTGGCAGTCCTTTTTCTCCTACTGGACCAGAGGGACCCTTAAAAAACACATAAAGGTTAGCAATATTAGTCATCACAACATGCAAATGGCAGTGTTACAGCCGTGGAAACTGAAATACATTAGTCAATATAATGAAAAAAATGAAGGTACAGTAACTGAAATATAAAAATAACAATGATCTGCTTGATTTAGGATCCCAGTGTTTGCAATAGATCCATCACACACTTACTGGTAGTCCGGGCTTCCCAGGTGGTCCAGGAGGCCCTCTTAGACCTGGCTCTCCCTATGAGAAAACAAATGTCTTCATTCACGTAGTTACTTCTAAAAAGACTAAAAACAGTGTGGCTTTGCTCTAAAGCCAAGTGACCTGTCTACATTTCCAGTCATCATCATAATAGGAAGGCTGTTCCAAGATTATAATGAATAAGAAAATCCCAGCATGCATAGCAACAAATTCAGAAAATGATATTTTGATCATTAAAAATACGCTGCACGATATTGGGGATTTTCATTCTAGGAGCTACAATGATTAGATTGTTTTTGTATGGAAGTGAAACTTTTATAGATAAATACAATAGAACAAAGTTACAAATGAAATTAACATAATGTTTTAAGTCTAACAGTATTCAGTTGCAAAAATGGAATAATCAAATGTAAACAACACAACATAGTCTTCACTGTATAAATTAAATATAATGAATCTTTAGCCACAACATAACATAACACAACATAACTTCCTGATTATGCTTGTGAATAATTATCCGTGATTGGTGAATGGTGCTTTAAATAAACTTGAAACTGTGTTAAAAAACAGCTTTGCTTGGTGTCTTTTCATGTTATTAAAGCTGTTTTGGGTCTATTTTAATGTTACTAAGTACAGACGCAATATCGGAGGTTTCCCCCTGTTGGTGCTAGTTGGTAATTACCGACGCTATATCGCAGGTTTACCAAGAACGGAGCCTTTATCTGAGGCTAAGCTTTGACATTATAACTCTAATGTACAACAGCATAATATGATGGCATTGTGCTTAATGCGGGGTGGTTAAAGTGCAATTTGTCTTTACTCTGTCTCCAGCATAGCCAGGTCTTCCTCTCATGCCCACGTTTCCAGGAAAACCCTTAAAAAATAGGACAAAGTTAGGTGGCTATGTCAAAACAATTTTAAGCATAATTCTCCTCATTCCGCTCCCTTTTTTCTCTATAAAGCCCTGTAGAGGGGTCACTTACATACATGCCAACAGGGCCCTGCGGTCCCTCCACTCCTGTCTTTCCAGCGAAACCCTGAAAAAAATACCATGCATACTAAAACATCATGAAAAAAATCATGATTTTTTTCATGATTATGAGTAATATGATTATTTTATTCTATATCAGAGTATAGCGGTATCTCCATATCTCTCATTTCATGATTATGAGTTATTGAGAGCAAAAAAATAAATCATAACTTACTCTCTCTCCTGGTGGTCCTGGACTGCCCATGGGTCCCTCTCGTCCAGGCAGACCCTGTCACCGAAACATAATAATCAGTATTTAACAATCAACAAACAGATCACAATGCAGTATTTTTATTTTGTATTAAGTTGAAAGTTTGTATTAAGATCTGAAAGACCTTAGCCAGGATAGTATCATATTACATCTATGACAGGAATATAATTGAGGTTGTGAGGGATAGAATACAATGAGTTCAATGGATGACAGGAATATAATTGAGGTTGTACTGTTGTTTAACAACATACTGAAGTTAAACTGATGAAACTGAAGAAAAGTTTTGATCTAAGAGTTGAGAAAATTACATGACCTGAGACCTTTATACAGTGTGTGCCATCTCTCACAGTCTAATTTTCATTTGTATTAAATTCAATATGGCATCTGACCTGACAAAGGTCTATTAATCTAATTACGTTTCTCAGTCTTCTCTCTCAACCTCATTGAATAGGCAAAATTAATCACCAGCATGCAACTGAATGCTAACACAATGTAAATGGGTGTGCTATAAAACCATTTCTGTATTAATAGCCATTTTTGTTGGAATAGCAAAACTATTTCTATTTGAATGTGGGGAGAATAGGTGTACTTTAAAGCTTTTTTTTATATATTTGAAATAACACATAACTTCAAGAGTATCATCTTCTCGTTTTTAGATACTGAAAGGCAGAAGTGCCAAGAATTCTAGAAAATTGAACAGCAAATCCCCTGATCTGAATGCACACTGTAACAAATTCAATACTATGAACATTAATATGCAATATGGATTTAGTTTATTACATTTTATAAACATACTGTAGGTAATACAATTGTCAAGTCTGATAGGAGCTAGTAGGGTGTCTGTCTTACAAGCAAGTTTTTTTTCTGTTATGCTGACATTTTGTCATCATTCTTGTGCTTACAAATAAGTTATTCAGTTACAGGCACAGCCGACTAGTAAACTTTGAAGTAATTTAAAGACGTGTGTGGAAATGACAGGGAATAGGGAAGAAAACTCACCATGGATCCTGTGGGTCCATCTTGACCAGGTTCTCCAGGAATACCTTGCAATCCCTGAGGTTTGAGAAACCAACCAAGAACTTAAAAGCCTGTGTGTTCATGTGTGTACCAGTGTTTTCTGTTACCACCACTGACCATCACTCTTCTCGCCGACTACATTTTACCGGAGTCATTTATAGCTGGTAGGGTGCAAATTAAACTGACAAGCTGCACAAACCACTGGTGCCCACTAAATTCCTGGAAAGCCTGTCTTTGTTTGAATAACCTCTTTATGATTCATAAAAGGCATAGCCCATCCTCTATAAAATGTGATCATCGTTTTTTATTTGATCTGCACCGGGAGCTCAGTCTGCTGGATTCATGAAAACAATCTGCATTACAGAACTCCATTCAGTGCCAAAATCAGCCCTTTATGGTAAATAAAGTCTGTTAGAGGTGCTCAATATGAAAGCTTAGCAGTGAGTTTCTGATTACATTAATGACTTTATAAATACCAATACGTATAGTCTTTAAAACCGTTTGTAGGTGGGATATTATGTGAAGAGTTCTGAACCCACCATTGGTCCTTTACTTCCTGCATTACCCACAAGGCCTTGCAGTCCCTGGAGCACAAGAAAGAGCAATGAGAATAAATGTGAACCTTTTACAGTCTCTGTGTAACATCTGGTGTTGGTTAAAATAATCTGTTGAAGCACTTGTCTATACTTATTAGAAGCTTTACAATAGCTATTTTTAGCTATTGTAAGAATAAACAAGATGTATTTGTAATGATTGCAATTCTCTATTCTACTAGACATTCAGTACAAGCATATATAACTTATGCCATCTGAACATAGACCTGTGTGTGTTATAAGTTAATTTAAGGGTTATGAATTCAAGTTCATCAATGATTCAAAAAGTAGAATTATGACTAGAATAAAAACTAAAATTAGAAACCATAATATAATGTTTTCAGGTTTTCTGACAGTAGCCTTCCAGCTTATATATATATATATATTTTTTAATTGATGTAACAATGCAGCAACGGTATCTTTTTGCATTTATCATGGTATTAGAATATAGAATGGGAACCTGTGTACCAGGCTTTCCTTCAGCTCCAACAGGTCCAGGTGGGCCAGGAAAACCCTGCAATAAACACCATCAACACTGACATCATCAACATTCTACACAGAAGATCTATAATGGGGAGGTAAGGATTGCCAATACTCTCAACTTTTGTGTATTAACACTTACAGGAAGTCCAGGCATGCCAGTGTGACCCCTCTGCCCTGTTCGTCCCTGAAAATATGTTGAGATGTCATTAAAAACAATATAAAAAACAGTTCAACTAGATACATTTTTTATTTTTTTATACCTTCAAGGTTATGACCATAATACACTACTTCTCAAATCTTTGGGGTCAGTTGGACTCTTATGCTCAATGCATTTATTTGATAAAAACATACAGTAAAATTTACGAAATATTTGTGAAATATGAATACAATTTAAAATAACTTCTCTATTTTAATATATTTTTTAAATATATTATTTAGTCCTACGATAACAGAGCTGAATTTTCAGCATAATTACTCCAGTCTTCAGTGTCACATAATCCTTCAGAAATTCCTTCAGATTTTATGCTCAAAAAACATTTCTTATTATTATCACTAGCTGCGTTTCCATTACCCTTGCGCAAATTGAAAATATGGCTAATGAAAACACGTACATTACGCAAAAACTCCCATTTATCACAAAAACAGATTTTAAGCTCCCATAAGGTGGTTTATCAGCCAATCAGGCAAAAAAATTAATATTTAGCAAAACTGCAATGGAAACACTTTTTTGCATTTAATGGCATTTAATTAATTCGCATTTTTTGTCTTTAAAGATTTGGACAGAAAACAAGACAGAGTTCTCATTAAAATACAAAATAATTACGGGAATTCATTGCACAGCGAAAAAAAAAAACACTATTAAAATCAGACTATTGTTGCTGAATAATAGTATTAAATTAATTAAAAAAAAAATACTGACCTTTACCGTACATGGCAAATTATATGATAATACATTGCAGTGAATATGATAAAAGTGTATTACCCTTAAGCCTCTAGGACCAGGTTTTCCAGGGAGGCCTTCATGACCTCTGCTCCCCTTTAGTAAAACGGACATTTCACATTAGTAATGGAGAATATTACACTCAAGGGTACTATAATTTGAGACACTGCAAATCCTAACACCTATAGTACAGAGCAACTCTGACCTTTGATCCCTCCATGCCTACTTTGCCATGCGGACCAGCCTCTCCAAACTCTCCCTATGAGTGTGAGGAAACTGTATTGTGACTCTTAAGACTAACTGTGGACAGGCAAAGTGAAGCGATATTAATGCAACTCATACCTGAATACCCAGTGGTCCTGGCAGACCTCTGATACCTGGGAAACCAGGGAAGCCCATTGGTCCCTGCTCACCTTGAATGCCCTGAAACCCTGGGTCTCCTCTAGCACCCTGGGAGGAAAATACATTTTTTTCAAGTGACATCTGTTATCATGAGGGTAGCAATCTAATACAATGTACAATGTAGACTGTATATACACTTAAATTTTTATATTTAAATGTTTACTTTGTTTCCTTTAGGTCCAAAGTCTCCCTGGTCTCCATCAGGTCCTTGGTTACCCTTAAAAGACAGTAAAGCTATTAGTGCCAAAATAAAAACTCAAGAGAAATGTACAGATTAAAATGGAGATGGCATAAGCTTACTTTGATGCCGGTAAAACCTTTTGGACCTTGTGTGCCTAACACACCCTAAAATTAAGAAAACCGTAAGAATGTATTTAATTAACCAGTACATAAAACAAAAAGGAAAATACCTTGGTTTCATTTGAGCGACACAATTACAAAAAATACACTGGGATTTTTTAAAATAAATTTATGTTTTGTATATGTATCTTTGTATATGGGATGATAAGCTTTTACCATTAATCCTTCAAATCCGGGCTCCCCTCTGAGGCCCATTGGCCCTGCAGGTCCCTGTAAATGAAGGGATCAGAAGATTTATTTTTCGAAATAATATTTCACAATATAATTTTTTTTTTACTGTATTTTTGATAAAGTAAAAGAAGCCTAGGTGAGCAGAAGATATCTTGGTAGAACGTTTAACAACATGAAGACCTAATCATTACTGAGTTAAGAAGATCAAAGTACGGTAGCTTAAAGAAAGATGTTTAACTCTGTGAGAAAGGAGTGCTTACAGGATCTCCTTTAGGACCAGGCAAACCCTCCCGGCCTGACAGCCCCTAGTGGAGAAACATATGAAAGCAATTAAGTCACTTGGTATGCACATATTAGCATGCAGACGGGTTTATAAAGTAACATCCAAGACTACCATCAATAAGATTCATCATAGTAGAACATTCATGGAAAACACTCACCTGTGGCCCCCTGGGCCCTGGAGGCCCGATCTGTCCCTCTAACCCCTGGGGACCCTAAAAAAAAAGACATACATGTTATGTAGAGGTGATTTATTAGAAACATTACGCTGTCCCATATAATAATAGCATACCTGTGGACCAGGAAGACCAACAGCTCCTGGAGGCCCAGGCTCCCCCTAGAAAATTGTAAATTGTTAGTATGTCACAGATTGATATAATTAAATTGAACAGTATGAAAAAGACCCAAAACACGTACACGCGACCCATTAGGCCCCTGGACACCAACCACACCTGTCCAACCAGGAGCTCCCTGCAAACATTTAAATAAACTGAAATCATCCATGAAAAGTAAGATAGAATACAGTGTAATAACAAGGAAAGTCATTTGTTTTAAACAAGAAGCTTATGTAGTGTCAATGCAACGATGGTTTTGTCAACATATATGGAGTCACACTGACAGTTTGTGAAATTCTGTATTACTTACAGGTGTACCTGGAAGACCTGGTGGTCCATCCATCCCATCATCCCCCTGTTAATACATAACTACTGTATAACTAGATGTCAACTTCGATGTGAAAAAGACCACACTTGTGCATTTTAATTTAGATTTCATTTAGAGCATTATAGCCATTTTACTTCACTTACATCTGGCCCTGGATGCCCTTCAGGGCCCTCTATCCCTCTCAGGCCTGGTAGACCCTGAAGAAGAATTAAAATGCAATCAGGCAAGATGCTGAAAATTGTCACATTAGGTTAATATTTTATATTTAAATGACAATGCCAGATGTAATTAAAGAATAAGTCTGATGCTGCAGTCATAGTTAGATGACTTACACGAGTGCCGACAAGACCAGGAGAGCCAGGTACTCCTTTTGAGCCCTGTAAATGTGAACCACAGGTTAAATATGTTCATAAACACTTCCATTAAAAGCAGTTTTCCCAGAATAATGCAACTGTAGATTATAAAAATGCTTACAATATATATAAAGTGCCTTTTAATAGTTCTTTTCCTCACCACTAGATGGCGATAAATACAAACGATGCACCCTAGAGTAAATAGGGTACTGGTACTTGCATTTATTGATTATTGGTTTAATGATGGCTTACTTTCTCACCGGCTTTCCCCATATCGCCACATGGACCTTCTGGTCCAATAATACCCTGCAAAAAAATTAACTGGGTTAGCCCTTAGGTAAAAAAAAGTGTATGCATGTTCAAGTGTACAAATGATAATTCACCATGGGATTTAAACCTACAACATTTTAGTTATTTTAGTTTACCAGTTTCAATTTGGTCTCACCTCCTCTCCTTTTTCTCCAGGTGAACCTGATTCACCTTTATAGCCAAGAGGACCCTGTGTTTTTCAATTTAAAACTGAATTTGTTAAAGCAATTGGGTCACATCACACAAATTATTACATTTGAAATAAATTGCTAATATCTGTAAAAATGAAGCAGTCTGGATCAGATTGTTACCAGAGTCATTTGTGTATGGTGTAACGTCTAATACTGTTACTTGACCTTTGGTCCTGGTATCCCTGGAGACCCCTGAGGCCCGTCCAGTCCGTTTTCCCCATCCTTTCCATAGACTCCTGCTCTTCCAACCACACCTTTTGGTCCACGGTCTCCCTGCAGAGTTGGACAGACTTAATCATTATAAATGAAGGAAAAATACATGTGAATCATAATACATACTAATACTGTTAAATGTGGCTGTATTATGTTTTCTGACCTACATCCAAATATGTATATCAGAATGGTGAAATTATTTAAAAGTAACAATAAACAATATTTCTTGTTAACGTGAACACATAATGTCTTAAAACAATATTAAATATAAGTCAAAATATCCGGCCTGGGCCAACCACTCCAAAGTACGTTGGAGGAGTATTGAAATCACAAAATCTATTATACCCATATAAGCGATACTTGATGAAACTCATCAGATCCTAATTGCAGTCTGTGTAATAATAATGCTAAGGGTACTTTTTTGCATATATTAATTTTTAGGATTGTTTGGTCAAATCCCATTTCTGGAAACATGTAGTTAAAGTGCTAAAAACAACACAAAATGCAGTTTGACCTTAGTCTTTGTCTTATTTTAATAACTCCCACACAGTTCAATATAAAGGCAGCTAATTAATTGCCACTAATTTGAGGTGGAGTTATCTTGCTCTGACCAAAAAAGGAAGAAGAAAATATTAAGTCTATTTACAAACACAGACGGGTTGTATTTTCTTATTACGCATATGATAACATTATAATTAAAGACCACAACATTTTGATGAACAAATGGTACACAATTATTAGGCTAGTAGTTGTGTGATAACATTAGGGATAAAAATCCCTATTCAAGAACTACTGATATAAATGATGCTTGCACTATAGAATAATTTCACTATAGGATATTACCATGTCTCCCATACGTCCTGGACGTCCTCGTTCACCTGGCTCCCCAGGTGGCCCCTAGTATAGAAGGTAGAGAGAGAAAGAGAGAGAGAGAGAGAGAGAGAGAGAGAGAAAGAATATGATTTAGCAGAGCAGGTGCTGTCATCTGAGATCAGGAAGTAATGAGATAGGTGTCACTAAGCCTCATCAACGTCTCATTATAGCAGCTAGTACACACAGACAGGATCCTCACCTGCGGCCCAGGTTTTCCCATCTCTCCTTCCGGACCAGGCAGACCTTGCACTCTCTATAAGCTCACAGGAAACAGAACAGTGTGAGGGATATTCCATGTTCTGAAACATAACAAATCATACAAAGACGTGCTGTACACTTACAGGCCAGCCTGCACGGAGAAGCTGGAAGAACGATGTTTGCTGGAGGAGAGAGTGAGAGAAAAATGTCCAATTTATTTGAGACTATCCATATTTATCATATCATCAATATCAAAAACTCTAAGAACCTCCAGAGCTCTGGTTATCCTAAGGAAGGGTCAACTAGCTGTCCAACACCTAGATAAAACTCTTCTGATATGCGTGTAATCTTTACATGAATCAAGTTTCTTCCTCTTTTAGTAAGCATACAGTGAGCAGACTTCAGACTTGAGTTCTGCTTGAGGTTTTCTTTGGCCACATTCCCAGTTATTTAATTAAATCACAGCCTTCAAGATTTGACTATTGCAAAACGACCTACTGCAATACGATATTGCAAATGAATATCAAGATATGGCATTAGTATTGATTCTATTTAAATGTATTCAATGTGCAGCTCTACTAATCGAGGTTAGGAGAATTTAAAAAAGCCTAATTATACTGAGCTTCCTCAGGCAGAGTAATTGGTTAGTCATCCAAAAAACGCACCAATTAGCAAATTCTTTAAATATGATTTTTGATTTTTTTTTTGTCATGTCTAGTCTATTCTTAAAGCTTTCCTCTTCATTGCTCTGAGGAGTCATTTTAATGAAGGCAAAAGCCATAACTATGCTATTCTGGTCTTGCTAAAGCTTTAATGATCCATTCTCATCCAACCAGACTCTAGACTTAAAAGCTGCCCTGTAAACTACAAAGGCGTTCACAAAGGCAGCATCTTGCATACAGGACACGGATACCAAAATAAGCTACAAGGTCACAGGCTGCTTTTAATTACACCACGCTTGACAGAGGTTTCAGTTATCACAAAGGAGATGCGTTCGGAGATACTGAGCTGGAAACGGACATGATGGGTGAAGCTGATTGATTGTGTTGAGGTGATCTAGTTCTGGGCTTGAGCAAAGGGGTTATCACTCCTGCTTTTCCCTTCAGTTCCCTACAGGAACAACTTGTGACCTCATGTGGTAGTAAGATAAGAAAAAACCCTTGCCCTCAGCTGGATTGCTGGATGTTCAATGTGGAACAGTTCAAAGGCTGTAGGAAACAAATACCCCATTACAGCAACAAGAGAGAATTCCTTCCTCTTTCTCTCTCTTTCTCTGAGGGCATCTTTATTCAATCACGGCTGTGGTGTTCCTCTGAGCTATTACACAAGATACAGCTGTGCACTGACAGCCACTCTAAAGGGATAAGGAATGAAGACGGGGAAACCACAGACTGGGACAGAGCATTCAGTCAGGAAAACCTGTAAAAAGAAGAAGAGAAAACCTGAAATGCAGCCCATTCCTCGGGTGTGTTTCTCCACAGGTAGAATGTGGGCAGCCCAGGTGGCCCAGGAGGTCCTGGGAATCCTCTGCGACCGGTACGGCCCTTAAGTCCAATGGCGCCCTAGAAAATATCACAAGAATAAGGTTACACCATACACTTACAAGCTTCAAAAAATCTCAAACCTGACAAAAGCTCAACTACAGTATAAATAGGCAAATAGCATTTATTGTAAAACAGCACTATACATAATAGATCAGTATTGCGTCTCTCAAAAGCAAAGTTGTGAGCTAAGTTGATTGCCAATGGTTCTATTGCCTATTTAGGTCCAGATCAGTTTAGAACCGCCAGATAAATTTTACATTATTATAGATTTGTCTCTTAAGTTATAATTACGTTTTCTTTTCCGTATGTAAATACCAATGCTTGCAATTACAAAGTTTAGGGTAAACATGATGTGTCTATTTTGAAAGAAAAGGGAGGACGCTTTAAGCTGATCAAAAGTCATAGTAAAGAAACTTATAGTGTTACACACATGACTTCCATTTCTTTTAAACCTTTTATTCATCAAAGTATCACGATGTCCAAAAAAAAATGTATCAACCATTTTCAACATTAATAATAGCAAGAATTACTGCCTTTTTACTGTATTTGCAGTAAAATTACTGTAAATGCACACTTGATGGGCATAAATTACTTCTAACAAAATTTATGAACGCCAAAAGTGTTAAAGTTTTAGATAAACTTTTGTTATTGGTCTTGCATAAACAAAATGGTGCAATAGAACAGTCTTTGCCATGGTTACGGCACTTAAAACATCTTGTGCATGTTTGCTGAGTTAAGGCGGCTATAGATCTTTAAAGAGATGTACAAAAGACTAGTCACAGATTGCAAATATTACAATGATTTTATCAATGTTACTTTTGAATTGACTAACATTTCGTCAATGGGAGATTTTAAACTTTCAATGTTGCATTTGTTAATATATTGAAGTGGAAAAAGAAAAAAAAGTTAGCGAAATAGAACATGAAGCAGAAGAAAACTAAATAAACATATCTATAACTATAAAGAAATTATATTTCTTTATAGTTACAGATATATTTGGCATTTGAACTTGTATTTGGAGACTGAACATATGAGAGTAGTCTTTTGAAACGACTAAGGACATAAAAGGACACAAGGGGTCAGCCGGTTGTGAACACAGGCACGTGAACTTTCCATGAACCTCAGCTTGAGATATTAACTTTGACTAATTTCTCATTAGTAAACACTCTGATTATCATACCTTATCACCTTTGGCTCCTGGATAGCCAACACTCCCAGGGCATCCCTAGGAGGAAAAAATAAACCTTAAATATACAAAGCCACAGAGTGTGAACAAAATAAAACATATGGCTTTCATTGTTAATGGCAAGAAAGCTTGTTTAAATGAAATGTTTATAGCTAGTAGAAAGAAGTAAATAAGCAATAACAAACTGACAAACAATTCTATTTGACATCTTGATCTGAACAAACAAAACACACAATCAGAGTTCAGAGGTCAGACAAGTTAATCCATCAACTTTAGTGGTACTGACCAGGGTAATAAAAGCACCTTGTTAAACTTAAACCTAACTTTTTAACCATTACCTTCCTGCAAGATGACATCTGGTTTGCAAGTTCTTTGCAACTAAACCATTCACATAGTGTACAAACAACAGTACATGACAAGCTTTCTTCATCTGAGCAATAAAAACCATTGATCTAGGCCCAAAAATAAATAAAATATTGGACCATTGCTACCAGACCAACATGTACTAAAAAATAGAATTAGCTTTTAGTTTTATATTTTCAGTGCTACATTTAAATATAAATAATTATTAGTTTTTATTTTAGGAATTGTGTTATATGTTCTTGTCTTTTTTAAAAGATCTATTTAGCTTTAATTTATTTTTATTTCAGTTTTAGTTTTAGTTATTATAGTCAAATTAACCTTACTTTATTTCAGCCAGTTGCCAAGGCATTTTAATTGTAGTTTTTCCATCTAACATTTACATTTTAATAGTTTTAGTCAACAATTTCAACACTGAATAGCAGTACAATATTTTAGACTCAAGTGAAGGGGTTCAAACAGCTCCTTATTTAACATTTGACTAAAAGCTTGACCCCCACCAAGACAGAAATGCAGGGTATGGAAGAGACTATTAATTACTGCATCTCTCCTGCATTTTACTCCCAGGCAGTGAAGTGTATCCTTAATGCTTTCAGCCAACGGGTATAAATCAACCCATCGTGATCTAATGGAGCCGTTTTACAGCGCCTGGGCCACTGGAGCTCCAGATAGGAGCCAAAAGCCTCCAGATAGCTCCATGTCTGGGTTTATTTCTATTAGGCACGGTCACTTGTTTGTTTGTATGTTCATCAAGTTTTTAACAGCATGTTCGCATCGGGGCTATTTACATGGCAAACACAAGGTCAATCTAACAATCCATCAAATTTAAATTAATAAATAAAACATTTTAACTTGACACAAGATAGAATATCTAAAATACATTAGGGGGATAGGTTCTGAAATATTCCATGTAAACATATTTCTGAATAAAAGTTTTTCTAGCAGTATCATAAAAAGTACAGTCCAACAGACTATGTTTAACAGTCAAAGGAGCTTGACACGAGAGACATAAAGTAGAACTTCACCAGTCTTAAGTGACCCAGTCAGCACCTAGTGAAGACGACTTGGTCATGTCTTGACTGGAAGTTATGGAAAACACTTCTTTTTATGTCCAGTCACTTGTAAAGTCGGGTGAACAATGCATTTTGATTGGTTGATCCTAGTCGGATTAAAAAAATATATATATACATATACAACATCAAAGTTCTAATAATTCCCTTCTTTAATGTTTCCCTCTTGTGCTTTCTGCATTAGATCTGGTTCTTCTACTTTTGCAGATTGTGGCAGATGTTTCCTATTCTATTTATTGCGTAAAAAGCTGCACATGCCTTATGTTTGTTTCCTTTTTAGACAAAGAAAACAAACTGGTTTTACATAATTCTTTATTGTGACACAAGACCAACAATTTCTGCAAGATACCAGTGCTATTTAGTATTATTTATACACTATGATAGTATTTAATAATATTTTGAATCATTCAATTTTCAGATGACCAGTATTGATTTTAATTTAAATTTTTGTCATTTTGTCTTTTTTTTTGTCTTTAAAAATATGTATACAGTGATCCCTTGTTTACCGCGGTTAATGTGGACCGGAACCCCCGCGATGGGTGAAAATCCGCCAAGTAGGATCAGCCAATCAGCTCACGGGATACATCCACTCGTGCTCTCATTGGTCGATCTCGCGCTGGGAACCAATCACGTGTCTTGTCTGAGTGCCGTGGGTGTGTACAAAGCCTCTGAGAGAGTTTCTCTCTTTGTCTGGAGTCCTGGGAAACTGTTTCTCTCGCATCACGATAAAACAAAGCTGCTTTCCGCAATACAGCTGCTGATATGGTGGTATTTTTTAATTTTTAGACGAATATTTTTGAAAAATCTGCTATGCACTGAGGCCGCGAAACTTGAACCGCAAAGTGGCGAGGGATTACTGTATTTCTAATTAGCTCAATAACTTGAACTTAGTTAGCAAAAGTTATATTTAATACATTACACCAACAAGACTAATATATACTGAATTTATACTCACAGGCTCACCTCGGGGCCCGACTGGCCCCATGGGTCCCCGTTGGATACGATACATATTCCCATCAGAGCCACGAACAAGGTCTTCATGCCTGCCTGTAAGTATAACGGTACCTGGGTCCTCCTCAGATCCCCAACCAGACCCTGTAGGAATATCTGGAGTCCTGGATGCGGTTCTTCCACTGCCTTTTGAGAGGCCCTCCCAAGAAGTTGTACTAACAGGAGACTGTGTGGTGGTCCCCATATCCTCATTTAACAAGTTGGATTCTTGATCCTCAGGACTGGAGGTGGTTTTTAGGTGGATTTCTTCACTAGATACAGTACCTCTGGTAGGTTTCTGGGGTACCTGAACATCCAGGTTGATAATTGAAGTATCCACTGGTTTCTTTGGTGTGGGTTTGCCAGGTTTTTGCTTGTCAGTGGTGATATTTTCATCAAGACGTTTAGATGTGGATTCTGGTTTTCCATCACGACTGCCTGTAGTGTCAGTTGGGAAGGTTTTGGAAGGTTTACCACCATTTTTGGACAATATGTTTTGGTCCAAAAGGTCTGTATCCTCATCCACCTCAAACACATCACCTCGTCCCACAAGAACAGGACGTTTGGACCCAGTGGGCAGAGTACCATCACCACGTATAATCCCACGTCTACGAAGACCCTATCAACATAAAGAAATTACTTAATGTGCCAAGAATTGTGTGTAAGCTATAACTATATATTACCTAGGAGCTTTATTTTACATTTTTTAAAGTAGATATAATCACTTGTATTTCTTCATAATGTTGAATTGATTTGATTAAATCTGTAATCTCCATTTTAACATATGGTTGTGAAGTTGCTGCTGTTGACAGATGTTCAGGTAAATAAGCAATAATTCCAGGAAGACAAACAACAATCATTTAAACAATTAAGCATCTTGTAGCAATCAGCAATGATCTACTGAGATCTGACATCATGTGAAGATCAGATGTGCGAGAGTTAGATTACACATCTGCACCACTCCACCAGAGCCATCCTTCCATGTCTACATCACACTGGTATTTAAAGCGTCAAAATAGAGGTGACAGTGACACAAAACACTCATGCAAATAACATTCAATCATGTCAGTAACACACACACACACAAAACATGGGCTAGTTTCAAGACAAAGTCAATAAAATTTGAAGAAAGAGACAAAAATAAAAAAGGAAAAAACGACAGAATCATGGTCTGGATTCCATATGATCTGGGTTGGTTCTGAATGATGAGAAGGGAAATGAAAAACAGCCTCTCTCTGAGAAACACCCATATAACAGTGTCAAAGGCAGAGGATTGTTGCTGTATATCAAAATGACATCATACAAAACTAAAACATGTGTCTCTTTAAAGCCTGCTGTGATTTTATCTAGTTTCTTTATTTGCATGAAGTCTAGGCCAAGTGTTTTAGTAATGTGACTTTTGTGGGACAATAGAAGTGCTTCAGTTCTCTTGGTGGCATCTGCAAGGATTACAAAAACAGAAACTCAAAAAGAGACGTGAAAGTTTATAGATGTAGCTATTTATATGTTGCATGGTTATAACCGTGCTATTTTGCGTTACCAAATTGGTGGTGGTGATGGTGGGAGGGATGGGTCTTGATTAATAATGATTACATTAATATATGAATACATTTTAATAAATCTATATAAATATATACATCAGGTTATATTGGCAATGCACATTAATAACTATGATTGCGACTGTCATATAACATTAAAATGAGAACACCCAAAATGTATGAATACACTAAAATGTAGCTAAGTTTTTGTGTTTAGCCATTGTGTTTCAGTGAATTGTTGTGGGAAGAGTGAGTCTACAACAGGAGTTACATATTCTGACCACACAGTCAAGTTCACTTGTGCATTTGCATAATTTTGTGCATAAATAAATTGTAATATTAAGTTAATGTAGAATAAATATCAGATTCACCTCATACAGTATGCTTTTCATTGAGGTAAATCACCTGAACAGCAATGCAAATCATTAATAGGTCTGATCGGGACTGTCATATACACAATATTATAACTGTATAAACTATTGTAATAAAAAGTTGTAATTACTTTTTTTTTTGGACTGGTTTTGTTGAAGTGTTTCAGCAACTGATCTTCTAGCAAAGCGCTTCAGTTTACATGTGTTCATTCTCTTCAGCTTCAGCACACACAGCTCAAACAGCAATGTTTTTTTAGTTTGATTAAAATCATTTCTTTATTTTCCGTGCAGAGACCATTCCATTTTATTTATCCATGGCACATGCATTTTGTTTCTTTACTTAGATATCTTGTTGTATTTTATTTTTATTTGTTAGGTAACAGTTTTGTTGGTAATACTTTACAATAAAGTCTCATTTGTTAATGCATTAACTAACATGAACTAACAGATTTGTTAATGTTAGCTAATCAAATTCATGTTAGTTCACCATATTGATTATATATTTTATATATTGATCATCGGCTTTCAAATATAAAGAATTATCAGTTACATATTTTAGGATCCACCGATATAATATTATATATATATATATATCAGTAAGATGACATCCAAACGTAACCTGTAAAGGCAAGATGGAAGAGCCTTTATACGATGGAAACGTGGGTAAAATCAGACTCTCTGGTCTAATACTATGACTAACAATGGCTCTTTTTGTGGCCACAGCCTGACAAACTGACACTTGATCTCCACCTGGCTATAAAGGGCTCTCGTCCAGCTTATCTTCCTGCTGTTGGCCTGATATCCCTCTAATAGCCTGCCAAAGAGGGTCTGAACACACTGGCTCACATCAAGTGCCCAGTCACCCAGAAAAGAGCAACTTCCACTCCAGCTCTAGCTAAAATACCATTTGGCCACTAGGGGGCTTCCTGTGACTAGGACCACAAAGAACACATACTTGCAACCTCACTGCTGCTGTGCTTTGTCCTTAATTAGAATTTTTTCCCAGAGGCTGAATTTGATCACTTAAAAAAAAGTTCTTAAATGATTTTCTAGTGGGCAATAAAACGGAAACTTTAACATTCAAGAAGGGATTCAAGCCATATCTATAACATAGAAACGCATAGCAACTTTATAGCTACACTATATAACGAGGAATTGTGGTGATGACTTTTACACAAGAAACCCCACTGCTCAGATTGACTGTCCTGACAAGTGGGGGAAATACAGAAGATATGACAAGATTAGGCAAAGATCTGTCTATAGGAGTAAGCCAATTGTGACATAATCCAGATCAACGATCACTTCAAGAATGAATGTTCAGAGAACTGTTGCTATGATTTACACATGTACAACCCTGCTTTTATTTAAGGTGTGTTACAGAAACCTTCCCTGACTGAACACAGTTTAGACAGATCACTGAAAAGAGCCAGATGGCAAGTTTGTAGGTCTGAAGTTGTCCTAAAAAATAAAAGGGATGTGCCTTTAGGCTTCAGAGACATTACTTACACACACATCTACATGGCAGCAAATCACCACTAGAGCTAAATACAAGCATATGGGCAAAAAGGTTGGGAAAAATCTAAAGAAGCTTCTTTTTTTCTTCAAATTTGCATCTAATGCCTAGGTCTGTATATATATAAGTGGAAAAGCCTACAAAAAAGGGTCTAGTACATACTAAATACATAAGTCAGCACAAAAGGAGACTTGAAAGATGGCGACTATCTATAAATCTATCACAGAGACAGGTATTTATGGGCAATGTCAAACCAGCCGTATCTTGCATTCAGACTGATTTAACCACAGCTTCCCATAAAGCAATGTGACAGTGGGCATTGGAATCTAAATTAAATATGGAGAAAAGACAGTTAGGCTCAAAAACAAAATTAAGTAAGAAAACACCAATTACATCTGCAGAAATAACTGTTATATTGGTCTATATTGGTCATAAAACCGCTGCCACAGCTGTTGCTTTCCTGCCACTGAATGTTTTTAAACACAATGTCAGGCTGGGAATTCAATTTAGCTTTATACATATTAATAATATAATAATAATAAACCAAATCCTATAAAGAACAGTGGTTGTGATACAGTGTGCTAAAAAAAGTAGCACAAAAAGAAAACTGAAAAAATTATAGAAGTGGGAAAAATCAGCTCTAATATTATAAAATATTGCAAAACCAATAAAATGTCAGAATCTGCACCCTCACACTGGCCATGAACCCAGAATTTGTGGTAATCTGGGTCGAACTAGTCCAGTGAAACTATTTCTCTCATATAAACCAAAACCACTGTAACCTCTCACATCTACAGCCAAACCACCGTCAGCCTTCAGGCGAGACGGACTAACACTTGATTACACGCATATGTCTTATTTTTCAACACGAATATTTAAACATATACTAAACCACCAAAAATTCAATCAAAGTGGGGCTTCATAAAGCATTGCACCACAAAACTCACGTGTCAGGACAGGAGTAGTTAATGCATGATTTGTAAGAACAATTTTCCCAAACAAACATTTCGGAAAGGTTTCCAGAATGAAGCCATACCTTTGGAATGTGATTCCTCTGACCTTGTGCTCCAAATCTCATTAAATCTAACAGAGACCATCCTAGCAAACACATCCAGATCCTCATGGTGGCACACACACGTAAACATTCACTCACACATACATCACTGATAACAAAAAAGCAGTGAAACTCACAGTTAAGCCTAGTCAAATATGTGCAAAACACGCCAGCACTCCCACAAAGTCTCAATCCACCCACATACACGCAGATTACATGCAGACACACACATATCACCTACTTCACACAATAAGACACCTGTTTGACTGTGTGGCCTCAGGGCAAATTCAGCGGCTGTATGTGGGAGCGGGCACTCTTTTCTCTCTTTTCTTTCTGTGTGGTTAAGAACGCTTGTAGTGTCCAGATACAAGTACTTACATGCTTGCTGAGGTGGATCAGAATGAACCGACAGAAACAATATGGTTTAATGACGTTCTGCAAAAAGTCACACATTGCCCACATGCAGACACATTTTGGCATTCCCAGAGTTTCTTGACAGCTTGTTGAGATTCTGCTGATGTGAATTATGTGCAGGCAGAGAAGAAAAAGCAACTATCAGTGCCTTAAATCAAAGACTTTAAATCAAAGAGAAGGCCATCCTCACAAAAAAACAACTTCAATATTGTAAAATACTGCAAAACCAATAAATGTCAATTATAGTCAGAATCTGCACCCTGACACTTGACATGAACCCAGCGTTTGTGGTAATCTGGGTCGAACGAGCCCAGTGAAAGAGAAGACACTAAAGTAGAAAGCAATGTGAAGTCCATAGAGATTTCACAAGGGTCCTTCCCAAATAACAGATAATTGCTTCCAGAAAATTCCAGTCAGTTCTGGATTTGCAGGGCCCTGATGAGTTTTGATAAGTCAGTCTATCTATCTATCTGAAGTGACCTTCACCCTTTATTATTAATGATTTATTTAATGATTTTGTAATCATATTGCATAGTTGTGCTTGAGGTTAGTTGTTTTATTTGTGATAATCCAATGAAACATGCGATTGTGCAGACATCTTTTTTGGACACTCATTAGACTAGGCATTTTTGTTATCCTTTTGTTCCGTTTTTGTGAGGCCATATGAAGCGTAACCTTAGTTTCCTGCTCTTAAAACGGCCATTGAGTATATCTATCTATCAATCTACCCATTAGCGGTGATCATTTTGAAGGCTGTGTCCTCCAGAGGGCGCATGTGTCGGCAACAAACATCAATGACTGCTTTTTTTCAGTAAACTGACCGCTACAGTGGCAACATGACAACAATTTACACTTCACTAGGAATAATACATTTTATAAAGGTTACTTTTCTGAAATTAGAGATCCTTTATGATGTATGCAACCAACAAATATGACCTTCAAAGGACCCAGCATTCAAAATGAGACATGGGTATTGTTAGGTTTATACTTGCAATTTCTTGTTTTCTCTGTGTCTTTGTTCTCTATATTCTCGCGTTTCATTATGGTTACTCTTTATTTGATTGATTAATTTCCACCTGTGCCTTGTTTTCATCCACAGTTAAACTGTGTATCGAAAGCCCTTAGTTTTAATTGATCTTTGTCTGTTCTCATTAATAATACTGCAGTTTTCTTCATCAGTTTTCTGCATTTTCCTGTTGCTCCTGTGTGTTTTGTTTTTTAAATGTATTGTTATTAAAATATCTTGCCTCAACTCATCCTTGCAATCCATTCTGACGCCTATATATCTATCAATCTAGCAGATCTACCCACCCATCCAGTCAGCCAACCAACCTCCTACCCACCCATCCACCCACCTATCTAAAGAAAAAGAATGAGTAAGCTTACTATATGCATGATTTGCCATTCTGCATTAACTGAATATGATTTATTGTTGGTTTGGGGATGGACAGTACTAAATTATTGTCTCAAAACTGATAATTATCGCTTGTGGAGTTGAGGTCTGTGACTGCCCGAGGATAGAGACACAGCGAGGAGGAGAGCAGGCGTGATATAGACGCCTGCACAATGACATATAATTATGGAGTTTTCAGTAAACCATCATACTCTCCAAAAAGAGAAACATGCCTTAACTTATGTAACGGTTTGCACAGCTGAGCTCTAAAAGGGCAGAATGTTACATAATCACATGGTGTTGTTACCCTTGTTTATAGTCACTGTGACATCCAAGTGAGAAGTTGCCGCACATGTATAAATAGATATTAACTTATAATTACAAACACATTCACTGAATAACTGACAGCTAGAAACAGATGAATAGAATAGATCAAACATCCATTTTATGGATGGAATTCTCAGCAGTTGTCTTGACCAAAACCCATGATTTAGCTTGTAAAAACGTTTCAGAACTTAAAACTTAATTTGCATTTACATTAAATTAATTGAAAAGGTTTATTAGAATTCTATTTACTAAAACCAACGTTGTCTCATGTAGCCCTGACACAATCAAGTCAAAAATATATTTATGCTATTCAGATGTTGAAGTAAATTACTGAAATCTTCTGTACACTCCAACAATCCTATCTTATCTAATCAAGAGACACTTCTCTGTCAGTCAGTGCATTTCTGATGTAGCATCTACTGTAATTTGTTGAAGGGATTTTTTTTAAGGTTGAGACATGGAAATGGCATGCACTGCAAACTACCTAAAGAAAAAAGACGAGAAAACAACGCATTGCTTCAATTATTAGATGACAGATGTGTTCATAGACTCTTAACTCTTAAATAGATTTTTCTTTTCTTTTTTTTATCCAAGGTTGCACGGCAACTAAAACAAATATTTTTGTGGAAACACTTTTTTTCAAGAATATTTGTTTTAAATGAAGTATAAAATAACTTATTTATTAGAAATAGATTTTTTTTTGTAGATGTCTTTACTCTCACTCCTGACAATATTTAATGCATCTCTGCTGAATAAAAAGTACTAATTTCTATAAAAAAAATGTTTCTGACCCCAAACCTTTGAGAAGTATTACTGTGTCACATCATCACATTGAGAAATAAATTAGTGAAACAAAGACAATTAAAGGTAAAGTGTCTAAAAGACTCAACTAACTGTGATATAATAAGTTATATCACGCGTTCAAATCCATACCAGAAGCATTCAACATAGTTCAAAACCACTAATATTAACCCTCTGGACAGAGAATGACAGATAACAGAATGGATAAAATGCACTCAACCTAACTTTCAACCATTTTACCCTGATATTAGGAAGAAGATGTAAGGAAATCAGAAGCTCAGGTTCTTTGTAAATGAAGATCTTGTGCACACAACTCTTCCACAGTGTTAAGATTAAGGATATCTGGCATTGTCTCATGCATGGCCACTCTTTTATTTAAGAACAAATAAGCTACCTTTAAACACAGATCATTTATTACTTTATACTCACAGACAGAGTGAGATCAAAGGCAGTCTGAAGCTGTTGAATCCTTCACAGCCTGTCTGAGTAATTCTGACACTTCCCTAAAGGAGTACTCCATCCAACTCAAACCTAATTTTAGTGCCGAGTAAATCAATTACAGGCTTCTGCCAACCCCTGCCAAACGAAACCCACAGAAAGAGCAAGTCTATTCCTAACACACTAACTCTGAAACATACACACGGACCCTGTAGACTAAGCAGAACAACCCAAAACAAATAAACAAAAACGCATATGCATTATAAACTCTGGCAATTGCACTATTATAACTTTTACACAAAAATCCTAATTTCTCGACAGGCCATCTGCTCCAGACCTTGAACCATTGTGCGTATAACAGTCCTGGACAGTGAACAAGATATACACATATAAACACACATGAATACCACGCACATTCATAGAAAAATACATAATATACTGTATATCAATTGGTTGTCTGATCCAAAATTAGCATACATACACACATCCAACTAAACCTTCATGACTTGGGCCTCAATGCTGCAACGTTGGAAATTAGCGACAATCTAATATAGTGATTACCTTTGACCCCCGACCTCTTGTTGGGTTAATGAGATTCTCATTAATCCATCCAGGAAACTGGCAAACCAAAAAGGATGGAGAAATCAAAACTCAACAAAAAGTTCAGAGTCAAGAGGTTACGCCACAAGAGAGACCGAAACTGGAGAAATAAAGCAGGTCATTTAAAGAAAATCTGGTGTTCTTTTAAAATCCTCCACCTTTTTGACAACATAATGGAGTCCAGGTGATTGAGGAACTATAGATCTTTTAAACATGCTATGCTTCAGGCTCACGGAAAGAAACGTTTGGGTTTGAGTTAGAAGGAATATGGAGTCCATCAATATGGAGTCCATCAAAGCCCAAAATGACCAAACAGCTCACAGCAGCCAAACACACAGAGACTGACTCGGCCGCTGTAGCTCAACTACACCATACACCATCTTTATTTAGCTTAAGAGATGACAGAGGAGATTTGGAAAGCCTGTTTGGGTTTTTATATGTGTCTTCAGGTTCACAGGTAAAGACTTTAATAAAAAAAAACACATTAATCAAACATTAAATGACTATGCTTGCAAGCTTTTATATACATCAAACATCAGAATACAATCAAATTATGATTCAGAAAGCGAAATACTTTTTAGCACTTCTTGTGATTAAAAACAACCCTATGGAGGTAACTATGGAAATCAACTCAGAGACACTTTATTTTAAGGTGACGTAGCTACACATTACTGAATGTACTTACTATAGTAATTCATAATTTTATGTTAAAGTAATTAACATTAAAATGTATAATTACAGGTGACTGATCCTAAACCAAACCGTAACTCTATAGTAAGTAGATGTAGTTAAAGAATATTGCTTAGAACTTATTGGAGTAAGATAATTTTAATATAATACAATTTCTACAGTACTAGTTACCGTACTATGTAACTGTCACCTTAAAATAAAGTGTTACCATCAACTCTTGCTGAGATGCTTATACTGTTTAAATTACAAGATTGCAAGTCATGATGTGGCTAAAGCAGACAGAAATGAGCAATTTCTTATTCAATTAATTTATAAAACTGCAGGGGTTTACCAATAGCAATTTATTTCATAGTACTTTTAGGTTGTTTGATCTTTTGCTAGATAATTTAATTGCTGGTTTAGACAGATACAGGTTACTTCACCCAAAAAGCTGTCATCAAAATATATTATATTATGTACATATTGCTCCAAAAGCCGTTTTTCTTTCTTTTGTGGAACACACAAGAAGGCAAACTGCAGATTGTCCAAAGTGCTCTCCTTCATAATGGTATTCGTAATGGAAAATGGGGCTGTTCAGCTCTCAAAATAACCAAAAAGCAACATAAATTTAGCATAAATGTTCCTACGTAATGTTCTGAAGCTGTATGATAACAGACTAAAACACATTCAGTTCCAATACGGCTTCAGAAGAAATTTAAAACATAAAACAGTTTTATGGCGTTTCTTTGTCATGTTTGAAGTGCAACAGTCGCCTTCTTTTTTGTGGTATAAAAGATCACTCTGGACATTGTGCAATAATGTCTCTTCTCTTCACAGAAGGTCATGGGTTTGGAATGACATGAGGGTTAGTAAATGATAATGAGTAATTATATATATGAAAAATAAAAGTATTGATACTTACAGTCAGTTTTACACGAATTGAGTCATTGTCCTTTGCTGACATTAATAAGTCTTCCAGGTCGTTTGAGGAGAGCAAGAGTTCCTGGATTGAGAAAGAGACAGTATGTAGGCAGAAAAGATGGAAAAAAAGAATTGCAGTGGAACACAATTACAAACATATTTGCAGTGGAACACAATTAAAAATTATATTTTGACACATATTCATCTGACACTTGGTAGTAACTAGACTGGTTTGGGAGACGTCAACATGGTTTTATAACATTCCCTGTACAGCATGGCTCGCTCACTTCTTCAGTGTCTATGCGAGGAGAGCGAGGCGGTTTGTGTCCAGTTCCACCACACTGAGGCTGGAAAACCGTACACTGATCTCGAGCCGCATCTGGTTCTCCCATCAGAAATGCCACCTGCATCAGATCACCCTGAAGAAACGAGGCAGATGAAACAATTACACCTAAACAGATTCATACATACAACCATATAGTCACAAGGTATATACATGCAATGCTGCAATGCACACATGCTTAGAAATGCAAAAATAAGCATGCACAGTTTTCACTAGCAACCACTACATTAAATTATTTAAGTCAATTATTCAGCCAGAGTTAAAGTCAGATATGAATTCAACAGATACAAGTTTAGATGACAGTCTAGTGATCCGTTAATGTCAAATAATACATTTATCACAAAGTGCTGCCACAGAAGTCAAGAAATTTACTCTCACCATGTTACCCCATGACTGAGCGCAGTGTGCATGTATGTAAATGGGATATTTGGACTCTGTGATGTAATTCTCTGAGAATCAGCCTAGACTTCATGCTATATTAACTTTCCCTGTCTAACACAACTAAAAAAAAGGGTACTTAACTGCTGTCTAAACTATACCCCTGAGTACCCCCATTAAAAGTCATGTTCTTCAGCAAAGAACATAGGCAAAAAATATCTGCTAAAATGTATTTTTTCCCCCTCTCAACCTGACTTGGGTCTCTTGTTCTGCAGTTATAATCTATGGTCATGTACACACTCCTACTAAATTAATTTTACATCTCCTGTTGCTAACTTGACTTTAGCCATTTACTACTAATGTCAAACAGATTAAACTGATCGCTAAGATGGCACACATGTAACGTAGACACCAAAATGTTAATGTCAACGATCACAGTTAAGGTAGTAGAATTTTTTTTTTTACTCCGTAGATAATATTCAACAGCAAATAAATAAGGCTGTCAGTATGAACAATGAATGAACGGATCGGGAATTTTAAGATTTAAGACTAGGATGCCTGCAATATAAGGAAAATATCAAGTTTATATTAATCTTATTAAATAAAACCATTTGTTAAACAAGCATGCAACACAGTGCAAGCAAAAGAAATGTTATGCCATGCTATTTTTAAATAGCCATAAATTATACACATTACATTTTTCATCAGATATTATTTATGTAAGAAATAGTGCTGTTGAACAGCTGCACACTAAAAAAAGAAATCTCTATCTGCTTGTCAGCAACACAATGGCCAATCCAGCTGGAATCGTGGATGAGTATAAACACAGATGTTCGGTTTGGGATATAGTAACTCCTATATGCTGAGAGACCCTCATCATCCATAAAATTGACTTTGGGTTTAAATGCCAACTGGGAACGTTCTGGTGATGTATTTACAGAACATGACATGTGCTGAGATTTTTCAAAAGTACTACATCCTTGAATGTTTGGACAACACAAAACAAGATTTTGTTTGAAAACTGACCTCAAAAGGGGTCTCGAACCCCTCAATAATTCCTCCCACCATAACCAGGCCATCAGTGGATATTCCCAGACCGTCCTTATAGTCCCAGTCTACGCTCTCAACCATGGAGCAATCCACATACAATGCCAAACGTCCAGAGGACACGCTGACAGCCACGCGATGCCAACCACCATCGGACAGAACTGCCATGGGGAACCTGGGAATGACAGGTCAGATTTTCAAAAAAATAACTTTTTTTATTTAGTTTTCTTGACAGGGTGGGCTGAACAAATTGAATGTTAAAGTACCGGAGAACAGGGAGAGTTGGGAGAACCCAAGAAACGTAGAAGCTATTAAATTTCCTGGCAAGACACAACACTGGAGACTATGTTCTGGAGACACAACACTTCCTGCCTGTGTAATGAAACATGACTTTTTTTTGTATATGCAAGCTTAAACTAAACAGAAAACCATATGAGAACACATTAATAACATTATGGCATTGTTATGTCACCTCTTGATGAATGAGAAGAACAAACAGGTAAAATGCATTTCATTTATTTTGTCCTGCAGGTGGGTAATTAGGCGACAGGTCCAAATATTAGTTTTTTTTATGGACCATGAGATAAATCCCATGCCTCATTTACACGTCTCGACTGTAAGGCTTGGCTTACGTCACAGAAATCTAGATTTAAAATATCACAGAGCTCCTCAAAACCGTGGGGTTTTAGCATTAGCCAAAACTAATACTTTACTGACATAAAGAATGAGGAGATGATGAGGATGGTTTTGTCATCCTGGAAGAGGAACAAAGAAGGACAATGACATTAAAAAGCAAGAAACAGAAAATAAAAGGAGAAGTAGAATAAACAGACTGTGGTTACATAAGAGGATTCACTGAGATGTGCCTTTTTAATTATCTATCTCCAGCCAAGATGACGGCTTTGGGACCAGAGTATGAACCACAACATAATCAAGACCATCAAGTAATTGAGTTTTCAGATGGTTCCCTGTTAATCCTCATTTAGGGATGATTCAACGTTGGCAATTATGTTGTCTTGTCTCCTTTCCAAGTGGTTTTGTCATGAAAAATGTGTTTTTTTTAATTGTTCAGATCAGATGCTTTAACAGCTAAATAAATAAATAAGAACAGAAATCAGGGACTTGCTGATATTTATTAGGAACTCCTAGATATTTCATACATGGTAAGATATATAATTAAGTTGGCTTGAGGGCCAACTTACTGCTCTACTGTTTAAGATTATTATAAATTTAAACAGTATCTCCTCCTCGGGCTTTCAGCTTCATCCACTATTTATCTATTACTGACAAACACTTGCAACTAACTTGAGACATGCTAGCGAACTTACTAAATCTTGCTAGCATCATACTAATTCACGCTAAAAAATTGCTAACTCACCACAAATCTTGCTAACGACATGCTAATTAACGCTAAATCTCGCTAGAGACATGCTAATTAATGTTAAATCTTGCTAGAAACTTGCTAATTCATGCTAAATCTCGCTAACGACATGCTAATTAACGGTAAATCTCGCTAGCGACTTGCTAATTAACGGTAAATCTCGCTAGCGACATGTTAATTCATACAAAATCTTTTAAAACCTTTAAACTTTCAAAACTTTTCAAGCTTGAAGCTTTTACAATTCATTTAAACTTTCAGGCTAGGCTTTCTCAAGCCAACTTAAAGTTTGTTTACAAACTTTCCTCATCTAGTTAAAGTTTGTAATTTTTAAACGGGTTTCCAAACACTCTCCTTGTCCGCCACTGAAGTGAAGACTCACTCGTAGTGTCGTTGTTGGGTGCTGATGAAGGTGAAGGTGTAGGCACTGACGCGGATCTGCAGGAGAATGTGCCCTTCTGGACAGAGGAAGGTCAGAACACTGCGGTCTTCAGACTGGGAGCTACGCAGGTGAAACAGCAAACTGAACTCATCACCAAACCTGAGAAAGAAATAATAGAGAAAAGATTGGCATTACATGCTTACACTAACTTTAAGAAAGAACATCATACATAAAACAACAAATGTAAGTACATATTCTCGCAAAGTAACTAAATTTAGTTTGTTATATTGTATCAATCATAATGCATATACTAACCAAGTTTGGAGTGTCTAAACTGAAAAACAAAATAAAAATAAGTTTTTTTTATGTCAGTGGCATGTACCTGTGTCCAAAAACCTGCTGTAGTGGTACAGAGAGTGTGGAGTACTGGCCTACATGCAGGACTGGACATCTCTGACTTTCATGTGTTACTGATGCGTTGCTGTGATTAGCCATCAGCCATAGATGACCAAGAAGGTCTATTGCTTCTGTAAAATGATTAAAAGCAAAAAAATGTTAGGCACATTTTCAACAAAACTTCAGCATTTTTGCTGAAACACATAGGGCAGGGAAGATACAGAGTGATTAGGTCTAACAGAATTTGCACAATGGATCCCAGAAACATCTGTTTTGGATAACGCAGCAGGTATAGATGAGAATCGAGCTAGTAAACAAAAGGCTCTGTTGTCTAGGTGCATTTTTTCCAATATTAATCATTAGCTCTGTTGAGGTCTTAGTAACTCAGTAAATCAGTCTGTGTGTGAGAGCAGTCACTCCGGAAATCAGTTCAACATACAGAGAAACAGACCAGTTCAGTCCTTTCATTAAACGTTTAGAGGGTCATAACAAGTCACCTGGTCTTTAACGGAGCAGTCATACCCCCATAGTGCCCACCATTGTGTTCACTCTTTAACATGCTCATTTCCTGTGGGTGCTTAAGGTTTGAATTTACAGAATTTACTGTGTGCTTTCTCATGTTTGTGTGTGTGCGCATGCATATCTCATGCCTCCAGGTTGCAGGCCTGCGTTTTAGTGAGCAGTGTTGTGCAAAATGTGACAAATAAATCTAGCTGAATGCTGCATTTAATCAAATGAGAGTGAGTGACTCAGAAAGCTCAGCTCACAATGAGCAGGTCTGAAAAACACCTGGCAGGAAAGTCAGCTGATTCTGTAAGAACTGATACATCACCACAGACCTTGTATTGGAGTGTAGACTTGATTTACAAAACAAAATTCCAAGAGGAGCCCAATAATTAAATATAAACACACACTTAACACAGATGGGATAAATAGTTACATATAAAACAGATATGACTTAGCCAAATTTGGGTAAAACAGATTGTAGTTAACATGTCCCTAATTATGTTTTGGAGTCTCCTAGGTTAACATGCTCTGAAGGTCATAAACACTTAAAATTTCTCATAAAATATATTGCACAAAACCTTAACGAACCAAACTCTTCCAAGCCTCGGTTACAACTATGGCGATAGTCAAAGTCAATGACACCAGACTGTCATTACGCTATTTTTTTTAACATTGTTACGTAGTAACAGCAAGTGAGATTACAACTCATTTCAGTAGTTTAAAATCGATTCTTTCATTTAGGATACAATAACTTCATTATCTTTAAAACTTTACAGACTGCTTTTACCTTCACACACAGCTATATTACATTCTGCATAAAAGGTCATTTTTGAAAAAGCCTTATAGGAGCACTGTTGGTTTTGATTGTTGCTCTTGAAATGAAGGGTAGTGCATTGTGGGATACACTAACCCATATCACTTTTGATGCATTTAATATGGCCTTGCTAGATAAAAGTATCAATTTCTTTAAAAAATAAATAAAAAAACTGACACATTTGAACAGAATAAAACATTTAAATGCATAGTATGAAAAACATAGATGTTCATCGTTGTCACGGTCTTGTCTCGTTGTTCACATCCGGGTCCATTCTATGTATCTTCCAGGTCCTTCACACACCTGTCCGTGTCTAATCACTTCCTAAGTCTCGTCAGCTGGTGTCCATCCCGTGTTTGTTATATAAGCCCTCTTGTGTTCCCTTGTCTTTATCGATCGTTGAAACTGTTGTGTTCCTGTCTGCGTATGTGTGGATGCCGTTTCCGTGTTTCTCCTTTCGGGTATTTTCTATAGTTTCACTATGAGTGCCGTTTCTTTTGTTTCTATTTAAAGTGTTTTTTTGTTTTCATTTAAATAAAGCAAATCTGATTCGACTCCTGCTGTTCCCGCGTCCTCGCTTCGCATTGCACACCGCACTTGTCAATAACAATCGTGAGATCTACAATATCGTTAGCCTCATAGCATAATTGCCTAAGTCATTTTTTGGCCAAATTGTGATATCTGCCTATTTTTACTGTCCTTCCACTGCTGCATCATCCTGTCTTTCTGCCAATGTCCTCCGCCAATCACAACACTTATTAGGATCCAAAAACACTATCAATTAGTCATCTCTTTGTTTTTTCGTGTAATTCATTTATTAGTTGTCAGGATATGCTCTTGTTTGCATTCAGTTCTCCCATGTGCACCTTTATTTGTCATCCCAGTTATCTGTCTTGTTAATCATCTTTACCTGGCCCTCGTTAATTATCTTATTTGTTAAATAGTGTATTTAAGCCCTGTTTTCCTCAGCGTTTCTTAATGTTACCTTATGTGCTAGCTATCTTCTGAGTCTCCAGAGTGACTGTTATTAATTATACTTATAACATTATTAAATACTTATTTCAGTTCCTTCGTGCCTATTTCAATATACACGTTACTTGATATTAGTATTACATTTGTGTTTTTGAAGATGACCTGAGTGTTAGATGACCTCAAAGGAACTTTAAATGTAAAAATAGGTTAACTGAGCATGCAAAATTAAACATGATGATACTGAAATTAAGAAAACTTTAAAGTTGCCTTGGAGAAGAGTGAGTCAGGTTAAGTGAGGATTCTGATGACTGAACATGCACACGGACCACAGCTGATTTACACACTGTGTAACGAGCGCTGCACCAGGACTGCTTTTCCGGGAACATATAATTGCTTCAACAGGATTACACATCCCCCACTTTCCTTACTCATCCTCAGTCACATAGTAAACACACTGCAAAGTGAACATGCTCCAAACATTTAACCAGATTTTTTTTTTTTTTTTTTTTTGAAATTTCAGCAGTTTCTTAATTACATTCGCTCATATTCTTTTTGCATAAATATAACAGTTCTAAATGGACCGCTAGATTCTATGCTGCACTTCAGTCAGTTCCACAGTGGTTGTCACATAACTCATGGATATTAATCAAACTGTATCGGACACACAGATTTACATTGGAAACCGATATTCAGACCATATCTGGTGACACAGACTAAAATCCACCTTTCAAAACACTATGAATGTTTCTGAACCATAAGCCAACAATATTATGATGATATCCAAAGGAAATCTTTACTGATATTTTGAGAGAATTTGGATCACTTCTTGTCCTTAGAATGATATATCAACAAACCGAGCCTGCTGGCTGAAAGTCTGAAAACAAAAGAAGTGATTTTCAGGTTAAGACCTGCTTTAGGCTAACAAAAAGATCCATAAATACTGAGGATATGACATCACACTCACATCAAAGCTCATATGACTTCAGTCCAGATGTTGAGATGCTGTCATCTTAAATTACATTTGAATAAAAGACCTTACAAGACAAGGATATTCCACTTATTTAGATTGTAATCTAAAGATCTGGTTGGAGAAATTTGCTTGTGAAGTATCATTACAACATGGCATCATTAATCTAAAAACTATAGAAAGAAAAGAAACACAGGGAGGAGGAGAAGAGCAAACAAAGGGAACTAGAGAAAGGACATATTCCTCGCTTTCAGGAAAGGTTAAGATAAAATTATTCTCACCTAAGTTCACTACTCTCTTATTCTAGCAAAACGAGTGATACATTTTCCCTCAGTTTCAGACGACACAGAAATGACAACATACAAAAAAAGAAAACAAAAACATAGCAAATCCCTGAAATCATTCTTACTTGAAACTTGTGCTCTCATAAACTACCACCATATCCTGAGAGCACCGTGGTGTCAAGTGTTTCAAAACACGGCTCATGTTCAAAGCTGTATTTATGACAGGGAAGATTAATTTGTGGGTCACGCAACGTATATTGTCTGAACACTTTCTGCAAGGGCTTTGAGTGATGCACTCTCATCAGTCAAGCGTTTTCCATAGGCTCAGACCTACATTACTTCTTGTGGCCGTGTTTGGGAGAGCACGGCCTTCGCCAAGGAGAACATTCCTCTAGGACACATCATGTCTGCAAGCCGTACGACTGCCACATGGATGTGCAGCAGAATGGATAACAGGGCACATAAACCAACTCTGACAAACTTCATTAATTACAAGCTATAAGAGCTGGTTTGGAAAGGAAAGTGTGCTTTGTCACTCATAGCCGATTGAAGAAAATTAAAAGAATAGAAGAGATTACTATACTATACTATAGATTACTAATAGAAGAAGATTAAAACTTTCAACTATTTCAAACTATTCAACAAAAGGTGGCTCAACCAAATAATTAATAATCTTATTTTAAACAATTTCACTTAAGGCGGGCATAGACTGCTGTGGAGTTTGTGTGCCAATTTCAAGACAGATAATCGTGTCAAAGCAACTGGTACACCACACGACTATACTGCAAGGCGAGGTGGTGGCAAAACCCGGTGACTGGAGCTTTTAATGTTGCTGCTATAGCTTTGGATGGAAAAAAGAAAGAAAATGAAAAGATGAGTGTGTAAATGATTTGCTGAAAAGCAGAGACCAGCACAGCCATTCCTTTCTCCAATTTGTTTGTTTGTGTGTGTATATCACATTATAGGGTTGCAGCTATAATAATACTCATAGATCTTGCCTATGTGATATGCAACCCACCCTCACATTGCAAAGTGAGGTTGAAATGTTTCGATGCCCAGAGAAAAAGAAACACTACGTGATGTCGGAGGAAAATATAGACGAGACAAAGAGCTGGCGTATTTTCCCCGGGTTTAATGAAGTGACTTTAACGCCGTCAAACTCATTCTCACACATGAGAATCTTGAGTTAGAAAAAGTATAGAAATAAACATTCAACTCAGGTCACAATTAGAAATACAGAAATAAAAGAAAGAGTACAAAAGTCAGTAGAGCGGTTATCTCTCTTCCCTGGTCACTTCTTAACATCTCCCAAAAGTATAACGCGCACTCTACATGCATGCGCAGTTGTTAATTCACCGTGAAATACCTTAAGTGACCATTACAACATCACTAGGACTCATTGTTTTCATTCAGTCACATGTGTTCCTTTGTTTGAGTTTTCCCACCACTCGACAGTCACAATGGATACGAATTGTCATCGCATCTGTTCATCATTTCTGTTTATCATCATGTGCATTTATGTTCTCCATGTTCACTCTTCAGTTGCCGGTTATTGTACTTTATCATCATTTTTGTGGATTACCTTTGTTTGATTTCATTAAAACATTTGTTTATTTATACTTTTTAAACTCTCCTTCATTATCGTCTTCTTCATTTGGTAACAATGTGGTTGTATGATTTGACAAAACAGGGGACAGCCTATTTGCTGGTTAAAATCAAGCCAACTCCTTTTATTAGTTTAACACGTTTAAAAATTATCGGGAGGTCAGGACATGGTCATAACGTACACGGCTTGGCTTGTAATTCCCTTCATACAATGTGAGCTGTGACCATAAGAGCACCAATGATTTCAAATCAATGAAGAAACTTTTTTTTTCTCCTTACGGCAACAAAACAATTGTAGCATGTATGCCTGGCTTTAGCAGTCAAACGGTTTCAGTCAATTAAAAGTATATATAAAAGTACTAATTATGCAACCACTGTTTAATTTCCTGTCAGCACCTCTATGCATAATGAGAATAATTGATCAAATGTCAGTGAACTGTAATTATGGCATATGGTAATATTAACTTCTGCGTAGTGTCTCAACAGCCATAACACAGTACTGTATTGTTCTCCAAGACATGCATCAAAAGCCACAACTGCATTTCAAATGAAACCCCTTCATCTATGCCCATGCCCTGCAGCGAAGACCCTCACGATCATTCGCACATGCTTGCTGGAATCTGTCTTTAGAGACAAACAACATTTGTGGTGAAATGTGCAAGCTCTTTTCTAAAATACAGAGGTGGATGGACCACTTGGAGAGGCCACAAGTAAATGACACAAAGAAAAGTGCGGAAAAAATGTGCCAGAGACAATGTGATGGAAAGATAATTTGAAGGCAGACATATGAGTTGCCCTGTCCTGGTAGTAAAGTCTTTTCTCATAATTCTTCCATAATGGTTTGTAGTGGGTAGAAGAATCCTTCAGTAGGCTCATTTGAAATGGGAGGCTGCACGAAGAGTGACCTAAAGACTAAAAACCCTTACATAAATACATGAGCCACAGACAGCTCAGAGTTTAATGACATGAGTGATGCAAAACAGTAACCTTTACATGAGAAGTGGAATAATATCCCATTGCAACCAGCTAAATAAAGTAAAATACCAGAAGGATGAAACCCACTAAGGTCTTTCATTTATTGTGTAGAACTCAATAATACGTGCTACAAGAAAAACAAACAGAAAGAAACACTTAAAAGTGCAAATAAGAGATGCCTGTATAGTAATAAAGTGAAAAGTGAAAGCAGGTTAGTTTTGCTCCTAAGAGCCCAATACATGGCACCAGATGTGGATGTCTGTATCATGTGGGAGGAGTGTTCAGACAACGCTGGCACTCAGGGATTGTTGATGGATCACATGTGAAGACGCTAAATAAAATCCAGAATTATCCACAAGTAACATCATGTCACAGCACACACTTTGATTGCAAAAACTAGAAACAGAGTCACTACAGTATGTGAAAACAAAGCTCATTATTCACCATAGTCTGGGCTTCTCTAGCTGATAATAGCAAGAAAACCAAGCCTTTATATTTTGGCAAAGAGGAGGAGAAATCCAAGACCAGGGAATTGGTTGTTAGTTTGTTGTTAGCTTTAAAACTTTCAGCAGTGTTGTAAAAGGGGATTCATTTAGAGACAAAACCGGGATTCCAGAATGCTGACAATGTGCTGTGCTTGCCTTCGTTGTGAATTTGAAGCAAAGAATTGAAATTTGAATTTAAGGACACAGAATTATAATGAAGACAAGCTTAGATTGTCTACTTGATAAAGCAGTCTTTAAAAGTTCAAAAAATGTGCAGGTTTATATGCCTTACAAATAGATTTTACATTTACATTTAATTTTATCCAAAGCAACCAACAAATTAAGAAAAAGGAGATATGGAGATGAGAAACTAGACACAGACCTCATGTTCAGAAAGGCAGGTGAGAGGTCAGAGGTTGATCCCATGTGACACATCGACGCTTAGCTGTGATGACTGATAAAAGCCAGTTCCCAGTAACCCTAATTCCCAACATGTTGTGCTCTCATATGTTACGAGATGGGGTTGACATTTCATCAAATGAGAAAAACAGCTGCTTTATGGGGTATATCAGTCAATTTTACTTGAAAATAGAATATTATATAATCCTACAGAGCAAATAGTACATCACACCCCTGATCATTGTGAAAACTCTCCATTTGACTTGCCTATGAAAACCTCATGTCATTCATATTTTTTAAAGAACATAAAAGGAGATTTGTGCTTTCGATTATGCAATTAATGGCATTACCATGAAGCGAATCAACCAATCAATTGGAATTTTCCTGCTGTGTTTGAGTCCCTTGAGTTATTTTAGTAGAGCTGTTTTATATAAATTATTTAAAGGCTTTCTAGCTTATATTAAAAGACAAAAGCTCATCCAAAACAGATTTTGTTTCTATAGCATGCACGAATGTCTTCTACAGATAGAGCTTATGGATCTGGAGCTTGTTAGTGGCTCAAAAACCAATCGCCTAGCAAAAATGCAGAACACTTTCAACAAAACTGGGATTTTAAATGCAACAAAATCAACCTTTGCAGAAAGACATATGCTTAACCTTTTCCCCCCTCAAGTAAAAACTACATTTCCTGGAGAACTCTTCTTCCATATGGAAGTTGTCATCACCCTGTACCCCAAGGTAATGGATTATTTAGTCTTAATCACCCCATTTGAGGTTATATCAGGCTCTGTCCTAGGCAAAACTGCCCTACCAGAACCAAATGGCTGATTTCCAAGAGTAATACATGGCTATCAGCTGATATCCACCCTGGGCCCCTTTCGCCTGGATCCTATGAAGCTCCATAATTGGGGGAAGTAGAGTCGCCTGCCGCAGCATCTTCCCTCCAGGATTGCATTACACTAATGGCACGGGAAGAGCCAGAGGATAGCTCAATTACTGTACCCCAATTATGTAGGGCAGCATGAAGAGATTGTGGTTGGATGGCACTAATAATCAGCTATTAAAGACTTCCCCTAGACTTCCACATGGGAAGAGCATTGGATCTTAACAACCCATGATGTGGTCACGTCAATAAAAGACATAAATAAATATTCGGTTTTCACAGAGCAGGTGAAAGGTCTAGTCACCCATGCTTGTACATTAATAGAAAAGTAATAATAACATGACATTACATTGAATTTCCAATTACTTGATAGCCATCTTACAGAGAATCTGTTATTTTCTGGCTTTAACCTACTGCAGGGCCAGGAATATTTACTTTACACAAGATGTATGAGGGCCCTGCTGGATTCATTAGGACTGTCTAAACAAGAACATGTGCCTTAACAGAATTTTTTTCTTCGTTCTGTCGCTCATCTGGAAAATTAATGAAAGATACAGGCAAACAGCTGCCTGGATATAGGGGGGCAAACTGTCTACTGGTGCCAGTGGGAACTCAAACTCAAGAGAGAAGAAAAGGAAAGGAACATCCAGTAAAGAAAAGTATGATCTTCCACTTACACTGAAGCAAGAAATATTGTAAATAAGTAAAGATAACTGGTGATTATTTGAGGGAGTCACACAATTTTACTGCTATGTTCTGTGGTGATGGCATCTTTGAGGGCAAGCCTTTTCAAAACACCGAGAGACTTATTAAGTCTTAAGTCAGACATGTATAGAATTCTGTTTAACCTCCTCAGATTGGTTTGAATTGACAGCACTTGGCAGCTTTTGACTACAGAGAAAAAGGTAAGATCCTTAGGGAATACTCCAGAGTAAAGGCTCAAAAGACCCACTGGAAGAAAGGAGACTTCACTTGTAATCGCTGTGCAGTGGTTCATCTGCCAAGAGCTTAAAGGATCATTGAGTAGTATCAGCTTTCTTGCCCTAAATTTGAGAGATAGTGAATTCAGAGTATCTGAACTGGAAAGCAGCACTCAAGATTGTCCGCTGTATCAAAGTCATCAGGAGCAATTCTCTAGTTGTGTGATATAAACAGCTGCATAATAATAAAAATATACTTTCCTCTTAAAAAGACAATGGATTTTTTTATGAAGTAGTATGCAGTACAGCTGTGCACAGCATGCTGTATATGCTTGAAATAACCTACTACATTTGTCAAAATGTGTGCAATACACGGCCTAGTAATGGATCCTACTATCTAATTCAACTGAATACATCTTTATAAACATCATATGTGGTCTTGTGAGACTGTCCTAGCTCAAATGCAATAAGGTTGTGGCAAAAAAGTAGCATATAGTTTTAAAAGTTTTTGCATACTATTAAAAAATGGACTGACAGACTCAGGCAGAAATCATGTTCATGGATGAGCAAATGTATTAAAGTTAACATTAATAAAATCCGTAAGAGCGAATGCTAATGAGAGTCACCAGTGATTCACACCGGTCTCGAGGCCAGCGGAGCTGTTATTACTCTGCATGCGGCCACTTCTGCTCTTTTCATTGTGTATGTGAGATAACGCAGCACCGTTTTACATGGTTAAAACAATCAGATTAAATACATTTGAGTGTGTTCAAAGTCTTGCAGTAACATAACCAGTGATCGCTTGGTGGCTACTATGAAAACACTTATTACACATTGCAGTAATCTTGATTGATATTAGAATATCCTATTAAAAAAACCTGGCTAAATTACCAAATGACATGCAATTAATTTTCGAAACATGTCTCCTTAATTATACTGTTAGCCACTTAAAAAAATTGTGTTGCCTCTGAGGCATGTTAAAACATGGTACTCGTGGTAAATCAAGATAATTCTTTTTCATTTCAATTCTTACACATTGTGCCTTTAAGCTGTCTAAAATATAATGGCATAAACCATGAGAGGCACAACAGCATTGCGTCAGGAAAAAAGGATGTATGTAGAGCCAGTCAATACATGTCTATCTCAAAATGGACACTTGTGAATACAGACAATAACAGGAGACAGATGACTGAAATTGCTGCTGGTCAAATTCTCCGTGGTTTGTTGTAAACCTCAATACATGTAATCACAAGTTAATATGCATTATGGTTGAGGTCAGACATCTCTGTCTAGAATGTGATGGTGTGTTAGCTGGTTGTCAAATATCCATGTCAAATATAGTCTTTGTACATCCAACCATAAAAATTATTTGTCTACTGTTATCTCAAAGAAGTCTAAGACTAGAAACATACTCTGCTGTAAAAAACACCTTAGACCATTATGAATTTCCATTCTTCTTTGAATGCTGGTGGACAAGTGCAGACAAGCTGTGTAGACATTCACCAGCAAAACAAATATTGGTTGACCAAGGTGGTCTTTGTGGAAAAACTGGTTGACCAAGGAAAAGTTACTTTTACAGTAGTTGACCTAAAAGAGAAAGCAAACTGTAAATTGACCATTTACACTAACATCTGCAATAGCATCCACTGCTGGTATGCAAGACGTACTTGTGGTAATAATTGCACTATGACACGATTTAGGGGGACGTTGTGAAGCTAGTGTAGGGAAATTACAGTTAAGGCCCAAGGACCAGATATGTTGAATGAAGACCAGGAGTCAGAAGTGCAGTCAATAGAAGAAGTTTTAGGGAAGTTTAGTTTGCAGTTTCATCAGCAGAAGCTTCAAGTCTCACAAGGAGTTTGTAGGCCGCCCCACATACAATAACATTGTTACAGCAATTATACTTAACAGAGGCTACTAACTACGTCAATGATGACGGTTAAATGATTCTGATTGGATAAGAAAGAAAGTTATGTGAACTTCTTAATGATGCAGTAATGTTGAAATTATGGCCAACACAGTCATTATATATATTATCAAAGATTAGTTACCAATATTATAGACTTAGGGATATAGTTTGTATTCTGCAAGTGAATAAAGGCATCACAACTTGCATAATGTACAGAAAGAAAGATAGAGAAGAGTTCACTTCGAAATCTAAAAAAGTAAACAACCAAACAATTAACAACACAAACAAATATAGAATTTGCATGAGAACAAACACAGCTTTACATTATATATCCCTACATGTTTATATTCTTTTCAGCAATCTAGTAAAAATCTAATTTTGAGAAATGTAAATCAAATACTAAAGGTGTGACATCGTGGACCTAAATTCAAGGACTGATCATACATACTTTGTTTTAAAATAACTAAATACAAACACATAAAGATATGCGTTTTGTGGTCAAGTTCAGGTATGAAAATGGAAACCACGGTGTGCACGTGTGTATGCATGCGTGTGTGTATGTACGCATGTGAGAAAGTGTGAAAGCCCATGAGAGGGAGCGGTGTTCATCTGTAGGTCAGGGGGAGACTGCTTGTAACCTGTGTTCTGCACCAGATGAGAAAAACAGAGAACACAAGCTTGCAGGCAGACCCCTGATGCTACAGACGCCTGTTACAAGCTGAGCAGAAACGTTGAGAACGTCTGAAAGAGACTGAATAATGCCAGCACAAACACTGCACAGAAAACATTACAGAATGCCAGCGTCCACATCACGAAAATATCATATTCATCAGACGGCTAGCTTTTCAGATCTGTAATTTGCAAATTTGTTTTCATATTTAGTTTTATTTGTAAGAATCTTCCAGAACAAATGGTCATTGACAGCATGATCTTATTCATATTCATAGACCTATAGATGTGATATGGGTTTGTGATCTAACATGAACCACTTGTATCAACCTAAACTAAAACAAATAGACTGACAGCTACTTTGGGAGTCATTAAAGGAGATCCATCATTTTGAGGACAAGCCCATGCCTCTATTTTGAACATGAGCCAACAAATCATTTTTTCCCCATAGAAAGCAATTTGAGGAATATTTATGTAGCTCACCGTCTACATCTATACCAAGCTTTGGAAAACAGTACAGATCCTAACATGAACTATGTTGCGTAACTCAGCAAAAGACCTTTGTTGAGGTTTGGCTGGCAGAATAGGGAAAATTGTTTGATATGCTTATTTTTTATTAAAAGAAAGAGACATTTTTACTTGGAAAAATATACAGCTGTCGTAAAAAAAATCATCAATATTTTGAAGCAAAGATGGGAGAATTATTTTATTTGACTTTAATAATGCATAATCACAAGATGTTGGAAGGTCCAAGATAAATATCTCTGGTGATGGAGTATTTATGTGAACATGCATAAACCTATGAGGTACAGTGAAGTGATAGAAAAGGCTCAAAATTATAGTGTTACAGTTCAAAAAACATAAGCAGAAAAGTCAATGAGTATAAGAAGACTTAATGCCTAAGGGGGATGAATACAGAAATATGATATGCCATTCCAATACATACCCATAGGGTTTTATTTTACATCAAGCACATCACATTCCAGCAGACTGTCAAGATTAAGATACAGAAGCAACATCAAGTTCACGCTCACAATCGAGCAGCTCTCTGAATCGGACTAAACTTAGAGATAACGCTAAAAACTCCAATGAATCCACAATACACTTTGTTCTCAATGTTGCATATCTGTAACATGGGGTCAACTTTATCACATAAAGCGCCACTAAAAGGGCAAGACAACACAAGAAATCGCTCCAGCATGGCTTTTTAGTGTCTAGTAAAAAGGTCTTGTAAAATATTTACAGGATTTCACTGTGCACCCTACAGGCTGGACTAAGACTGCCCCCCACCAAAGCCAGCCAAACAAAAGCAAGAACCTGGACCAGCTGGGAGGCGAAGATCTCTCTTGACCACAACATTTGTACATTGACAGGCTTTAAACTGGTCAGAAACAATAACACAACCCGACATAAGACCACAACCCACTCACAGTCTGAAGATGCTTACGTCATGGTAAACTGTTCAGAAATAAATATGATCTTATGAACAACACATGCTGACGTCGAATTTTAAAGTATGACATGGACACACAATGTAGGATAATAATTGAACGTGTTCATTAATAAAAGATTCGTCAAAGACACTTTGATTTAACACGCATAGTAATCATGTTTTGATGTAATGGAGATGAGGTACTGCTTGTTGTCACAACAAACAGCTTGTTGTACGAATATTCAGACTTACAATGGCTTGTGAATGAATAATCACACATTGCTTATCTGCTTGAGGATGTGACTTTAAGAGAATTAAAGGGCTTAATGTGTTTGTGTTTAGTGGAGTATTTAAAAAAAATGTTGTCCTTTAGTAGATGTGGTGCTGTGGTAGATAGATAATTGACTGTCTTTAAAGTCAGTTTGGAAGGTATTACATTTTATGAGGAAGACAACAGAACCACATACAAATCAAGCTGTGATCAAGCTGTTGCAAGTACCAAAATGTACAGTTTATCTAGCCATCCTATTTTACCTAATGAGGACATATTGACTTACAGGGCGATTCCTTATATCATATAAAGTCCCAGTAAGTAATTAACTGAGTCAGATTGAGTCAGCGAGTTGAATGTCTCATTCAGATTAGATCATTTTTAAGAAATAAAAATAAAGATTTTTGTATAAAGAAAATGCATAAAAAAGCTATTTATTATACCATAAAAAAAGTATATTTAACAACTCGTTATCACTATAAAAAAAAGAGTCATATTCTATAAAAATCCAAGCTTTGTTTACAATGTTTTCAAACATTAGGAGATTACTGTCACGCTTGTTGTGCGGTGCAGGATGAAGGTGAATAGACCACGATGAACTTAAATAGACTTTAATAATGGAAACTCAAGAATACCACTTTACATCAACCAAAATGGCATGTATCATGCAAAAACGTTTCTAAAGAAGAGAACAGGACAGAAAGTGAATGGTACACAACGTGCAATCAATGATAACGGACAAAATTTGAAGGAAAACACAGGGTAGATATACACAAGAGCTGATTTAGGGAACAAGACACAGCTGAAGATCAGTGGAAAATCACTGGGAGCACGGGAGGAACCAGAAAGTAAACAGAGATACGACAGACACGTAATAATTACTATTCATTTTATTCACATTCACATTCAAATCTGATTCTAGACTCAAACAAGGCCTTGAATAAATGTACCATGTTAACTTGTCATTCCATTCTAATTTTATGCCTTCCAAATGGCTAACCTTGTTTGACCAACCCAAAAAAAAAAGCAGATTTCTGACATATAAAAATATTTACACACACAATTAAACAATTTGAAAACTAATTTTTTTCAAATAAATTATTTATATTTAAATAGAAAGAAAGAAAAAAATATTAATTAATTTCTCAGTGAAAAATGCATGTCAGAGCTGTAGCTCAACCAGTGGAGCATTAGTGTTTACAACGCCAAGGTCATGGGTTTGATTCCCACGGAAAGCAAGAAATGATTAGAAGAAACACATTGACAATGTAATTCGCTTTGGATAAAAGCGTCTGCCAAATGCATAAATATAAATGTAGAGCTCCAGATCCTGCCGATTTGATCTTTGAAGATATCTGACCTTATTTTCCATCTGAAAGCCTGACATTATGGAAGAGTAGTCAATCAGAGAGATTTGACAAGTTACAAATAGGCAGACCAAAAAAAAGAATTGAGAATTAAAAAACAACAACCTGATATCCATTCTTAAGTTGCCATTTATCTATTGACTTTGTCACTGATCTCCCAAACTCCCTGGGTCACACTACCATACTAACCGTCATAGATCGCTTCTTAAAGGCCTGTCGACTCTTTCCATTGTCCAAACTGCGCACTGCCTTGGACACCGTTGAATACTTGTGCAACTTTGTATTCAGTTTCTATGGATTACCCAAAGACATTATCTCCAACCAGGGACCATACCATCCAGGGTATGGGCAGCATTCTTCCGACACCACTTCAACGTCAATGTCAGTCTCACCTTGGGGGCTTGGAGGGTGCTCTGTCACGAAACAAGCCTCTGTGGTTCCATCCTGGTACTAATTACCTTCACACCTGTTCCTCATCACATGGACTATATATTCAGCTCTCACCGTCTCATGCCTTTTGAAGTCTTGTTTTGCCTGGCTGTCAATTCTGAGTGTTTTTCCCCTGTTACTTCTGTTTATCTCCTGTATGACCCTGGACTGATTTCCCTTGTTATGGCCCTTAAGCTTAAATTGTGATTCTCCCGTGTTTACCTGAATCTTCCCTGTACTGTTTGCCACTTGTATCGACCATGTGCCTGCCCCTTGACCACACTTCTGAAAAGCATCTGCTAAATAAATACATGTAAATGTACCGTATGCTGTTGTATTTGACCCTGGCCTGTTTTTACTCTTCTGATTATTTTAATAAAAACCTGCAAACGGATCCCCTCTGCTGACTTTTTATTACAGCACCATTGGTTCTGCACAGATATTACAATCAGAGGTTCTTTAAACAGCAATGTGTGCGGCATATTTGGCCCATATGTTCATCCAGGATATTTATTTTCCCAAATTGGTTTGTGGTGATGTCATTCATAGTGCCCACAGGTCAATGGAGCCCAGTGTGTGCCAGTAGAAACAGGTTGTATTGTTGGCAGAATAATCCAATACATTAGTGCGTGTTTAAGTGCTCACGAACAGCATGACATCATCTGGCATACATTTCAGTGCAGAATACAAGCAGGGATGTTGGGGCTGCTATTCTAGTTAGATATCCACTTTTTTAAAAGATAAATTAGAATAGTGTGATAGTTTTAAAGTTTGTCTCAAGGCAAAACTGTGCCAAGAGTACTATTAGGTCCAAATCTACCTCAGGCCTGCTCTTGTCAGTCAGCTAGTAGACAGGTACTAAAAAAAAACGGGTGTTTTCCATTGATGCCTGAGTTTGTTCTTTTTTTCCACCACCTGGATGCGGGAAGCCACTGAAGCTTTTAGATGCTTTCTTTTTTTCACAAACCTTTTCGCTTAAGCTTTCTCAGTTTAACAAAAGAGAATGTTACTTTTGTGGAGAAAATGAGACAAAACCATAAAGTGTGTGTGGTTTTATCAACGTTCTCACTCTAATTATTAGAGGTGCATAAATCATATTGATGCCAGGTGTTCTCCTCTTTTTTTCTTCCTTGCTAACATGATATTACCATGGTTTCTGTTTTACTGTTTGGATCAACAGCCTTTTGAGGAGACAAAGTACCCCGCAATGTGTCATTACAGGCAGCTGCGCTCTGTTTACAATCTCAACCGGCCTCAACAAGAGTGTTAGACCCAAAAGAAAAATGGTCATATTTGTGGCATGTTTAAATCTAGACATCCCATCTGAATCTCACGACCATTGCAAAGCTCGTTGGACAAAAAAAAAAAAAAAAATACATCAAATAACCTGATTTGATGATTAGGCTATTTCTTGATTTATGAAATTCTTGATTTATGAAATCCCACCCCAAGCTATCTGTCAGCCTGACACAGACATTGCAGATTACATTACAACAGTGATTGAGTGTAATATAAGTAGCATTAATTACAAATCTGACTGGCCCAGAGGTACTACGAGGGTCTCAAATATAAACGATGCCAACATTACAAGCAACCCCAATCAAGATGACAGGGACAAAACCTGGCAGGTCCTAGTTTAACACAATCAAAACAAACCAATGTAGTCAAAAAATGAAATCACTGTGCCACAAATAACCAGAGATATTTTAAAGAATGTTCAAACAATGAAAGTTAATGGAGTTTAAAAAAATAACAAAATTTTGAAACCGCAGAAAGCATGATTTTTCCACCAGCCCCTAAGTGTGCAATCTGAATGTAGCATGCCTTAATCTGTCTTAAAGTGGGTTTAACGTTACGACATGGAAGAAAGCAGAGAAACGGGGAAGGATAATGACCGCAAAAATCTAAATCTGTGGTTTGGGAAAATTTTGGATACTGAAGAGATGACGTATCGAAGGTAATCTGCACGACCTGTTAAACTATCACTGTGGCGAATCAGAGTACTAGGGTCATTCACACAGAACACGTTTTTGCAGTTAAAGACATGAGTCGCAGGTCTAGAGACCTACTTTCCTGTTCCAGGAGAAAGCAAGTCGAACAGGTTTGGATAAACAAATTCAATCATATTGTCAGATAGCATACAGCATCCTATAGAGACCAGATTGGAGTATTTAATGCGATGTGAGAAAAATGCCTTGCATAAAATGTTTGTAATTCTGAGGCTTTAAGAAACTATTATGTTCTGGCTGCTGAATAAGCACAATCTTTAATCCAAGACTCATGTTATTCATATATAAACATATGGTTCTATTTTTCTTTATCCCCAGTCACAACAATCCTGAATTCAAAGGCATTTAATAAGAAATACAATGGATTTTCTTTTATCCAGCATGTGATAATCTTCTGTTTTATGGAAAACAACAGCATTAGCCAATTATGATCTCCTACAGGGATACATTATTAAAAGAAAATAAAGAAATGAAGGTGAAATCGTTCATAAAATTATAGTTTGTGCGTGCTCTGTATGATGTCAAATAACCTCATGCCAACTAAACTATCAGAAATAATTGTGTCCTCTAAATATCAAGATGTTTAATATGTGACTCTTTTGTTTTAAGTTTGACAAAAGAAACCTGCATTTAAGTCCAACTCAAACAAAATGACTCTAATTGGGGGCGGGGGGGGGGACAAAAGCATGCAATTCATCAAGACAACTCAAGCAAAGCAACTCAAGTACAGTAAACATTTTTTGTCATTGTTTACACAGACTTTTCACACACCTCATTGGTGGGCGGCATTCACATGATGTCATCAGTGAGATTAATTTTCACCACGTTTCCCACTGGGTCTTGATTTCGCTAAAACAACACAACCCGAAGGGGCACGATGGGTTTTATAAAATTTGAAATAACTTGGCGTCCACCTCACAAAGTCAAGTACTGGTTATAAAGCTACCTGGAGAAGGCTAAATGCCATGAGCATTACATGACTGCAGGCCTTACGGTCTGAACCTGTTGAGCTTAAATGGGCTTTACATGGAACATTACTCTAATAAGTCATCTCAGTGGCTGCATTCACTCCTCAGCTGGGGTCTGGATTTAATAAACCTGTTCATCTGTCAGCCTGACCGTAAAATCTGAGCTCATTAAGCCAAGCCTACCTTTTTGTAGGTTGTTTGCTAAGATCACAGAAGGTTGATTAAAACAATTGAAAAGAAGAATGAGCTAAAACTAATAAAGTCTCTTAATGAGCCCAAGAAGTGTGCGTCTCGGTTCTCATTTTACAAGATGGATGAAATATGAGCAAACAGTCATTTGGTATCTATTACAGTCATTGCAGATTGAGGTTTTGTTTTAGAGAAAATATAAAGAAACTTGGGTAGTTTTCATATAGAGCAAAATTGCTTGTTTATGCAACTATGCAATTGTTCCGCAATCTATTTTTAATTTTATATTTATTATTTTAAATTCTATGAAATTATACATATATATATATATTTTTTTTTATTATTAAAGTAAATGACTAAAAACTGGAATTGATCCTTTTAAATACTACAAGTGAATTTAAAATAAGGGAATAAACATGCGTAATTTAGTATCAATTATTTTTTGATAGCTTATTCACTATTAAATTGATAGAGAAATAAAAAAAAATTGTTAACCTCAACCCCACTTCAATGAATAAATTATACCAATGTGACAACAGCAAAATAAAAATAAGCTTTTTTTGGCCGCTAGTAGAGGTATTGAAGAAAGCAAAAAGTTGATTAATTTGCAATGTTTGTGGACAAAGGCCTGGGGGACAGATGACACATAAACAGGAATTAACAGCAGAAAGTCAAAGCATCATTTTTCCAATGCATCTGCTTGTACATAATGCACACATAGGAGCATTCCTTTGTGATTGAATGAATTCAGAAAATAATTCAGACCACAATGCATTTGAGGATGATGGCATCCACTACCTTTTCCCAATATTGCAAGAACTAATTGCCCTCACATCTGCCACAAATCTGTTAAACATATGTTTGCGCAAAAACAGTGCAAATGGGTGAGGTGCTGAATGCAGAAAGCACTGTCCAGAGTTTAACATGTATGTGCGGTCACACTAGTGTGGCCCTAATGTCTGGAAAAACATCAGTAGTGTGATTCAAATAGGCGGGGTGTCAAAATAGTTTATTGTTGAAATACCTGCACCTGTTCTAATGTACAGTAAAGCTTTTAACAACAGTGTCTCCCACAGGGAAACATTGGACATGAAAAATAGTGGTAAAATGTACTGTACATGAAAGAACTTATAACATCAAGACAGTAGGTTAATATATGGACAATTGTTTACATACTGCACTACCTCACTTTACACTACCTCACTTTATTACTTTACTCTTTTGCTCTTTTTATTATTTATACATTTATCTTTTACTTACTTGTGACATTTATTGTGGACGGCAAAGTAAGAATTTCATTGTACAGTGAAACATGCTTTCTGTCTGTACATATGACAATAAACACTTTGAATCTCACTTTGAATCTTGAAAAAATAAATAATATATATATATATATATATATATATATATATATATATATATATATATATATATATATACACACACACACACACACATTAATTTATTTCTGAATCATTTATTCAAATTTAACTTAGAATTTATATTAATACAAAAGTGAGCCTTTTTTTATCAGTCAGTCAGACACATACGCTATTCACAGTAGAAATAAAAATGATACTCTATGAGCTACACAACAAATACAGTAATTACTAAAATTTTGACGACATACCTGTCAGCGATGTCCCCGAACCGCTCTCCATGTCTGGCGCATCAGTCGGACCGGAGTCCGGGATAGTGGCTTCTGCGAAACTGAATAAAACAACTGTCCACACCACAGGCACGAGCATCATGTTTACTTGATTTATAAAGCCGCGAGACAAGCACTGTTCTTATTCATCGCTTATTAGTTAATGAGACTTGTCTGAGGCTGTTAACATTGGAGTGTGGCACTTGTCGACCGTTGAGGTTTGGTTACTTTGCCACCGCGCCTCGGCGTCACTACGACCACCTTGCGCACGCCTCGCGCTTGCCGCCAGACACCTTCATCTGGACACTATTTGCTCGGATGGCTCCGCCCACACTCACGCCACAGGCCAATCAGAAGCGGCAGCCCAAGACTCATTAACATCTCATGCAAATGAGAATAGCAACCGTGCTCATTTCATCTATATAGAATGCAAAAAAGAGAAATGTATTAAATATTGTAATATTTAATTAGTTTTATATATACATTTTTTTATTAAACATGTTTTTTTAAATTAAAATATTTAAGTACATTTGGCATTTGCATTTCATAGGTCATCCATGCCACAAACATCTCATTATCAAATTAAAATTGAATTGAAAAGATTAAAGCAATGCAACCATTTTTTCCCCCAAGATTTATTTCCATATATCTCTCAATTCAGTGATGTGTTTTCATACAAAATGTAAATGGTAGAAATGATAAGACTAATAAAGAGTCAATGAGCAGAAATATATGGCATCATAGATCAATCATCAGATCACAGGAGTGAGGCAGTCGTCTCTGTGCATCGCTCCACTGTCCAAAAACAACTTCTTTTTTACAACAAACCGATAAGTGAAGGGTCTTCTAATTTTCTCCCAGAAATCACGGGTAAGTGTATCAAAGATTGTTTCTTAAAAAAAAACAAAAAAAAACTCAACAGCCAATTATCTCCTCATAGAAAAACATGAATGAAGGTATACAATTTCCTACATGCACATATGTCATCATAACATGCAAACATGACATCATTCAAAGAGATTAGCCACAGGTTAGTTGGACAAAGTAGCCTATACAGCACACAGAGACAAACTAGTGCTGTAATAAATTTGGCACCTGGTACATATATTTTTCTGCTGTTCCTTTTTTTCGTATTTTTTTTCTAAGAGGAAACCTGATGTCTAAATTAAGGGAAATCAAAGATCTACTGGGTACTGGGTAGATCACAACACCACATCTCCATCCCAAAAAAAGGAAATGGTGGCCAAAAGCAGTTCACTAGGACATCACATACTGTTAAAAAAAAATCCAAAAATCAAATGTCTTTACATGAACCATCCATTTAAGTGACGTTGCGTAAAATTACATTGGTTCACCTCCTAGTGCAACCAGTACAGATACCACTCAACATTTTATATTCTTTCAGAGGGCAGATCAATATCAAGCATAATCAGCAATGCATTTTTAGGCGAGCAACGCATCCTGTATATCAAGATCTCTGTGAAGCGGTGAATTGGTCCCAATGGTGCTTTAGCTGGAGTGTGTTGAGTGCAGGTAAAGCTACAGGTTGAGGAGAAGTCCTAAAGTGTCATTTTGTTGCATAGCCCTACTGTACTTCAACAGTCAACATTTTCTTGCACTTATGGAATAGAGCTCAACAGTCAGGTTCCACAGGTAAAGATTCCATTCATTTTCTCCATAGAGAACTCGATATTTTAATGTATAAACCTTTCAAATAACCATATTATCATGAATGCTGAGATTCTTAAGCAACAATGGGTAGTTAAGGTATAATATAGCCTATCCACAGATGTTTAATAATCAAATTCCCTGCGAAGAATTACTGTACACCACTTATAAACAGAATCGCCAATCATCATCACATCAAAATAGGTTTTAATTGATTTTTTCCTATTTAAAAAAATCTATATAAAAATGCTTCAATTTAACTTTATAGACCTTAAAAAATAAGAAATTAATTTCTGTCTGCCACAGAAACAAGTGCGGAGCCATCTTTAGAATTTTGTGTTTAAACTTCTGTTTTTGTGGCAGCTCTGTATATTTCTATGGTATCGCTGTCGAAGAGTAATTAGTTTATGAAGTGGATTTACACACTGTAGAGTTAACGGAATGCATCATGAGCATTGTAATGTTTGAAGCGGATGTCATAACAAATGTCAGTAGATCAGGGAAATTTTCAAATGCGCAGTTCATTCATAAACCCGTAAAATCTTCCCTTCGTGCTGAGGAAATACAAACCGGAAGACAGAACACAATGAGTGCAGCGCTGAAAAGGGGTGGGGCTATATAAGTTCTATAGTGTAAGTAAAAAAAGTGATAAGTGATAGTAAAATTCATTCCTTCATTGCATTTGACATATTTGCACAAATTCCTATGGAGAAAATGTAAAGTAAAACATTTCCAGAACCAATATAGCTGAAAAGGTGGACAGCAACTGCTGCACTCTATTTCAGGCTCACCCAAAAAATACCACCATCTAATAAACCCCTTACATAGAAGACACAGTTGGAGACAACAAACAGAAAACATGGGCAGGATCAGAGGGAAATTCACCTTCTCTGAAAAAATTAACCTTGAATTATTAACTATCATCAAAAACATTACAATATCTCACTTAACGAGAGAATACAACATACTCTTTATTTCAAATAGGTTGCACTGAAGCATTTTGCGTGGTGAATAATAGATACAAGTGGAAGTCAATAAAGCGCTTCAATTCCCTCATCTTCCTCTAATTAAATACTAGAAGAGAAAGGCATGAGCTCACAATAAACCTTCTGGAAACAACACAGACACCAACAGCGACCAAAAAATACAACCTTCTACCATACTTTCAGTCCTCTATAATTAGATAATAAATATATCATTTGTTTTATAGTATATAGTTTCACGTATCATCTATTTTCCTCTGTTTTAATAATACTCTCTGAAAAGACCAACATTATCAACATCCACCTAAACTATCTTTATAACGCTACAGTCTTTCTTTTGTGCAATACCTTTCCTCAAATACATGCTCAAGTACATTTAAGAAACAAATATCAGTGATATTTAACCTAAACCATACAACATCTGTTCACTGCCTCTTTCAGGCCAAAATGCTTCGTAATGCATTGCACACCAATGTGGCAATACAATCTTAAAATTTAGGCACTTGGTTTCTTACCTCTCAAGAGTAAGAAAAGGATTAGACCTTATGTAATGTCCAGCTACACTCGGATCATTTACAAGGTACAAAATGGAACACTGTGAAAAGATATTCAATCTACTGCAGTCTGATAGAAAAGTGAGTTCAATTTGGCCTTTTTCAGTAGGTGGGAGCAGACCGTCTATTCCACTCACGCTAGAGAATGGATGTAGAATTACAGCAGCAAAAACCTTAAAGCTGTGTGTCCACCAAAGAGTTTTTAGCTAGCTCAAATTGCCAAGCACTTTTCTGAAAATGCCCAGTTGTGCATGCTTGAGAACGCTTTTGGTGGTGCAGTGTTTAGCTGTTTAACCCATTGCAAATAAAATGTAACTCCAAGCATTATTTTTCATATTAGTATTGTGGTAGTCCGGGGAAGTCATCTTGTTGTTCAGACGTTGGATAAGCAGAATGTGATTGTTGGTCTGTATGGTGTTTGCCCCGCCTCTTCACTCCGATAAGCAGACTGGGTAACAAGTGATAGTGATGAGCGCTGCGTTTTATCCAAAGTTGAACATCAACGTCAAGCGTGCAACACTCAATGTGGAATAAACGCTTGATGGAGCTTCATGGCAAACAACTATGAACAAATATGATGGAAACATTTTGGTGAACACAGAGCCAAAATCCCTAGAAATAACTTTTCAGTCATTGCGTCATGTGCAAAAAGTCTAAACAATCTCTAAAACCAAACCAACTAAACATCTCAGTTCCCACACAACCGATCAAGAGTGTCTGAGGTCTGATGTGACCATCTCCCTGCATGTGACCCTTATGAAATCAGCCCTAATTAAATTAAAAGCGGTGGGGTGTGTTACTTGAGGCTAAACTGTTCCGTTTGAAACCTATCAAGACCTCAACAACGCTTTCAATCTTACCGCTACTTTCGTAAACAGTGAAAAGGATGTCTGCTTCTTTCTAAACAAGAGAATAACACCACTATAAAACCTTGTGTGCTCAATCTGATGGCAAACGGGCATTAAACAGTGTAAATTGTGGACATAACTCTTGTTTCCCTCCAAAAATAGGTTCCTCCTCTCAGACCAAAGATGATTAAATGCATGCTAGATTGAATCATGCTAACACCAGTCTTCTCTCTCAGTGTCCTGGTAGCTTCCAGATGCTCTGCCGCTTGCACCGGGTGCCGAGTTCACTCCGAGGGAGTAGTGATAGCCGTTGGGGACTCCGCTCTGGCTGCGCGAGAGCAGCGTAGAAGTGGGGGTCGCACCTGACGACGTATGGGTAACCAAGGGTGCAGTCCTTGGTGAGCGGCCCGCACCGTACGTGCTCAAGGCATCGTGGAAGTCGTCCGCTTCAGACAAGTGCGAGTCTTGCTGGAGGGGACCTAAGGTGGGGTCAGAGCTGATACGAGTGACAGGCACGGGAGATTGGTGGTGGGCGTTACCACTGAGTAGGGCATCGTGCTCTGACAGGCCACGACTAAGGCGAGTGGGGCAGGGCCCTGAAGACTGGGCAGTGTTGAGCTGGACTGGGGAGGAGTTGGCAGTCTTGTAGGCAACAGCAGGCCGAGGGGTAAGGGGCGTCTGAGGGAGCTGTCTACGCCCACGGCAGGGTGTGCTGGTGCCTGAGGTATGAGCGACTGAACTTCCTTTAGCTGTGTTCATTCCCTGAAACACAACAGAGAGAAGAGAAAGATTGAGTCCCTGCCAAAACAGCAGGTGTAGAAGTTAGTGTGACTGAAAGAAACCATCTGACCTGTTTAAGCCTGTTTGGGTCTTGCGGTTCTCCTGGCGACGTGGACCGGCTGGGCCCGGCGGACACACTGTGACCGTGTTCATGGCTGCCGTGGCGGTCGCACGAGTAGTATCGCTGCTGTCTTTCCACCGCTGAGGAGGAATGATGCTTCCTCTCGTGGGATCGGCCACGGTCACGCTCTCGTGCTCGTTCCCTGGGCAATGACTCAGTGTTTGGATCTACTGTTGTATAGAAAAACATCACATATATTAACCAACCGTCCTATTCGAAACAGAATAGCGTATTTGTTTTTAAAATGTTAAAATATGATATGATTGCACTTGTGTGTTGTGTTGAATGTTGTGTCCACCCCGATATAGCAACATTGATTCTGGTGGCGCAGAAATAACTATCTTCAATGTAAAAATGAACATTTTATAAATAATTAGAAAAACCTAATTAAATGACTTGTATGCTATCATAAAAAAAAAAATTCCAATGATATAGTAAAAACAGTAATATTGTGGACTATTAGAGTTTAAAATAAATGTTTTCAATTTTAATATAATTTATTCCTGTGATGGCAAATCATACAAGTATAATTAATTGTAGTAAATAATTACCTCATTAACATTTATTATTAATAATTGATTATTATTATCCTTTTTATCAGCTTTAGTCCTCTCCCTGTTCAATAAACAAGTGTTTCCATGTACTGAATAATGATTTGTGAAATAATTTGCACAAATAATGCACAAAAAAATAGAATGTGGGCTGTTTAATTAGATATAATTATTTAATAAAATAAAATTTAATTCACATAAATTCTCTGCTTATTTTCACTTCCAAGTTAACTGGGCTATAAACACCAGACACAGCCCAACACTAATCGAAAGGGCATATATTTATGTATGTGTGTGTGTGTGTGTGAGTGTGTATGTGCCCTGTTGTTTGGTGCTATTGTTATCTTTGAATACAGAGAGACAAAAAATGTAGACAAAGATGTATGTGGGTGTCTGTATGTTTGAAATGTGAGTACAAACACATCCAAGTAAAATGAACTTTCAGTGGACTGATGTATTGCCCTGTTTCAACTCAGTGAAAGCTGACTGATCTATTAACAGCAGAGCCAGACTCTGGCTGAGAAACATGTTTACGTTCCAGTGTTTCTAGGAACAAAATAAGAGGAGCAGAGAAAGAAAGAGTAGGAGTCTTGTAGTAAAAAGAACTGAGAGGTGCTTTATTTTGTCATCCCGAGAGCTTCTTCTTTCTCTCTACTGCTGACTTTCCCAGTCATGCCACAATCTAGCCAAGAAACAAAAATCTGAACAAATTCAAAAGCATATTTTCTAACAATAGTAATGTAAGCCCCACTCTCAGTCAAAGAGAGAGGTTGACAAAGCAAATCCAAGACCAAAGCGCTTATGAGAGCAATAAAGAGTCTTTTCCTCGATAACCTGATCACTATAATCCTTAGAAGAATTTACTTCACTGTGCTAAGCGAAAGAAGCTGGGATTTTCAACTAGTACTCCATTTTTCTTAATAATTCTCAAAGGTTTTACAGACCGCTATACTATAAATGTCATATCTTATATAAAACTGCAATGTAATAAAAAATTACATTAAAAAAAATTGTTATGCCCCAGCTACAAGCACACACACAAACACACGTATGTGTATAATAATATTACATTTATATAATAGTATAATATTTATCTAATATTTATAATTTATATACATATATAAATATATACATACAGTGGTGTGAAAAGGTGTTTGCCTCTTCCTGATGTCTTCTTTTCTTGCATATTTGTCACACTTAAATGTTTCAGATCATCAAACTAATTTAAATATTAGTCAATATAAATTTGATGCAAAATTTGATGCATTTAGACCTTCAAAGATGATCATCATGCAGCCATTCAGAAACACACTTTTTCTGTTTTACAATGTTTACTTTGATATGTAACTATATTACAATTCACAGTTTCTGTTAATAATACATTACATATAGAGTGTGGTTATCAGTCTGTTAATATTATATTATGTAAGGTTCTTATTGTGTTATTGGGGAATATTGTATTACCGTAAACAGTGGGGGGGCTTTTGAGTCAAAAAGGTTGAGATCCACTTTTCTAGGTGGTTGCTTACTGGCCGAAATCAAAAGAGGCCCAAGTTTCTATGATATTCTTGTGCTGTTTGATATTCACGATTTTCTTTCATGCTGAAAAGCATCAAAGAATAAGAGCAAAATCAAACCCACCTGTGGGTGGTGGCTGCTCTTCGCTGATGGCTCGATCCAGGGATTTGTGCTTCTTGTCTCTGCGCCGCTGGCAGCGGTGATGATGATGGTGATGATGATGATGGGCATGCTCCCTCTCTCTCTCCTGAGCGAGGATCTGGCCTGAGGCCATCTGCGGCCTCTCCAGGTCATATTCGCTCAGAATGACCTCTCGCACCCCTCTCTGAGGAGTCAATGAGGACGTAGACCGCCGCATGGGACTCACGTCTGCAATAGGCTGTGTAGCAGAAATAAAGCAAGTTAACACGAGAAAGACGAAGAAAGGAAATAAAGGAGAGGACACATATCTAGCACAGTACTAGAATGACAAGAGTTTCAGACCACTAGACCTGTCACAACAGACGCACAACACCAGCTGAGCATGAAAACACACTTCCACTGAAGAGCGTCGTTCAGCCCGCTCCTGCGGACCCACGCACGCATCGGAGAACAGTGGAATACCATCACGGTCGATGCAAACACTCGGCTGTTTGAATGCTGTCATCGAATCGTCTCTTATACACACGGACTGGACGGCTCTGCAGCCAAGCAGCAGTCATTGATCAATGAAGAGTCAGTGGCACTTTTCTTGCTTAACTGTTGCTGTTAATCTCTACATAATCTATGTATACAGATCTCAAAAAGATATTAATGGAATTTTTAAATTGGCCTAAAGCTCACTATAGGCCAGACTCTTTAGCGAATCCATGACCACTGCTTGATTACTGGAATTTCTACTTTTGTAGTCTTCTACAAACACTCACTAGTGCCGCCCAGTGGCATAAGAATTCAGAAACTCTAAGAAGCAGTGCATCCTCTCTTCACATAGCTTGAAACAGCTTGAAAAGACCTGAATACTTGGTTCAAATTGACTTGCTGCATAAATCCTAATGAATCAATCCATAGAATATGGAATATGAGGTTGTAAAATCATTTTATTTAATCTCTCCCAATCCAACTACCGTTCAAAATCTCAGGGTAAGTAATAATATATAGTTTTTTAAAGAAATGAATACTATGATTCTGCAAGAACAACTTAAATTGATCAAAAGTGAGCGTAAAGCGTAAAGACATTTATAATATTACAAATTATTTCTATTTTAAATAAATGCTGTTTTATTCTAATAAATTCTGTTTTAACTATTCATCAAAGACTAGCATGTAATAAAATAGTAAAAATGTTTTCCTAACAAATATTAAGCAGCAATATTAATCAACATTGATAATGATAAGAAATGTTTCTTGTGCACCAAATCAGCCTATTAGAAATATTTCTGATTTTTTTTGGCACATACATATATTTTGTGTGTGTGTGTGTGTGTGATCAAATAAATGCAGCCTTGGTGAGCATAGAAGAGTTCTTTCAAAAACATAAAAAATGTTGAACCGACCCCAAAATGTTGAACGGTTGCGTATCCAATTATAATATATTTATACAGCTGAAAGATGTGAAAAGAAGACTGCACTAATACAATATCAAAATGATACGAAATGAAACGCACTCATACTTACAGTTAGCACCTCACAACATCCAAGATAAAATAAGCACTACATTTTATTCTTTGCTTTTCATATTGCTGAATTAGTTCCCACAGTGATTAACTACTATAGATGTCTTTTGTAGTGCATGCTAGTTTTGCGTTTACCTCACAAGGCTAATATGAAGTGTACCTGTACAAATGTATTGGTCTGCTAAAAGAGTGCGGACTCTAAAAGAGCTGGAATGGACAAAGCACACACAAGCCAACATAGAAATGGCAGAGAGAGAAAGAAAGAAAGAAAGAGAGAGCGAGCGATTGCAGGTGGAACACTTGTACATACTGCTAGATACGTTCCGGCGGTGTGGCGTAAGTGGCTCCGCTGTTGGACGGGAAGAGGAAGAGGACACATAGGTGAGGAGAGCAGGGCACATAGCTGTGGCACACAGCAACAGAGTGAGACAGGAGGAAATAGATCAGAAGAGAGGGACAGAGTAAAGACTGGATGATGTTCATGAAAAGTTTAGATATCAAGGTCCAGTATGGTCAGAGAATCGGTGCCTGAAAGTAGGGATGGTGGAAAGATTGTTTGTGTCGAAATAAAAGAATTGAGGAAAAGAGAATTGAGTGAGTTTGATGTTATAAAGACAGGTGTAAGAGAAAGAAGAGATAGACAGGACAGGACAAGACAAGACAGGACAAGAATGAAGACAAGACATTATAACAAGGATGCTTGACACTGTTTGAGTTCTTTAGCGATGTGGCAAAAATAACAATAAAATAAGCAAGTATGTACACAAATAAATTACAGTTAAAAAGCAACATAAAATAATTACACTACATTAGTTAATGAGGAAAACTGAATATGAAACATGAAAAAAAAATTACATCTGTGTTATTACTGCTATTAAACGGTTTGCGTTAATTGAAATACAACTGACATACAATACATTATAAATATTAGATGAAAAACACTTAAAATCTATTAGAGGTTTTGCCTTGGCAACTAACAGAAAATACGTTGATGCGAAAGTACTAAAAGAAACTAAAAATAAAATAATGTTTTTAAGCTAAATAGAAAGATACTTTTTAAAATAAACAAATAAAAATTATAAAAACAGAAAATTACTCAAACACTAAAATTAATAATAAAACTAATATTACAAATGCATATAAAAACTTATATTAAAAGTTATATTATAAGATATATTATAAGAAAGAAAATATGAGAACATTCGAAATGTTAATAAATACAACAATATATTCAAAGTATTCCTATATAGTTCGTATACTGCATGCTCCTTTACTCTCTCGCTCTCACACACACACACACACACACACACACACACACACACACACACACACACACACACACACACACACTACTATATAAGTGAGGACATTATAAATAAACCTACACACACACACACACACACACAACTGAACTGAACTGAAGAGAATAAATGTCTCTCAGTGGAGAGTGTTGTATAAATTAACCTCTTCTGACTTCCATTAATTCATTTGCTTGAATTCTTCACCTCCTCCTTGCATTCATTAATACACCCTCCCCATTCATCTATTCCATTCATCTATTCTTTCATACAGCTGCCCATTCACTCATCTTCCTGGAGTCATCCTGCAGCTGCATCTTTCTTTGCAGGAATCAATTTTGTGAGAATAGGAAACAAAGGCTTATAGCAGTTATATTCAACTCCCAACTCCCACCAGAATGACCTCATAGGGTCACTATGGATAGGAGACGATTTACCTGAAAGCCAGCATTGAGTCTGGGCATGGAGGCAGCTCTGCCATGACCCTCCAGCACAGGATAACTGCCCACATCCGAGTCATTCTCCATATCACTCATCTCAACTAACTCCTGCAACATATACGTAAAGCCAGATAAAACAAATGAAAAATTTGAAAAATAAGTACATTTTAGTTTACACATAAAAAGTGTACTTATGATTTTAATAATATACTTAAGTAATGTTGTCTGACTTAATTGCATTTGTCAGAGTCTGTTCTGTTTATTTTCATTGTGTTCACAGATTTCACCTTTTGTTTGTTCATTTTTAGTTGACTTATTTCCTTGACTTTATTTTATTGACTTATGTGTTTATTTCATTCATCTCGTTCACCTGGCCCTTGTAAATGATCTCATTAGTTCCCTTGTGTAGTTCTAGTATAAGTACTGCCCATTCTGTTCAGTTCATTGTCCTGTCTCGTCAGTGTTATAGTGTGCTATTCTGTTTCTTCTAGTTATTGCCAGTGTGTTTCCTTGGTGGAATCTACTACTAAAGACTATTTTTAGTATCTCCTTTGTCACGTTCTTTGTTATCAGCCACATTCCGTGACAGAAGATAGGACCACAAAAACCAATTGAACGAGCTGAGCTACAGAGACTGGCTGAAGATTATCTTCTCTTAGAGCGGAAGGCCTCTGGAACAATAAGTGGAGGAGGCTTTGCAGTGCTACAATCTGGTGAGTTTGAGCACTCATATGCTCTGTGCCGGTTTTGGGAAGGACTGGATGATGAATACATCGGTTTCTTTCTTTCGCTTAGTCAAAGCAACTCTTCTTTGGTTGAAAATATCTCCTCTGGCTGAATGGTTCTGATTTTGTTATAGAGGAAATGAATGAGGACATTTCCAATATGTTATCCAGTCCCATCCAGAAAATGTTGGGCGCTTCAGCAAACCTCAAGCCTGTGTCCAAGCCCTCAACGGACCTTACCATAAGGACCTCCACTACAAAATCCACTCCAGAGACTGTCTGTTCCATATCTGCTCCAATGTGTGGAAATCCCAGGGTCCGTTCCAGTGAGTGGAAATCCCAGGGTCCGTTCCAGTGAGTTGAAATCCCAGGGTCCGTTCCAGTGAGTGGAAATCCCAGGGTCCGTTCCAGTGAGTGGAAATCCCAGGGTCCGTTCCAGTGAGTTGAAATCCCAGGGTCCGTTCCAATGAGTGGAAATCCCAGAGTCCACTCCAGTGAGTGGAAATCGAGTGGGTATCACTCGAGTGAATGGAAATCCCAGTGTCAGTGTAGGGATTCCTGGTGGAATTGAAAAGGTCGTCCTTAACCTTTCCTTAACATGCTCCTGCTATTATGTGTTAATGGGCCACATACACATCCACTCCCAGTGATGGCTCCGGCCCCTTACCATGCTCCTGTTCACGAGCCTGCTCCAAATTCAACTCCAGTTTGCAACCCCATAGCTCCTCCCAAGAAAGTTTGGGTGTAAAGTAATTTTACACTTTTCACTTTAATTCTACAATTAAGCACACAATTTTATTAAAGAATTTGACACTGAAAAGAAGTTACAGAATTTACTAATGGTACAAATAAACCAAAAATTTGTTTGGGATAATTGCTGGTGGATGTGGCAGTTTGTACTCTGCCAGTTTGTATTTAATATAAAGAAGATGACAGAAACTAGGGTCTAACTGACCTGTGCAGGAAATGGCTGTACATGTCAGGGACATGTAATTGAAATAGGACTGACTAATCTGCAATAAATCACCTGAGATCTGTATGCGTTTGGCACTTCTTCTGATTGGCCACGTTGGACAGGCCTTCTGTTCACTTCCTGTACGGCTTCTTGAGGTATGCCTCCCGAAGGAAACTTTTTCATGTCACTACTCTGGCTTTGTCTGTAACACAAAATTACACAAAAATAATAAATACAAAACACATGCTCAAAAGGAAGCTACCAGAGCAGTAGAACACTCACACTGCATCCCCATTGGTCAGATGAAAGGATGTGGGCGGGGCCTCTGGCTGTGGTGTGGTCTCTAATTGAGACGAGTGTGTGGCGTTTGGCAGCATTGGCTCCTGATCGTGCAAGTGTGTGAGAGGAAGCATTGGTCTGAAGAGAACTCCAACTTTACTCTAAGGAGAAAATACAATATACACAAAGTCAAGGACCACATTAATCAATTATAAATTACTCTTAATTAAGGAAATATTGAATGCTTACAATCAAATTGATAATAAAGTATTACTATAATCTACATCTAACGCACTACAGTAATACCTTGAGATACGAGCATAATCCGTTCCAGGACCGAGCTCGTAACTCGAATTGCTCGTATCTCAAATCTGATTGCTCGATTACCTAGCATCGTGTCTGTAAGCTGCTCGTATCTCAGATATTTACTCGTATCTCAAAGCAAAATGTGCTCGAAGGCTTACTTGTATGTCAGGACGCTCATATCTCAAGGCATTACTGTATTTCTGATATTAATTTAGATTCAGCAGGTCACCATCTGATTGGTTGAATTCAACAGGATTTCTGGGAGACGTACGACGCGTTCTTTAATGGTCCGCCTGGAAGCAAAGCCGAAGCCAACCCCCCCTCATGCAAGACGAAAGTAAACACGTCCAAGAGTTTTACACGCCGGTCAGTCATTGTAGTGACATCAATGATAAATTTTCACGCCCTTAAACATGACGCAGAACACAACAAACTATGATTGCTATACATGTCAGTCAGACATCCTCTTGGGCAGTCCTTGGCGAATGAATGCCATCAATCTGAAGGTCGTAGTTTATTCAAGTTGTTTGTAGATCCCTCAAGAAGATGCTCTACCTGTGTGCCTGGTGCAGCCTGCTGCTGTTGGAGTCTCTTGGCTCGGTTCTGCTTATAGTAGTCGAAAATCATCAGAGCCGCATAGACCTTCCCTACAGTCAATTCATTATCTAAGAGAGAGTGAAATGGACATGAGGTATCACACTGACAGAAGTGAAGGGGGAAAACGAGTGTCCACTAGGTGGCACCACAAACTCAGGAGTCAAAGGCAAAACCAGGCTGAATCACTCAGGTGGAAAATAGCATTAATATTATTTCAAATTGAAAGCTCAAACTCCCATAAGCATTTAATTAAGATTCCATATAAATGCTAATTGCTTTTTAAAAATAAATTATTTAAAAAAAAAGAAAGGTTTATAAATGCAGTTCTTACGTTTATGAGGTGTCACCAGCAAGTCCACTGTTTTTGACGACAAGTTAGGCCAAATTTTATTTATTTCCTTCCTTAACTCAGCATCACAAATTCTCTGAGCCAGAACTCCTGGAAAAACAATAAAAAGCAAGTCTGGGACACGCAATAATGTTAACAGAATCAAACAAGAGTTGAAACATTACTAATTCCTTAATATCCCCAGTGAGACTTTTTTTGTTGAGCAGTTAATGGGTGTTATATTATTCTTTAATCATATTTTGCACCAAGTAAAAGGTCAAATAAGCGTCAGAGAGGAAAGCATCTCTCAATTAACTTGCAATGTTCTTAAAGATGATGGAGTGCTACATTAAAAAAGGCTGTTGAAACAAAGCAGTGACTGGTGACAAGCCAGCTCGAGCAGGTGGACGGTTAAAGGAGCTTTTCACATATTGAAGTGACTCTGCGCTCTGCCGGAAACTCACCTGATGCCAGTTTAACCTCAAGGGCGGTCCGGATGAGAGCCATTAAAGTGGAGGTAAAGTGAACCGTGTTGTCTTCAGCTATGGGCATGTTCATCCTCACCAAACGCTGTGGAGTCATGGACACAGATAGCATGTGATTAATATTACATATGACTGCGGAATACGGAAATGACCATAACAAACGACAGGAGGAGTTTGCATGCTGAGGGAGAGTAACGACTTGGGATATGTAATTTCTCTTTCGTCAATTGTCATTTCTGAACGCTCATCTCAGCACACAAATTGTCTCATCAGGACATCAAAATGATGAGAGGAAGGAGAGAGAGTGTTTATATTTCATGCAGAGGCTGTGGAGAGAATGAGTGATGAGTTGGAGATGAGAAATGTTTTGCTGCATTACTCCAGTTAGCAGACAGAAAAGCTGTTTCACTATGGAGGTTACAGGTTTCTCAGTAAGTGTGATTACATGAACGACCTTACACTGATTATGCTTAATAACCTGACAATGTATAATCTCATGTTAACACCTTACACTGTTTTATTTATTGATTGATTTGTTTATTAATTTGATCTATTATCAATAACTCTTGTCAACAGACAATATTTATTTGTAAATTAAAATCAGCAAATGGATTTACATGCAGAAAAAACATTATATAACAGGATATGTCAAAATGTAAAGGGCCAGTCACATAGCGAAAATGCAAGAATCACGCACGAATTACGCACAGATTTTCGTTTCTGCGTGGAGTGTGCGTCATATGCGTAATTCGTCGGTGGAACGAACGTGGACCGTCAGTGATTGTAAGTGGATGTGCGTCGAAGGCGGTTTGTCCATGATTTTGAGTTTTGAACGGTTCAAACATTTTCCGACGCACTACTGTGCGTCCGTGTGCGTTAACCATGAGTCGGCGTGCTTAGTTTATGCGTCGAGTTTGCGTGACTATGCGCGGGACACGCATCAGCCGTCAGTGATTCATGCGTCAGGCGTGTGTTGAATGTTCGTGGAATACTTTGGTCAATTTCTCGATGCACAAGCACGCACAAACCCAATCTGTGCGCGATTTGTGAGTGATTCGTGCGCGATCGGCTGTGTGACTGGCCCTTAAATATAATTTTTTGTGATATATATTAGAGGAATGTGTTTGTGCATGACTGTTATGAAAATAAAGACACAATGCACTTCACCTGGGAAAAAAATTAAGAAAAAACAAACAAACAAAAAACAACCTAATAAATGAAATAAAATAAGAACCCGAAATAGTTTTATGGTAGACTAGACTATATTATTAAAACATGACCTACATTTTTTTTTTTCACAGAAATTGTAAAAATTCTAGTAACAGTTCTGAGGTCTCGTTATAAAATATTTGAAGTCTGCATGTGGGCAGCTTTGACTACTCTCCAAGTAGAGTCATTTGTTAATGTGCGTGGAAAAATGAGGTGTAGATAGGCTGCTTTTCTTGTTTTTTCACATAGTCAGCAATGACCTTCAGAGAAGATGATGACCAGAGAGTGAGAAAAGATAGCATGCTGACCAACCAAAACCAAGAGCCACGACAGCACCCACCACACAAACACGTCACTCAAGGTGAAAAACGCTTCACACATTAACACACCCAGTGGTAACTGAAAATAGAGGTGAAAAGAAAACAGATGCAAAATAAACAGAGAATGGATCCGTTTCTGTGGTGTAGTGTGTAAGAGCATAAAATCATGCACAGGGACAACACTCTGACTTTATTAGGCAGCACAGGCCAGTGAAGACGTTTCCACAAAAACTACCAATACAAAAGGGAAAGGAGGAGAAGACGCCTCACTGAGCACACATCTACAGCAAGCTTTCACTCTTTCCTCCCTGTTGATTCAGTGCTCTGATGCGGGGGGGAGTGGGGGCTTGTTCTATTTAGAGCTCGCTGGAGAACGCCGCATCCTCAAGCCTACACTCACGCAGACTGTGTGGCCTCAGAGAGTAGCTCAGCAGACAGCCATGGACGCGTGTCTCTTGAACGTTACCCATTCAGACAGCTGGAACAGGGTGTGTAAACTTATTGACTCGGAGGCAGCTCTCAAAGTGGCAGAATAGCCTGCGACCAAAACAGGCAGGCCTGAACCAGTGACGTTTAATATTTAGTTTTGATTTTCAGATTTTCTCATTTTTTCCCCCTTTATTTACACAATGGAACAATTTTAGTATTGCTGAAGATGCCTCAGGAAATTAGCGCTTACTTTGTATTCATTCTACTGTCTAAAATATCTAAATCTACTAAGCTGCATATCAGGACAGCATTTTAAGTGTGTGATTAAGACACAGACGCTGCCTACCAGTATAATGCCTTCTTAGAAACCTTCTACTCAAGAAACACTTGATGAGAAAGGAGAGACTTCTTTCACATGGTTTTGGAACGGAACTACTGTGTCAATCTAGATTTTTTTCTAAGAACATTGAGATCAAAAGAGATAAAAAAGAAAAAGCACAATACAAAACACACATGAAAAAACACTTCCACATTTAGAACACTGACTGACAGCCACATCAGCCAATGAGAGGACAAAGGAGGAGCCAAGGAAAGGTCAGGGGGATGGGATCTACCTTGTAGGCGATTCTTGGAGGACAATTCTTTCCCAAACCTAGCGGAGGGGACATGTGGCGAAGCATCTCGTACATATCGAGGTAGGACATGCGTCCACTTCACAGGGACGACACCCAGAGTTCAAAGGTCACACACAGACAAGAAAAGGAGAGGATAGTGGAGAACATGAAGGAAATGAGATGTGAATGAAAGAAAGGAACAAAAAAAAGCATCGTTATTAAGGATTCTGAAAGAAGGTCAAGGGTATCCGATGCCATCCTGTCTCAGAAGGACGGATGGATCACGTAGCTACAGGCTGCTTTTGTAGCTACAGGCTGCCGGTGATCCAGGGATGAAGAACATGGCATGATAGGTTTGGGCTGAAGGGCTGCAGTCTGGAGCTTCCGTCCTTGCATGCTAGGACGCAATCACGGCTAACCAATCAGATACTCAGAAACAAAGCCAACATTTGGCCTAATTTTAAGCAAATATTAGCTTTATTAAGCAAAAGAAGATGCTCTAGTACATCAATATTCACAGCATGATAGAAATTGCATTGTGAACATATGGGATTAGTTTGGGATGAGGAATTTAGCATTTGGCTTTGTTTCTTGTTTACCATGGTTACCCATATTAAAATTAGTAAGGGAAGAGGGGGAGTGTAAACCCATCAGACATCAAGCATTTTAAGGGCATTTGTTTTTACAGCACCGCCCTCTAGAAGGCAGGTGTGTAGGTTTTCAGACCTTGTATGCCACCCTATTAGGGCACTTCTTTCCTAAGCCGAGGGGGGGTGAGATTATGCGCAACAAATTGTACATATCCATATAGCGTATCCTTCCGCTGCAAAAAACAGATATGGATTAAAGAGACAGATTTTAATAAATTTTTCCCCATATTCCGTCAATACATTTATCCAAAGACTTCATACTTATTGAGATAACTACGCTCAGCTGGGCATTTTCAAGTTAGAATGGATTTCACTGACAGAGAGGATAGGATTCAAATCCGTTCTGCTCAAGATAGACTAAAAGTGGATGGCGTGCAAAGATTTGCATTCCTCAGCATAGAGAAAACTTGAGTATTTAATGTTAGCCATGGTCACACGGTAAAATGGGATTGTTGTGACTTAAGGCCATGAGTAAATCAGACACAGCGCCGGTCTTAAACCAGCATCTTTCAATCACTTAGTCTTGAGCTGTCACATTCTTTTAAAGCGGCACTAACTGAGGTGTCACAGTAGGGGAGAGATACGCACCAGGCGGCGGGGTCGTACTCAGCCCAGACGCGGATGAACTCGTCAAGGTGATGAGGCCCAAGAATAGAAGCGTCACGTGTCAGGTACTCAAAGTTATCCATGATGACAGCGACAAACAGATTCAGCATCTGATGGTTGTGGGATAGAGGAGGGATTATGAAAAATAGAAGGTGAAATGTCAATCAGAATTAGATAAGCCCCAATAACAGATTTTGTTTTATTACTACAAGTGGAGTCTTGTTAGCTAGACTTAAAGGAAGTCTGCACTGATTAAAGCTAATGCACTCTATGTGATTTTGTGGTTTGAGTACTAGAAGTGTTTTGTTTGTGCATATACATTATGATCAAAAGGTTAGGGTTGGTTAGATTTTTTGATGTTACTGAAAGAAGTCTCGAATGCTCACCAAGACAGTAATATTGATCAAAATGATAAAAAAAACGTAGTAGACACTTTCAAATTTTCAGCAGAAATTCAGAAATCATGTAAATATGCTGATTTGCTACTTAAGAAATAATTGTATTATTATTATTATTATCACAGTTACAAAAGGTTGTGCTACTTAATATGTTTTTGAAAATTGTGATCGTTGTCAGTGTTCTGCCACATTCAGTCTAGTAATTTCTTGTTGTTGCGGCAGAGCTCTGACACTACCGTAATGTCTCGAGTTTTGTGTGTGTGTGCGTGGCTTCGAGTGTTCAAGTCGCGTGCACACTTGTCTGTGTAACGCCTTGTGTGCGGGTTTTAGTGTCTGATCCCCAGACTGGTTTTGTTTAGTTTCAGTTTGTGTCAGGGTTCGGACATTCATGACCTGTGTGTTCATCCTTGTCATGAGCGCGCGAGCCGAGTGGTTCCTCGTTTTCGTGTGCTCTATGTTTTGTGATTGGGCGCGGTTCAAGCTCTGCTCAAGCCGCATTCTCTCGGGTCTGTGTGCAGTGTTGTGAGCATGCAGTTTGTGTTTATATCAGCCGCGTGCTTTCATGTTGTGTTTTTGTGTCGCTTGCAGTTTGGTTTTCACCAGCTGCGTGTTGTCTGTGTGTTGTGCGTCCGCATTGGCTGCATGTTCATGTCTCGTCAGCTGTTTCCCAATCAATTACCAATTTCCTCCTGTGTGTATTTATTCGCCCTGCGTTTGTTGTCTTGTGCTGTTTCGTCGTCATTTCATGGCTGTGCATCCTGTGTTAGTCTAGTGTCCAGTCGTGTTCGAGCCTTGTTCGTGTTCGAGTTTTCTAGTCTGGTCTTGTTTTTCCCCCTCGGGGTGGTTTTTGTTCGGTTTTATTTTTGTTTGTTATAATAAATCCCCATACTCTTGCATCCTTGAGTCCTCGCTTTCTGCTACCCAGACAATCATTCCCCCCACGATTATTTGATAAATAGAACGTTTAAAAGAACAACATTTATTTGAAATAGAAAATTTCGTACAAATGTAAAAGTCTTTACAGTTACTATCAATTTTATACTTTCTTTTATTCTTTATAGTGACTCCAAACTTTGGAGCGATAGTGTTGAATGAACAGGCTGTTTACAGACTAGTTAATATATAGATCCAATAATTATTGGCCAATTGATAGATATCTTCATCTGCATGGATTAACGTGTCCAAGTAAGAGCATGTAAGACTGTTGAAAGGGATAGTTTAGCAAAAAAAAAAAGATGTAATTCCAAAATCATCACATTATTTTCCAATGGACCACTAAAAAATAAGTTTAGCTAAATGTCTGGGCTGCTCTTTTTTGTACAATGAAAGTGTATGGGGGCCAGGGTTTGTCAAGGTCCAAAAAGGAACCTCAAAATGAAAAACACACACATGAGCAGTGGGCAGCCATTTTTGCTGTAGTTGCTTATGGAGCAACTGTGAGTACGGTGCCTTTCTTAGAGGCACCTCAGTTATTTCCTCTCGGTATTGAGAATTGAACCCACAACCTTTGAGTTGCCAGTCCGACGCGCTAACCATTACATGCCATGACTGCCCATGTGCATAATTTAATTGGATATCATGACTGGTGCACTTTAAGTCATTATCTGCTGAAAACCTCACTTGACAGCAATGGTCACCATTTACTTCCACTGTATTTAAAAGAGCAGATTAGACAGATAATTAACTTCTGTTTCAAGAAAGAAAGTAAATCACACAGGTTTGAAACAACAATGACAGAATTTTCATTTTCAAGTATGTCTGTTTGAATGTGAGATGTGCTCCACCAACCAGGAAGGAACAGAGGAAGATGAAAGAGACAAAGTAGAAATAAGCGAAATCACTGCCGCACTCTTTTCCAATATAGCCAGAACCAATGTCACATGGCCTTTCGCTCAGACAAGCCAGCATAATCTCATGCCAAGCTTCCCCTGTAGCACTCCTGTAATATAAATGCACACGAACACAGTTAAAATCAGAAACTTTGGCTTCACATGTGCTAAATCGCAAACACTGTAATTGCTTTACCTGAACAACAACATGAGAGCCTGAAAAAAGGTTTGGAAGTTATTGTGATGATTGATGGCCGACTCTTCAGTCAACACGATGTTACCAAACACCTGACACAGAGAGAAAAGCACATCAGCATTCTAATTTTGGATGAATTACAATACAAGCAATTTTGGTAGAGATGGGGAGAGAAAAACAAAGCACAATGTGTGCACTTTCCTATTGAAAATACCTGCAGGGGCTCTGTCAATAATTCAGATTGCCTGGAGGGTATGTTACAGTAAGCATCTGCAGTATTAACAAGGCTACATACACATATTGCACAAAATGTGACTCATGCGTATGATTTTTATAACTTGATGTCAGATAGCAGAAACGTAAGTAAACATACTGACTCACTACAGAGTTGTAATGCACAGACAGACAGAAAAACTAATCACAATAATCTGTCAGCTGCATACATTATGAAAATACATCCAGTGACTAAGGTTGGATCATCTTTTAGGTTGGCATATGCACAAAAGTATATAATAAAAGTAATATATTAATACACATTTCTGCCATCAAGGATGCATTTCAAACTCACTGCTAAGAGTGTGCCTTATTATTTCTAAAATGACAATGTAAAGTCAGTAAACCTTGTAACCTCTACACAATATGTGTAAGGATAAAACAGAGGGGGGTATTTACACAGTAAATACGTCGGTAAAGCATAACTAGAAGTTTCCACACCTAGTACAAAAACTGCAACTAAAAATTGACAATTAAAAAAGCACATTTATAAGCATTAATGCATATAACTGTTCAAAACAGCAATATTGTGAAATAATATTACAAATTAAAATACTTTTATAATGTATTTATACCTGTGATGGCAAAACTGAATTTTCCGCTTTTTCTTTGATGAATATAAAGAATAATACTTGAAAGAAGGTAAATATTTGAAATTGAAATCTGTTGTAACATTATAATGTCTCTACTGTTATTTTATAAATCAATTTAAAACATCCTTGTAGAATAAAAGTATTCATTTCGTTTCTTTTTTTAAATAATTTTACGGTAGTGTAAGCGCACTAACAAAAAGATTTAGTTTAATTTAGCAAAAATATAGGAATGTCTTGCCCTAAATATTATCATTACAAAGTAAAGAGAGTTGAAGGATGTGAAATTGTCTGTGCTAATCCATTTCACATGGTGTAAATAAAGCTCAAACTTGAACCATGAATCTAATAAGCTTATAATTCAAATCCTTCTATAAAAATACCAGAAAGGTTACAAAAACTGTGTATATTATGCTGAATGATGAAGTGAATATAGTTCTACCGGCAGGAGTTCCAAGCGTACAGTTGATTACATGGGTTACTGATGATGTTATTTCCCTAGTCTTACAAGATACAATTAACATTGATTTAAAATGCAGTCTTAATCTCCTAGATGGCAGATGCCATCATTCCCAACACAATCTTGGAGATTGCCTGTGGGTCCTTAAATGAGCAATCAAACTTAAAGATGAGATCTGTCCATTAAATCAGAAAAATTGCCTCTTTTTCATAAAGAAGCTTTCATATAGAAAAACAGCACTTGCCCATGCAAAACACCTTTGCTTTGACTTTTAAAAAGATTCCGGGCTCATTCTCAATAAACCCAAGATCAATACTCTGTATATCTCGTTGCAGCTGTTAAACGTGAAGCCAGATGCATGAAGCAGCTCTGGTGATGAGATCCCACTGGTGTAACAGGCTCAGATGGAAAGGTTGGATGAATGGTACTGTTTATGAGAGAGCAACAGAGGCTTTTCAAGCTCTCTGGATCTCACCTGCATCCCGATGATGGCGTAAATGAAGAAGAGCATTGCAATGAGGAGACAGACATACGGCAGAGCCTGAGGACAAACGGAAACATTGCAGCAACGTTAGACTGATTAATCTTCTAATGCATCTGATCTACTCAGGAAAAGATAATAGTAAATTATTATAGTAAATTATTTAAAATATTCATAAAATGTGAGATTATGGTTTTAAAAAGGCATATCCTTTGCAGAAGAATATATAATAATAATAACATAAGATATAATACATATATATGGATCATTATTGCAGTGATTATTACGTTTTTAGCATGTTTAGCAACAGATTCTAAAAATGAATGCACCTCTAGATGGAAATAACATCAAAACATTTATTTTCATTAAGATCTTGTATTGGCAATGCAAGAATCAAGCACTCTGTAACATCTCCTCCAGCATATCACAAAGACTTTCAAAGAATTTGAGTCAACCATTCTTTCAACATTTGAGCCTGATGAATTCTTGGCTTTATCATCCTGGAATATGGCCAAAAAAAAAAATTTAAATGAAAAGCTACACACTCTATCCTATAGGGTTATAAGAACTGTTGCCAAACATATACCATGCTAAAAACATAATAAATCAATGCAATAATGATCCAACCATAGACTCTTAAGAAATCCAAGTCTCTTTTTTGGGCTATATATAGAAAAACTTGTCTAAGTTTTCATAGCAAAGTCAAAGGTTAAGATCTAACCTTAAATGACTGAACGAAGGTCCAGAGCAGGATGCGAATGGTGTAGCCCTGCCGGAGGAGTTTAATGAGACGAGCGGCACGGAAGAGTCTCAGGAAACTCAAATTAATCCTCTTATGCTAGATTCAAGAAAGAAAGAAAAATCAGAGGCGCATCACTGGCGCTGTTCCTCAACGCGAGACGAGGACACATTCTCAGTCAGTCAGAGTTTCAGCAACGGCCTCTGTTATATCTGTTACTGATAAGGTATTAAAACTAGTTAGTCTCATGCAGGGCAATGTTGTTGATAGTATGGTGAATAGTCTTGCAAGAACATGCTGTTATCTATTAGGGATGGGCGATATGACCAAAATCTTATATCACAATGTTATTACATCACAGTAAAAATATAAATTCAACAATACTTCACAAATTATTAACTATTTTAGTTTTTAATGTTATAATTTGTTATTTTAATTTTAAACTTGATGGAAAACAAACCAAAGAAAAATGATTCATAACAACTGACCCGAGATTTGCCTATCAGCATATATTGCTCATGCACATACCACCCATCCCTACTCTTTCAGTACTGGAAAAGGGGATAAAAATAGGGAAAACCTATCTATCATTAGCTATCTTTCCATCCAGCTTTGCAAATCTAACTTATGCACAAAATTGGAATATTGCATAAAACATCTGCAAATAAACCACTGTTCCCATACCATGTGTTCAAGAGAACAAAATCATCAGTTTACAATCCTACATCACAATCGACTTGTGCCTCAGAGAGTGATGACAAGACTTTGACTCAGGCCTTTCAGAATAACTAATATAACATTTGCGATGCTGTGCAATGAAACCGAGTTTTTTTGGGGGGTTTTTGGTTTCACATCAAGCGATTTATTCAGTTAATTCGTTTCCAGCATTGTTTATACACCTGTGTTCTAACTGGATTAAAAAAAAAACTTTTTAAGCCAATACTAAGAATTTAGGCGCACATTGGCGTTTCCATACAGTTTTTCATGTGATATCCCAAAATTTGCATAAAGAGAGGTGGAAACATGGATGCTCTTAATTGACCTAACAAATCCCACCCCACCCCCCACACTTCACATCGCAGCCTGGTGCTGGACTGAACAGTCAAGCCTGATCTCAGCAGGTATAAAGGTGAGCATTCAATTAGTTTAAAGATGTTTGACAGGAGGAGAGGTTTGGACAAAGACAGGCAGTGCAGGAGCGATGAAGCCACTTACCGTCTGTGCAGTCCATTGGGGAAAGGAAGGGGACAGGTGCCAACAGAGATTTAGCATAAAAATAAGAGTCACAGTGAAATCATTAGGAGAGGCTGGAGTCCGTCTCCGACACACAGAGAAGCGGATTGTCATCTTCAGCAGGTGATTAGGTCAACAGGACTAATGATAATCAAATTCTAAACCAAATTGATTTGAAATCATCTACTGCAAATGTTGCATGGAGCGAGTCATTAATGTGTTTTGAAAATTCTCTACATTCCAATTTAGAGTATTACATATATAAAGTCCTAGATTAACATATTTTTCCGCATATAACCCACAGGTTATACCAGATTTTACAAACCCCGCAGGGGGGTGCGGATTATATAAGGGTGCGGCCTATATCACCATTTTTTTGCACGTAATAATATTGCAATATATTTGTTATGTCCCGAAGGACGTAAGGTTTTTTTTTGCGGTATTTTCTTTCTGTTTTTCTTTCTTGCGAGGGTTGTTTTCTCTGGCCCTTACACTATCACTCTGACAGCTGGCGCTGATAGGCTGTCTGACCTGTCAATCATGTAAGAAGACGTGATTGGCTGTGCTGCCATGAGGGCGGGCTCTTCTCATCTCATCCGATGATCAACATCTGTAGAATCGCTTCTTAAGGGACGTGCTGCTGCACAACGGGAGAGACTGCTTTTTATATTTGTTCTGATTCTGACTTGTGTTTGTTTTCTTATTGTTTGATTTTCGCGCACAAGCACTGTGTACCGAGCCTGAACAGCTATGGATAATTGATGTCATGCAGGCAACATTCGAAATTTGAAATCTGAATTTACACAAAAAAGTTCATAAATCTATAGGTGCGGGTTATGCCAACAATTTTTTACACAAAACCCCAAAACCCGCTGGCTATATAAGGGTGCGGATTATCTGCGTCTGCGGGGTTATATGCGGTAAAATATGTTAATATAAAATAAATTTAGGACTGAACAGAGAGCGAAAAAATTATTTTCACTATGGAAATGTTTTTTAGTAAAATTTTAAGACAATTGAAAATGTCCTAATAGTTCCAGGTCTTCAGCGGAACTGTTCCCACAATTTTAACAAAAGACACACTAATAGCAGACTAAAAGTGCAACATAAAAGCAACAGAAACAATGAAAGTTGAAAGCTCACAAAGAGACAAATTTAAGAGGTTTAACTTCAAGAGGTTCTCATCTGGAACATCCACTGCTGTAAGATAGCTACATAATTTATCATCATATGCGTGTTAAGATTTAAAATGATTTTATTTTTAAATACCTTTGAATTTTGGTTCTCAAAAGCTTTGATGTGTTTCTTTGATGACTCACCTCGATCTCAGTAACCAGAATGTCTGTGATGCTCCCCAGCACAGTAACAAGGTCAAAAATGTTCCATGCCTCCTTCAGGTAGTTCTGCACACATTAATAAATAATATGCAACATGCTAATGTCAGTTGAATGAAACAAACAAAGAATGTTATTTATTTACCATATGTGGTTTCTGCCATAAAATAGTTCAAAATAAGTCACTTTTGAGGTTTGATTTCAGTTATGCTATTTTAAAGCAGTTGTTGATGTAAGTAGCTGATGTTAACAAGCTAGATTTTTGGCAGCTGAGCTCTTATTCCTAATTCTTAGAGACATCTTTGGATATTTTTAGTTTTAGCTTAAGAATGGACATTAGTCAGTTTTAAAAGGTACACAAAATCAGGCAGCATGAAATGCAGACATTGGTGTGTCATGTAATAGATCTGGAAGGACGTTCTCTCAGTTGTCTTAGCCTTGGGTCCATTTCTCTCCTGAACAGCACAAAGATTAGTCCAATGCTGCTAGACATGGTTCCGGACAGAAAAACATGAGCGAGACCCATTCATCAACCCTTGGCTCCAAACAGGTGGAGGTAAACGCAAGTGTCACGCACCAGAAAAGCTTCTTAATAAATGACGCTCATAAATGGAAATGGAGCTTGAGATGAGACCTTCTGCTGCAGGTCAGACCAGCCGGCGCTGAAGAGAGATTTATGATGCATTGCTCATACTGTACACACAATCACACTGACACTTACCCGTTCTTCTCACCCACAGGGTCGTCATTAGCCTCTTACTGATTTCACAGGTCTTCAACCAACAGATCAGCACTTTTCACTCAAATCAGTCATTCATTCTCGCACTTTGTTCAGTTCTTCTCAACATTGGATCAAACTAGCCTAGGAAGAATTGGTCTATCCACCAAGTCCAAATTCTTGATTTTGAATCAGATTCAAAAAGCAAACAGCACTTTACAACAATACTTTACACTAATGATGTGCTTAAATACTGCTGAAAAACCGAAATCTCAGATGGTGAGAAAATTATTAATCTTTTATGAATTGTCAAAATAAAATGGGTCTGTTTTTTAGGAATATTCTCAGATATTCATACAATAAAATATGGGGGGAGCATGAAATGTTTGGATAAACAATAAATAAAAAAAATGTCGACAGGGAAAGCGTTAATACGGTTACTTTAACCAGACTCACAACCCCATTCTCTGAAAAGAACGCTGTGTGAACAGAACTGGACAGGACAACTATTGTCTGACACAAAGTGCGAAAGGGCGCTCTGCACTCTACAAATGTGTTTTCTGATGATTTTAGATCACCACTTTTCAATACCGAAGCTGTTCCTGTCAGTTTTGTGGATGTGCAACCCAAATGCTCCCCTCTACACCCAGATATATTCAAAAATGCATCCCCGGTTATAAATGAGATTTAGCAGATGGACTCACGGCTCGACTGTACAATCGTCATGTCAAAAGTGGACGTTACCATCTTTGATATATTACTTGGTCACTCTCACAACAGTTAAACAGGTTGAAGAATACAGGCTTGACTCTTATTGCACACAGTATTCGACAGCCTACTGTAAGTTCTCAATTGAAATGAGAGGAAGAAACAGTACAACCATTTAATTGATCAACCACAGTTCAACATTTAGGCAGGCTATATTTAAATATTTAATTAAAATAATAGAACTTGAAAGAAATTATAAATGTAAAGAAAAACTTCTTGGAATAGGTAAAATAAAAAAGAGAGATAGATCTGGGTATTGTTAGGAAAAACAAATTGATTAAAAATCCATAACGGTAAAAAAATTCTAATAATTGAATAAAATAAGCTAAACCTGTATCAAAATGTGTATTCTCAGCAGACTTTTTACATTTTTATTAAAGGTATAAAAAAAAAATATATATACAGTGGTACCTCGAGATACGAAATTAATCCGTTCCGAGGCGGCCTTCGTATACGTAATGAGTTTTTCGTATCTTGGAACGAAACGAAACGAAAGTGAAACCAAAAACGAGAGAGATTGCGAGTGACACGGAACTCAGAGGGAGAAGCGTGACTCAGCTGAAAGAAGCGGGACAGTGGGAGTGAAACGCACCTGCTTATGTTTTGTTTTGTGTTTTGATTTATTTAAGACTCTAAAGAAATAAAAGCTCGCGAGTCTCAGTAAGCTGACCCTGCCTCCTTCCTTCTCCGTGACTAACGAACCTTACCACAGTCGAAGCTTACCTTTCGAGTGAGGCTATCTCCGAAAGTGGCGGCAGAGGAGGAGGAGGAGGACAGACGGCAGATACCAGCTTCGTACTTCTTTATAATCTCCATCTTTGTCTCCAGAGCTAAAGCACGCCAGCACGTACGTATAGAAGATGCATGATGGGAGGGATGCTGTCCAATTAGAGAGAAGGATCTCATGGCTTGGCTAGCATCAGGAACCAATGGGAGAGCAGGAGGATGGTGGCGAGTCTACTATAACTAAGATGGCGGCGTGCGGTGCGAGTTTCAAAATTGTTATGGGGCGAATCTCGGACTTTCAGAAACCTTTCGTATCTTGAAAACTTTTCTTATGTAGAGCAGTAAAATCTGTTTTCTTTGCTTTCGTAACTTGGATTTTTCGTAAGTTGAGCCTTTCGTATCTCGAGGTACCACTGTATATATATAAAAAAAATCTGTATAATGTATTTTTCCCCCACTCCAGTAAACTCAATTCCCTATAAATTATGTTTTTTGACTAACAGGTTACATATCCAACAGCAAAATGCTCCAGGGGTTTAACTTTGATGAACTATGTTCTCAATAACTTGAAGTCATTTACCTGGTAAAGCTTAAAATTGGAGTGCAACATTTACATTGTTGTAAACTGACTATACTCTGCACAGTTGTGTTGTATGAGGATTGGGAAGCTAGTTTACTGGTAGTGTCAAACACTGACTATAATGATAAAAGATAAGTGTTATCAGAGTCTCTCCACTCTTACCAGAGGTCCGAAGGTGATGACCTTGAGAATGCACTCCAGTGTGAAGAGAGCCGTGAAGATGATGTTCAGCCACTTTAGCATGTCCTCATACGGTTTAGGAGCATCATAGAACTGCAGAGGAAGACAGAAACATGCACCGATCACGGCTCACTCAAATATTCAAGAGACCTGTAAATCAGGGTTTCAGGACTTCAAAATTAGAAATGACTTATTAATAACTGAATATCCACACACATCATTTCATATGTAACGATTAGAACTGCTGAACCTCAATCAACCTCGGCAACGTCTTTGCACTCTAACTTGCCGATAAAGGCCTAGAGGGCACATCCTGTTGGCAGCTTACCAGACAGACAATTGACTGATGAACTCTGAGATGCACTAGACCGTTCCCAAAGGAAAAAAGTATTATGCTTGTACTGTATGTTTGGGTCCACTGATTTAATCTAAAAAGCCTATTTTTTTTTTTCAATTTAATTATACAGTTATACAGAAGGAAAAAAGCATCCTAGATAAATGTCTGCTAGTAAATTTTGTTAACCCTTATTGAGTAGAGAGCCAAAATGTACTACTAAAATGGTTGTAATTCATGAATGCTATTGAATACAGACCTAAAGCTATTAGGTCTATTTTAAAAGAAGACGTTTATGTTTATAGTAAATATACTGCTCTAAACATTTGTTATTTTATACAAAATAAATATTTTACTAAATAACTTGGACTTGCTAGAAATTACTAGAAAATCTAGATTAGGCACTGACTCCACTGAAATGTGACAAATGAAAACATTTCTTTCACAATATCACAATATCACAAAACAATAGCCAAATATGGAACCTTGTGTTTCAGACCTTTCCAACAATATGTGTTTTGTCTAGATTAGAAAACATTTGATTATAAAATAGTGCAGGACATTTTATAAAATGCGAAACAACACTGTTCACTAGTGGGAGGAGTCTGCTTAAAACAATTTAAACTACCATTTCCATGGTATCTCCAAGTCCAATCTCAAAACATTTTTCACAGGATGGATTTTGAGCGTTTAAGCTTTAAAACAATACTTAATTTATGATTACTAAATATTTGGTAGGGGAAAATTAATAAAAGTGGAGACAGTGGGAATCTAGTGAGACACTGACTGTCTGCAAATGACAACTGTTTTACCTTCATCATGAGGACCACTGTGTTGATGGCGATCATGGTCAGGATGGAGTATTCAAAAGGAGTGGACACCACAAACTTCCACATTTTGTACTGGTAAGACTGCTTGTCCTGCGGCATGTACCGGGTCAAAGGTTTGGCGTTGATGGCAAAGTCGATACAAGCTCTCTGTTGATGAAAGCACACTTATGAGTTGAGTTCCCAGTAAAATGATGAAGTTAATGTCTACAAGCTTAAAACTACTCATCTCCCTGATCTTTCCATGTTTGATTATTAGTACAGCACTGGTATTCCTGGAGCTCTCTAAATCAAACGAATGAAAGACTGTGAACGAATGAGAGCTTGAAGACAAACATCAAAGTAGCTGCACAAATCTGAACAGAGTTACAGCACAGTTAAATATTTAAGCAAAGGCTAATATTTAATCTGAGAGAATATACAGATATAGATCAGAGACAAACACTGTACAAAGAAATAAGAAAAAAGAGAAAAAGCAGCAATAGATTATTGCTCCATTCTAAAGCCCAGCGCTGCATAATCATGCTGTCTTTTAAGATATCTTTTTTTTGGTTCAAATACGCATTCCTATAGAAACTTATATAGTAGATATAGACTCAACTAAAAGATTATTAGGAACGCCATACTAATACTGTGTTTGACCCCCTTTCGCCTTCAGAACTGCCTTAATTCTACATGGCATTGATTCAACAAGGTGCTGAAAGCATTCTTTAGAAATCTAGGCCCATATTGATAGGATAGCATCTTGCAGTTGATGGAGATTTGTGGGGCACAAAGCTCCCGTTCCACCACGTCCCAAAGATGCTCTATTGGGTTGAGATCTGGTGACTGTGGGGGCCATTTTAGTACATTGAACTCATTGTCATGTTTAAGAAACCAATTTGAAATGATTCAAGCTTTGTGACATGGTGCATTATCCTGCTGGAAGTAGCATCAGAGGATGGGTACATGGTGGTCATAAAGGGTTGGACATGGTCAGAAACAATGCTCAGGTAGGCCATGGCATTTAAACGATGCCCAATTGTCACTAAGGGGTCTAAAGTGTGCCAAGAAAACATCCCCCACACCATTACACCACCACCACCAGCCTGCACAGTGGTAACAAGGCATGATGGATCCATGTTCTCATTCTGTTTATGACAAATTCTTCTGCTTTTGTAGCCCATTCGCTTCAAGGTTGTGCGTGTTGTGGCTTCACAAATGCTTTGCTGCATACCTCGATTGTAACGAGTGGTTATCTCAGTCAAAGTTGCTCTTCTATCAGCTTGAATCAGTCGGCCCATTCTCCTCTGACCTCTAGCATCAACAAGGCATTTTTGCCCCCAGGACTGACGCATACTGGATGCTTTTCCCTTTTCACACCATTCTTTGTAAACCTAGAAATGGTTGTGCGTGAAAATCCCAGTAACTGAGCAGATTGTGAAATACTCAACCAACAACCATGCCACGCTCAAAATTGCTTAAATCACCTTTCTTTCCCATTTTGACATTCAGTTTGGAGATTGTCTTGACCAGGACCAACCCCTAAATGCATTGAAGCAACTGCCATGTGATTGGTTGATTAGATAATTGCATTAATGAGAAATTGAACAGGTGCTCCTAATAATCCTTTAGGTGAGTGTATATCATACCAGACTTCTGAAATAGGGGACATTTCCCATTTCAGTGGTCAAAATGCAACTGAAAACCCACTCATAATTATCTTTTAATTAAAAAACGGGGACAATACATTTTGCATGCATTTGTTTTTTTTTAAATGTTGTGGCTTTCACAAACTATTATTAAAATTATTAATTAATAATTTCCTTTTCAAGTGAACTTGGGCTGCCTCGAAACGCTATGGGAACGCTCTGCATGGGTGCATCATGAAGCAACTGCCTCTGACGTCTCTTCACTTGATTGGTTCGATTACACGTGTGCTTCATGACTCAACCACGCAGAATGTTCCCATAGCGTTCAGTTGCAGCGTCTCTTTCCCTCTTCAGGGAATCAAGGTTACATACATAACCGAGACGTTATGATGTGTGCCGGTCAAACTGACCACAATTCTTGTTTCTTTTTGTACAATTCACAAAAAATGACATTATGAAAAAAAAAAAAGGCACACTGTGATTTTACCAAGTAAGACACGTTCCTGAGTCAACATATTTATTAATTACTGCTACCTAAGATGTCAGAAGACTGGATAGATCTGTTGCCTGGTTTTAGAAAAGGTTTCAGGGCACTTTTTAGCAAGGAGAACATCTATCTGTCCAGTTAAATGCCTGCTCAGCATAGTTTTTTTCCACCAAGGTAACAACTATGCGTATGTAGAGTGATTCAGATCAGTAATTTTTGAGGATCAATAACTGCTTGGATACTCTCTTAGTAGGCAGCAGACAACAATGCAGCTTAACAGGTTTTAGAACAAAGCCAGAGAGTTGAAAGAGTTCTGCCTGACTGGTCTGGTAATTCCTACTGGGCTTTAAATCTGTACTTTGTGTGTCTGAGCATGTGCTTGTCAAGACAACTAAGAGTCAAGGAAGTTAAAATGTAGACGGACAGGTGCGTTGGCCTCAGTATTTTCTGAGCTTCTCTTCAAAGGCATCTCACAACTGACATCTCACAACTGTATAAAACAAGACTTTGCCCTTATTTGCATATACACCGAAATACTGAAGCTCCATTTTAAGCAACACTGATTGGTGTCTACAGTTTACTGTCACCCAAGCTACTCATCCCTTCACAGCTGATTTTAACTGACTACACAGGCTTCCAGCTGCACTGTCCTACCTCGTTCTTTTCCAAGCTGCACTCTGACATGGCTTTATCTCCCTGCTCCTGGAACGTGATTATGATCAAAGCTACAAAGATGTTGACAAAGAAGAAGGGGAAGACGATGAAGTAGACCACGTAGAAGATGGAGGTTTCCATGCGGTAACCCGGACTAGGACCCTGGTCTTCATATGTGGCATCTACAGAATGTTTCAGCACTCTAGAGAACCAAAGGGAGAATGTCAGCAAGACGATCAAATTATTCTATAAATATACTGTATAAAGTAAAAGAAACAAAGTTGACATGAAATGGAAATTACAGTCATAATTCCCCCCCTATTGTGATGTATATTGGAGAAGAAATCACGATAGATTATTAGTATTTTTTTAAAGGATGTGCATGGATAAATCTTTCATAATAAACATTCATCAAACAGTTAAGACAGATTATCACAAAACCGGACTAGCTCTAAAAATTCAAAATATAAATGTAATACATATTTAGTTTCAGCACTATTCGTTGTAGGTGTCCTGTCTCTTTTCTTATTGTCTCTCTATAAAAAAGGCAAAAAGTCTATCAGAAAAAGACATGAAAACATTTTAAAACTTTTTGCAAAATAGAAAAGACCAAAAACATGAGAGTAAAATCCGCATAGAGGGGGAAAGTGGTTATATACAGTACCATACAGTGGTTAAGATAACATGTTCATCTCCATGAAAAACTCAGGCAGCTCTTGAATGTTAAAGAGGGATTTAAGATGATATGAAAAACTTTCTGGATTTTCCTGATGCGCTTGAGTTTCTTTCTTTTAACAAAGTATGTATTTTTCTATGGAGTTAAAATAAAAACGTGGAGAATGGCAAGGAACACAGTTTGCACCAGTGAGAGCTGAGATCTTTAAGAGAAGAGAAACTTGATCAGAATAGAGTAAGAAAGAGATTAACATTAAGCAGTGTGAGCGATGAGGAGGACTCACGTTGGCCAGCCCTCTCCAGTAGACACAGTGAACAGGGTCAGAAAGGCCCACAGGACGTTGTCATAATGGAAATCATACTTCTTCCACTCGCGCGGCTGCGTCATCGCCACTCCATCACTGCCGTACTCCAGGAACTGACCCCTGAGTGTAGACACAACACATTAAACCACAAACTCTTCCTTTGACTTTACTTGCTTTATTTTCCATCTTGCTTTGAATCCTTCCATTCCTTTTTCCCACTTCCTCTCCTTGCTTTTTTACTTTCTTCTTTCCTAGTTTCTTTCCCCCTTTTTCTTTTCCTCTTCCTTTTCCCCTTTCTTCCTTCCCTTCCTTCCTTTTCATTTTTCTTTCTTTCTTTTTTTTGTTCCTTTCTGCCTGCCTTCCTTCAATCGTCCTTCCATTCCTTCATTCTTCCTTTCCACCTTTTGGCCTTCCTGGCTTCTAATTCATTCGCTATTCATTTAATTTCCCTTTTTACCTTTCATATTTCCTTCCTTCCTTTCCTTTTCCTCTTTCATTTCCTCAAGTTCCTTTGTGCCAGGGTTAATATCGTTAACTAAATCTATTAAAACAATTTTAGTTAATTGAAATAAGGCTGAAATAAAAATTCTATATAAATAGTAGATTAACATCTTGAAATGTTCCCTTGGCAACTAACTGAAACAATTTGAAAAACTAAAATCAAAAACTAAAACTGAAATATAAACTTAATAGTAATATTTAAGATCAACACAATTATTGACAAATGTATTTAAATTAAGATGAAAATCTAAAACATAAATTCAAATAACTATACTAGTATATAAAACATACTAAAATGAAATTTCACAGTTGCTTTTGTTTTTACCTTTTGATTTTCCTTTCTGCCTGACAACCTTCCTTCCATTTATTCCCTTTTCCTTTCAATCCTTTCTACTTTCACTTTCATCCTCCTCTTTCCATCCACTCTCTCTCTTCCCACAAACATTCAAACTATCCATCCATGTAGAATATATCCAGACAATCCAGCCAGAGCACAGCCATACCTGCAGTCCTTCTCCAGGGCCTTGGACTCATCGGTGCAGTGAAAAAACTTCCCCTTGAAAAGCTGCACAGCAATGACGGCGAAGATGAACATGAAGAGGATGTAAACGATGAGGATGTTGAGCACATTTTTCAGAGAGTTCACTACGCAGTCAAATACGGCCTGAGGACACACAAACAGCAGAAATCAGATCTCCTGCAAACAGCGGACATATTCAGACTATAATGCACACCTTTGTTTAATCCATCTGTGTAGAATGTGTCATTGTGTGTTAATGTCGCAAGGCTTTTGTGAATGCACACAACTTCGCTAACTGTAGGCTGTCCCTTAATTTATTACTGCTCCTCTTGCTCTAGATAATCACATGATTGCACTTCAACTGAGAATAAAATGAGAGTGGGGGATGTGTAAATCTACTCATTTTTCTGTCATTTCTGCTCGTTTAATATCCTCAGGGTATCATTATTAGTAGTGAGTAGTGTATATTTTTTCGGCATTAATGATAATAAGATCTCTGTAGGCAGATAAATGTCTCTGTGGCCCTGTGAGGCTTTATCTGTGCATTAGTATTGTAACTAAGATAAACTGCAGTTTTATTTTTTTGTCTATTATTTATTTATTCTAATGCCATTGGTGATGAATCTTCAGCCAAACGAATAAATGATGGTGTGAAATGTAAGTTTGAAATGTATAATTTAGCCATGTAATGAGATAACAGTAAGTGTCTCTAAAACGATTTGTTTGTGTGCCTAAGTGTGTGATTTGATTAGAGAGAAAAATGCATCAATGTTAATGTCAATTTCTACATAAGAGGCATCCCTGCCTGCAAAATGTACACACAGTTGCAGCTCCAGGATTTCTTACTTACGGGTGCTAAGGGGTGGCTATCAGAGCTAAGAATTTTTTAAAGTACATTAATAACTTCAATATCCTGCATTTATTGCATTTTACCTTCAAACTGTGTTTTTAAAAGTTGAACTAGGTGTTTTAAAACACACCACAATGGTCAAGACGCCTGTTTAACACGTTTACATCGAAAACAACGTTTTCGTTTTTCATCACCTCAAGGCTAGGGGGAAATTTTTTTTATATCAAAATCTGTGTTATTTGATGTTTATAACATGAACGAATCTTCGAAAAGATCAGGGGATTTTGACAACAAGCAAGGGCTTAAGCCAGCAAAGTAGCAACTCACCAATAGCAGAATTCTGAGCTATTCTGAGATGTGTTTGAAGTCTGCGTCCTTTTGCTTCATATTTAATAGTGTTCTATTTTATATTTTAGGTTATTAATGATACTGAGAAAAAAAGAAAAATTATTTTATTTTAATTTAGCTTTATTTCAATGACCAAAATATACCAATATAGTTTGAGTTTTACTTAATTCCAGCATGGACAACACTACCGTTTTCAACAATATCTTTTTAATAGGACTGTATACACCTCAATTATATATATACCCTCTATAGACCCACTTGCATGCTCTCAGAGGAGTAAGATAAGAGCTAAGCAGACTAAAAAACTGACTAGTAGGACATTACCTTGAGTTTGGGCAAACGTTTAATGGTCTTCAAGGGCCTCAGAACTCGAAGGACCCTTAGGGACTTGATGGTGTTGATGTCCTTGCCTTTAGTTCCTCTATAAGGAAAAACAATCCCTTAGAGACATTTTGAACACGCTTGCATTTATGCAAGCGTAACATGCATTTGATGTCATCTGCCAGCACATGCACAAAGCCTGAACTTAATTCAATTACATTTTAATGAGCTAATCACTTCCTCCAGCCCATTATGTAATTCAGAATTACATTAGCTAGAGCTTATTTAGTTAGTAGAAAGCATGCCTTCAAGGGGAAGTTATTCTACAGAAACAAACCTACTTCTGAGGATGACAATAAATATAATTTAACGTGTAATATTTCTGTAAAATAACACACATTTTCCAGAAAAAGATACAAAGAAACAATCCATTCAGCAGGAATGGTCTCTTTGTAAAAACCACAGTTGGCCAAGTCTTATAAAAAAAGTTTTTTAAAAAGACGCCACCATTTTGCTAGGATATTGTGGGTGGTTGCCAGGGTGTTGCTATTCGATTACTAGCGGTTGCTTACTAGCCCAAGCCTAAAGACACCCAAATCTCTGTAATGTTCCGTGGCAAGTTGCAAACTTCTTAGATTCATCCTAAAAGTCATCTAAATTTTTCTTCAAGACTGGGCATAACTCAAAAAATGTAGTTTGGGCTAATTAGAATCTGAAATATAAAGTCAGATTAACCTTTAGCTAAAGGCTAGCTTTTTGTAGACTTGTTCTTAAGTTGCTGTTTTACCATAGTGGATGTGTGATATGCAAATGACTCCTGCAAGTTTACTGCAGGTTTAAGAGATGTTTCCTTTGATATATAATCCGTGGGGGAACGTTGTGAATTCTAAAGCTACAATGACGTTTATTTTTTTATCATAACAGTGATGCACCACTAATGAAATGAATTGAACAGAAAATAAAACCTTTTAAAGTTTTAATAATTAATGCTGCTTTGACGTTTGAGTTCCATTCAGTTTAACTATGTTTTCAGTATTGGCTTGAAGTTAAATGAAGTCACAGAAGACTGTCAACATCAATGACACGCTGAATGATTCATTCTCTAAATGTTACAGCTGGCAGATTCACAATGAGTGGCGGATGAAATTACACAGTTCAACAGAATGGAACTCACCTGAAAAAATAAGAAAAGGCTATTTAAATACTCTCCTACTCTAAACTTCCGCAGACATGTCTGACCGCAATTTGAACCTTGTTTAAACCGAAAGGAGTCATTTCTGAGCGGTGACATGCTACCTTGACAGATAAAAGTTCACTAAGATGAGCTTTTTCTGTGTGTCTTAAAAAAATTCATCATTCAAAATACAAACGTAAAATGCTCTACATTGCAAATAAGCATATTATACGCTTCCTGGTACTGAAGAGAGAGAGAGAGAGAGTGGGTTTAGGGAGTCATAACTTAGCTCTGTGATTGGTCTGCTTACTTTTTCACTCCAATGAGGAGTTAGGATTCTATCACACTGGCATGCAATGTCCATGCAAAGTCATACACATACACACACCCACCAAGTGGGTGCATATGAATCTCTGCTTAATGAGACAGTCAACTATACTCTCATAGATTTCAGAGGACTATCTGTCTCCAACCACACAGGAGGGCCAGTGCAGGATAAAACTACCTGATGCTTCATGATATGAGAGTAAATCAAATATCAGGGTATATATAGTGTGTGTTTTTTGAATAATAGGCTTAATTTGTATGCAAAATGTTATATGTCTTATATAATTTTTTGTATTTTTAGTATATAAAATTATTTGTAGAAATACACAGTATATTTTCCCATTTGATTTTGGGGTTAAATATTATCCAGACATTTCTTGACAGCTTGTGAGATTTATCCACAAATGTTTAGTAAAGGAATATGAACAAATATGAAGTTCATTTTGGAATGATATGCCCTCAACTAGCTTCTTAAATACAAAGACAGTAAAAACATGAATCTGCTGTTGTTATGTAGCTGATCTTTAGGTTATACTATAATTGAACAGCAACAATCATAATTAATTCAGCTTTTGTTCAACCATTATCAAATGAGGTGCCTGTCCTCTGAAAACAGTAGGAGTAGTAGTTTCTATAAGCCCTTGCAAAGGTCAAAGGTCATGTAATCAGGAAAGAGTTGGTCCATCCCCTTCCACAAAGGCTGAATGAGAGGAAGAGTCACAGGGTGGTGAGTTTGGAGTGGTCCGTGGGGAGGTTGGGGGGGGTAAAGGATATGTTTTTATAGATATATAGACTGTCCCCACCTGGTCACGCTTTGCTGTGATCTGACGAGGGAAACCGATGACATGCACATGTGCACAAACACAGAAACACACACATAATAAGCCCGTAGACACAGAATAAGCAGTAAATGCAGATCAGCATGAAGAGATAAATGATATCAGAAATGAAGAGCGCTGTCACTGAGCGGAAACACTGTGGAAGGACGAACGGCAAAGAAAGATTAAAAAGCATTAAAGCAACTCTAGTGCACAATAAAACTTTACAGTAATCAAAGACATGATGCAGCGGGGGATTATTAGGTACTGTTTGTTTGTAACATCTCTGCAAGATACAGCAGTAAATATAGAGGCATTGTAACAGAATAAAAATCACAGACGTCAAAAGTTCACAGACTCCAAATGTCACATATATATATCACCACACACACTATAAGAAAACACATGCATGTGCTCGAGGTTCATGCAACTCCTGGTGATGGATAGTGATTGTGTACAGCAAGTAAAATGGATCATGTTACTGCACTTTGTTTAAACGTCTTTTTAAATTCACTCATATCTAATTCTGGTTTTCATCATTGATCATTGCAGGCCGGTTGCAAAATATTTGATCAAATACGAGATATGATATTTTTCACAAAAATAATCAAATGAAAAATATTTTCTTTATTTCTCTGTATTTTCTTTATGGTGGCTTGATAAGAAAAAAAGAAAGACAGAAAACATATTACATTGCATTTGAAATAATACATGTACAAGTCGCAATGTATTCTTTAGTTGCTCACATCACTTACAGCAGCAACAGCAAGTACTGTATCATTCTGTCTTTCTTACAATTCAATTTAAAGAATGTATTATGTTTTGCTTCTTTATAAAGATACCAAACTTTACCAGTGAGTAACTCAGTTTTATTTACTTGCTGAGTGTATTGAGCTTAAAAATGATGTCCAGTTGTGTACTATAGGGAAGTGTAGTTTCACAAGACTTGTGAATGTTTTGCATTGGTCTAGCGATTCCTAATCCACACAAACACACACTAATACTCAGGCAGATTAACATGAAGCAGTTAGTAACAAATGCGTACCCCATGAAGCTCCTGAAAGCAACGCAAGCGAGAGGAAATGATAGGGCAGATAAAGAAAGCGAGAGAAAGACAGAGACAGAAAGAGAAGGAAAGATGGATGAAGAAAGAAGAAGCTAAATGAGAAACATTAAAATCCACAAATCCACAGGACACAAGCTTGCTATAAACCACTGAAGAGCAGCACAGGAGAGAAAAGAAGATTACAGCACACTTTAAGAGAAACAAGCACATGAGAATCAGAAAGAGCAGAACACAGTTTGAGATAGATTTATAATCATTATAACCAGAGCTAATACTACCCTAAATAAATATTTCTTCAACTACAGGCACTTTTATATCCTAGGGGTTGGTCTTCATTGAAACTATATATATACAGTGGAGTTCGGTTATGTCGACGGCCTCAGGGGTTGCAAAAAAGCATTGAGATAACCGTTTAGCGAGATAACCTATTTAACATATATTACATATATTAACATATATTTTCCCAGATATAACCCGCAGATGCAGATATTCCCCACGCTCATATAGCGAGCGGGTTTTGGGTTTTGTGTAAAAAATCGTTGGCATAACCCGCAGCCATAGATTTTTGTGTAAGATCGCATTTCGAATTTCAAATGTTGCTCGCACGACTTCAATTATCCATAACTGTTCAGGCTCAGTACACAGTGCTTGTACGTGAAATTCACACAATAAAAAAACAATTAAGTCAGAATCAGAAGAAAAAGAAAAAGCAGTCTCTCTCGCTGCGCTGTGCAGCTTGCTCGTCCCTTTAAGAAGCATGTCGGATGAGACGAGAAAAGCCCGCCCTCAGGCAGCACAGCCAATCACGTCTTCTTGCATGATTGACAGGTCAGACAGCCCATCAGCACCAGCTGTCAAAGTGATAGTCGAAGCGCAGCCAGCTGTCAGAGCGCCAAATACAACAACCCTCGCAAGAAAGAAAAATGAAAATTTACAGATGTACATGATGTGAGTTATTAAATGAGAATGTACATACGTGTTTTTGATGTCTTTTTACACAACAGTGTTGCCCCGATTTGTTTGATGAAGCGATCGGCATTCATCTAAAAAAATGTACATACACTGTACTGTGTATATGTTTGCTGACAACAAAAGGCATATGCAAAACCAGCACAATAAAAAACCACCTTCGATTCTTGATACAAACCTTTAATTATATTCTCCAACAACGCAAACACAAAGATAGCTCACAAAATCACAAAAAACGTGCGGAATGCTACAGCGTGTTATCCCTCAGACGAGATCAACAACAGGGAGTGAACCGTCATTGGAGTGAGCGGACCACGATCCACGTGCAAGGCAAACTCTGTGCATGCGCAGTGAACTTAGTATGCAAATTAGTCACGAAATAACCATGTGAAGTGGCGAATCTGTCCCTCTTTTGTGCTCGAGATATTAGATTTCGGCGACATTAACGAATCGACATTAAAGAATCGAAAATGCTAAGACAAATATGGAGTGTGGTTCGTGACTCGAGATAAGTGAACTCCACTGTATATAAAAATTATAATTACATACATACATGAAAGTCACAATATAACTATATTGGTTTTATAAGTACTTAATTTCTTACTTTCATATACCTTTTATGAACAGAATCTTTAACATATGAAAATCCATTATAAGCATGGGGCCGGCTGGGCTGTTGGATGGCAGAGGCAGGATAAATACACATAAATAAATGCATAATACATATTTTTCTGACAAATAAACAGAAACATGAATAAGTCATGTTATTATGAATATTAGGATACATTGTGATTTAATGTGCTGAGTAACGTCATTTTTTCAACGGTGTCCGATATTAAAAGGCAAAAGGCATGGGCAATGTTGATATGGCTTCAAGATATGAAATTCTAGATATGAAATTTACATGTAAATGTTGTTGTTTTTCCCGCCGGAGCACCACCTCATTCTTCTCTTCCAAATTCAACTTCCCACGTCTACTACCTGCGCAGATATCAACAGTGCAACTAGGTTGTAGATTGTCAGGTTGAGATCATAAATGGGTTGAAATTTGTATGATGTGTCAACTGTGTGAGTAGGATGCGTTTTATACAAGATCTGGTACATGGACAACTTTAGAATAATATATTGTTGTGATTATTCATATAACAAATTATTGGGGTTATATACAACGGGAGGGAAGCAGGAGATGGATGTAAAATACGGGAGACTCCTAGGAAAAATATAATAATGTTTTTTTTTTAAGTTTTACTATATTTGAATTATGTACCATTTCTGAGCTAACTGCTTTTAGTCAAATTATGCAGAAAATGTGAAAATATTTACATTTATCGATCAAAATAGATAGCATTTAGTAAGACAAAGGTGTTGTTATTTTTTTTGAAAAATGTATTCAATGTCATTTCCACCATATAATGTTACGAAAACGAATGCATCCTTTTAGAATTGTTGGAAATTACACTATTGCAGAAATGACACTATTGCAGAAACGCTTATGAATTGCAGAAATAACTTACAAAAATAACATAATTATTTTATGGTGCATGTAACTCTACTGCTGGACATTGTCAATGCGAAAAGTGCAGGTACCCTCTTGATGAACACGATTTCAGTCGTTTCAAAAATAATTTCAACATTTTTGTTGATCCTGGAACAATATTCTAATCCAGTGGTTCCCAACCGGTGTGCCGCGGCACTAAGGGGTGCCGTGAGATCTTTTGAGGGTGCCGCCAAAATTTCGGAGAAAAAAAAATCGCACTAACGTCATTCTCTCTTGGCGGGAGAGGGAGAGGGAGGGGACTACTGAGATAGCGGAGATAGCGGAGATAACCCCCCCCCCCCGTCAACAATCGCGCGAGGTCTCTCTCTATTAAAATATCTATTTCCTTATAAGGGTGCCGGGAACTTTTGAAAGGCTTTCAAAGGGTGCCTCGAACAACAAAAGGTTGGGAACCACTGTTCTAATCCATCAATCAGATTTGAGAGACAAGTTTACAGTTTCGGTTTCAAGTTCAGGTTTACATCCATGGTTAGGTACTTCTACATCAGTGTAGTTCACCATTTGCCTCTGATTTTAGAGATAAGTTTTGGGTAGGGTTAGATTTAGGGTGGGGATATATATTTTAGGACATGAATATTATTCCAGTATCAACAAAATTTGACGATCCAGAACCATGTCTTGAATCAAAATCACGGTGACCTGAAACTCAGAAATAGATTTGTTGTTGTGTCACTATCAGAAGCACAGGAGCCAGTCAGAGCTGATGGAAAATTTCTGCACTACTGTATAATACAGATGCAAACTCGCACAAAATTTCTGGTTTCAAAAGAGCAGAGCAGTTTTCTATCACCTCTTTTTCAGCTATTTTAAAGCACCCCAGGGTCTCTCTATCAACTGCAGAGGTGGAGAGAGACAGCTGAGCATCTGCTCATGACGACTAAGAAGATTCAGCCAAACTAGACCTTGCATTTATCACACAAATCACACACGCACTGTCAAACCAAATGTGTTATGTTTGCCTTGCAGAGAAATCTGTACCCTAATAGCTTCCTAAATTACATTACGTTGGCTCTCGGCCATGAAAAACTTGCTCTCGTGATGTCACGGTGGTTGCCATGCCCATGGTGATGGCTATGTAGTGTTCTAAGCGGTTGTTAGCATGGCTTGTGGCTTAGGTGGTTGTCTGGTTATTGCTAGTCTATGGCATTTTACTGCCGTTTTATCGTCTGTCAGATTTTAATTTTAAATTCAATCAATTAGAAGACTTAGCAAATCGTTACTAATTGTCATGGGTGGCTCAGGAACAATAAAATTTAAAGGCATACAGTTGGGATATGTGTCCTCTCTGCAACTGTCTGCCTCAGATCCTGTGGGAAATACTAAATCTGAACCATTAGCACAGGTGTGAACAACCGCACACGATCCCATTATGAGCTAAAAAAAAAAACAGTTCACGTTAACCGATCAGTTCCGAAGTCCAAACTGCACACAGATGCCACACTTCCCCTCATCACAGAGCTTCATCTCACACCAGATACTAAACAGCAGGCAGTCACATCCTGTTTCCATCATTTTCGACTGAATGCTCTCTTGCTGGATTTGAACTGACAGTCTGCCTGTCTCTGCTCCGCTCTGACAGAATTACAAAAAAAGCCACTCACGAGCAAGCGAAGGCCACCAGAGCGCCGGTGACTACAATGAAGTCCAGTATGTTCCACAAATCCCTGAAGTAAGACCCAGGATGCAACAGCAGCCCAAGATCGATCATCTAGAACAGAGATGAACAAAACAAAAAAAAGGAATTAATACTTACATTCAAGTAAGAACACTTTAAATTGATCAAAAGTCACAGTAAAGACATTTATTATGTTACCAAATAAATGCTGTTCTTTTGAACTTTCTATTCATCAAGAATCCTGAAGAAAAAGTATTAGGGTTTCAACAAAAATATTAAGCAGTACAACCGTTTTCAACATTGATAATAATAAGAAATTTACTGTGACTGGAGTAATGATGCTGAAAATTGGGAGAAAACTGCTCTTTTAAATTGTAAAAATATTTCACAATATTGCTGTTTTTACAGGTTTTTAATCAAATAAATGCAACATTGGTGAGTCTTCTTTTAAAAACGTGCCAATCCCAAACATTAGATGGGTAGTGTAAATAAATAAGAAATAAAAAATCCATATTATTTAACAATGCAAAAAATAAAAATACATCTTTACGTCAATGACACAGTGACAAGGAGGTTTTCTTTACCTTTATAACCATCTCAAATGTAAACACACCAGTGAAGACGTAATCTAGGTATTTCAGCACCTGAGGGAACAACAAAACAGTAGTAATGCTCTATATATTTCCTGCAGTCCTGCAGACCAAGTCCTGCAGACCATTTTTAGCAAGGGAAAGTATATAATGCCACAAATAATAATAAAAAAGTGTAAACCATAGTGTTCAGTCCCAATGCAGCTACGATTCAGCGAGTAATTCAATAATCTTAAAGAAACAACAGTGTATTTTTCAGAGATACAAAAATAGATGTTTGAATAAACTCTCAAGTTTTTCCATCCTTTCATTCCTCCCACATGAGCAATTGGGGAATATTTTGTGAAAGCAGAGATTCATCAGACAAGCCGATCAGGTTCAGTGAATCAATTATAAAAAATTAAATAAAAACAGTGGACAATGGGACTCTTGACGACATGTTTACATTAAATTCTGTGTAACTCAGAGTGGTACGTTTAAGTGCTAATGCAGTCGCGATGGGCACTTAAGTTTTCTCACAGGCTGTTCGAAAAAAAAAAATATCAGTCAGATATTCTAGTGACAATACTCAACATGATAGTTCAGACAAGGGCTGCCATACTGCCCTACAGGACTGGTCTTGAGTTATGTAAACATTTTACAGCTGAGGGGGCATGTTCTGGTGGGAAAGTTTAGATTATAAGAGGGATTATAAGAAACGCTTTAAAAAAGAAAGATATTGCAGGATGCTTTACTAAACCACACACACACACACACACACGTATACTGCATATGGGACTGTGTGTCTTACGTCATTGCGTGGCGCATTGGCCTGCACAGGGTCTTCAGCAGCAAGAGCGATGCTACTCATGGTGATGACTGTGAGAATACACATCTCAAAATACCGCAGGTTCACCACATAATGACACAGCCGTCTCACTCTACAGAGGCAACACAAGACTTATTCACACTAGTCAGTAGATACATTAAATCTAAATGTTCATTCACAGCAGTTCTATGCAGGTAATATATGTGATACAGATTTCATATCTCTTCTGAAGACTTTACTAGAACATAATACTCACGGGTTAGTTGGACCAAACACAAACATGGAGCTGTATGGCAGAATGTGTTTGGGCGCATTCTGATTTAACTCATCAAGATCCTTCTTTTCCTCGTTCAGCAGTAGACTGTCACCATCAATGTTGTTCACTGTCAAACAGATAACCATTAGAGCAAAGATGAGGGGGGAAGTTTGTCACAAGTTGCAAATAAACATTCAATGCTACCTTCTTTTTAGCAGTGCTGCTGTTTAAAAAATTATTCAGTAGTTACTAGATAATATTTAAAGGGATAATTCAATGAATTAAAATTATCCTATATGTAGATATGTTATTCCTGGCACAATGGGCGGATGTTATATAAAGGAGACTAATAATTACTGGGGATGATTGTGGTCTCTCCTGGCGGAGCAGTTATGGTGACGGGGATGTTGACTCCGACTGGGCCTGCTCTGGTGCTGTTTTTTAGATTATCTGTGACTTCTGGCTTCTCATCGGTAGGAGACTGGAGAGGGCTGGTGGCTAGGCTGTCTGTTTCAGTCGGTCTGCCCCTGTAATAATGGAGAGCTATACATCTGAACAAAATAATTTATAACAATATGTACACAATATAACTTAAAGTGCTCACTAATGCTTTGCAAAGTATGTGCACATCAAAGCAACAATGAAATTGTAGCAAAAAATGATCTGATACACTCCATGTCAGTCTATTCAGAATGTACACGGCTTTAAAATGTCTCACATAAAATGATGAATGACACTGCATTATAAAACAAAATATCAAAGTAATGTCATTTATTTGAAAGAAAAACAACAGACAGATTTTGAATTCTAAAACAATAGATGCACTGTTAAAAATGAAGAAGAAAAGTATTTGGACACTTTGTTTCCAATGTTTGGTAATCAAACATTAGTGGAACAGATGAACTACACTGTTGGTTACTCTGTGGCTCAAACAGTAGAGCATGGTGCTTGCAACACCAAGGTCAAGGGTTTGATTCCCAGGGAAAGCAAGAACTCATTAGAATGTCAATGTGTTTTTGAATGCAATCTAAGTCGCTTTGGATAAAAGCGTCTGCCAAATGCATAAATGTAAATGTACACTTAAACTGACTTCATACATGCACTAAAATCACCTTGGAAAAAGCTGGTTAAAAGATAAATGTGTAGTTAGTAATAAATGTGATAGTTAGTTTTGAGAAAATCTCTAGTATGATTTGTTCGCATCTTCCACTTGGTTTAGTATTTTGTTATCTAAATGTTGGGAAGTGAAAAAAATTGGTTACCATCAAAAATCTAAATATTTTTCTTCAGAATAAATAAAAAAAAACATGCAGGTTTGGAATGAAAAGAGGATGAGTAGGTAAAGACAGAATTGTAATTTTGGGGTGAACCATCCCTTTAAGTGGCCAGCATACAGTCCGAGAACTTGCCTGCGTTTTCCACCATTCTCCCTGCATTCTTCTCCATCCAGTGTGGACTGGGCTTTAACACGGGGCCGGTGTCTCCTCCTCTCTCCATTCCCTCCTTCACCCTCTTTGTGACCTCGTATCCTACTCTCACCCCTGCCTCCATTACCGATTGTGCCATTGCCATTCCCATTAAGCTCTTTTGATCGGCGAGAATGGTGGTGTCTGTGTTCTCTCTCCTCCACCCCTATGCCCTCCTCAGGAGAGGCAGCCATGTGGTTCCTGTGTACCCCATCCTGACTGCAGCTACGCTCCAGGCCGTCCTGGTGCTCTCTGTTTCGGCTGTGGTGTCTATGGTGCCGCCCCTCCCCTGCATCTCCGTTCTCTCCTCGACACCGATGGTGCTTTTTTGGGTTTGCAGAGGATGGTTGACACTCTCGACTGTCCACATCTCCGTCAGCCCTGGAATTGTCAACAGTGCCGTCTTGATGTTCCACTACCAATGGTCGGTCGTGGTGGGTCTTCATGTCGGGCCGCAGATGCAGTGCCGAAGACACGCGCAAACGCTCTTCTGGCTCTAGTTCGTTGTAAAGGGCCTCGCTGCTGTTGCGCAGATTGTGTCTACGGAGCTGGTTGGTTCGCTGTTCCCATATGGACATCTTCTGCAGTGATCTCTGCTGCTCTTTACTGAGGGACGGGAGAACATTCACCTGAATTATACACATCAATATGTACTTACTCCAATAACACCCACAGATTCAAAAATGGCCATGAGTGGTCATGATGAGCAATAATGTTGTTTGCAAACATCACAACATGATTGCTTTTCCATGATTTAAAAAAAAGGCTAAATAAGTACTAGTTTTATATGCGAAGAGATTAGCCAATCAAAACAGAGCTAGGCCTAATTTTAAAACCTTGAAGATCTTAAACAAAAACTTGCTGCCTTGGCAACTAACTGAAATATTCTAAAGTATTAAAACTAAAACCAAAATTGAATATAGAAATATTTAAACAAAAACAAATGAAACGCACATAACAAAACTGCTGAAGCCTAAGTATAAAAGTAAAAGTTAACTTAAAATATTAACAAATACAATAACAGAATCAATTAAAACAATTAATTAATTTGCATCTTAAAGGTACAGTACACAAACTGCCAGCTTAACTGGACTTCAATGAGATATATTGACAAAAATACGTAACTCTGTGAGATATGGGAGCTTTAAAGGAAAAGTTCACCCGAAAATGAACGGTCTGTCACATATTCACCTTCATGTTGTTCTAAACCTGTATGACTTAATTTCATCTGTGAAACAGAAAAGAAGCAAATCTTTCTGGTTGTGCTTTTCTTTGTTTTTATAATGAGTGAGACCTGGAGCTTTAAATGAAGCTTTTTAAAACGTTACACATTTGAATAATACACTACTGTTTCAATGGGTTTTAAACACTGCACAGTGAGAAGATGACAAGAATTTCAGTTTTGGGTGAGCTACCCCTTTAAGAATATCAGGCTATCAAGCATCCGGGTGGAACAGGGGTTGGCATAGATGTTTTTCAACATACAGTTTCAGTATTTCAGTATGTTTCTCATGCTCTTTGACTCATGCATTTCACTTACGTCCAAAACCAAATGCTGTTCCTTTGATAAGAAGAGACAGAGAGCATAATAGGACTACAGGGACTCAGAAGCCCGAATGATATGCTAATAGCATGTGCTAATGATAAAAATCACTAAAGTTGAACAAAAATAACGGTAGCATCCTGTGCTGTGTCACTATACCTCACAAAGCGACGATATGGAGTGTAGACATAACTCCTTAGAGACACATTCAGGGTCGCACAACACACACAAAAATGATAGACATGTTTAAGACAAACAATCACATTATATGGAAAGAGGTCAAGAGAGAAAGAAAAAAACTAGTGAGAAAGAAAAACAGACAAATATAACAAGAAAAGCAAACATTGACATACAAACAACATAGGCCTATACATGTCAACATAGATGTAAATGCACCAAATGATTATGATGTTTTCCATTTCCACAGAAAAGTCCAATTCTATCCCTTGCATGCACAAACATCTGCACACAAACCCCAAACCCACTAGAAAGCCCGTTGATCCAAATAGTCAGTGAAGCTTGCAGACAGCACACCCAGACTGCTCTGTTTAGCTTGGCCTTCATTCATATTGAAAAAGTTATCCGCTATCAAAAGGATAAAATCAAAGTGCCGCAGGCCTCTCAGACTTCACATATATAATACATCTGTCTAAGGACAAAAGGAGATCATGTACAGAAGGAATATCAAACTCCAAGTACCGAACACAAATGATGTAAAAAAAGAAAAAAAGAATCAAATCTAATGGCTTAACAATTATTATGTACTAACTAAGAGGGAATGTTTAATGTCTCTGAAGTATAAGTATATGTGTCAATGAATAAATGTCTTATTCAAATGTACATCATAAAAATATAAGTTTTTGCTAATTATGCCGTTTCTTTCTTTCTTTCTCAATCCATCTATTATTCTGAGATACTTTCTTGCAACAAGCTATATAACATCCTTTCATTTTTATATCCATTTATTTAAAAACTGATGCTGTAATCACCCCAAAATCAATGAGATGAGCAATAACTAAATAGACAGAGAGGGGAAACAATGAGAGGATTAAAGCATTAAGGAGATATGAATAGAAGAGGAGAGGAGAGGAGAGGAGAGGAGAGGAGAGGAGAGGAGAGGAGAGGAGAGGAGAGGAGGAGTATTGTAAGTGAGAGCACAACTCACGGTGAGTGAACGCTGCAGACTGAAGACCTGCGAGAGATTGCATCTCGATTTTGCTTTACAAAACTGCACATGCGAAACAAAAAACAAAACAAAAGAATGAGACACAAACTCAACTGAAAAAAGTGCCGAGGGAGCAGATGGCAGTCAGGGTGATGTCACTCTGTCTGTCCACCTGCCCCAGTGTGTTTCAAATACAAGACACAAACATTGGTAACACTTCAGTAAAGGACACTTTCTACACTGTACAGACTGTGGCCATGGGGAATGTCTGAAAACTTTTTTTAACAAGGCATTAAACATACAAAATAAATCACAGTTTGAAATGCTGGCCCTCCACTTCAGTGTCACCAAAATATAAAGCTAACAATACAACTCAGAAGAACTTAAATACCTAAAAAGCATCACAGAAGTGTACAGTTGGCAGTTTTGTAAACTTGAATTGACATGATCAAATGAAATGTAGATTAGAATTAGTTTCGTTAAGAAATATTGAGGTGACAATTGTAAAGTACTAACATCATGTGTGCTGTGAACAGACAAGAAAAATGGTTACACACATGAAAACAATGTAAATGAAAATAGCACAAGACAACCATTCACACCATTCATTTTATTTTCTAAAAACTTACTGCAGATTACTCATTGTTTCTCCAAATACAGTCAAACACGGTATAGAGAAGAGGATGATTTGTATTTTTTTCTTATTATTAACATATATAATTATACTATATATTTTTTAAAATCATAATCATGCCTATGATAATCCAATGAAATTGTGAAATAAGCAAATCACTTGAAATTAGATTCTAGGAAAACTATAAACATTGTGATGGAGTTTTATAACTGATATGTTTTCTCTCTCCTGCTTATATATGATTATATTTTGTTTCTTGACATTATTGATTATTGTGTGACATTAATTGTATTTTTATTCTGTAGAACTAGTAAGTAAAATATAATAAGTCTGAAGAAATATGCTTGAGGTATAGAGAGGGTAATGTGTTCCTGATAAGGAATGGGCAATTACAACTGAGCCTTTAGCCTTGACTAGAGATATAAGTGCTGAAGCAGCCCTCCCTTCTTTGTCACACTCTGCAGGGCAGCTTCGGATGTCTGTCTGACTGTTGACCTTTTCTTGCAAGAAAATAAACCTTTTTAAATTACAATTGGGATATTTGTCTCTTGTTCAGAATTGATAAAAGATTTTGCCACCACAACATTTGCACTAATTATGTTTACAAGCAAACATTTTGCCACTAATAGTTATCACCTGATAGTGTACTTGTTTACAACAACAACAAAAAAAAAACACAAGTGTCAGCGAAGGGCATGAATTAAAGTACTATAACTATAAATTAAAGACATTTTCAATCTGAAAATATTTAGGATACACATAACATCTTAAGACAAACAACTCAATATTTTTTCTAAAAATGTTTAAATGTAATTTCCATCATTTTCTGTGATGCATGTATATAGACTGTTTGATGTTTATAGACAAATTACTGTAAATAAGCTAATGAGAGTGTGAAGGGGCCAAAAGTGCTCATAGTTGAAGAAACACACTAATTCCACCCCATAATTTCCTTAAACGACAAAACAATTAGGTGAATTTACCTTGCAGAAGCTTTCAGGAAATAATTTGCATATGTAAAAAGGCATATGGCACCATAATAACTATCACTGCAGATGACATATACTTAAAATATAACAACATATCACCATAAACACACTTACAAAGAACAGACTAGACAGAGCAGGTTTAAGGGGAGGCCAGGGTCACACTGACATTGACTATACAAACAATCAAGCAATCACAAAAACTTAACAGAGAAGAAACAAACAACAGCTATAGTGGACATTAAAGGAGAAGGTGCTATAAGGTTGGATACAAGAAAAAGGCGAAAGTAACAGTGAGACTTACGCTGCTATTGAGATGTTGGCAGCAGACATGGGGCTGACCTCCTTCACCTCCATTGCCTTCTGAAGAGCCATGCTCTTCTTCGCTGCCTCCTCTTGTTGCTCTTCATCCTACATTCAAGGAGATTACAGAAATGAAAGACCAGGATTAAAGAAACCTACTGCTTGTTCAGGGTGTTTAGTGTACATGCGTAATAGCAAAAGCGAAGCATAATACTGATCTATATTAAATCAGGTGACATACTGATCTAGGGAGTTATTGTTAAGGTCAGATTACCTTTGTCAGCTCCTGTGCGTTGGCCAGATTATCCACAGCAATGGCCAAGAATACATTAAGAAGTGTGTCTGGTTATTGTCAGGTTAGAGAATTGTCTGTATTTCATATTGCATTTCAATCAACATGCATTGCTTTTGCATTAATATTTTTTTACATATTATCAATAAATCAATTTTAATGAATTTAAGTTAATAAAATATTTTTAAGACATTTTTATTTCTTATATATTAATATTTCATTTGCCTCTTAGAACAGTCACTGTAAGGTTTGCCATATGCAGAATTTTATTTATGTAGATGCATTACTAATCTTTTTGTCTTAACCAAACGCAACGACGTGACGTGGTAAAAGGTTTATATTTCTGTGACATTGTGGCTAGAACAACAATATACTAAGTATAATAATGATAATCTCAGGTTATAATTACAGTAATCCCTCGTTTATAGCGGTTAATGTGGACCGGAACCCCCCGCGATAGGTGAAAATCCACAAAGTAGGATCAGCCAATCAGCTCACGGGATACTTCCACTCGTGCTCTCATTGGTCGATCTCGCGCTGGGAACCAATCATGTGTCTTGTCTGAGTGCCGTGGGTGTGTACAAAGCCTCTGAGAGAGTTTTGCTCTTTGTCTGGCATCACAATAAAACAATGCTGCTTTCCTCAATACGGCTGCCAATATGGCGTTTTTTTTTTTTATTATTATTTTTCGATTAATATTTTTGAAAAATCTGCGATGCACTGAGGCCGCAAAACTTGAACCGTGAAGTGGCGAGAGATTACTCTATGTGCTTTAATTAAGATTACTCTATGTGCTAAAATTGTTAAAAATTTAATATACATTTGAATATAATTTTGTATGACCTTTATAGCCATACTGACAGCGACGATGGATAATTAACCTCAAATATCAAAAATAAATTAAAAACAGAACGTTCAAATTGTGCACTTAATGTAAACAAACAAGTGTATTCTATGAAAAAATGTGTTTGTCACTCAGTATGTATTTTTAATAATGTCCAAATTGTGTACCGTAATATCTATACATTTGATTATGTACATATCCATTTTATTGCATTTGATTGCTTTCCTGTAGCTCAACCAGTAGAGCATTGGTGTTCACAACGCCGAGGTAATGGGTTCAATTCCCAGGGAAAGCAAGAACTGATTAGAATGTCAATGTGTTTCTTGAATGCAATGTAAGTCGCTTTGGATAAAAGTGTCTGCCAAATGCATAAATGTAAATGATTGCAAAGACAGTTCATAAAACTCATCTGATTGTAATTTATCGTAGCTGTGACAGACAAATTGCTTGGCCCTGAAATCTTATTACATTGTGACTGGTAAGGTCCCTTTGTGATACTGAAAATTCAAATATCTCAACAGATGAATGACAGGATACAGTTTCCAAAAAGTGTAAGAACAATGAAGTAGACCGAGGAGAACATTCCACTCCGGACGCCACCCTGGGACTCAATGCCATGATACATCACAGCATTCCAATCCTCTCCTGTCAAAATCTGCAAGAGGCATAAACAGGTCAAGCACATCAAACAGTCTTACAGTTTACATAAAAAAAACACACATTAAACATTCATAAGGCCAAATGAAATCAAGTATACCTGGAAGACTGTCATTATGGCTGCAGGGAAGCTGTCAAAGTTTGTAGTGGGTGTTTCATCTTCAAAATTAAACCTAGTTGGGAAGATAGAGAGCTTCAGCGCACTCTGTGTAAAAAGGCTTCAGACGTAAACTGAAGATTTTGATGTCAGATTTGGTTTGCTTTAATTTGATTTAGCGATAAAGGGCTGTCAAAACAAACATACTGAGTCACTTGGATAACAATTTTGTTTTATCATCATTTGTACCCTTGAGCATAGCAATAATCAGTAGTTTTTGGGCTTGAATGTTAAGAAGAATCAGAATAAGCTTTTCCCAAATGAGATATGCGTTGTTTTTAGCTTTATTTTTCACCCTCTTCATGAAAAGGCATTTTTCAAACCCTAAAACTGTCCTCACAGAGACACTAAAGTTTCATCTTGACTCCCTGTAAAAACACACCCGAAATTCTGGTGAAGTTAAATAAAATCAAGCCAAACATGCCGCCATTTCTGAAATACTAACAAACAGATGAAATATAAATGTCAGCCAAGCGAGACTCACCACTTCTTGCATGTAAGGAAAGAAATATTTATCTCTCAACTGGCTGATCAGTTTTCCTTTTTTATGATTTATCCCTATCATTCTCTTCCCCTTTCTAGCATTTTATTTTTAGAATTCAAAGTCCTGCCATCTTTAACTCTCCAAATCGGTTTCCAGATTCTGGTTTTCATGGGAGAAACAAGAACACAACGGTGACTCATCCATTCATAAAGGAGATTCAGAGAACACTTGCTTTCACAAAAGAGAATTATTGTGTAAGGGAGATATAATTCAGTCCTGGCTTGTCGTGGGATGTGTGCATTAGCTTTACATTGTGAGGACAAAGAGGTTTCCAACAGAAGCTGCATTATTTCATTCTCACACACACACACACACAAAATGCTGTTCACTTGTATAAGAAGCTTAGAATATGCTTGATTGCACAGATTCTGTAATTGCTGGAGAAGCATCTAAGAGTTGTGCATTTCATACCTACACATGCAAACACTTACTTTCTTCATAGAACAAACCTAAAAAAGCCTGTGTTTCAGGGCCCTTAGGAGCCTAAAAACTAAAGACGACAAAAAACAGGATGAAAACATTGACAGAGGCTCATTTGAAAGGATGTTCTGCTGGAGGGAAAATCTCAAATACTTCTTCTCAGTCTGATTTGCATAAGCAACTGCAAACTAAACTAAGTTGGTTATATCATCCGCAGACATATTTCTCAGAAACACAAGAGATAAAATAACCACTTCACTCAGAGGGTTTTAACAAGCACAGAAAGGGTCAAGAAACTCAATGAGTAAAGACTAAATTAGAAAGCCTCAAATGTTTTTGCTTGTTCTCTGCAATCCCTTCCGAAACTCCAGCGCTTTCACTGGTAATCTGCATGACAGCAATTTAACAAACTGTAGGGGCATTTGACAAGACCTCAAAAACACAGTCAACAAACACAGCCAGGTGAGTTAATACGATCAGACCCTAAGGGATTTAAACCCTGATTAAATCACAGCCAATAGGAGCTGTGCATGTATACTGACGTCACAACACGCATGGGATGACCACCTATCAGAACGCATCATCATGACTGAACATCATTAATGCTGTATGTGTCAAATTAAAAATAGTTCTACTAGTGCCTGTGAGCTTTATTTGGAAGGGCAGAGTGACTCATGGGTACGATTTCCCATCTGACTCTTAAAAATGCATTTCTTCCTTTGGACACAGTCTGCCTGTGATGACTAACAGGCATTCACACGGGACACGTTCTCTCGTAAAAAAAACAGCTAGACAGAGTGCAACAAAAAACGAAGAAGCCGTATTTAAGTGCGTGAACACACATAATATATTGCAGACAATAGTAAATTACCACTACACTAGAGATGTTCAGAATCATCTGATTGGATCATTGTTTAAAAACTGACACTCCTACATTGTGCTCAAGAGGTCAAGATTTGGCTGGTTATTAAAAATAAAATAAACTAGCCCAATGCAACTGAAGAGGGAAAGTTTAAAGCCATGACTAAAGCTTTCATTCATTAAGCTTGTTGTTAGAGGGGCGTCTTTCGTTAAAGCAAGCAGACACTCTGTATAATCAGCTCAGCAATTCTTTGAGCGTAGAGATTTAAATCCCTGTTGGCATGCTGCATCACTCCCTGTGCTCATAAGAGCTGGCATGAGGGCAGAGGAATTATAGAAATGAACGGAGCAAATGATGGACGGATGGACTGAAATTCTGACATATAATGCATTTGTAAAATTGTATTGATGGAAGGTGGCAACAGATGAAAGATTTATTAATTCATTCGTTCCATAAAAAAGTTAAATCTATAGTTAAGACATGGATGGATGGATGATAGATAGATAGATGGATAGATGGATAGATGGATAGATAGGTAGATAGATAAATAGATGGATAGATGGATGCACCGATGGATGGATGGATGTACAGACGGACGGATGGACGGACAGACGGACAGACAGACAGACAGACAGACAGACAGACAGACAGATAGATAGATGCACCGATGGATGGATGGATGCACCAATGGATGGATGGATAGATGGACAGATTTAATGTACTGATGGATTGATGGATAAACGGTTAGATGGACGGATGGATGGACGGATAGATGAATGGACAGATGGATGGATGGATAGATGGATAGATAGATTTAATGCACCGATGGATGGATGGACAGATAGACGGATGGGCGGATGGATGGATGGACGGATAGATGAATGGATGGCTGGACAGATGGATGGATAGATAGATAGATTTAATGCACCGATGGATGGATGGATGGATGGATGGATGGATGGATGGATGGATGGATGGATGGATGGATGGACGGATAAACGGTTAGATGGACGGATGGATGGACGGATAGAAGAATGGATGGCTGGACAGATGGATGGATGGATAGATGGATAGATAGATTTAATGCACCGATGAATGGATGGATGGATGACCGGTTAGATGGACGGATGGATGGACGGATAGACGAATGGACGGCTTGACAGATGGATAGATAGATTTAATGCAGCGATGGATGGATGGACGGATGGACAGATGGACAGATGGATAATTCTGCACACATTCATACTATATCATTATTCTTTTTCTGACAGAAAGAGAAATAAGTACTTATTCCCAAAAAGTATTATGCAAAGAGTATGCAATTTAGGATGCAGACAGTGTCTTTAGAAAAGGCTTCAGAAAATTCTAATCTCTCCCGAGCTTCTCTGCTCAACAACAAGCTCAAACTTAACACTGACTATAAAAACGTGTACCCAAAACTGCACTTGACAGCAGGACACGTTTTTACAAGCCCATTATATAAATGAGATTCCACAATTGAGCACATGTTGTGACCAGTTTTGTTCATGGATAAGGCAGCTGAACCCCAGCAGATCGAGCCTAGGGCTGATCTCAGTCCGACAGAAAACACATCAAACATGCTGGCAGGCTTTAGATCAGCTCCAGAAAACTGGTCTGAAGCAGATGCCACAGGGATGTTACGGAAACTTCTATTAGAGCTTCATGGTAGGATTGCTGTTGTCATAAGGCATAAGGTCGCACGCAGACTTGCAATTCCAGCATCTTTACAGAATCTTCTCCAGCCTGACATAGGCCCTTTTTGATTGTAGTTATTGTGCCTATCAATTCATCAAAAAGTGCATGAGGGTTGTCTATAATAATAATCAGTTACATTTATATAGCGCTTTTCCAGAGCTCAAAGCGCTTGGGAGGGGGGAGGGATCTCCTCAACCACCAGTGTGCAGCATCCACTTGGATGATGCAACGGCAACCTGTGCCAGAACGCTCACCACACACCAGCTAATCTATAAATTGCACATTGTTTGGTGGACAATATTGAGCAAGGTTTTTATTTTAGTAGAACAAATTAAATGTCTTTCTTAAATGAATCAAAGGGGGAAATGGGACAAAGGACGATGGATGATGACTTGGTGGACTGATTTTTCAATCAGAGGATCAATCATTTAACCATTTAAGGTATATAATGTAATTAAATGTTTTTTAGTTTTTTTTATTCTATTATAAGGTTAGGGTTAGAGTTATTATAGTTTTATTGAACAAAAAACAATACCATTTTTTCTACTAAAACATTTTTAAATATGCAATGTTGTTCTTAAATTTCACTCACTGGCCCCCAAAGAGCTGCATTCCTAGCAGAGCAAACACCACGATGAAGAGGAAGAGGAGGAAGAGCAAGCTGATGATGGACTTCATGGAGTTTAACAGTGAAACCACCAGATTACGCAAAGAGTTCCAGTACCTGCAAAGAGAGAGAAAGAGAGTGAGAGAATTAACAACAAATAGAAATAACTGCTACACATGCATACATACATACATACATACAGTCATACACATCATACATCACATATATATATACACTTCTACTTACTTGGTTACTTTAAAGATACGGAGCAAGCGCAGGGCTCTCAGAACACTGATCCCAAAAGACGCACCAGGCTGGATTGCTGCCCACACCACCTCAAATATACTCCCCACAATTACCTGAGAGTAATTAACACTCATTTTGATTAATGGGTTCATTTTTTGTAGCAGATGGCAATTATTATAATAGCCGGATTTACTAGAAAACAAATAAAACATAATGGAAAAATAACAGTTGGAGTGAATGTGAGTAAAATGGCTTAGACACAACTCATGAAGGTCCCTGTGGCGATGCAGTGTGGACATAAGTATCGCAGTGGCTGATAATGGTTGACTGGATGCACCCTCACAGACTCATCTGAATCATGTGTGCTGTGACTCACCCCAAAGTCAAAACAGTTGAATGAGGAGTGAAAGTAGTTTCTGGGCCCCAGGCCGTACATCTTCAGAGTCATTTCTGTCAGAAACAGACCCAGGAATACAAACTCTGCCAGGTCTAACAGCCCAGAGAAATGAAAGAAAAGATTAGGTTATCCGTCAACACCCAAGCTTTTCCCAGACAAACCTTCGAAACTAATGCTATTACAAGGTAGAGCTGGGCAACAAACCTAAAAGAAATAATATATCAATATTTTTCAGCATTTTGACAATCTTCAATACCAGTATATATTTTTATTAAAAACATTTAAATTAAATATATGTATTTATATATCAATATTTATTCAAGTTGTTAAATTGATTTTATTTCAAACAGATGATCAATCATTTAACCAAATTTCATTTTTTAGTTTATTATAATTGAACAATACACAATAATAACAATTTTTTTTTAGAAAACATTTTTAAATATGCAGTGTTGTTATTGTTAGTTAGAATTAAAACTATAAAATATAGTTTTGGTTATTGAAAAAATAGGCTGAAATAAAATAAACTATACATATTACATGAAAAATTTAGAAATAATGCTTTGGCAACTAATTGAAATAAGTTGAAGTTGAAGTATTAGAATAAAGCATAAATGAAAAATATATATTTTAAAACAATTAATAAAATGGACAAAAGTTTATTAAGAATAAAGTAAAAACAAATTATTAAGTAATTACTATGAGACAGTTACTATAAAACTTCTGTCTCAAATCTCTCATGTTCATGAGTCGTGACTCACAAAGCAAGGATAGAGTGACAAACTAGTTTAATGACATGCTTTTTAGGAAACTAAATATCCCAACAATTCAAATGATCAATGTGTTTTGGGACAGTTCAATTGTATTGCTAGTGAACAGAAAGTAACCGCTCTTACACAGGGCCTTGGTGAGCCCCTCAGGCTGGTCGTAATGGACCATAGCCACGCACATCGTGTTCAATCCCACCAAGCAGAGAACGATCCAGTAGAAACTCTGTGCCTTCACCATCCGCCGAATGAAAAAGCGCACCCTCTTTTCCTTTCGACGGAAATACGAGGAGCTATCGTTCTTACTGCTCTTCAGGCTAGCTCGGGCAAAAGGTGATCCAGGTGGCGCTAGAGAGATGAAAAAAACATTCAATTAAACATCCTTAAACTCTGATCACAGAGCTACTAATCTAACTTAAATTTTCCACACTCAATCCACTCAGAGCAGGGCTTGAACCGGCGGCACAGGCATGGCAGACAGGCACACTAATAAGGATGATGAAAAACACTTCCTCTAGCGCCAGCCGCCGGTGCGCCTCTTGAGATCAGGGAGTGAGGCTTACTGCACAGTTCTTACCAGCTGGCCCATGTCACATATGAAAATAGAGAGCAGAACATAAACTGTATTTTATTTTATTTTTTATTCACATTTTGAATGATTCTATCAGGCTCTTAAATCTCAAACAGAACAGACCTCTAACTCAAGCATACATCATTTTAAGGGATATATCAAAGAAATATTAATATAGCTGTCACCTGATCCAGCTTTCCCTTAATTTTACCCAGTTCTGATAATGGTCACATTCACATCTATCTCAGACACTAGATACACGTGCAGAAGTTTCTGATTATTTAGCAAGGGAAATGTTTTTGCTGACAGCATGCGACTATATGGTTAAAAGACAAAAGGGTTGAAGTTACATGTACAACAGCAAAATGACCAAGTTATGGAGTTGAAAAATTGAAATGTCAAGGCTTACCGACAGAGGAGATGTCTGTGAAATGTTCCTCCGCCTCTTCAGCACTGATGAGGTCATTTCGACCCTTCCTGCTCTTTGTTCTTTTCAAGACTAAACACAAAACGTAAACAAACAATCCAAAATATTACACCAGCATTTAGAGAAACGTTAAATTACTCTAAAAACATGTCAGGAGACACTGAAAAATGTTGATGCAAAGACCAAAGACAAAATAGTAATATATAGACTTTTTGTCTATTCAATATTTTACTTGTTTTAAACATTTTTTATTATCTTTATTTGGGGGCTTAGTAAACACAGATGAATTGCTATGAATCAGTATATAAAGTATGTATGTGTATATATTCCTATATATATGTGTGTGTGTTTCTAGCACCAATCCTGGGTTTCTTTTCTGTCCCCACTCACACTTTCACTTTCTTATTTTAGCTATCCTCTCCTCTATAAATACACAGAGACCACTAGACATCACTAATTTCATCTTGATGACAGACAACCACAACTTACTCACCTCCCTTCTGCCAAATAGTGAAGAAATCAAAAACAGGTGTAATGACATTCTGTTGTAAGATGAGAAGCTGGAGACAATGCTATACAATCACTTCTTCACCTGAACTGCTTTATTTATTATACTTATCAAAAATGTAGTTAGGTTAACATCGCTATTTTTATCTAGTTACTGCCCAAAAACGCATGGCAAATATTTAAGAGAGTGTGTGAAACTAATTCAATTATCACAGTTGTTTTAATCCCTGTAATTAAATTTGGCTTTTAAAACAGCACAATTTAATAGAGATTATGGGCCTTGATATAATAGAGCCAGGACAGCAAATGACAACCAACAAATAGAGGTGACCAGGTCGCAGAGAAAAAAATAAAAATAAACGGTTATAGGAGTAATTTTTTAGGAGTACACAAGCATGTAAATACCCTAAAAAGATCATAAAAGTTTAATAAACTCTTTTGGATTTTGACTGAGCTGTTTTTGAATAGTCTTTGTATAGCAAACACCTATTATTCTGCAATATTCACCTATCTGTGCCCAGGTGAAAAGATCATTGAAAACCCATTTTGCCCCATAACCAATGCTCAAAGTGTGCCAATACACACCGGTACATAGGTACCAGCATTTCAAAATTTTAATCTCTAGCGTACCTTCACTTTTTGAAGGTGGAAGGAACGCAATTTCAACAAAGGTGCCCCCCTCTCCTCCCCACATTAACCCAGGCAGTACTGACACTTCGAGCATTGCTCATAACAATGCAAAATTATTGTCACATATGAGGGCTCATGAAATGAGAGGTCAAACCTTCCACTGGCCTGGTTTATCATAGGATACTATGGTAAACCAGCCACATGGACCCTTGCCCTCTTTTCACCTGGGTTGTTTTGTTTCCTCCTGTACCACGCACCATCCAGAGGGGATTTCTCCTCAGCATTCTGATCCTCCTCTGCCAGCAACACCTCCTCTGTAACAAATATCAAAGAGCATCAGTAAAACGTACCATGTTACATGCAACCAACCAATGTTATGTAGTTACATAACTCTGTATTTCAAAAAATAATGGTCTTGTCTTTTCTTCTAGTCAGCAAACTTTGTCTTGAGAGGTGCATACTCTACCAGTTCAGGAACACCTTTTGAACAAAATGTTTATTTTAATGTAACAGTGACATACAAAAGAAGAATGTGGAGATTACACTAACCTGCCTTGCATATCCATTCCAGATACCCGGTGAGCTCTCTCTCAATCTGCTGCTGTCTGCGAAGCTTCAGGAACTCCTGCCTCTTCTCCACTCGCTCTCTTTCTTTGGCAAATTCCCTAAAACAAAACGCATGCACACATATAGACAATAATGCTTTTTGCACTGAAAAAATATGAACTGTAATCAAATCTTTGAACAACTTTTGTAAAAGACAAAAAGGATTGCACTTCATTTCTAGGTTGAAATGTTCCCTAGGATTTCATTCTGGTAAGTTTTTAATTGTTTACAATTACTCCTAAAAAGTTTTTGACAGTGGTCTAATCAAATCTCTAACAACGTTGAACTTGCTTGTAAGGCAAAAGACACTCTGATATCAGAATTACATTGATTGGGGGTCGAAATTTATTTGGAAAAGAAGAAAGTGGAAACATTTCAGATTTTTCCAACAATCTACAGAATTGCTTTGGAGAGACAGCTTGAGTCTTTTTCTGAGAAAATCTGGCGATACACTATTGTGTTGTTCAGCTCTATTGCTACAGATAATACAATCACTTTAAAAAACAACTTAAGATCATGGCCTGATCTCCTATGGCTTCTAAAAAAATGTCAAAACAGATGACACGTCCTTAATATTAAGAGCAATGACAGCTCTGAAGTGGTCAAACTGCTGGAAAAAATTGAGGAAATGGTGGCCAAAAACTATGGCAGCTACTTTGAATGTATCTCTGTAGGGGATAAGCGAGTGAAAATAACAGATGAAAGAGTCAAACCAAGAACTGGGAGGAAACGTGGAGCTGAAAAGCTTTCCTGTAGCTCAATCAGTATAGCATTGGTGTTTGCAACACCAAAGTCATGGGTTCGATCCCAGGGAAAGCAAGAACATATTCAATGTGTTCCTTGAATGCAATGTAAGTCGCTTTGGATAAAAGCGTCTGCCAAATATGCATTAATGCAACAACAACAAAAAATGCATAAAAATGAACATCCAGCTTGCATTAAAGGTAAGACATTAGACATCACTTTATTTATAAATTTAGTAATAGTAAATGTTTCATTGACTGATATATTAAACAACAATTAAATGAAAGGGCATTTTTACAACAAATGAATTCATGAATTCACCGTTATTAAGCCAAAATAGTTCACCAGTGCACAATCACCAAAAAATGAACACAGAACCTCTTCTGTTTATATGAGGAAAAACATCTAACGGATATACGCATTGTGATAATTGGAGCATCATGGGCTGCAAAGAGCTCAGCAGGCAATGTTATTCTGGACCAAGACGTTTTTGAAGATGATGATTCAAGAACAACAGTGTCCTGTGCAGTAGGTAGAGGTAAAGTACATGGAAGAAAGCTGACAGTGGTCAACACTCCAGGCTGGTACTGTCACAGTTTACCTGAAAAGACATCAGTGATTGACAAACTGGAGATTAGACGCAGTGTGAGTCTTTGTCCTCCTGGCCCACATGCAATTCTATTAACGGTTCCCATTGCCATAGCATTTAACAAGTCATATCAAATAGCTGTGGAAGAACAAATGGGCCTTTTAGGAAAGAAGGTCTGGAACCATACAATCGTGCTGTTCACCAGAGGAGACTGGCTTGGAGATACAAGCATGGAGGAACGTATTGAAATAGAAGAAGAGCATCTTGAGTGGCTAATGGAACAATGTGGGAACAGGTACCATGTTTTTAACTGTAGGGATCAAACTGACAGCTCACAAGTCAAAGAGCTTCTTGAGAAGATTGAGGAAATGGTAATGATAAATAACGGCGGTCATTATGTACCTGAAAAGGAGAATGACCCATCTATTGAACTTGACATGAAGCTTAAAATAGCCAAAACCAACATGTTGAAAGTGAGCAAGAAAAGAGAGATCCTCCAGGTGCTGCAAAATGGTAGGCACACTTTTTTCTCTTAAAGGGTCATAAAATACTAACTTTTCTTTTTAGTATGTTTGGTCATGCATGTGTGAAAATGTCAGCAACATATCTATTTTAAAAAGGATGTAGACTTACAAATCAGACCACACACATTCTGCCACTTCTTTCTTAAAACTAGACAAAAAATACAGTCTCTCGGATGTGAGAATCGTGCTTCTTGGAGGAGAAGGGGCTGGAAAGACAATGTCAGGAAACATAATTTTGCAAGGAAATGTTTTTGAAGAAATGTCAGCAGAGGTAATTAACTTTTAAGAATTTTTTTGATGCAATCTGGCTTGAAATAATATCAGCATAGAGATTGTATCTACTGTATATTGTTGTTATACCATATCTGTCATTGTATTTAGGACAAAAGACAATGTGTGATGCACCAAAAGAAAGTTGAGGGATATCAAGTCTCTGTGGTAAAAACACCAAACTTCTCAAATTTCACTGTGGAAAATGCAAAAGAAATTTTGCGCAGCGTGACAGTTTGCTCACCAGGCCCACATGCATTCCTGCTAGTGCTACCTTTGCGTGAGTCTTTCACAAAGAAAACTCAACAAACCGTGGAAGATGTCATGAATCTTTTTGGGGAGAATGTCTGGAGACATACTGTGATTGTATTCAGTTATGGACACTGGTTGAGGGACAGACCAGTTGAAGAATACATTGCATGTGAAGGAGAAGGCTTGCAAGAGTTGGTAAGAAAATGTGGAAACAGATATTTTGTGCTAGTCAATACCTGGGCCAATAGATCTCAAGTCAAACATTTAATTAGCATGATTGAAGCAATGGTGGCAAGAAACAGAGGTGAACACTTCACTCTAAGAAAGAAAGAAAAAAAGACAGCAACAAAGACTCTGACTGAAGAGGAATGGAATAAACGTGAGGATGAACTCATCGAGAGAATGCTGGAAGCAGCAGTTGCAGACCTAAATGTAGAATCTGCCAGACGAAGGTCAAGCCTTGAACATTCAATTAATTGTAAGTTTCTGTTTATGTATTTATGTCTCAATGTACTGTAGATTATTTATTTACATTTTTGATGTAAAGCTGTAGATAAATCAAACAAATCTCTAATATTTGTATTTACAGTGAGTGGAGATTCGTTGTCTGACAGCTCCCGTGTGGTTGGAGATGACGGTTTAAACCCTAATGCCAAAGTATTTCAATGGCTCTGGCATCCTAGAAATAATGCTGCATCATCTGGATATGACACCATAAGCATTACATCAAGTTCTGTGGGGATAAATGAAACCGTGGGGACAGTGGGGATAAATGAGTCATCCAGAACTGAAGATGGAAAGTGCTGAAATGAATAAGACACCATCCAATGCTATTATCTTAACTATCTTTTCCAGTAGTTCAGTTGCTTTTAAAACAGTATACATTTCTCCAGCAAGTAGCAGTGTAGCGTCACCAAAAACTACATTCCTTTTTGCATAATGACAAACCTATAATGCATTGAAGCAGCGGAGCGTTGCCTCCTAATTATATCACAATCTAAAACTGAGCATTACTGTCATCTATTGTTGTATCAGGCATCTTGCGTCTTTACAGTTCATTGAGAAGAGATCGTCTGACGATTGTGTAAAGTACGTAGAGGAGTGAGTTGATATTTTTATATTTTTATACCACAAAAGCTCTTCCAGCCTTCGTTTGACTGTAAATTTATATTTACTCATTGAGGATAGCAGGCTAATGTATTAAGTCAAGACCGTTATGATGGAGGACGTACTGGACCGTTTGAGACCTTTGAAAGTTCAAATGAGATAAGACTTTACACAGACCACACATAATTAATTCACTTACTACTTGTATATACTACATATGCTTTATGATTAATTATCCTACTTTATCGCATATCAAATTTGTTTCTGTTTTAATTACAATGACTGATTTAATTACAATGTATTGACTACTCTTGTGTATCCAATTTAATTTGCATACATTTGGTTCTTTCATTGATTTTTGTTGCAAATTTGCACTTTGACAGTTTGAGCTATAGTGTGTATCTTTGGATCATTTACAAAATAAAACAATACTCTTTGAAATCATAATTGTATTGCATGATGTTGTTTTAAACCCCAAATCTTAATTGCTTATAACATTCTTCATTAAAAGTTATTCTGTTATTTGTAATATATAGGGGGGAAAAACACATTTGTTTTAATGCAGCTAGCTACTTTTTGATAGTAACTTGTAGTGTAACAAAGTACTTTTTCATAAGAGTTGACTGTATCGTAACTACTTTACGTTATGAGGAGCTTGCAGCTTGTCAAACTACAGTTTCAGAGCGGCATCCCCAGCACTGCTCACGACACAGGATGTATGTAAGACCAGGGATCACTTGACTACCAGCACCATTACCAAACACCACATTATATGTAGACAAATTATATTTAAAAAGCATATAGCAATCCATCCAGAATGAAGCTGTTTTAAATGGGTATTATTGAAAAAGCAATCCGTTTACAGCCTTGAACAACGGCAGAAACAGGGGGAAAAGACACCGAGAGAAATAAGAGATACAGAAATAAGGATGTAGGACTTACCCTGATAAGACACCCAGAACAAGGTTTAGCATGAAAAAGGATCCGATGATGATGAGAGGGATGAAGTACAGCCAGTTCCAGGTATTCCCGGAGGCATCATTGGCCTGTGCAAAAACACACAAAGTGAGTACTGTTATAGGAATACCCCTTTAACTCATTCCATTTAACTATCATACTTTTCATAATATACCAAACTTAAATCTGTCGAGGTCAGTTGAAATGTACAATTAATTCTTGTGAATCATGACACCAAAATAAACAGAATTCCCAAAGGAAATCAACCATTCAACCATTTTAACCATATGTCACTCAAGCAATGGTTTGAGAATCTATTACTAAATAAACTAAGTCATTACAAATCCACTCCCACAAGCCACCACTGAGAAAATATGGCTGAAGCTCTCAAAGCTCTGGCAAAGCCTAAGGCTCACATTAGAACCAAAGTCTAACGCAAAAATAAGTTTAAGAAAAGGGAAAGTCATTTGGAATTAGGGATTTCATCCCCCGCTGTTCTTCACGAGAGGCCCAAGGCAGAAACTCTAGCTCCAGCTAAAGACAGACTGATGGGTGCTAGCAGAGAGAGTTTCAAAAGATGTCTAACAGGGGTTAAAATTCTCATTAGAACTGGGGTCTCATTTATAAAACCATGCGTAGGATCCCTACTAAAAGTTTACGTACACCCAAAAGCCAAAAATGGCATACGGCAAAAAATATTCCGATTTATAAAACCTCACCATCTGGGTCACCAATTCCCTTTGTCTCCACAATGTGCATACGCGCGACTCAAAGTTTGCTTAAAGGTGCGCACATTCTCCCGTCAAGTTTGTTTTTTATGGATCACAACCTTTGCGTGGAAACTGACGTACGTACATTTCCAGTCCCGTTTTGTGCGTACGCACGCTTTATAAATGAGACCCCTGACTATAGCAAGCTTATGCGAAAAGGAGGTGCGACTTGTTGTCACTTCTTTCTTAAGTAAACATAACTTTTACTTTGATCTCATTCTTGATCAATTCAAAATCCTTTGAGTTTTGAGTAAAGACTCAATCAAATAAGTTATTGTAAATGCTTTCATATTTAATTATATATCATATTTATTTATTATATATTATTAAAAAATGTATTTATAGACATTTGAAAGCACTTCCCTTTGTGTCTATGTACTCTTAAATCCCATCCCCATTGGACCCTTCACAGAGATCAAAGCAACATCCCCCCCATAATTGTCCTGTTGCTGATGCCATTGACTGTGTATCATAAAACAAGCCTCATAGCTGAGGTTAGGTACTAGTGAGACTTAACGCTGCTCAATAAAGAGTAAAGCAAGTGGGAGATGGGATACAAGATAAATCATTAATAAACAGGTAAATTATGTTGCCAAAACAAACGATGACTATGTCAATCACACATTAACAATAGACCTCTCATTTATTTTGTTTACATTAGTTTATGTCTAAAATAGATGACATGTCATAGACATAGAATCAGATGGTGCAATTTCTTGCAAAATGTCTCGCAAACAACAAAAACAACAAATTAAAAACCTTAAAAGAAATTGTAGAAAAAATTGTGAGTGATTTAGAACAAATAATAACTATATAAGATAAAGACTTGTGATTTGTTAGGGTCTTTGTTTCTGTCTTTGCTATGAAAAGTATACCATTTGGTATACCTGTCTTTGGTTTTTGGTCGTCTCCTAGCACAGTTTCAAGAGCATAGTGGAGACAGGCAGTTACATGAAGAGAGCTGGACAGGGACAACAGCAGCAACCTTTGTGTGAGGAGGAACAGTAGGTGTACTGGTATGCATGTTTCTGACCAAACTGTCCTCTGGTCGGACCTGCTCGATTGGCATTTGCCAGAGAACACCAGAATTGGCAAGTCCTCCATATATATAAAATGTAAAGATATTGCTATAATAGGTATAGTGATTACTGGAATTAATTTGAATTTGTTTTACTTAATATTTCAAATTAATTTAATATGAAATATGTAAAATAAACAGACTTCTTGTTAGAACAGAAGTAGAGCTGTTAAACCGAGACCATTAACTAATGAAGATGGAGATTGGAAGTTCTGTGAGCTCAGGCACTGGTGTTCCCAGCTCTGACAAAATAAAAGTCTGGCTTCCAACAAATCAACCAGCAGCCCTGGCGATATATCGAATATCCCCTAAAATCTGCCCTAAAATCATCAAGCAGGTAGAGGAATCAGCTTTTTGGAAGGACAATCAATCCTTCTTTTTTTACATTAAAGAAAAAATACAGCCACATTGAAATGATCATTTGTGGCTACACTATACAGTTTTTTCAGTGTATCTCAGTGTTCCCGCAGGCTGGTGCTTCTGAGACCTGCACTCAGTCATTTCACTCCTAATTAAGCAATAGTGAGAAGAGCAGGAGGTATAAGCTCCCATGAGGGATGATGGGAACCTGTGTGAAACAGTCCCTCAGTAAATGCTCAGTGCCCAGATGAGCCCATCTACACTCACTTATGCTGACGATGGAACTACTTAGGGAATTACGTTTCTCTAGAATGCCAAAGCCATTCATCATTGCAGAGTGTTACAAGATAGAATATAAGTGGTTAGGTATCTACAAACAAAATAAACAGAAAAAAACATTATATGCATGAACAACCCAGAATATGTATTGCTCATATATTTTGCAATTATGTTCTGCGGTATAGTATGTACTTGTACTGCACTGCTTCTTTTATTCATTATACTATTCATCATCAAGAAAGAAGTTACATGTCTATCCCATTAGCCACATGTGGCAAAACAAAATCATCTGTCCTTGACAGATGTCTAAACCTGGTTAAGGTAAGGTTTTGCAGAGAAATCAGAAATAGCAAGGGATCAGGGTTTCGAACCTGATATGAAAGAGACATCACTGGATTAAAAAGTAAACTCAAGGTACTTTTGCAAACAGAAGTCAACCATTTCTGCTAGATGAAGCGTACCTGAGATAGTCCAATAACAAAGTTAAGAGATACTTAACAAAAAGTAACAGAGAAAATGCAGTCAAGCAGGTCTCTCAATTTGTAGATTTTCTTTAACACAATGCTGAAAAGAACTTGAATACCAAAGTCAAGAAGAAACATGCCACAACAGGGTCATGGAGTAGAAATGTCATTTTTCACACATCATAAATCAACGACAAAATAATGCAAATATTTAGTATTATATATTAGAGGTGTGAGACTTTAAGACAGTTTAAAACAGGAGCAAAAACAAAAATCGTATGTATCATATTCCCGTTAATCTGTTTCACTGTGACATTGCACTTCACACAATTTATCTTCTTTGGTCTACTGCATCCCTAAAGGCTTTTGCAACACTTCCTTAAAACACAGTGCACAAACATCTTCTACTTAATCTATAAACAGTGATTATCATAATGTTTTATTCGGCATTATGCACAGTCAACTGAATAAAGTGTCAGATCAATTAAGCGTGATGTTAGTATAATATTTAGTCTGAGTCCTTACAGGGACACAAACTACATTAAAAGCTCTTCTGACATAATGAACATATATCCTTTTTTTATCTCCCTCTCTTGCCAAGATAGTGAAATAATAAAGACTGCGGGGTGAATACAGAATTTAAGACTGAACTGCACAATTTATTTGATTTAGCACTGAAGGAATTATGTGGAGTGGTTTACTGAGACTGTACAGCATCGGTCTAATATTGTGATTTATAAACCTGAATCAGCTCTTTAACATGCAGAAAGTGTCTCTACTGCACTCTGGGTCTGGACATACGCCTAGATATAATGCTTTTCTCCATCATTTGATCATAATTCGATGATTACTGCTGCCGCACCTTTCTGGGCCCACAAGTACACAATTACTAGCGAAAGAAACCCCACGGCTTAATTTAAATATGGTGCAGCATTATTTCAGTGCACTTAGCTCCTGGTTAAACGGAATTGCAGGGCGATGGGGAATAAGATGCGAGCATTTTTTTCACTACCACTGTAATTATATCTAAAACGGGGGAGGAGAAAGAAAGGGGAAAGCCTGAAACGATTCAATGCTGCATGCATCCAAACATAATTGTCCTCCATCCAGCTCCCAACAGGCTATTTTTAAAGATGTTTAATGAGCTCTGGCATGGATCTGACAGCCCAGGACGACCGGCTGACAGGGTCAAGGTGCACAGAGGCCTGGTGACTCAGCCTGCAGTAACAAGAGCAAAAACACTGATTACATCAAAACACACACACTCTGGCTACTGGAATAGCGCAACAGCTGTGGGCTGACTATACATTTTAGTGTAACAATTGTCACACATGGGGCTACTGACCACATGATGTCTCGTTTCGAGCAGCATGCTCTCACACGTCAATAAATGACATCTTATTATGGTGGGATTTGACGGTTTTGCAGACAAATTAACATTACAGATACTTGACCAGATGGTAGAACTTGCTGCAGGTAAAACAATATCAAGAAGTGAATCATTTCAAAATCACCACAAAGAAGTTCTTCAAAATACTTTTAGAAATTAAACAAGACCTTACACCTGTTACAGTCAGCTGGCGTGCGATGCGGAGAAGAATGAGAGAACTCGGAGATGAAACAGAAAGTACTTTAATTATAAACCGAAAGCAAAGGCACACGGGGGTGCAAAACACGGAGCAAGGACATCCACACAACCTACTCTTGAAACGTCAACGACATGGGCTAACACAAGGGTTTTAATACACTAGGAAATGACAAACAGGTGGCGAACTAAATGGGTAATCAAAACAAGACAGCTACGGGAACACATGAGGGACAAAACAGGCGGATCAGGACCAGACTGTGACAACACCATTTTCAAGAGTAGTGATTGAAGGAAAACCATTATGGCAAAACCATAAACAATTATGAACAGAAAGATCTTGTTGTTGTCTGTTTTAGCAAAAACTGAATATATTATGTAATGTAGGAGTTTAGACTCATTTGCATGCAATAGCAGACATTTAATTAGCTTAAAACTGAATGCTTGTTATGAATGTTCACACAAATATCCTTCCCACAGAACTTTTCAAGTCCAAATTCAAATGCCACTCTATTGAACTTTTCAAGATAGTCGAAAATAACGAAAAAATAAGATTGTGATTCTGATAACACTAGAAAGTCTCAAAACAACTGACACTGTAATTATTTATCGAATAAATCCAATCAAGTAATGAAAACCAAAGTACATGAAACCAAATCTTAATGAATGACCGTAATGAGTAACAGTATTTAGCTTTCAGAAATACAAATAACAACTGTTTTCTACATATAGCCATGGTGAAACAAAGATAAATTCTGTCAGTTCATTTTACTCATTTTACAAATGATACAAAAGTGCATTTAAATAAATTGTGCTCTTTAATAATAATAATTCATTACATTTATATAGCGCTTTATCATAGACACTCAAAGCGCTTACATGGACGGGGGAATCTCCTCAACCGCCACTAGAGTGCAGCATCCACCTGGATGATGCAACAGCAGCCATATTGCGCCAGGACCCTCACCACACACCAGCTTATTGGTGGAGAGGAGATAGAGTGATGAATCCAATCAGAGAATGGCGATGGTTAGGAAGCCATGATGGACAAATTTGGCCAGGATGCCGGGGTTAAACCCCTACTCTTGCGAAGGACATCCTGATTTTTAATGACCACAGAGAGTCAGGACCTCGGTTTAACGTCTCATCCGAAGGACGGTGCTTGTTGCAGTACAGTGTCCCCATCGCTATACTGGGGAATTAGGACCCACACAGACCGCAGGGTGAGCACTAGCCTCAGCCCTACTTAGCTTCAGTGGGCAACCAGTCTTAGGCTACATGGTGACATTGCCTGCCGGCTCTGGTCGAGTGTTTAAATACCTTTGTATAATTTAAATATATAAATACATTTCTCAGTCACAACAACAACATCCCCAACAGGTAGTGCTGTTCCACTAAGGGGATCTGACCAGCATCCCCAAACAAGCATGACACAGCACTGGTAATTAAGCAGAAAGCGATTAATCTCTAGCACAGCAAGAGTGTAATAAAACTAACAGGCATGAAATGAGGAGTGCCATGTCATTAGCAGAGGAGTCCGCCCCCGCTGGCTTGCTTGGGCCAGAGCTCATTCTGGGTGGGGATAATGCTCCAGCGTAGCTCCTTGGATTGAGAAACTTACTCTAACCTCTGGCCCTCTGTCTGTCATTTATAGATATACAACTTGATGCTCAATAAAGAAATGCCTTTCGATTTAGACAAAGCACACAACTGGATGTTTTTACGTAGGATTTGAATCTTGAATCTTAGCATATGATTCTATATTAAAGTCATGGTTTCGCTGCATTGGGAACATTTGGTATATGAAAGGATGCATTTATGTGTAAAATCCATTACAAAAAAATCCCATTGTTCCATTGTGCCGTTCCATCACAGCGCTATAAAGACATCAATCCAGGAAGTCACATTCCAACTACTCTGACATGCAATCTAGAAAATGGAGTGCTGCCGTTATTCTTATTTCATGATGTGATCCATTCTGCATTCCAACCATAAACTGCATCTCAAAAAGCAGCATAGTCACACTTTTTCTGTCACAGTAGCCTTTTTTTTTAAAAGTATAACTTCTTACAAATATCTGTACTATCCCTGTTTTTTTGTAAATTGTATTAATATTTTAAGTTATATGTTTTATTTTTTTTATCTTGTATAATAGCAGTACAGAAAAGTAAAATATCAAATTAAACATATCAAGTATATATATTATTAAGTGTATATATATATATATATATATATATATATACAGTGGTACCTTGAGATACAAAATTAATACGTTCCGAGGCGGCCTTCGTATAATGAGTTTTTCGTATCTTGGAACACATTTTACATGTAAAATGGCTAATCTGTTCCAAGCCCTCCAAAAACACCCCATTAAATTTCATAATAAAGCTAAATTGACCTATAAACAATGAAATAACGTAAAATGTCGAAGCTTACCTTTCGAGTGAGGCTATCTCCGAAAGTGGCAGCAGAGGAGGAGGACGACAAACGGCAGATAATGTACGTACGTATGTACGTACACTTAACTTTACGAAAACACATAAAAAATTTAAAGTTTCGGGTGCGGAGTGGCTGAGCTAAAGCACGCCAGCACGTACATATAGAAGATGCATGATGGGAGGGATGCTGTCCAATTAGAGAGAAGGATCTCATGGCTTGGCTAGCATCAGGAACCAATGGGAGAGCAGGAGGATGGTGGCAAGTCTACTATAACTAAGATGGCGGCGTGCGGCGCGAGTTTCAAAATTGTTATGGAGCGAATCTCGGACTTTAAGAAATATTTCGTATCTTGAAAACTTTTCGTATGTAGAGCAGTACAATTTTTCGTCTTTGCTTTCGTAACTTGGATTTTTCGTAAGTTGAGCCTTTCGTATCTTGAGGTACTACACTCTAAAAAAAATGGTGCTATATAGCACTAAAGTGGCTCGTAATCATAGGGGAACCATTTTTAGTGCTATATAGCACCAAATAGTGCTACAAAGAACCATTATGAGGTGCCATATAGTACCTGGTGCGAAGCTCTCGTGCAAAGAACCACTTTTAGTGCTATACAGCACCATTTTTTTTAGAGTGTACTGTGTATATATATATATATATATATATATATATATATATATACACACAGCCTGTAGGTTTTTGTTTAATGTTTTAAAAAAAATTTAAGTATCTTTTCTACTCACCTACAAGAAGGAGGGAAACATTAAACTTTGTTTTGGTAGACCATGGTTTGGTAGACCATTAAGAAACCTGTATGCTACTCATATGGGTAACTTCGGGGAAAGATCTAAGACTTATGATGAACAATACATATATTGATTTACTGCCTATTTGTCACCAATTATAGGTCTTTTGCTTTTCAGTGCAGAGGGATTAAGAACTGCACTGAGCTGCTTTATAAACGAGTCTGTCTCTGCGAAATAGGATTGAAGCCTCTGGGCTATAAGAAACAGTTAAACTACAAGCTCCAGTAGTTACAAATTGGCAATAAAATGATGAAGCTGACTATGGTTTCCCAGAGACATGATTTTACAGTATTCTGAGAACAAAAGTTGCTTTTAAAGGCCCTGCAGAACGCCTGAGGGGCCACCAATGCAGTTTGAGAGGCCACATGGCCCATGCTAATCAGATACACTCACACATACTGGACACTTTGCTAAAGTTGCCTTGTGAAAAGGTTCATCGTACTTAAGGTGACAGGTGTAGTGATGGGTTATTCATGCCTGCCTTTTATTTGTGAATTATCCCAGAGATTGCCCTATCAGAGGTTAGCGGGGGAGTATATAAACTGGTTGGTCACGGAATGAGCACCACCCCCTTTCTCCTGCATTACATTTGATCACTAGCAGCACGTTTAATTAATTTTCAAAACATTCAAAATTACTGAATATTTTTTAAAGTGAGTTTTTTGTTGTTCTTGACATTTTTCATTGACTTATTTTTAGTTTTTAGTATTATTAAGTATTTGTTAGTGTGAGCTTTCTTTGTTAAAATTTTTTTTTATTGTATTTTCTATTCTATTTTCATTTGTATTCAATTAACTTTTTGCTCCACATTAATTTATTTTTGTATTATGGTATAATAAGTGTTAACTCTGTTTTCTTGCAGGGGCTGTGTGCACAAGGCAGGGGTTGACTTATCGACTTATGGTCGAGTGCTGGGTTTTCATATTTTGCCTACGTACGTATGTGTCTGTGTGTGTGTGTGTGTGGTTGTTTGTATGTGTGAACTGTTGTTGTGAAGGCCTTATTGTACCTAACTAGCTTAATTCCCTGCTATCAAGGCTCAGCTCCTTCATCATAAGACCCAAGAGATTCCCCTGACTATTTGCTCTTTTTGTCTTTGGAATTTGTCATATTTAACAAATGGTTTCTTTAAATAATTTTAACTTTTAATAAAATGTGTATATATTCTATTGTCCTGTCTATTCTCGGTGATTAGACCTGTGTTGCCTAAAATCCATTTAGCAGAAAGTCCCTGGGTTGGATTTCAGGGTGGTGTAGTTGCTATTATTTTAAGCACTCTGTGCTGTGCCACATTAATAAGAAAACTGCAGTGCAAGAGGGTACAGAGGTTCCAAAGCCTAGTGAGCTGCTGGCAGAGGCAGCATGTGTTTGTGTGTGTGTGTGTGTTTTTTCCAGTAATGTTTGTGTGAAACCTGCAGTCAACTCTTTTTAGCTCGTCAGCTAGATTGAATGATGTAACTGCCTGACACAGAGGATTTATCAAAATTATAAGACTTGCGGCAATATTGGTAGCTTCAGTAAGAATGGGTTAAAATTACAATATAATTATAGAAATAAATAGTAATGTCATAATTTTCCAGCAAAAGTGTTTATAGATTTGTTGCTGTATAATTACAATAACTGTATAATTTACAGACATTTTTCAACTTTTCTTTGTAAGGAAAATCAAACATTTAATGAAAACAATAATTTATTTATATGTGTAAAAAAAATTAATAATACTGCCCTCTAAAAAACTCCCTCATTAGTGCTAATAACAATAGGAAAAACAGAAAAAACATATTTTTAATTACTATAGAGACATATATACACACACACACCCAAATTCCTGTGATATAAAATAAAATGTGGTTTTAATTATGAGTTCTTACCTTCAAGACAGACGATACAGTAGCAGCATGTGCGGAGGAGGAGGAGGAGGGAGGGATTACATAGATAACGCAAACACAATACGGAAGTGTAGTGTTTCTTCCCTACAATACGTCTATCCAATACACTACATGCACAATAATGTAATGTAGAACCTCATATTTATTATTATTGAACACACATAACTTGTGCTGCTCCCAGATTAATATTCGTGAATCACTCGTAGCCCCCGGTAACCCCTGCTGTAAAACCGTTGGCGAAAAATTAGCTCAAAGGCTTGCTTGTATCTCGGAATACTCGTATGTCAGGACGCTCGTATCTAAAGGTATTACTGTATTAGCATTGTTCATTTAAGAGGTTCCATAATGGTTTAGGATACTAGACAGTGAGGCGACTCACTAGATTATGAAAAAGAGCTCATGTGTTAGAAAGTGGGTGGGTGAAAGTGAGAGAAAGAAAGAGTGTCTCGGCATAACCAGCAGCCTTTCACGTATGACAGAAACAGGTTGGTGGCGTACGGTTTGAGTTAGCTTAGCATAATTCCCGTCTCAGTCTGTGGCGGGAGGAGGAGTGGTGTGGGAACAGGGTGGCGTATGTTGCCCCACACCATGTTCTGGCAGTCTGATGCTCTGTACAAATGTGTAAACTGTGAGGAGAAGGGGAGCAGGTGAAACTACAGCAGTCGGTCTTTGCTGTCACTCAGCAGGGTGTAATACTACGCTCCCTGGAAGTGTTACTGAAACAGTTCCGTCCATGCCAGCATCTATCCTGAATGTGATATCTCTATAATGACTAGCCTGTGGTAAAAACACATGGCCACAGTAGGGTTTTTCAAAGCGTGAAATTCCTGTATTTCATAAATTATGAACATGTTCTTTTGCATTTTAACTGTCTATAATTAAACTTCTTTCTGCTCTTCTACTTTGTATTCACGTCAGCAAGCACACACACAGACAGATTTTAGCACCTTTACAGAAAGACAGTCTCCAGAGCTCAACACTCAGACAAGCAGAACACAGACTGTCAGATGATCTAAAACAACACAAAATTCAGAAACAAAGAAAAGACTTTGAGATTCCACAAACAATATTCCACACCAACATTACAGACTGAGCATGTCTGTAAATGCATGCGTGTTTATGCGTGAGTGATGTTAAAAAGTTCACCTAAAATAAAAATATCATCATTTTTTACTCGCCCTCATGTTCCAAACGTATTAAATCTCTATCTCCCGGGAAGCCTACAATACATTCAATGCATGGAAAAGTCTCAGTTATTCTATCTTATATGTCATTTTGTGATGGTGATTTAAAGATTTAAATGCAAATTTGAACATAAAGGCTGTTTTAAACATTTTTGGATGAACATTTATTTTAAGGGATACTATCAAAGAGAATGAGTTTGAATTACTCTGTAGCTTTCCTTGTAATGCATCACAGATTTTGGAACAAGGTTGATTACATCTGAATTGACAAAGAAAATACAACGTAAAATTCAGGCCTGGTCCTGTCTTCCTTCACTGACATCGCTTCTTCTTTAATGCTTCCGCTCATCCGTGAGATGCTAATGGCCTCGTGCCGTTCTCAAGGCCCTCGGCCCCGCCCCGCACCGCCCGCAGGTTTTTGTTTAATGTTTTTTCTTACTTTTGACTTGGTATGTAAATATTTGTGTGGTTTTTAGCAAAGCTCTCACCTCTACCTTTATATATAGCGTTTTAAACAATACAGATTGTTTCAAAGCAGCTTTACAATGTTGACAGGAAAATAACTGAATGACACACACAGTTCATTTCAGCTGTACTGCAGCTCTAAAAGAAAACTGTGTCATTGTTCAGCTGAAGTCTGTTCACCGTTTATTCAGTTCCATTGTAAAGATCATCAATTATAAAACTAGTTCATTTCATCGATAAAGCAGTTCTGCAGAAAACAATGCTCTATTATGTTGTTGACAGGGATGAGGTGCGAGGACTCCAATGCAGGTTGAAGAATTCTTTATTGATTGAAAATAAAACCAAAAGTTCAAACTAAAACAGGACTGACAAACCGACTAGACTGACAAGACAAGGTCAAGACTTCCAACACGACAGACACAAGAAAGACAACGATGCAAACCAGGACACCAAACACAAAGAGATTAAGTAGGGAACAAGAGGAAGGATTAATTGGAGGAGAACAACTGGGGTAAATGAAAAAATAATGAGGGAACAAGACGGGCGAGGTAACATAATAACAAGACATGAACATGCAGTCAATGCGAACGCACATAGCCACATGTCCACATGAAACAAGACACCAATTGAAACCAAGTGAAACCAAGTGAAAACACCAATTTTTCGCGCAACACGAAACACAACATGAAAGTGCTAAACAATACACGCAGACGAGAGAGCGCAGCCCGAGGAAAGCTCAAAACCGCGCCCACTCACATGACGTAGAACAAGCAAACCCTGACAAACACACGGGTCATGAATGTCAGAATCCCGACACAAAACTAAGACTGACCAAGACCAATGTCTCAGGATCGGACATCATAACCCACACGCAAGACGCTACACAGACAAGGGAGCGCAAGACTTGAGACACTCGAAGCTACTCACTCCCATAAAAACACGGCAATAGGGCAGTGCCAAAGCTCTGTCACCGAAACACTAGAAAACAAGACCGAAGTGACAAAACCCTAACTTTGAACATAGTGCGTAGTTTCATTGGAATACTTCTATGATGTTTTTTTGTTGCGATTTGGCATTATAATTCACCATCTACTGTTTTATGAGATAATAATAAGGTTTAGGAATGATGTGGTAGTGAATAAATGACATTTGCATGAACTTTCCCTTAAATATTTTAATAGCAACTCACGTAATATAATACATCAGTCCATCCTTCCATGGTGATGCACTGGAAGACTGTGAGGATGGCGAAGAGGATGTTATCGAAATTTGTGATGCCGAAGTTTGGTCCTTTCCAGTATTCCTTACATACTGTTCCATTTGGACATAGTCTTGAGGAAAAATCGAAACCACATGGGTAATCACCAACCTTTTCTCCTGAACAAACAAACAGAAGAGAATCGTGCACACAGGCCAAAATCAATAATCATTACATATCTGAAATGGAAATTACTGTAACCACCCTTTCAAAACTCAATCTCACACACACACACTCTCTCTCTCTCTCTCTGAGGCATAGCACCTGCTGATGTTGCTGATTGAGGGGTGAAGCAGGCAGCAGCTGAGCACATGTTAGCAGCTCAGCTTCTTATTAGAAACCTCATTACCAACATGAGCTCATTACACGCACTATGTCGAAGTGAAACAACTCATACACACACACACACACACACACACATTAATGAACTGTCAAGATCCCTCACACCATGGACACTGAAAGATAGTGTATAAATATACAAACACCTGCATACACACACAAACAGCCTCCAGCTGCAACATTTTCTCACCAAAGAAATATTAAACATGATATTATAAAATAAAAAAATTAAATAAGGTACTAAAATACTAAATTATCACTATTAAGCAGGAAATTGATTCCAATATCTATTGTCTTTATGTAGCGTGATTTATTTTTTTAAAGTACACTGGAATATTTCTTGAAACACAATGAAACACTAATGAACGTCTAACATTGTTTTCATTAGAAAAACACAAAGATGTGTCCTTTTCACCCACATTCAGTACCTAACCACACCGGAAACAGCAGTATTTTGTGGTTAAATGTCAGTCAGTGAAGAGCAAGGCAGGTGGAGGACATTTGCATAAGCAAAAAGAAGAGCCTGTGAGGACCTGTGAGAAAACAGACTTTTTCTAGCTTTAGTGTTGCAAGAAAGAACTAGAAGCTAATATTTGATTGAAACCTTGAACCGAGACTCAAACTCAGGTCACCTTGTGTACAGCTGTGGCAAACGCATTGATTTGGCAGGTTTGTAATTCCATAACCACAGTGCTATTGCTCCGACATAACAGCTTACTGTTATTTTGTCTATGGGTTGACATTTTAGTCTCAGAATAATACTAAGAATAAGAAAAATAAGTTTAAGTAGTGTAACAGTATATTGTCTTTCCCTAACATAATAATTGCCAACGTAATAATTCTGTGTAAAGGCTGTATTCGCATTTTGTTCTTTTTTTTGTGATACTAGAACAGGTTTCTTTATGCTAGAGTGCCTTTATTGTGGTCATTCCTCAATATAATTTGATAAGGAGTTGCTTTCCTTGGACTACCCGAGTTCCTTATTTCATGTGTGCTACAAAGGGATGATTTGAAACGTCTCTGACTGCAGTGGCTGCAAGATTTATTTCCTGGGTCCTCTCATAAGAAGCTTTGTGTCTGTTAGGAAATTTGACTTCAGTGAAAGGAAAAAAAAACACTGCAGGAAGTAGACTAACCTGTATCCAATTTAAAGCAGGTACGGTGGAACTTGCCCATGTAGAATTCTACACCGATGATGGCAAACATTACGATGGCAAAGAAGAGCAGAAGTCCGATCTGAAGAAGGGGAACCATGGCCTTCATAATGGACTTTAATACTACTTGAAGACCTAAAGAGAGAACCAGATTTGGTTACATTTGGAAAATTTGTCTCACTGTATCCATTACCATAATTTATAATGCCTAACATTGTTCTAAACTGCCAAACACTTACTTGGGATTCCTGACACCAGTTTGAGGGGTCTCAGCACTCTGACGGCTCGCAACGTTCTTAAGTCAAACTCTGAACCGACTGTGGTTAAAATCCTGTCACAAACACAAACATGCAAAATTTAGTAGAGAGCAGGGACATCATTGATATTGATTACTTCAGATTAGTGGTACATTTTTAGTTCTTTCTTTCCTTAAATTATTCAATTTGGCCCAGTTCGATTTTTAATATTTGATCACATCCTTTATAGAAACAGTCTTAAAATTAAACAAAACAACTTCAAAATAAACAACATAAAAATAGTATGTATCTTATATATAATAATTCTATTTATATTACATTATTTTATATCTATGGTTTTTATTTAATGATCATAATACTTCATAAAATGTTATTGTAACTGAAATATTATTGATATAATATATATTATATTTATATTATATAATAATATATTTATATTATGTATAATACACAATTAATACATATTTACATGAATACTACTACTATAATTATAATAATTACAATAATAATAATTACTACTACTATTACTTATAATAAATATTATAATAATAATGTATTATTATTATTGTTGTTATTAAATTATCATATTTTATAATATTCACATTTTTGTAATTGACTATTTTATGCATTAATCAATACATGTTGAATTTAAAGGTTATTTTTATATCATATAAGACACATTAATTCACATTACATTATATACTACTTTTATTTGATACATTATACTACTATATTAATAATAATTATAATAATTATAATACTTATTATTGTTGTTGTTGTTCAAATTATTTTCATAATATTCATATTTTGTATTTATTATTTTTTGTGCATTTATCATTGCATAATTTACTATTCTTTTGGTCCCCCAAATGAAAGCAAGACAAGAGTGTTAGAAATCTAGAAAGATATCACAGGTAATCCCGGAAAAAAAAAGAAAAGAAGAAAAAAAAAGTGTCTCAAATTCTCACACACTGTATCAAATGGCTGGATCGCATTTTAGGTCAGGGACTCATGTAAGGTAGCAATCACAAGAAACCCCTCTGAAGCAGGCTGTCAGCTTTCAGTGCCGTGTGTGTTTATGTTCTGGAAAATCAGCATAACTTAATCTAATCTAATCCCATCATCACAGTGACACCGCCGAGATGACAGCCATTAGATGTTGCCAAGGCAATGCGCCTGGCTGGCGTAGCGCACATGAGCCTGTGTGTCCTCAGGAGCACTGGAGTGGAACCAGCCGCACACTGCATTTGTGCAAATGTGTCTGTGAATAAGATCTTCCCATTAAATCACAATCATCAACTCGCAGCAGGCAAACTGGGTAAGCTTATATAAAAGTTACAGTTCTTGTGTTTGGCAGAGGAGCATCTTTCTTCACTGACATACGATCCGATTTGCTCATAAGACGAAAAAGAATAGGATGACGAGAGATTGAAAGAAAGATGGATGTATGTGAAAAGAAAAGAGAGGATAGCAGCAGAGGGTTGGTGTGGAGGGATCATGCAGAGTACTGTGAGGCTGAGCAGACATGCCCCATTAAATATGATAGAGCTGCCGCAACACCCCCGCAATCTATCTAACTCGCAACCCAAACAGGGAGGAGGAAGAGAGGAAGAAAGTTAGACAAGGAGGAAGAGTTTACAAAGTTTTCAACATAATTTTTTTGTTGTTGTTGACCTTTTCAGTAACATGTAATCTAGTGCGGTGACAGCAGCGCCCTCTGCTGGAGATGTGCAGTCAGGGTCTGAGCTGTACATCTCATGGATATGCTTCATATGCAATATAGTCCAAAATGATGGCTCTTATGAAGAGCCAACATAAAAAAAGAAAAGAAAATCTAAAAAAATGCAAGCATTCAAAATACACTCTGAAATAAGGGATGTGTTACGTTATTAATGGTAATTATTGCTATATAATCAGCATGTTACAATGATTATTTTCTCTTGCACAGACATTCAGAAAAAATCTATGCATTAAACATATATAAAGAAGATTCTAAATGTGAAATAAAATAAAATGTGTAAATAAAATGTGATATTTAACAAAACAATACAAGTACAAGTAGATTCTCCAAAGTTTCTGCAAAAAATAACTTTGTTGATTTTTAACCCGATTTAAATTGCTACCATGTTGGTAGTTTATGTATATGACTCGTTCACCGTGTTACCTGGACCGGGATGATGCAAAATGCAACACTACAGATAATACTTCTCTATTTTTGTATCCCCACCAAGGGTAAGCATTGGTTTATCACTAAAACCTGTATTGCACTATATCTATTTTTTAAACAGCATTATGGTAAAAATGAAACATTATGGCAACTGCTTTATCTGTATGCGACTCTTTTTTGCTTTAAAGACCATTTCTTTCAGTCTTCTCCTCCATTATGGGTGTTAATAATTTTTTTATAGAATATTGCAGTGCATATTACAATTTATCCCTGCACATTACTTTTTTTAAAATTCATGTGCGGTTGTAATCTTTAATTAAAATAACTTCCCCTCATTCCTACATCGTCATCTCACCCCTTCTCACGTTTACTGGTGCGAGGGCAGGATAACCTGTCACCCACATCGATCCAATCAATTCCCGATAGATGAAATTAAAAAAAAAAGTCATTTTCTTGTTCAAGCAGCCATTTCACTCAGATATAAATCAAAATATGGAAGAAAACTCTTTCACAACATCTGTGTCATGTGTATACCATCTACTACAACTATCATCCTAATAAATTGTCCAATCTCATACCATAAAACCTGTAAGTACGGGGTATAAGGCAATATATACTCGTTAACTATTGAAAAGATGACCTGTAATAGATATATATGACCTGTAAGATAACACTTTATACAAGCTTTCAAAACACTCATCTTATAGGATTCTTGTAGGAAGATAAGACTCAGATTGCCTATGGTTTGGAGAGAGACCAGCAGAAAAAGACCATTATTATTTTGAATGTAGCAGGGTGGCTGCCAGCAAAAAAGGCAGATTTTTAATATCCAGCTTATCGATGAAAGAATATATCTCTACATGGGGGAAGCAAGCTAAGGCACAGGAAATATGGCTGGAACAATATCTGCTATTAGTCAAAGAGAAACACCCTCACATAAAGACACAAAGGCATATATACACAATAAGACATACGCAAAAATAGATACTGTCATGAGAAATTGGCAATCAACTCCTGCTTTGTCCCACAAGCTAAAACAAAAATGTCAATGAGCTACTGGTAGATTTGGCTCTGCACATAATGAGAATGGAGACAATGGAAGTCAAAATGGGCATATATGGCTGTTTTATCAAAGAAGCGCAGGCGAGATGATGAACCAGAATTCAGTAGTTAGGAACTGAATGTTTATGAGAGCCGTCTCTCTGACTGCAGTTCATAACTAATGCACATGTGATTGACAGCAGCTGATTTTCTCCGCATCAGAGGTGAAGGGCAGCTGACTTCTGTGGCACTCAACTGAATGAGCTGCCAAACTCACGCTGAACTCGCCAGCGCTACAAACTGAAAGAGATGATGAAAAAGGAGGAGCGGGAAAGACAGTGGTTGAGAGGGAGAGCGTGAGGGAGACTTCTCACCCTCAGCGGGGGTGCCGTGATGTAATTATCGTTGCATGGTGCACACGGTGAGGGAATTGAGTTTTTCACGCGTCTCAAAAAGGGACTTATCCCTCTCAGATGATCATCCAGTGTCAGAGGAGAGCTGTCAGTCAGCCTCGGGCACACAGTGACCTGACGACCTCAACAGAGCAACTGAGACCTCTAAGACTTGAGAACAAGCCTGAGCAGAATCCAAAGGGAAATGTACCTGGAAGATGTTACAAGCAGTACAACTGTCGACAAATGATGATCTTATGAACCGAGCACCTTTACCAGAGTCAAGACAACCTGATTTAAAAATTCTCATTAATGTCTTTAGTCTTTCAATGGACAGCAAATGGAGAGTTAAAGTGCCCCTGTTAAGCTATTTTGGAGTCTAATTGGAGTTTTCCACAATAAGTTTGCATGGTAAAAAAACACTTTAATTTTCTCACACACAAATGCATCACTTCTTTTCTCACAATGTCTGAATCGGATCAATAAAGCATTCAGTCTCCCAGTCCCTCCTTTCCTAAAGTATTCTGCTCTGATTGGTCAGATAGCCCAGTCTGTTTGGTCTTCTATGGTGGCCCTTCTGTGGTTTAATTCATTCCAAGAGCGAGCTCATAACCCAAAATGCTCATACACCAAAACAATTTTCACCATAAGAATGCACTAAAAATCAATTGATTCGTTCTGCACGACCATAAATGCCCATTTTAAATATTTTTTGGGTTTTACCCTATTAATTAGAGTTATAACCATTAAGAACTCATATAAACACTAATTAATACTTGACAATTTACTGTAATGCACTTCAGCTTTGAGCAGCGTCTCTGCTGGCGTGAAGGAGACGAGAAGAGGGAGGAGGGGGGTGTTACTGTCAGCAAGGGAAAACACAAAACCCGGATTCAAGTGACAATGAGTGAATTTATTATAATAGTGCTGAAAACAAACGAAGTGATAATCCAGAGAGAAGGTCGTGGAACATGGAACACGGGAGATGCAAACACAGGAGTCGCGAACATGGGAGAGGCAAAGACAGGAGTCGCGAACATGGGAGAGGCAAAGACAGCGCGGACATAACAGAGACAACGACTCGACAACACAGGAGTGGAGAGAAGTGAACTAAATAAGCAGATGAGATGAGAATCAGGTGTATTTGTGATCAGTGACCACACCCCTACTCTCACACACACACACACACACACACACACACACACACACACACACACACACACACACACACACACAGAACTAGGAAACAATGAATTCATGAACCGTGACAGTTACTGCTTAGAGGGAGGATTTCGTACCTTCTTTCTATATGCTGTACGTGTATATTTCACTACGTGAACAATAGCGATCACAATTAAAACCGTAAAAACCAGTAAAACCGCTGTAAATCACTAATAAAAGTATCACTATGGTGAATGATGCAACCAAAGCGAGCGACGCTAAGAGAATGAACGAGTTAAGGGGTGATAGGCTTTATGAGAGGCTGTCGTTAGTAAAAATGCGCATGACAATGCTGAGCGTTAGGACTTTTCCACACAAAAATGCGTGTGGGTGAGGGAAAAAATTTCTCGCACACCGATACAATGCTCGTACACCGATTTGCTCATATACAAAGTCACTCGTAAACCGAGGTATTGCTGTATATACAAAAAAGCGTATACAGTACAATACATATACAGTATATATGTAGTGTGTATATATATATATATATATATATATATACACACACACACACACATACATACACTGTTAGAGTTGAATGAAAGCTAAACATGCAAGCTTAATTCTAGTGGTAATGGACTAACAAAACCCATTTTAACAGTTTTTAGTGAACCAATATATTTTTTATGAACCCTTAAATTTCCCATATGAGCCAATAGAGCCGTCTGTTGCACAATCAGCCCATTTCACAGTGCTGTTTCTTAACCACATGTGTGTTAATGTTAACACACAGGATTTATGCTAGTGCCAATCTTTAACTGTTTTTACCATACCAATATTTTTTATGAACACTTAAAATTTGCCCATATTATTACTACTGAATTCATTTCAAATTGCTATTCTCACATACATGCAAAGGATGATTTAAATCATTTTTTAGAGGTAATTGCTGGCATGTGAGCAAAATTGAGAGAGGTGTATGTATTCCATTCAGATAAAGTGATCTACATTTTGAGGTAATCATTCCTTATAGTAACACAGCTTGTATATTAAGTTAGGAATATAACTACTATTAGAGTACGAGAATTAAACTGCTCAAATCAATGAAAAGCAGGCAGCTCTGATAAATCTTTAACACGACCACTGCGCATCACGCACCTACAAGTTTCTGACTGTACATAGTCTGCTGTAAAAAGGTCAGTGCTATACATTTCTTAGATATTCAGCAAAGTATATTGAGTCCTATTAAACATTCCACACACAATGAAGCAATTGTGATGCATGTGGAAACTCTGTTCATGTGTACCTGGTCACTTCATGTGCTTTATCTGATCGAATAGTTATTCAATTGTGAAAAGATCGAAAGCATCTGGTTGTTGAAACCACAAATGTAAATTTGAATCCTCCTAAAATGGTTTAACGGCTCCCGGTACCCAGATATGACAGCGCTATTGCAGCACGCATCATCGCAGAGTAGCTGGGCATCTCTCCAGCAAGCCGACACGAAAAACTGCGCAAATGAAACTGATGTACTATATCTGTTGCTTCCAAATATAGCAGAATTTTTCTCTCAGCACACTTTTATTTTAGAGCAAATTTAGAATTTGAATCTGACATTTCAAGCCGAAGGTCCCTTGTTATTCCAACTGAACTTCTGATGTGTGTGTCACATGATCTGAGTTGCTATTCTGTGAATCCTTGCACATGTATATTTATGTGCTCAGACAGATGTTTTCTTCTGAAGCCATAATTAATCTGCAAAGTTGAAACCCTTGTTCTGGAGGAACGATTGCTTGTTAGGTCAGAAGGCTTTCGCTGTTGCCTGACAAACATCAGGACGCATTAGCCTTTACAATGCGGTGAGATGCATATTTGTCTACTAAACCTGTCTACTTTCAGCGATCAAAGCACAAAATATTTGGAACCCCATTTATAATTGTATTTAGTACGATCAGTTTGTTAACACATCACCCCAACATTTTCTGAAAGTTTCACAGGGTCCTAAAGTTTCAGAATGGATCTCAAGAATGTCAGTCATTTAACAGTTCTTTTCAATATGAAAAATGTATCATCATCTTCCATTAACAAATTATCGATTTTGTACATTCATTTCAAATCAAACAGCTCTTATGCTCACCAAGGTTGCATTTATAAAAACAGTAATATTGTGACATATTAATAACTTTTTTCTAATTGTATACATTTTAAAATGTCATTTATTTGTGTGAAAGTTTCCAGCATCCATTATTCCAGTCTTCAGTGTCATAAATGACTGCTGACTTTGGGCTCAAAAAACATTACTTATTATTATCCATGTGGAATAAAGCTGCGCTGCTTCCATTATTTTGCTCGAAATCTTTATTCATCACTTCTGTTGCATCCTTGCTAATTTCTTTTATTAAACTTACAAACCTCGAGCTTTTGAATGATAATATATGCCAATAATTGTCTTATTTGTGTTAGTTTTATATCTCCTATGAAACAGAGACTTTTAGTCGTTACTGACACTTGATATAGCTGTGAAATTCTAGGAAAAATGTTAGACAAGTCATTATTTTTGCAATCCTGTTTGTTGACGCTAGTGGCTATAAAAAGGAATATAATAAATGAGCCATGAAACCTCTGAGCAAAATCATTTTCCTAAAGTAGATAAGTTATGAAACTATATCTCTATAATTCAATCCCCTGCTCAACTTTAGAGATTAAAAGGCCAAAAAATCCTTCTTTTTTTGGACAAATTTCAACCCCAATTGATTCCCCTAATGTAGAAAAATGAGTGTAGCCACACCGCCCTTCTGTTATCAATTAGTCATAGATCATTTCCTGAGTCACTGTTGGCATCTGTCACGTCTCTCTATATTACCCGCTACACTCTTACCTTTCTTAGCTCACATTATGTCACCACATCTTGCTCAATCAGAACAGAAACGGTCAAAAGGTCACTGAATTAGACATTTGACATGAAGCTGTCTGGAGGCACATGACCAACAAGGACAGGCATAACAGAGTGCCAAAGAGGGGGGGATTCATTGCCATGGTCCCCACGAAGGGAGTGCTAATGAAGTCATCCTGCCTGCCACGAGGCACCAGCGTCATACAGAGAGCTTTAATGATTTGGAGTTAATGGATACACACACACTTACACACAAACAATCACCAAAGCACAAGCCTGTCTCAGTGCAACAATTACACTTGTATAGAGATGCACTCCATCCACTCTAATGTGACACATGCACAAACACACACTCCTACGCACATGCCCACACACATTAAAAGCTGCCTGTCATCACCTATACCCTTCAGATTACATACAAAGCACAAACCAAAAAAAAGTGCAATCATCAAAAGACAGTTTTCCCAAAAAATGTAATTCTTTACTTCACCATCACGTAATTCCAAATTTGTATGGCTATATTTATTCTTATTCAATGGAACAAAAAAGGAGCAGTACAACTTGGTTGAACGCTCCAAAAATAACTATAAAAGTAAAATATGCATCTATTATATTTACACATAAAAATTGAAAGTGAAAGTGAAAAAAGCAAGTAAAAAATCAATAAAATTTGTATTATTTTGTTGTGCTATTATTATTTTTTCTATTTATTTTTCATTTATTCTTATTTCACTTTTAGTTCTAGTAATTATAGTTATCAGTTTATTTGCCAAGGCTTTTCATCTCATATTTTTATTTTATTTAAGCTATTTTAAATAGCAAATCATATTTTTTCAATTTTCATATTTAGTTAACAACAACACTAATTGGAAACTCTCCCATTATTGAAAATATATATACATTTTTGACTCTTTGGATGACATGACACAAATGGGAGATTTTTGGGGGGTTGGGAAATCATTCCTTTAAAAACAATACTTCCATCCTTCAGTAAATGGCTGACAGAAGTGACATATGTGTTTTTGTCCTTAAGCTGTTGTTTTCTTCCAGTGTAAAAAAACTGTAAAAACAGCAAGCAACAGCAATGTCTCTGCGGAGTTGTCTTTCCGGCATTAAAACGTCCCGTGTGTGGCAAATCGGCATGATTAAAACGGTAATCTAAGAGCGCGTAACGTGATCAGCCCCTCCTGTTATTCTTCTCATCTTCCATTTATGTTAAAAATGGCGTTAATTAATGCTGACCCTTTAATGTGTCCCCTGATTCAACTCCAAAAACTGTGCGTTAAAAAAATAGACTCCCCTCCACCATGCTTTCCTCTCGCCATCCATTAGTCACATACAGCTTGCATGAAAGGAACAGTAACAAAAGGAGACAAAAATGGCTGCCAAGACTGGAATAAACTGGACGCAAAGGACACAGGAATGTCACACATCAGAAAGTGACTGGTACTTGGTCTCAACCTAATGCATCAGCCAGGCCATTACCCTGGTGAAAAATGAAGTGTTTGGATGCAAAGAAAAATCCAGCTTGAACATGAAACAGCCTGGTTAAAATCTACAGCTAAATCTAGCAGTGATATTTTCTTTGGATGCAATGGCGAAAGTGCTGAAAAAATTAGATGAGAAATAATAAACAGTTAAAAAAATAGTACAATTATAACTTGAAGGTTTCGCAATCTGTTAGTAAAAATCAAACTGGTGTAAAAAGACGTAATATTTCAAATTGAAACAACTCAGCCACTCAGTCCTCATCCCTTTTGGTCACATCCAAATATAATGGAAAGATCTGAAACACAAAATGATAGGAATGGGCGAGTTGGAGCACTCAGCTCAATTAAATTAAAGATGTACCCAAGGTTTATTGCTCAGCACCAGAGCTAGGCAACTAGTGGGTCTTTTGGACAAGAGTGTTGGTTTTAGCAGGTCCCTTATGATATTAAACAGATTTGAGGTGGAGAGAAGCCATGGCCTTAAGGGAGGTGCAGCGAGCGTCATTACCTCATTACAGGCCCCAGTGCTCTGGCAAGGAAGACAGGATAAGAGAAAATTAAAAGGACTGGCTGACCATGAGAGCCTGGCAAAGCAATGACCCGCAGACTGGCACAGGACCCAGAGCTGTGCGTCAGTGGTGAAATTCCTTTAACATAATAAAGATGTCTAAAGGCAGGAATCATTTTACTCAAACTTTTAAACAATTACATAGTAATGCATTGTCATTGCAACTACAGGAATTGAACAAACATGTCAAGACATGCTGCATATATTTGATTAAAAATACAGTAAAAATAGTAATATTGTGAAATATTACTACAACTTTCTATTTTAAAATATATTTTCAAATGTAATTTATTCCTTTGATGGCAAAGCTGAATTTTCAGCATCATTACTCCAGTCTTCAGTGTCACATGATCCTTCAGAAATCAACATAATATTTTTTGGAAAGCCTTTTCAGGATGCTTTGATGAATAGAAAGTAGAACATCAAAAGGAAAATAATGTATTTGAAATTAAAAAGTCTGCCATTTTCGATCAATTTAATGCAACCTTGCTGAATAGAAATATTTTTTTCAAAAATATTCTTACTGACCCCATACTTTTAATAGTGTATAGTTAACTCAAAACATGTATTTAAAGTGTGTTCTTGAACAGTGCTGTTGCATGTAAACTGGTTTACACCATATAATAAAAAAATAAAAAGGTAAATGCAACTTTTTATCTGACAATTCTGACTTTTTTCTTGCAATTGTGAGGGAAAAAAGTCTGAATTGGGAAATAATTTAAAAGATAGCGAATTTTTGTTTTATTCCGTGGCAGAAACAAGCTTCCATACTGCTGCAGGAAGAGGAATGAGAAGAACAAAAAAAAAAAAAAAGATTAAGGGACCAAGAGCAAAAAAATAACTCCTCTTTCATGCTTGGCATCCCAGTGAAGCATCATGGGTGACTGTGCACGCACAGTTGGAAGTTAACAGCTAGAGCATGCAGAGTGTGAATCTCACCCTTCTCTGGTTCTTTCAATTTTTCATTCAGGGTGACAAAAAAAGGGTCCAATTTGTATTTTGGAGAAACCATTTAAAAACCTGACAGTCTGTTGGTGAGCAGATTTGTAGAAGGTCTTCTAACGTAAGAATGAGATTGTGAACATGTAAAATTGCTGAGATTTTGCCAACAGGCCCAAATATGTGCAATTGCTCATGCTTCTACAAAAATTGCTAATTCTAGCAATTGGCAACACTATCAGAATTCTCTTTAATGTTTGATTTCAGACTATTCAGGCATCAGAATCATGATTTATAAGAAAACGTGTTTAAAGGTTTGAGGTACAAAATCTTCTCACATCTACCACTTATGGTAAAAACTACACAAGGTGTAAAATGCATAAAATGTAGGTATTTATTGAATTTCTTAATTTAATATTATAATAATAGTACATTTTTAATGTTTAACATATATTTTTATATGTTACGTTGGTATGATTAACAATTTTGGTAGAGTTCTGGATCACCAGAATCCGGTCAAATGTCAAATTTAGGTCAGGAAGCACAAAAAAGGGCAACTTATTTGGAAGAAATTGAGAGAGGAATGATAGAAATGGAGGTTAAGCATTTCTACACAACCTCTTACAACCATACAAATGCGCAAACATATACCAGATCCGGCAAGCATCTGTCCAATTACACAACAACCCTCAAAGTGCCTAATAGAGATCACACTGATCAGCCAGAATCCAGGACGGATGTGTTTCCCCAGCTGTGCTCCTCAGAGCTGTTTTCATTCTGAGCTCAATTTGTCAAAGCACTTAAAAATGGCCAGAGAAAAGAAGCGCATGAAGTCTGAAAATGGGTGATTAAGCAGTATTCAGATTAAATGTAGTGTACAGTTTTTTAGTAAAAAAACAAAAAACACTTTTAAAGGAAAAGGCACAGATTCTGAAATGAAGTTAAGAGAGTCGACATAAAAGTAGTGGCTATATGGAATGAGGACAAAGTTCAGTGCTTAAAGTGAGAAGACACTTTAAGAACGAGTCGCCAAACAGACCCTCAGTCAACAAGACAAGTATATCTCATTATTTGCACTGGCAGGGCAGCTGGGTCCTCTTCCTACACAGCCACTGAGAAAAACACAATACACACGAAGACACAAATAACCGTTTCCTCAAGCTGTTCTGATGGACAGTTTAGTGATAAACAAATGCAAACTGAGAACATTATTCTTCACGTCTTTTTACGCCACAGGAAAGTGTGAAGTTGGTCATATTTTTTCTTTTTTCTTTTAAGTCTAGACAGAGCTGGTCAAAAATAGAGCAAAAACAGTACTACAGTAATACCTCGGTTTTATGACTTTGTATACGAGCAAATCGGTGTACGAATATTGTATTGGAGTGTGAGAAAATTTTCCCTCGCCCACGCGCATTTTTTGGTGGAAAAGTCCTAACGCTCAGCATCTTCACGTGCATTTTTACTGGAAATATCCTAACGATATCCTCTCACAAAGTCTACCATCCTTTAACTCATTAATTTTCTCAGCGTCACTCAGTTTGGTTGCATCATTCATCATTATAAGTGATTTACAGCGGTTTTACCTCGTGTTGTTAACATTAATTGTGATCGCTATTGTTCACGTAGTGAAATATATACGTACAGTACAGCATATAGACAATGGCCGTCAAGATGAGTAACAAAGAAGGTAAGAAAGTCTCCCTCTAAGCAGTAAAACCCTCCTCTCAGCTCCATCGAACCAGCAGTGACGCTCCTCAAAGGGAAAGTGCGCATTATAGTAAATTGTCAAGTATTTTTAGAGTTTAATTGTCAATTATTAATTAGTATTTATATGAGATCTTAATGGTTATAATTTTAACTGTAATTAATTGGGTAAAACCCAAAAAATATTTAAAATGGACATTTATAGTCATGTGGAACGAATCGAGTGATTTTTATTGCATTCTTATGGGGAAAATTGTTTTGGTGTACGAGCATTTTGAGTTACGAGCTCGCTCTGGCAACGAATTAAACTCGTAAACCGAGGTATTACTGTATTGTGAAACAGTGTCACATGATCCTTCAGAAATCATTTTAACATCTAACAAAGTTTCTTGTTATCATCCATGTTGGAAACAGTTTATGCCTTGTAAAATGACAGATGTCTTGCAGTTTCGGTCAATTTAATGCACCATTTTTCAATAAAAGTATTCATTTCTTTTCAAAACGTTTTGAACAAGACTGTGCTTTTACACAGTGTTCCGAGTAGCAGTGATATACAAGAGTCTCCAGTCAGCGAGAAATTGCTGTTTAAAAAAAAAAGCTTTAATTTATTGGTATTAGCTTATGCTTATATTTCATTGAGCATGTTCGTTGTAGCGAGCAGAGCAGGACTGAGGGCCGTGAGAATGGCGTGAGGATGATGGCGTGATTGATAATGGCTTGAGCATACATATCCCACAGAGGAGCGGAAGTATAAAAGTAGGAGCGACGACAGTGAAGGACAAGAGAGGACCAGGCCTGGATGTTACATATGACTTTTATTTTGTTGTTGTTTATTCTTTATTAAAGTATTTAAACATTCGCCGGTTCCCACCTCCTCCTTCCCTGTACAACAAACTTTGCTACATTTGTTCTCTCTATTTTTTCCATTTACAAAAGATGTTGTATACCCCTTGATATACAGTTTCCAAGAAATCAAAATGTATTTTTCCCTGAGAAACTAAATTAAACACAGCCAAAATCCTCCCTATATTTTTAGGGAGTATAAGCGGATTTAAAGAGACTTTTAATCCTAATGCAGATGACAACACACAACACTGCACAGCCACCCTTTAATACGAAGGTCTATGGTTTCCAAAACCCACTCCTGTTCGCTCACTACAATCTCATTTTGGAAGCCCCGGTAGCTACTGAGATAAAGTCTACATTTCATTTCCTGTGGTGCAGGTCACAACAAACATCTAAGACAGATGTATGACTCACCCCGTCTTCCTGTCAAATGTTTATCTTCTGCCTCAACAGAACACATAGATGTACACTACAGGTGGAAGACAGTCTGCAAGCCCAGTGTTTCAGGTAATATGGAAGCTCGTTATTTCTTCATGTGTTTAACTACCTTTTTAGAAGGAAAAATCAAAGGAAAATGAAGTCCCCAACCTTTTTTGTGCCGCGGACCGGTAAACGTGTGATATTTTTACCGCGGACCGGTGACCGCTCGAGATTGTTGACCTGGGGGGGGGGGGGGGGGGGGTGCGCGCGAGTTTGTTGAAACACATCTCCTCACCGCCAAAGCCATTTGCAGCCGCTCATGGACCGGTCCGCGAATTCGATCCGCTGCCCGGTACCATTTGATCCGGGGGTTGGGGATCACCGTACTAAAGGCCATTTCCTAAGCAAACCAACTGATAAATACATTACCAGGAGCCGGCGAAAAGGGGTGAGGCTAATTAGGTTTGAAAAACAACGAGAATCAGGAATATTGAATACGGTAATACAAATTTTCTTTATGGGTCATTACAGAGAATATGCATAAATTTGCAATTTATAATACAGCCAAGCCGTGAAAAAACACTAATGCTCTCTGGAGTACGTGATTCTGATTGATTAGTTACAGTTACTGAGCAGGCAAATATTTTAAACTCCATTTTTGATCTGTTTAAATCAATATTTAATTTCCATGTATTTATTTACTGGATAAGTAGCAGTCTAATATGTTTGATATTATACAGTCAGATTGTCATTGTCAGAAGAAAATACCTTCAGGATAATATTTAGTGGTCCTGATCACCCAGCCGGGGATTATTTGTATGAATATGAATGGTGTGCTGTTTTTATAACAAGAAAATCCTGCTTCAGTGTACAATTTTCCCATATTTTCCTCTGAATGTAAGGGAACTGAAACAGCAAAGGGAGCTTTAATCTTTGTTGAGTTTCCATTCCCATTCCACCTCAGTGACCCTGTGCGTCTCATTCAGGTCTCAGGTCAATGAAGCATTGACTGTGCTGAGAGGTCCCTGGGCCCTGAGTTTGAGAAAATATATTTAAGCATAATGACAATAACTATTCTCTGCAATGGACAGATCATTATATATTTATGCTGATGATGAAGGGAATGAGAGGGAGGTGATTGGAACCGACGTCTCGGCGGCTGATGGATGCCCTTCCGAAGTTTTTAGCTAAAGGAGGCGTAATCCAATGAGCTGAGCCCACTGCTCATCAGCACTCTGGCGGGGTTGACGAATTAGGAGCTGTTTGATTCAACTTCGATCGCTTTGAGAGACTTTGTCGTGGGGAGAGCCGGGTATGATGGCTTAGCCTGGCTTAGTGCTTTAGTGCAGCATCAATTCTCTGCGGTACCGCTCCAAATTTCACCTCTGAAAATTCACTTTAATCATTGTATACTCTCACAAGGTATCTAGATGGGTTATTCTTCATCAAATTTATAGCTAATGATAAAGTAATTAGCTTTTGGGTTGACCCTGTAAATTGTGTTGACATTTAATTTAGCCTCAGCTTTACTTCAAGCTGTCACTCATTATACACCAAAGAAGCTGGAAGCACTGCAAAAATTTGGGGAAAGTCTTTAATCCCCAGTTTTGTTAGTTTAAGCTGGTGTACCAGTCTGGTCACCGTGATTTTGCCAAGTAAGAAATGTTTGACAAATTAAGACATGTGATCCTGGAACAACATTCTTGTCCACAAAATGAGTCCTATCCCTAAACCTAACCCTACTCATAAGTTATCCCTAAAATTAAATGGAAACGATAGGTGAACAACACAGACACAGAAGCACCTCACCCTGATTGTAAGCCTAAAATTTACACAAACGATAAACTTGATTGGTTGATTGGAATTTTGTTCCAGGATAAACAAAGATGTTGATCCAGGAACATGTTGGTTTCTTGGTGAAATCAGGTTCACCATACTAGTCTAGCCTAATGTTGAATATATATATATATATATATATATATATATATATATATATATATATATATATATATATATATATATATATATATATATATATATATATATATATATATATATATATATATATATATATATATATATATACACTGAAGGATACTATTCGGAAATCCATTGCCGCTTGTATATATATTCTTTCATTTTTCTTATTTGTACCTATATTCTTTTCTTTGTCTTAATTTTCATATGTTTCTTTGTCTTATTTTTCATATGTTCTTTTCCCTTTCTTATTTTGAATGATTTGTAAAGAGTGATTTATAATCAAGTTAGGGATTTTTATTAATTAAAACCTTTCTTTACTCTTCTGTATTTTTCCATCGAGTAAGGATGAATATTGTCAGCACTTCTCAACAGATAGAGTATGTTATCAGAATGTTTTGGTTTATAGTTGGAGCCTGAGCCGAGTTCAGCCTTGGAGAAGCTGTGTATTTGTGTGTGTGCGTTAATATGGTCTGTATTGGTGAGGTGATTAACTGGCACCATCAGGAGACGGAATGACTTGCTGTTCTCGACAAGCCACGTCACGAACCCGTCAACCATGTGATCAACGAAGATAAGCTTCATACTGTCTGCTCTTGTGTGGAAAATTACTAGTTTAGTTTTTCTTTATTTCTTTCTTTCTTTCTTTCTTAGCCAATCAGAATCATTTAAACGTCATCATTGACGTAGTTAGCACCCTCTGTTAGAGTATAATTGCTGTAACAATGTTATTGTATGGGGGCGGCCTACGAACTCCTTGTGAGACCTGAAGCTGGCTTCTGCTGATGAAACTGCAAACTAAACTTCACTAAAATTTCTTCTATTGACTGCACTTCTGACTCCTGGTCTTCATTCAACATATCTGGTCCTCGGGTCTTAACTGTAAATTCCCCTACAACACACACATTCTAATGTTGAATATATAGTATGCATATGTTCAGAATTATCTTACTCCATAGCAGGAAACACAGCACTATTTCAAACCAATATTTCAGGTTAAAAGCAAGTTGTAGCACAAAAAAGCTAAAATTATATTTCATGAATTAATACTATTATTGTACTTAACAGAGTGCAGACAGTAAACAGTTTGAACAAACTGAAGGTTAAAATAGTTCAGCCGTAAATGACAGCAATTTGTATTTAAAGGCACATTAAAAGACTTTTAAAATCGTATCAGACTTTCAAAATGTGAAAGACCACAAATCATAGATTCAATAGTTTTTCTCTTAAAGTGTGTGGAATGCAGAGATGTGACCAAGATAGCACACCACACACTACTCAAAAACAACCAAAGTCCAGACTGTAAACACAAAATCTCAAGACAAAAAAATGTCGATAATAGTGTTTGCTCTTGGGATCTCACCCACATTGTGAATATTTACGATTGGAGATAGGTGTGGCGCTGACGTAAAACATCTGTTGAATCATCAAGACAATTGCAGCTTTACCTAGAACTGTTAGGAGATTTGGGTCCAAAATCGTTCAATTATGAAGAATCAATTATTGAAGAATATGGGTGCCTTAAAACAAAAAGATTATTAATTCTAATTTCTTGGCTTAATGCAAAAGGAAGGCTAATAATTAGACCGGAAATATTCCATTCCACTGCACAAAGAAAATTGAGTGTTCATTGGAAAGGAATATTTCACCTGGTGCTTCTGAACTGGGTCAGCCACATTCTGAGTTTCACGCTACCATCAGGCATCACTGGCCATTCCACAATCTAATTGGCACGTAACACTAGCAGGTATCAAAGTCCCAGTGTGATCCTAGCACAATTTGTCTCTGGAAGCTCATCCTTAAAGAGTGAATTGAAGTTTTTATGCTCATATAAGAAAGTCATTTTCTGCTCCTAGTTACAGATATTGTTGGTGGGATGTAGGTAGATTGATCTGATCCTCAATCATCAGAGCAGACGTGAGTTTTAACGGCTCAAAGCTGCAGTAAATGAGGTAGAAAAACACCAGATTCTGCCTGGAAAGCTGTGTTCATTCACACTCCTGCCAGAAGCAGAGCTTCTCCCCAACTGGCCCGCTGTCTGTCAGTTAGTCTCCTACTGACACAGATTACTCTTTCAACAAACACAACTGCCATTAGCTCCACTTCTCTTTCAAGAATGAAAACACATTTGGACATGCATCGTTAATGTTGTTGTCAGGGCGTGTTGACCTGTACGTTAATAAAATAATTTTTAAAAATGTAAAAAAAAATAAAAAAACACACACACAAAAAAACACACCAATCTGACTGAATCCTCCATTTTGTCTGACAAACAAACCAGACAGGAGAGTTAGTAGATAAATTTCAGAGGACTTGAACTTGAAAATTGATGTGTATTGATGTGAAAAATGGTATGTGTTTTTCTTGGATTGAAAAAACATAACTTCTGAAATTCATGTTTATACATTCATGTTTATTTCATGCTATATCTGGTAGGAAGAGATGATCAGTTCATGTGCCAATTGAACTGAAAACTGACCTTGTTTCATATTAAAAGTAACCTGCTCAGTCTGGTCTGCTGGTGCATTGTCAGTGTCCTCTTTGCTCCGCTAAGTATGGTATTGATCACTGTGCGAGAACATGCGTGGTCTGATAAATATATATATATACAGTGGTACCTCGAGATACGAAATTAATCCGTTCCGAGGCGGCCTTCATATAATGAGTTTTTCGTATCTTGGAACACATTTTACATGTAAAATGGCTAATCCGTTCCAAGCCCTCCAAAAACACCCCATTAAATTTCATAATAAAGCTAAATTGACCTATAAACAATGAAATAACGTAAAATGTCGAAGCTTACCTTTCGAGTGAGACTATCTCCGAAAGTGGCGGCAGAGGAGGAGGAGGACAAACGGCAGATAACGTACGTACGTACGTACACTTAACTTTAGGAAAACGCATAAAAAATTTAAAGTTTCGGGTGCGGAGTGGCTGAGCTAAAGCACGCCAGCATGTACGTATAGAAGAAGCATGATGGGATGGATGCTGTCCAATTAGAGAGAAGGATCTCATGGCTTGGCTAGCATCAGGAACCAATAACTAAGATGGCGGCGTGCGGCGCAAATTTCAAAGTTGTTATGGGGCGAATCTCGGACTTTCAGAAACCTTTCAGAAATGTTTCGTCTTTGCTTTCGTAACTTGGATTTTTCGTATGTTGAGCCTTTCGTATCTTGAGGTACTACTGTATATATATATATATATATATATATATACACACACACACACACACACACAATACTGCTGTATAAGACTTCCTATGTATGTATGGAAAATTGCAGATAACATTTCTGCCTGTACTGCTTATGATTTTATTTGTGCCTAGTCCTTTTTGACACACACATAAGCATTTTAGAACAGCTGTCTGCTGTTTCTTAGTCTTAATCTCTGTATACCCCTATTCTCTGGAGGAACTGGACCTGAAAGAACTCATCATCTCTGGCCAAAGGCACCTAATGTAGAGGGTCAAAGTTGCCAAGTAATTAACCAAGAGACACACACTCTCACAGTCACCCGCCAACACACAGATGGAGGAACATATTTTCGAAACAAATAAACTAATGGCAAACCATCACATCACTATAATAGCACAATAATAATAAAAAAGAAATTAGTTTTCTTCCTACCCTGCCATTCAAAATCACTAAGAGTGATGTTAAAGACTTTAGATATACACTCATATCGCTTATGAATTGGAGAAAGTAAGAAATATGTTATTTAAATGTGAGTTTTAGACTTGGTTTTGAATGGCCATCATAGGCCACAGGCATTGCAAATATGGCCACCAAGTAAAGAGACATTCCTTGAAAGGGACTTGCACACTTGTCCCACATTCACATGCATGGGGAAAGCTGCATTTCAATATAGCCTAAATGTAGAATAGTGTAAGACTTTTACCCCTTGGGCTGATTTTAGATGTGCTCTACCGATCCTTATCCAAACTTTTGACACTTGAAGAGATTATTCAAAGCTGTTTGCTGTATGGGAAAACTTCAGATTATGCCAAACCGAACTCCTCCATATCTTTTGTCCTCAGGCATAAATACAACTCAAATAAAAAAAAGTTTTCCAGCCTTACAGCCATTGAAATCCCAGAATTTTCCTTTTCATAAGAAATTCTATTATATCAAAAAAGGTCTCATTGCAGCTGCTGCAAAATAGCTGAGGTAGATAGATAGATAGATAGATAGATAGATAGATAGATAGATAGATAGATAGATAGATAGATAGATAGATAGATAGATAGATAGATAGATAGATAGATAGATAGATAGATAGATAGATAGATAGATAGATATTCACGTCAAGAAGTAGCTAGAAGGAGACACTTTTTGTTTTAATGTTATAGCTGAAATCACTGAGCTGTCTATAAAAGCAGTCTCGAAGAAACCGCACACATACATAAAAACCTACATTTGAGAAAGATTGGTTTATGAGAAAAGATTTGTGCACACTGCGTCACAAATAAAACCTAAAGGAGCGAGTTTAATTTATTTACATAAGCGCATGCAGTGGATGGAAGGCTCTAATTACCTTCTCTGGGATGGCGATAAGACAAAGTACAAATAGAGCATGGATCAGAACGAAGAGCATATCCAACACAACGAAGGATCAGTCACATAGAAAGTGGTTCAAAGCAACAAGAAAATGTGACAGATACGGGTATGGAGCTGCAGAATTACACATTAAATCATGCTTCACTAAAAGCAAGGGAAAGAGGGAGGAAAGTGTCAGCCACCCTCACATTTGTACAGACAAATGAAAGCCTGAGCCGTGAGTGACAGAACTCTGATTTCCATGAATTGCACCCTCAGACCTTCAGAAAACCCATTTGTCTCCAGTTGTGCACTGAAGCTAGTCAGATTGTGTTTAGTCTCAGAATTAGCCAGTGTGCCCATGGACTGCCCACGATCCCTTCACTGTACATGTGATGCATACTGCTCACAAAACTGGAAATTACTTTATAGATATGATTGGCTGATGTAGCAAAGTATATTGTTATGGGAAGAAGGAGACTGCACTCTAACGGACGACTGCCACACACACAAAAAACAAAAAAAATCTCTCGTACTTTACTGTCGTTTTGCTGATGATATTTCCCATTCTTTTGTTTTCTGCCTGCGGAAACTATGAGTGAAATGTCACTTAATCACTGTGTATCAGACATTGCTGTGGAATAAAGGTGAACTGCACATATTCAGGTCATCAAAGATTTAATTATTGTTGAGCATAAAACAAATTACTTGTAGTTACACATCGCAACCCTATACAATTTTCACCAAAAATTGAATGGGAAAACAGTCATTATTTAATATATGTTTTTTCTTGTTATATTGTTTATACACAATTTATTGATTGATGAATAATAAGAAGGTTGATGTCTAACTTTAAAAAATGAATGAGGAGGAGGAGGGTAGTGAATGATGTCCCGGGTTACTAAAGACCCGGAGTGCATGTATTTAAAAGTTTAAAAATATTATGTTTATGTTAGCCAGGTATTCAATTTACTTTACTGACCAGTTTGAATAAATGGTGACAAAGCAAAACAGGTCTGGGACAGCAGGGCATCAACTGGCTGGCTTCTGCTTGACATTAGATGTGGAAAAAGTGGAAAAAGGGCTTAGATTGCGGTTCAATTGCTTGAGAAATTGGTAGAAATACAAAGTCAGGTTTAAAAATGAAGCCCTCATTTTAGGTCTGCTGGGGGAAGTGCCCAACCAAAGTGTTACATCAAATTTGTTTGTGTGAATGTTTATAGTGGTACGTTTGGTACATTCACAATTTGCACATTTCATATTTTGGGGATTTGTCATAGCAAGAGTGTATGTGCGCATGTTTGAATGTGTGAGCGAATGATAGTGGTGAAATGTAAACCATACTGGATACAGCCCATTCTTTGTCACCATAGAAACAGGAAGGCAACATGACAATGACTCCATCAGGCTTATTTGAGAACAGCAACACAGAGACAGAAAAGAAAAAAGGGACTATGAGAAAGACGACAAAGGCCGACAGACCATATTTTGACTTTGACTTTCATTTAGAAGTTGACACTTATATATGCCTCCTATCCCACATCCCAAGGCAAAAATTACCCTATTGGGCTGTATCAGTAAATAAGGAACTTCGATCGAGAGAGAGAGAGAGAGAGAGAGAGAGAGAGAGAGAGAGAGAGAGACCTTATTGCTTCTCAGAACTATAAAATTGAACCACAGGATGTACGCATTGATAAACAAAGCAAACAGCATCTTATGTGTTGTATCATGTATTATGGGCTGTGTGAGAGCGACACTAAACCCAACATCAATGGGACGCAGATGCCTAGAAGTATGCTTTGAAGGGACAGGTAAACTCAGAGACCCTTGAGGGGAGATGGGAGGACAAAGCCAACAGCATTAGAACTGCCACAGAGCATCATGGGGTTTTTATTTAGATCTGAGCTGGCGCTAACATTTAAATGTCAGGTAAGGAGATGGAAGGACTTGTTGGCATAAAAGCCTGAGGCAAAATGACAAAAAAGGAGAGAGAGAGATAGTGTGAGGGAGAAAGAGGGCAAGCATTGAGAACTGGTCATGTAGTACCATCAGTTTGCACTTGATGTCCCTATAAAAGATCATCTAAAAAGGGAGTGGGCGTTTAAAATCTATGCTTTTTCCCCTTAAAAGATTGTATTTCAAAAGTCTACTAATTGAAAAAGACTTCTGCTTTAAAAGCAAACATGTTTGGTGGAGTAAAACTTCACTTTTCCTATAATACAAAATGAAAGCTTCACATATTTAAGGGGTTAAGATGTGCTTTTTTACCGTATGTTTCCCTGAGGCTCAATAACAATGTTAGCTAAACGCCAAAAACAACCTTAATTTATATTTCCATGAACATTTTCCACCTTATCTCTGACCCTTAAAATTAATTTACTTTCCAGTTGCGGCTTTGCTGTTAGGTCAAGTTATTTAAGATTCCGATGTCTGAAATACAATTTTGATTTTCAAGCAAGATTTTTTTTTTTGCACTTGAGTTTAAGTAGATGGCCTTATTTGTACAATATTATTAAAGATTTGGTTAATGCTAAAGTCTGGTTTGATTTGTAGCAACTGAGACAGTTCAGACACAATCTATAATTTCCCTCACCCAGCAAGCAATACATGGACTACAGTTAATTGCAACTAACAGACACGGTGAACCAAGTGTCTGGTTACAAGAAACATGAAGACTTGTTTATGACGTAATGGAATTTACAGAGAGTTTTAACTCTCACTTACCGTATTTTTCGCCGCATAAGACGCACTTTTTCTTCCCCAAAACTGGGAGGGGAGGGGAGTTGGTGTGTCCTATCGACGAATATAAAGAATCCGCGGAGTGCGGCCACAGCCATAGCTGTGGTGATGACGAGTGGGGGGGAATGGTGGACTTTACAGTGATGACTGTGGCGAGGGGGGCGTGGTTCAGCGAGGTCTGCAGCGGGAGAGTCGGGAGACGAGCGGTCACCACGGAAGCAAAGAACGCGAGGCTCACGAGTGCAACTGAGAAAAGTGAAACGAAACTAAGAGTGAAACGAAACTGAGAGAGAAACGAAACCGAGAGAAAGAGGCGTGACTCACAGAGAGTGAAGCATGAGCGCCGAACGCACATGTTTTGGTTGTTTTATTTTTGATCAAGTCTGAGGAAATAAAAGAGTCTGTGATTCTCAGCACGCTGACCCTGCCTCCTTCTTTCCCTCTGACAAAAGAACATTACCACACTGCTGCTAAAACCCAGAAGAAAGAGGGAGAAAGAAGGAGGCAGGGTCAGCGTTCTGAGAATTTCGTTTCACTCTTAGTTTAGTTTCACTTCTCTCAGTTGCACTCGTGAGCCTCGCGTTCTCTGCTTCCGTGGTGACTCGCGTCTCGTCCGGGTCTCTCTCCCCATCTCTCACTTCCCGGCTGTTCATATCCGGTCTATATTACGGTGCGTAAGTAGATCAAGTGCAAATTGACAAACACCTGTGGCTCATCTCCCGACTCTCTCTCTCCCACTGCAGACCTCGCTGAACCACGCCCCCTTCGCCACAGTCTATTCCCCACTTCCCGGTTTACACACAAAGTGAATAACCAAAGAGAAAAGGAACGGTAAATAATAATACACTTAGCAACCATAAGACATACGCAACAAACTATTAGACACACCATACACAAGGTTTAAACACAATGAAGTAAACACAACGACTTTTAGTAATGCCTTGGATGGAACAGAAGACAACGTCTTATTTGACACCATTGAGGAATCTCCTTCCTCATGGATCTGTCCTTCCTCATTTCTGATAGCAGCGAAGAAGAGGAATTATTGGTTCGAATAAAAACATTACAGCCTTATTTTTGTTACTTTCACTGTTTACTGACTTTACTGACTGTTAATGAGAGTAAAGATAGTTCTTAATATGTTACATTTTTGGCATAAAAATTGTTCTTAAACTGCTGTTAACTTTATACAGTTGATATAAAATATTTTACTACAGTATTTGGTTCAGAATATTTTTTTTCTAGATTTCCCTCCTTTAAAATCTGGGTGCGTCTTATATGGCGAAAAATACGGTAATTCTCTTGGAAAATAACAAATAAACCCTTTTAATTCTATATGCTCTATATATGACCACTTGAGAAATGTATCAACATGTATTCCATTTTTCCATCTCATAATGTATGTATTAATTTATATTAACTTGACTTAATTAACAAAATTTAACAAAAAAAAGACAAAACAAAACATTTCAGTTTAAATACAATTTCAAATCAAGTTCACTTGCCAAAAATAAAAACTAAACAAAGACAAGACGAAACAAAAAAACTTAATTTCAAACGAAACATTCCTACAACAGTTCCTTTAATGTTCATCAGAATTGAACAAAACATTATCAGAGTGAATCTGATCCACCACAGCATGTCTTTTGAAAAAATGAACGTGAGCGACAGTTAAACCCCATCAGGGCGGTTATCATGTCTCATGGCAGAATCGTCACAACAAGCAGATATTAATCAGGGCTCTGGTTTTCTTCGCTTTAGCTGTTCTACACACAGCATGAAGGAACAGTGGTAAATCAATTGCCATGGTGACTAAAAGGCCTCCCGGTGCTCCGAACCCAGACTTGAAAAAAAAAATGGCATGATAATGAGAGAAGTTCATCACATGAGTCACTCTCTGAAAAGAACGAACCCGAGTGTGAGTGAGTGTGTGTGTGTGTGTGTGTGTGTGTGTGTGTGTGTGTGTGTGTGTGTGTGTGTGTGTGTGTGTGTGTGTGTGTGTGTGTGTGTGTGTGTGTGTGTGTGTGTGTGTGTGTGTGTGTGTGTGTTAAAAGGATTGGTTAACTGATATTATATTTAATGCATGTTTAAGTTGTCAATTAGCTGTTATAGGACAGATCAGGAGTACCAGAATAAAGCATGCTGAAGATAGTGAAACATATGATAAGTACAGATTATAGTGCATTTAGAGAACTTACTGTATGTCTTTTATTCAATTATATTAAACAGTCAAAAGTTGGAACTCAAAGAATTTCAATATTCAGCTCGCAAACATTAGAATCAATCTGTTCTGAGACTTGAGTTATTTAAGGGTAAAAGACAAAAACAACTTTCCACCTGAATGAAAGCGAACCACTTCCATTTTCACCTCCACATCTCCCGAGTCTACCCTCATGCATGTCATCAGACGTGACACGTCCGATCACCTGAGACTATCCACAATATAAAACCAAGGATGTTTTTCAATCCATTCTCTCACTAGTCACTAGAGTCAGGGAGATTTTCAGAAATGGAAATCATTCCATAGCACTGAAATGTTTGTTCCCTAGAAATTCTCAGAATTTGCAATAACAAACATGCAGGAAAAAACATTTCATAATGACACTATTTTTTTAACAGCTACAATGGAAAGGCATTATGGCATGTTACACAGCAATGTTGCTGATAAATATAAATTATGTTTAAATACCAGACATACAATTTCTCTCAATATATTGTATCAGTGCCGGTCCTACACTTATGCAGGGCCTGAGCAAAATGCTGTCAAGGGGCCCCTATCGATATCAACATCTAAACAACTATAACGCACAGCTAAAAATATTTCCTGAATGCGTGATTTACTTGCAAAACTAAAGCATGATAAATATTGCTTACCCAAGAAAGCTTAAGTAAACATAAATAAAATACATCTTCAGTCTAATGGGCATTATTTCTAAAGCACGCGTTTAATTTCTTACACATTAAACTACTTTTTTCAACTCCCGACAGATAGCTTTGTTTGAAAGCCACAGCCACAGCCATATGTCCAAGTCCAAAACAGTTATTAAATACATAAATCATTAAGCATTAGAAAACTTCCACATTATTCTGCTAAAGTTGAATGCACATTTCAATATGTTTAGATTTTATAGTGATAGTCTACTTAAATAATCTTTGAGAGTAAGTGGGCCCCCTGGTGGCTCGGGGCACCTTGCATAGTTTAGGTATAGGGAGTTATACTGATTCACAACACAGGAAACAAAAGAGAAGAATAAGGCACAGCCCAAGCATGAATTACTATTATTACATGACTGAACAGGGAGAGCATGCGAACAGTGGGACTAATGTCATGTGGGCGATTAATGAACCATGTCCTACAACAGCTAATTTGCCTATTAGCCTAACTATTAACATGCTGGGACAATGACGACAGTGAAATCAGACAACATGAATACGCACTGACATTTGTCTGAATAAGGATAATAAATTCTTGTAAAAAAAAGAAGACATTTCCAAACATCCCAACGAGCCTCCCCCGAATCTCATCTGTAATTATTTGGTCAAACAGATAACAGTCTACCCATGTTATTGGTTAAACCAGAAATAGACCTGTTCGGATGCTTAAACAAGCAGAGCAATGTCTTATGTAAATCTGTATACATATGCAAAAATGTGTGTATATATATATATAAAAAATACACATTATATATATTTTTTTCTTCATATATATATATATATATATATATATATATATATATAAAGTATGTGTGTGTATATATATATATACACATGTGTGTCTGTGCATATGCATACAGATTTGTATATATATAATGTATATATATATAAATATAAATATATATATATATATATATATATATATATATATATATATATATATATATATATATATACATATAAATATATATATAAATAAAATTCAGATTTTAGTAATGTTGACATTTCAAAAACACTAAAAAACATGAAAAAAATATGTAATCTTTTATCTTTTTTCCCCCTTTATAATGAAAGACTCTCCATTTCTCTGTTCTGACTACATGAACAAAGGTCTGACTATCATGGATATCAAAAATGCTGACTGGCGATTTAAACAGAGGTGACAGGAAATGAGCAGATTCATATAAATGCCACAGCTGGAGGTCAGCCAAGAGTAGTTGTGCTTGTGCTCTTGTGTATCTGCCATTGTGTGTTTTTATCCTACTGACAAACACACAAACAACTGAACAAATATGTCTAAACACTAATGACAGACTGAGCGGCTAATAAAAATCCAGGGCCACAAATAAAATTTTCCTTTCTATCCAATTGCCTCCAGGGTTTGCAGCCAGCCTCAAAATTACATTAAAGGGCTTTGTGACAATCTGCACTGTCTTGGGCACAGAGAAGATAAAATGCTATTGAATTAAACATTACACAGCAATGGCAGTAACCTGAAGTCAGAATGGTAACCCGAAGGTTTTGGGTTCGATCCTGAATACTGGTAATGAGCAATGCACCTAATCCTCAATCGCACCCCTCTGGGTATACATGTTCATGGTTTGCTATGTGTGTGCGTTCACTGCTCACTACTCCTAATGTGTGTGCACTAACTTAGATTGGTTAAATACAGAGGACAAATGTCTTGGCCTTCACATGTCACTTTCACAAAGGCTCAGAAGTGAGCTGTAACGTTTTATTCAATGTCAAAAGTAAAGCTGTGACTGCAACCTGACACCGATACCATGACACATCTTGCTGAAGGCACTGTAGTAAAAAGAAACAACAAGCATGTCACTGCATTAACCTTGCATTTACATTTCGCTTGGTGTTTTATTTATCGTAAATTGCCGTTCAAAAGTTTTTAAAGAGATTCATATTTTTATTCAGCAAGGATGCATTGAATTGATTCAAATCAACAGAAAAGACATACAAAAATATTTCTATACTACAAAAAATAATTATTTTGAACTATTTATCAAAGAATCCTGAAAAATTTCAAAACTGATAATTAGAGCAAGACATTTTATTAGAATGATTTCTAAAGGATCATGCTGAAAATTCAGCTTTGCAATCACAGGAATAAATATAATAATAACTAATGTTATTTCACATTGTTACGGTTTTACTGTATTTAATCAAATAAATGCAGCCATTCTGAGCATCAAAGATTTCTTTCAAAAACATAAAAACATCTTGCCAACCCTGAACAGTTTTGAAGAGTAGTGTAACTGAAATGCATATAGAGTAAGTGAACAAACAACATTTTTCTTTAGAAAAATGCTTAAAATTCCATACTATCATATGGAAAGTCATAATAAAATCTAATAGAAGCGGATTTATTTTACATTTCAGTTAGTCCCCATGTTGAGATTACATGACTTGCCAAACTTTATCATCTCAGTCAATTACTATCAGGAACTTTAGCTGACAGAATAAATTATAGAATTTCTATAATGTATCTGTAGCCAATTAAATAAGTCTGAGAGTATAGCAAAGTGCAAGTGTTACAAAATCATACAAAATGACTGAATATGGGCTCTGATTGTGCCTTCAACCTTTTATAAATCTCTTTGTTAAACATTCACTCATTAATTTCCCATCTATCTCTAATCCTAATTAATTTCCTTATAATACAACATTTTCATACATTAGGAAAGAAGAAGCGTGCCTAACATACAATGAGGAAAGCGGTGCCTGGTTTGATATTCAGCCTGCTTTGTCAATCTCCAAACTTTAGTCTGTTTATCTAATTATAAAAGAGGATGAAGAGCAAGCCAAAAGCCACAACAGCAGGCAGAAGAGAAGCCAGGCAAGCTCTTGCAGGCAGACGGAGGCAGATTGTTTTCCTGGTTGTGAGTTGACTGAGAATGATAAGGAGAGAGTGGCAGAGTGGTTTGTTTGAAGCCTCACACAAACAGAGTTCAGAGAGAGAATATAAGGCTGTGCTTTGCGGAAGTTTTTTCCGTCCTCTCCTCTCGTGTATCCCCTCTTAGGCGACAGACAAACACATCTAGTTGACCAGAATAACTCTACAATAACATGGAGAACTAAATCTTCACAGAATCCTGTCTTTTGCACAAGGCACTGCAAGGCTCTTGAAATTGTTACAGAGAGACTCAGGCTATGTTTGGAATGGAATACTAGCATAGTGCACAGCATACACTGAATATTGCATACTATTTTATACCATGTACTTGAAACAATACACATTATGCAATGATAAACATTTCTACATGTTAACATTTAAATAAGACTAGGTTTACATGTCAACAATGTACTAAATTGTAAATGTTTTTCCTTTGCATTTTATATGTACAGACGACAACATTGTCAAAATAAGAGATCTGTGAAAATGAATTGTATTATTCATGTCAGGGCAGTAGTTGGTGATGTCACTTTGTAAAGAAACACTAGATGCCTATAGACTGAACACATAATATACATGCGCATGATGTCACTCTTTTCACAAATAATACTAATTACTAAATATTAAAATAAAATGCTAATTCAAAATACAAAAAATACTAGATTATAAATAATACAGTAGAACCCACTTATCTCGACCTCAGTTCTCTTGCCAACCCTGTTATGTCGACATTTTTGAAGTGAACCAAACTCCCTATTTTTCTTAGCATTTTCTTATCGTTTATGTCGATTCTTTAATGTCGCCGAATCCTGATATCTCGAGCACAAAAGAGGGACAAAGTCGCCACTTCACATCGGTTATCTCGATCCCCGTGACTAATGATAGTGCTGAGTTCGTTTTGTATCACGGTTGCTCAATCCAATGACACTTCACTCACTCTTGCGGTGCAGTGCCGTCCAGCCGCAGGAGAACTCGTGCAAAAATCAAGCTTTACAGATGCTATCTTGGAAGAGGAGGTGCAGGAGTTCGCCATCACGGTCCAGGAATTCCCAGATTATATTGACATCGATAAAGCAGACCGTTAAAGGCAAAAAGCAACAAAGCATTTTAGACTTTGTAAAGAAACCATAGTAACCACGTGCGCAATACTTTTCAGAACTGTGTTCGAGCGAAATGACTGTTATGAGCGCATGTGTTTATCGAGAATCAAAAGTGTGTTTTTTTTATTGTATACTGGTAAATCTCTGCTGTTAGTTGGTGCACATATGCCTTTTGCTGTTAGCAAACATATACAGTGTATGTACATTTTTATAGCATGCCGATCACTTCATCAAACAAATCGTCATATTGGCTTTTGATTATCTCGATCCTCAGTTATCTCGACGCTTATTTGCAACCCTTGAGGCCGTAGAAATAATCGGGTTCCACTGTACATTATTTCAAATGATAGCATGCTACACCAGTCACATGACCTCGTTATACGTATACTTAAATCCACAAACAGCTTCTGTTTAGTGTGATTAACAATAAAAACTGTTATTTTGTCCAAATTTGTCTCAAAGCATTTTAATTCTTGTCAGACTGATGAACAATGCATCAATAAGCTAAAATTACTAACAGTTAACGCGTCACACTGGGAATGGAAGGTCAGGCACAGTAGAGTATTATGGTTGTTCTGAACATAGCCTTTTATGAAATCACATTTCATAATCCATAAAAGAGCCAGGGAGAACTTCCTATAAAATTAATGTAGACAAAAGGTTGAATTATGCTTTTAATTATTCAGTATCATAATGTCTACATGCAGGTTCATACAACCTGATATGGCACTAACGCTGCATGGTTTCTAGATTTAATAGCTTTGTCTACTCAAAATAATAAATTGTTGAACCTTTCTTATAGCCATAATCTACAAGGAACACTCCAAAGTACTGTGATCGTCTAGACAAGCCTGCGTTTGATGTATGTTATGTCATCTATGTTACAGGTTCCCCTGCATGAACTCTTCCTTCAAGTGTACTTCAAAAGGTCTGTTTTATGGTCATCAAGACAAATGGGTGGTTGGTGGGTGGGTGGGAGGGGGGGGGGGGGTATGGTCATGTCAAGCGTACAGTGAAGCTGAAAGGTGACCCCCTCCCTAAGGGGGAGATACACAGCAGGGCTCCGTTAAGAACCTGGCGCAAATGTCACAATCTCTTCTACAAAGCACTGCCCTCTCTCTTTCGGTCATACATATTGCAATAAATGTTGTGCACGAGCACAACATGACATCTAGTTCTGGGATTATCATAGGACAGAAACAACATAATGAGAAAAGGCATAATAAACTACATCTGTGGCAGCTGTTGCTTGATCGGTTGTTATATGTCGTGATGCAACTGTTGACCCTCTCAGCTTACATAATGGGTATTAATCTTCACTTAGACTTGAGTGAGAAAAATCAACGCAGGTGTTGACCTGCTGAGTATTTGAATATCATTCTACCCTACTGTGAAAGGAAACAACAGAATACTACACGAGTTCCATATTAATGAGTTAAGTTGCTTGGCAACCGTAAACAGCTTACAACTTTATTACTTGGCAGAAAATGGTTATTAAGATTATTACTATTAATAAACGTAATTATTTTGTAACACTGGGGTATTTCATCATTTTGCTGTTGCTATCATAAAAGCAATAAATCACTTGAGGGCTCAGGGTTGCTTTGCATTGCATCATGCTTAACAAGCCCTCTGAATTATGGTAAAATCACTGCGAAACTCGGCCTCATGCGGCATATTTTATTATTTATCTTTTTTTTTTTTTAATACCATGTGATTCCTGCAGTCACGGAGCATGGTGTCTGGTAGATCCGAATAGTAATAATAGCTAAAAAGTTTTTTGTCCAAAGCTACAAATGAGCAACATCAGAAGCCAATTTATAGAGTATATATGCGATGTGGAGATTCACTCCCGCACTTTCCACCTGGATGCAATAAAAAGGAGGGAATGAGAAAGAGAATGCTTCTCTTTCTAAGAACTTCAGGACAGGCCATCTGGCCATCTGTCCAGCAACAGGAACGATATAAATAATAAAGTTGGACAGTACAAAAATGATGTGTATACTGTATAGGCCTCTAGTAAAATGAAATACACAAATTGTCAAATTGAAAGATCATCAATGATAACCTATACAAATGTTTCGACGCAACTGTACAGACCTGCACATATGGACCTATTATCTGACATATTAATTTGACTAGAGATTGAACTGAATCTTCCAGTAAAGGCCTGTGAAGAAAAACAAATACTTGGAGAAGAGGTGCAAATAGACATGGGAGACATCTATAAAAACAAAGGAGAAACACTACAGAGATAACAGCACAAAGAGATTTTGGCTGTGACCAAAATCTTTTCTGTACCCTGCTGAGGAAAAGCAAAGAAAAGAGACATGCACCAGGCCTGCAGCCACCCGATCTCTCAAATGCCAGTCAACAGTGCTTTTTTATAGCCTGAAAGCATTATACTTCAGAAAAGGAAACATGTCAAGATATATCATGGGAGGACAATGTTAGTGTACTTCTCTTTATATTAAATAAACAACTCTTTTTATTAAAATGGACTTTGTGAAATTAATGAGGTCTTTTTACTGAGAAAATTTTTTTTACATAAAGATTGTACTGTTTGGATTCACGGTTTGAAACATATGATAGTCCCATGTGTAAGCATCAGACAAAAAAGATATGAAGTGTAGCAATGATAAAAGAATTCAATAGGTGAGAAAGAGTAGGGGAAGAAACATTCCCAGAGAGCTTCACTTCCACTTGATAGAGAAACGACTTGGACAAGTTGCTACCTTACTGCAACAGTTTGAAAATCCACACTTCGCATCTCAATCATCAAATAGAAAAGCAAAGTTTATCAAGACACTGGATGGATGGATGGATGGATGGATGGATGGATGGATGGATGGATGGATGGATGGATGGATGGATGGATGGATGGATGGATTTGTTTGATTGATTCTGAACACGCATGGGAAATACACAAAGAAATTGGCTTAAATAACCTCTGATGATGACATCTTCAAAATGCACACGTCAGAGGCTATAAACAGATGAGAACAGGTGGGCTTTCAAGTTACTTTGTCTGAAGAACATCCTGAACACACCCCCAGTGAGACAATGCAGCACAGCATCTCATTCCAGCTTTATCAGAGAACAGATTAACAGTCAAGTAGCCAGACACGTTCCTTTTCAAAAGCTAGTCTCAGTGTTGCACTGATTAGCGCTACTGGAACAAGAATACCAACGCTGCAACACTGGAAGAGTCTGGAGCCCTCAAGGTTGTGTAGAGTGCATGCACAAAAACGAGAAAGGGATGTCAACTTTGAGATGTCAACTTCAGTACGTGTGAGCCTAGAGTAACTATAGAATCTAATAAATGTGTGCGAAGAGGACCTACCTGCCACATCACATACTTATTGCAAGGGGGCGCCTCTTGCTGGAGGATGTAACCCGCCTGGTAAAATGAGCCCTAACGTCCAGAGGCGTAGCTTGACCACAGGGCGATGAGAGAGCGATGTCATCGCTGTGATATTGTCTGCTTTGTACTGGCCACTTACAGCCCCCCATAACAAATTGAAAGCTGCTCTGATTTGCGCCATTGGCTAGAGATGTGGATGTAAATCTGAAGAGCACGAACTCGACACAATAAGCAGAGTTTTTCCTGTTCCAGTATGGTAAACGGGGGAGAACAGGCTTCAAGAATGACCGGATTTATGGTCAAAAACTTTGGCAAGATAGTCGGGGTTTAAAATAACCTTGACCTCTCCAGGGACAAAGTGTAAACAGAATGTCGAAACCAACAGAGCCTGTTGTATGAATGTATGAATCCCCAATTCTCTTTAATGATGAGATAGCTGTAAAGAAAAACATCTTCAAAGTCAAAGGGTGTTTGATTAACCCCTCAAAGACCATGAGGAAACTTTCACCCTAATGGGTGGTCTCAGTCTACTAGCACCACAAATGAAGCATGCAATTAAAGAGTTTCCCCACTGATACCCTGTCAATCAGAGCATGACAAGCAAAAATGGTGGCCGCAAATACTCAGAGCAGCAGGACATATGCTTTCAGACAACATTACCTTCAAAAACTCCAGCACTGAAACAATCTGGTAGGGAACTAGGTCTGCATGATTTATGGTGAACCACCATTCAAGACACACTAGAAGACTCTCATTGACAAACCTTGGCCAGGACTCCTGGGAGTAGAGCGATTGATGGAAAGACACATAAAGACGCTTTCTGGTCCATGGCGTATAAACCAAGGAAGGGCTGGAGGAGAGAGAAGTAAAGGGGACATTGCGCTCTTTCCTGTGAAACAAAGATGTCCACCTCTCTTTCGTAAAATCTTTCCCAGATCTGATGGTGATCGAGTCCCATACGCGTCACAATGTGTATCAGTCTCAATCCAGAGTTTGAAGATGAACTAGGATCTCGATGTTGAGACTGGGCCATTATCAACCAACAATCTATGTAACTTAAAACACAGATGCCCTGGCATTGCAACGGAGCCAGTGCTGCATCAATGCATTTTGTGTATTTGTGGGGTGACAAGGCCAGGCCGAATGGAAGAACCCAATATTGGTAAGATTCGCCAATATTGGAAGAACTAGAATCGGACGCTACCCCAACCCTCATCCCCATCTTTTTTGGGAACCAGATAATACCGGCTATAATAGCCTGACTTTCTCTCTTTGAGGGGAACATTTTTCTATGGCCCCTTTGTCCAGTAGAGTTTGCAGTTCTTGTATAAGCAAGTGCACCTGCTCCAGTTTCACGGTCACTGAAAAGTGGAAGATGGTGCGTAAATTGTATTCTGTGGCTTTTTTCTATGGTTCTCAAAGCCTAAGTAGATATGTTTGGCAGTGGTTTCCACAACGCCAACTTTCAGAGAATTTATTGTTCTAATTTATCTAAATTTATAAAAATGTCTACGTTTTTGTGGAAAACGGCAAGAAGCAACTGAATATGTATCATTTAGCTGGAAACCGCTGCCCCCCCCCCCCCCCCCCCAAAAAAAAACAAAAAAACACCGGAGGTGGTGGGGATGCTCTGTCTCTGAGTTTCTCTCTTTTGAAGAGGTGGACCAGGCTGGGGCTGGGTGGGGCCAACCCTTGAGAATGACAAGGGGGGAAATACTAATGACAGCTTTGACAGTGTCACCAAATGGGCTGGAAGACAATACAGGGGTATCAAGGAGAAACACCTTATCAGAGTCACATATGTCTCTCCATGGAAACCATAGCACCCATTGAATGGTCAATGGCACAGGCCGTTTGCTTGGCCACGCAAAGAGAAAAGTCTATGGCTCACCACAGCTCAGAAAACACCTGCTCAAGTGCTCTGTTCTTTACGCAGGATAGTCATGGTATGCAATGCAGCACAAGCCTGACCTGCTACCTGAAAAGCTTTCTCCACCAGTGTGGATGTAACCCTGCACATGGAGCAGAGGCTTTTTCAATGAGGCTCAGCCAATGGAGAGATAGCCTGTTAGCGGCTTTTCATCCTAGGGCATCATTGTGTAACCCTGTGCCTTTGCACCAACAAAAGTCACATAAAACAACATCATAAGCACAAAGACACAGGAAAATAAGCTTTATTCCATGACTTTGACAGTTTGTCAAGGAGATCTTGAAAGAAGTAGAAGTAGAGAGACCATCTACAGACCATGGTTGTCTAACTTTAATAGTCCGAGGTATTTCGTTCCAGTGGCCAGTCTAACTGAAGTCTGTCCCATCATACAATCTGTCGTCACAAGAGGAGCACTCAGATGCAGCGGAATCAAACTCCATCTCCCCAAGAGAAGTAACATCCTCAGCCTGGTCTGAAGAAGAGCTGGACCGCGTTCCAAAAGCAGGTGAAAGAACAAGACAAAGAGGAGGTCTTGTTCTGGTCTCCTGCCTCTCATCATGGAGAACATGCAGGCTCACTCTTCAATGACTGCAAGTCTGGAGCGGAGCACTTTGATTGAGAATAAGTCGTAGTGTTCACACTCTAAGCCCTCGAGGGATGATACAGAGCGATGTTTCCCCAGCCATGTAATGCAAAATTCATGCGGATCATCCTCTGTGATGGGTCATGAGCAGGGTGGCACAGATCTCTTCCTGGATTCTCTCAACATGGTTCCTTTTTTTATTTTTTTTATTTTAGTTTCGTTAAAGAGAAAGAGTGAGGAAGGCTTCATTCCTGTCTGACAAAACTAACTCCTAAAAAAGGGATAGTTTTCAGAAAAAAGTAGCACACATGGTACACAATACGGTTCTAAAGACAAAGGAACCTAAAAGCGCACCTGTCTCGCATTCCGCTGACATCATCATTAGAGATTAGGTTATTTAAGCCAAATTCCTGCCGTGTTTGCCACGTTCTCATCCGGTCAAATGAAGATGTTTTCACATAGCACTAATCAACGTAGCATTGAGAGTAAGTTTTGAAAGGGAACAGACAAATGGTAAACCGTCTGTGCAACAAGAAATATTGGCACACATTCAAATGGCACTCCATTATGAATCTCTTTGACTCCAGCACAAACAAAGCAAGGCCTGGTCTCTACCACTTTGAAGCCACTCATTGTCTCACTGCATCCAAAACACATGAAAGACATCAGAATTGAATGTAACTCTTTGAAGTCAGCACTTTGTGTTCCTGGATAAGCAGCCTCAGCACTGGTCAGAATCCTGAATATTCTGAGTAGGATGAAGAACCAAGAACAAGCACAGACAATGGCATCAACCCAACCCGCTCTGCCTCAACCTAAGGGGGAGAGCTGACGTCAACATGGACAGATGTGAGACAGACAGAGATAACATGCAAACATCCTCTCTACCAGGCCCTAGAGCTGTAAAACAAGCTAATTAAAGAAGCTAAACAATAATCATTAAGGCAAAGGTATAGAACTAGCACTCGGCTCGAGCCTTGGGTGCTGTCAGGACGATTAATGGCATTTTTAAATGACTTCCACAAAGACATCACAGCGGTGTTAAAGGTCAGATCAGGTCAACCGCAGCTTTGGTTGTTACTTACTGACTGAATGTTCAACCGCCTGTGACCACAGAATGGGGGAGGTGGACTTGTAACCATGGTAACAAGCTGAGGAAAAGCATCCTCTGTAAATACTGGAGTACCAGATTTTTTAACTGAACTGGAGATGAACCTGTTTGATCATTGATGATTGAGGCTTCGTTTGGATTGTCTCAAATTCATTTGTGTTGATCAATGAAGATTTTGCCATAGCCGTAACATTCTACCAAGCATAACGTTGCGCCCAATCAGAACAAAGTACATCAAAGTGCTAACATACATGCCAACAGAAAGGATAGATTTAATTTTTCTTATGATATTGCATTTATTCATGTCTTTTACTTACGGTTTAAGTCGTGGTTTGGCTAAATAAAAGAGACAGAAATTGGATATAGATGGTATCTGTCACATGTTTGCAACAGTTTTAATCACAATCTAATAGCATTATTGTGACAATATGATGTATATGTTGAATTATGAAGTATGCTGGAGTAGAAAAAACAAATTGGGTTAGGAGCAGAATCAAACAATTAAAGCTAGCAATTTCTTATGCATGTTGTCCTTTTTCTTTTAAAGCGAATTCCTAAACTTTTTGTTCAAAATATTGCTTTTGTATGAAACTTACCAACGTTATTTATCAACGGTCGGTATACCTTTATCGATAACCCTCAATATAGACCTTATGTAGCCCCGCCCCTTTTCAGCACTGCGCTCATTGTGTTCTGTCTTCCGGTTTGTATTTCCACAGCATGAAGGTAAGATCTTATGAATGAACCGTTTGTTTTAAAATCTTCCTAGTCAACTGACATTTGTTATGACATGTGCTTGAGACATTACAATACTCATGATTACTTTCGTTAACTTTACAATTAGTAAATCCACTTCACCAGCTAATTACTCTTCAACAGCGATGCCATAGAAATACACAGAAAAACTAGAGATGCCCATGCACTTGTTTCTAGGTCTATACTGACCTAGAGGTCTATACTGCTTGATAGTTTCATTTAAATGCATTAAAATGTAAATAGACAAGAAACCACATAATAAGTTTGGTTGCATTAACAACCCTCACGCGTTCGTGTCCCTAAATCATAAACAGCCCATCATATGCCTTCATGTTCTTACTGCACCTGTGTGAATGAGTGCCGTAGTCGACAACTATACAAACTCAACCACATTGAAGCTCATTGTGATTTCAGAAATCACATTACATGAACACATGAAATTCATCTTCAGAGTGACTTTGAGAGTCAGATCACAAGCTTTTTACTTTCATTTAAGAAAAGAACTGTCAAACGCACGCCGAAACTGAAAATAAAAGATCTTCACAACAAAATGTCAACGATTTAACTTGAAGAACATAATTATATTAATATTGAATACTAAAATGGCATTTTTAAAGAAATTATAATAATAATATTATTTATTAAAAAAATACCGTAAAACCAAGATATTTTTTCACCCATGTTTTCATTTATACAGTTTTGTTGTGCAGCATCTTAACACATTTTGTTGTAAATGAATTGTTAGATTTTCATTTGAATACATTTTAAAAGATTTATTATTATTTAAAAAAAATGGATTAATTCAATAAATTAAACACCACTTTTTGGTGACATATTTGTATTAAATCATAAAACTTTATGGAATCTAGAGAAAATAAAATGAAGAAGTAGCTACTCAGTGGAGTTTAACTGCAAACAAACAAATATTCATTCTCAAGGTCTAACAAATATGTGGAAAACATTTCCTTCCCATCACATTAATGGTAAATGAATACCATGATAAATATCAATACCGACTGAAATGGAAACAAATATTGTGATAATAAGCTAGAATAATATGGATTAATTTTTTTGGTTGCTGTTGTTTAAAAGCAGAGTCTCGGTTATTTCTTTTGATATATTGCATGTTTAGATATTCATACAACAAAATATTCTGGGGGCCATGAAAAATGCTGCTAACTATATAAAAAGAACAAAAATATGAAGGTGGATAAATAATAATAATAATGAATAAATAAAACAGAATGAAAATCAGAAATATTTTTATGGTAGACTAGACTGTACTCTATCTTCATATTCCTCCTTTCCCTGCTCACTTTGTTCCTGCTGGACATTGTACTATTGATCTGAACCTTAGAGCAGGGAGGGGAGGATTTATTCTCCTATTAGAGGCTTTTGCTGTGTGATGGCTACAGATTAAAGGTCTGCCGCTGCCCAGAGCAACACCGTTACACCAGCCTATTCATTAAACAACTGAATATTGAGTTAAGTCAGGGTTAGGCCATCTCAGGCTGACACTTACTGAGAAATGGAGTGGAGAGGAGAGAAAAGGCATGGGCAAACACCACATCCTTTTACTTCTGATGTGGAAACCACTTTATACACCCATGCACTCATATACATGCACTCTATTCGATCTAGAAAATCTATAGTCTGCTGTATAATATGATATGTGTGTCTTTAAAGTCACAGTGAGCACTGAGCCAGAAACACTGTGCTTATTATCAAACCTAATGAAGCGACTCTATAATTCAACACACTCTCGACTAAGACCTGTCTCCACGGACAGGTGACAGGTCTGACCAGATTCAAAACCAATGTAATGAAAGTTGTCTGTCTGTTAGTCCATATCTATTAACTTTGAATAAATTCTAGAACACTTAAAATTAGCTTAAAAAATGAAAATAAGTACCTAAAATAATACAGGCCAATAATAGTCACAACTCATCTTGCACTGCACACATTTTTGTCAATATTAAATGTCAAAAAAAGTTTTTGGAGTCATTGATGGGAACAAAGAAAGAAAGAAAGAAAGAGGTTGATTGTTTAGTTGGTTGGTTACTTGGTTGAAGGCACTACAGGCAAAATTATGAAATGTATGTGACATGAATATATGCATGTATGAAAATTTGTGCATATTTAATCAGGTAATGCATCATTTGCACGTTTAAACATTTTAGAAAACATATAATATACCTATAAAAAAAAACTTGTCTTAATGTACTGTGACAAATCAACTGGGGAAAGTATGGTGGTAGTTAAATATTTTACCCCTTTCACCTGTAGTGTCTTGCCTTAACTAAAATAATAACGATAAAATTACAAGTGTCTCAATTTCTCATAGAACCATACTTTCATAAGGTAACCAAGTACTTTAGCAATCGCATTTCACTTGTGGCGCCAACCCTGAGATTGACTTTCAGTGTCACTTTCAGTCCTTATTTCCAGTTTCTCTCATTTATCTTGCTTGGCTCCAATGGGTGTCTACAACTTGGCGCCGACACTCTGTCCCTTTCTTTAAACTGGCTCATTGTCTCTTGTTTTAAAGCTCTCATTTACAGTGACGCCCTCTCCATCACTTCTGCCAGGTTAGCAAATCATGACCATCTCACCCATTAAAAAAAAAATCATCCTTTCGATGATGACTGAGATTCCACTAGGAGCTAAACAATTAGTATAAATCAAGACATCTTCACATTAACAAGCACATATAGTACATGCAACCAGAACTACCTTCACTGCACATGGAAAGATAATGAGATGAAGACAGTCTTATATAAGAAATATGAAAGGAACCAGGCAAATAAAAAGTAAGATAGGATTGGTGGGGCAGCATGATGTGCCTTAAGCCCAGTTTACACTGAAAATGACTGCAACAAAGAGACCAGACTTTAATTTTCAGGAAAAGTTAGGTAGCTCTGAAAGTTGATAAATATTTAACATACTGAAAATGAGAAGCAATGTGATTAGGTAACTACCAATTCATGAAGTTACTTTACTGTTCTGTAAATGCTTTGTCTCTGAACTCATAGATTAATATAATAAGATATACACAAGACATACATAGTGGTATGAAAAAGAGCACCCTTCCTGATTTATTTTATTTATTTTTTTGCCGCACTTAAAAAATTAATATCAAACAAAATATTAGTCAAAGATAACACAAGTAAACACAAAATGTTTACTTGTTTAACTGTGGTTTATCACGCCTGAGTTAAATTTCTCTAGCCACACCTTTTATAAATCTAGAAATCACTTAAATAGGACCTGCCAAACAAAGTGAAGTAGACCAAAAGAACATGCCAAGATCCAAAGAAATTCAGGAACAAATGAGAAAGAAAGTAATTGAGATCTATCAGTCTGGAAAATATTACAAAGCCATTTCTAAAGCTTTGGGACTCCAGCAAACCACAGTGAGAGCCATTATCCACAAATAGCGAAAACAGGGATCAGTGGTGAATCTTCCCATGAGTGGCTGACCAACCAAAATTACCCCAAGAGCGCAGTGACAACTCATCCAATAGCTCCCAAAAAAAAACACAACCACATCAAAAGAACTGCAAGCCTTCCTTGCCTCATTTAAGGTCATTGTTCATGACTCCATCATAAGATAGACACTGGGCAAAAATGGCGAAAACCACTGTTAAACAAAAAGAACATTAAAGGCTTGTTTCATTTTTGCCAGAAAACATCTTGATGATTCCCAAGAGCTTTGCAAAAATACTCTGTTGACTTACGAGATAACTTTTTGGAAGGTGTGCGACCCATTATATCTGGCGTAAAAGTAACACTGCATTTCAGAAAAAGAACATCATACCTTCATATGTTATCCCTTAATAACAACAACCTTCAGTTAAAAACTGCAATTTGTTTACTATTTGTTTAATATTTAAAATTGTTTGATGATCTGTAACATTTAAGTGTGATAAACATGCAAAAAATTAAGAAATCAGAAAGGGGGCAAACTCTTATGCACACTACTGTACATTATATACACTTTTTTAAAATAATTCTTTATTAGCATATTTGGTTTCATAAAAAGACTTTAACATCCACAGACCGTTTCCACAACACAAAAGGTTTTCTATAATGGAAAAAGCTTCTAATGGAAGAATCTAATGGAAAAAGATTCTTTAGCTTAGAGAGTGCTGCAGGGATGACATATGTTTGTAAGCCAAAACTCAGAAATACATTTTCGTGCTTCCATTTCTATTGTCCTGAAGTCAATGTTTTTTGTTTAAATGCCTGAAAAAGTTATTTTCATATTTTATTCTATTACATAAAATACACCCTTGTGATTTTGTATAAAGCTTTAACTTGTCTTGAAAAAGGGTGTGGCGAGCAGGAATGGTGGCGTTATTGATAATTAGGCAGCCCCTCACTGACAACTGCTGCCCACACACACAAAACACAAAGTAAAATGTCCAGGCTTTGTCCTCTCCTTCTTCACTGGTGTCACTCGTCCTCGTCCTGCTCGGAAAAAAAGGTGTTTGCTAACAATTGGTTAAAGGACTACAGAGGATAAACGGCATCAGCCAAACAGGTAATCTAATCTACTCTCTAGTTGCCCATATGAACAAATTCTATTGGGTGTTTTGTCATGAAAACCAAGGTGATGCTAACTTCCTGGTTGGCCTACAAAAATACATAATTTCTCTTTTAAATTGTTTCTGAAAGGTTCTTCGGGAATCCCAAATTGGTTATTCTTTGCCATATGTATTTACATTTATACATTTGGCATTCAAGAGAGACATTTACATTCTAATCAGTTCTTGCTTTCCCTGGAAATCGAACCCATTACCATGGCGTTGCACACTCTCTACTGTTTGAGCTACAGGAAAGCCTGTGGCATCTCAGTGAAAATACACACTTTAAGCTTTTATTTTTAAAAGTATATATCTATAATATCTGGGTGATCATTTTTTGAAACTATGGTCAGTTTTGTAGTATACCAATAGCATTAGGGTATCCTGTGGCTCAAAAGCCTACCAACAGCCAACAATAAAGTGATCTTCAGCGATTAAAATCACTGTCAATGTGAATGCGGTTTTACAGCTCATGGTTGTTTGAGCCATTATAATGCATCCACATAAAACAGGGAGTGAAATCTGTAGTGTCTCGCAGGAATCAAATCAGAGCAGTGGTGGGCGGCCGACGTGGACGATCACAGTGAAAATATAAAAGAACAGAGAATGCCATTGTTTCAAGGCCTAACCGGGTTGCCTGAGGACAGCATGGGCCAGACTACTGTTGTCGAGGTAACAGTGGGCAATCGTAATAATAGTGTACTGTCTGGGTGTGGGAATGGTGATGCCCTCAAAAATGAACATACTGTGAAAAAATAATTGCGTTTATCTAGTCTGCATAAAATAATGACTAAGCACAAGCAAAAGTCTTTATCAGCTGTTGAAAAATTGCAATAGTAAGTGGTCATTCTAATTTGGCTAGTGCCCAGTTATCTTCTAACAACAAATCATTTATGACTACTGGGCGTGCACCTCATTAATATTCATTAGTCAGGGTAATACAGTTCATAAAGCATCCCTCAAAGTTTCAGATTTCCAACTAAAATCCTGATCCCAAAACCCATCTACACTCATTCAATACTGTTCGCTTCTTATTCTTCTTCTTTTAAAATGATCACAGTCTGTCATAGCCCTCTAACTGTCCCTGTTCATCTTTGATTTATCTGTCAAGTCCATTTTCAGAATTGCTATTATCTGCTCCATAAATCCACACTCACTGAAAGTACTGGAAGCTTGACAAACATAAACTGTGGACTGAAATGGACCACAATATAAAGAGCAAGTGTAGAAAATACAGACACCTGGAGATAAACAATGAAATTACACTGCAGTTACAGATCAAATAACATTCCCTCTTAAAGGTATAGTTCACACAAAACCCAGAGGACTTGTGACTTGGTTGACTAAGGCCACATTTACATTACATGGTTCAAGATTTTTCTTCCCATGTGGCACAGATCAGAGATGAGCCACAAACGTAAAGGGCCAGTCACACAGCCGATCACACACGAATCACTCACAAATCACGAACAGATTGGGTTTGTGCGTGCTAGTGTGTGTAGAGAAATTGACCAAAGTATTCCACGAACATTCGACGCACACCCAATGCATGAATCACTGAAGGAGCGCGTCCAAACACGCACGCTTCGCGAACGTTCTACGTACAAGCACTTTCAGAATCCACATTGTCAGTGGATGTCAGTGGAATGAACGTGATACGTGCGCGGTTCATGCGTGATATGAAGCTGGGGCGTCAGTGGACGGACGTGGACATGTGCGGTTTCGAACAAGTTCCGACGCATAAGCACTGACGGCTGACGCGTGTCCCGCGCATAGTCATGCAAACTCGACGCATAAACTACGCACGCCGACTCATGAATAACGCAAGTAAAAATTTTGAACCGTTCAAAACTCAAAATTACGCACAAACCGCCTTCGATGCACATCCACTTACAATCACTGACGGTCCACGTTCGTTCCACTGACGAATTACGCATACGACGCACGCTTTGCGCAGAAACGAAAATCTGTGCGTAATTCGTGCGTGATTCATGTGTTTTTGCTGTGTGACATTCTCAGGTTTCAGGCTTCACATGTGGAAATAAACCTGATATGAATATGACACAGATGCATCTTGCATATAAGCAGACAGATTGGATATTCCCCCAGTCAATGAGTTATATGTCATTGAAATAGCAACTATGACAATTGACGTCAACTCAGGTGGACACCAACCATGATCACACGACAATTGAGGGCGAAGGCTCAACCCAGTGGCGTCATGCTCAAGTTTTATGTCATGTGAGACTTGGGAGCGAAGAGACAGTGACCTTTAAGGATGGCGAGTATTATCATTTTGTCTGCATCCATTCCAAATCGCTCAGTTTTTACATCTTTTTCAGCCTAAGCTTTGTCAGATCAGTAAGTCTACCTAGGGTTGTTTCGCCAAGTGTATAGTGATAGCATTTTGAGTCTGTATATGTGTAAATATGTGTCTGTAAAAGGCGCAAGCTGGTCTTCAGAAATAAAATAAAAACTGATATGGTCAACAAACTGGGCATCAAGATCCATGGTGTAAATGTAGCCTTTATGAACCAATACTTGAGATTCAACTTGACAACGCATAGAGGAACATATAGATAGCAGCCCTGCATCAGCGATCCACACAGCAGGAGAGAGATTGCAGCTCAGCAATGTGCTGGCTAGCACAGTTTTACAAAAGGTATGCAAGTTAAGAACCTTCTTCTGGCCTCCTGAAGTGCCCAGATACACAGTACTGAACCATGAATATTTATACCACTTAAAAACTGAATAAGTGAGCAAGCAAGATAGAGTAACTTTTTCTTGCTGTATTTCAGTGCAAAAAAAACTTGCATTTTATTCACTAACCAATAACAATCCAGCTTATGCAGACATTAAATGTGCTGAAATAGCATAAATATGGCACGTAATTTAGGTTCATTATAGCTTGCACCTTTTTCACAAAACGCAGCACTTTGTACCTGGTTAAAATCAAGGACGTAAAATACATTCTATATCATAACATGACCAGTGGTAAAAATGTGGTATTCACAGAAATCATTCAAATAGTGCACAAGAAAAATATCTTTTATCAACGTTGAAAACAGTCGTGCCGCTTAATATTTTTGTGGAAAGAGTAATATTGTCCAAACAAATAGGAATATGATTGTTTTTCCTATTGACCACAAACTTTTGATTGGTGCTATATTAAAATATAGAGTACTTTAGCCTGTTTTGTCTTTATAAATATTTTAACATTGATTTAAGACATGTAGATAATGACCTAGATCACATGGAGGAAAAATAGAAGTAAATAGAGAAGCAGGTAAATTTACCTGCATTAAAAAACATTGCCCGAATCAACTCTTAATAGTAAATGTCAGAGTTTATTTATTCAGACAGGACTAGTTTTGTAAACCTGACACAACCTCTGTGAAAATTACAAACCACTGAGTCCACTGAGAAATATAGTCCTGTCTGGGTAGGAATGTCTGTGATTGCCGCATATTTTTCATAACGTCTCCCCTCATTTATTTTGACCTTTGTCAAATACCGTAACTAAAGCCAAATTTTCCTGGAACACCTTCATTATGAATTTAGACCTTTTTACTAACACTCTAGGTAAAATAACAGTTCAATTACTGCTGGCATCTAATCTGATGTCAAATGAATGGATTCTTTCCCTTAATTAAATAAATAAATGGTGTAATTATAACACATACGTATATAATTTACATAAACTGTTTACTTTAATGGGATTCAGAATGACCTTCAATAAAAAATGACATTATATTATAACAACTCTATTAATACTTCTTAATATGTTCATTATATCATCCTTCTTTTCTGTCTTTAGCTGATCACATGCCTGGCTCACTTAAGTGACTGCATTTAAATCATTTGAATCTAATTAAGAAGAATTTAATTATTTGATTTTATTATTTAAACTGACATACATGTTTACTACTGTTCCAAATATTCTATATGTTGCTTAAAAATGTTAGTGTTCAATGGAAAAAAATATGACATATTCACCCAGACATATTAAAATAACACATTTTAGAGCTGTAATTGCAATACCGTGATAACTGTGTATATTTGATTAAGGTTATCATACCATTCAAATCTCATGCCTACAATTTAACATATGTAATCACAGATGTTCTCTGTCAATAATTGTAACTCAAACATCATTTGGAAAAGGAATGCTGTCTAAATAGTCCAATATCTGAAAACTCAACTTTCTGAGGAGTACATGATCGGCCCTAGGGCAATGTTTACATAAACACAGAAGGGGACTGGACTAGAACACTTTGTAACAGGCATCTTTACAAAGAAATAAAGCTATCCCTTACTTTCCCGAAGACATATAGAACACACAAATCCATTTGAAACCGTTTCTGCCTCCCCAGCTGTGGGTTGTGAACTCACCCTGTCAGAACGACCACAAAGTCCATTACGTTCCAGCCGTTGCGTAGGTAAGAGCCTTTGTGAAACACAAAGCCCAGGGCGATGATCTTAATGCCGGCCTCGAAACAGAATATTCCGATAAAGTAGGGCTCTGTGTCGTCCTGCAGGAAGAGAGAGTAAAAAGAAGGACAAATTGTTTTTTTGTGTATCTGACAGAAGAGAGCATCTATTGATGCATGGATAAAAGATAGGAAGCAGAATAGAGGAATATAGGTTGATGCTTTTCACTTTTTGGTATGACGCACAGGGTCGAGATGCATGGATTTGCGTTGTGATGGCGAAGGTATAGATGTGACATGGTCTAAAACCATTGCTACAGAGCGTTACATGGTTATTACTGTTAACTAAAATGACTCAAATAATTTCTGTTAATTGAAATAAAATAGAAATATTAGTAAATAGAAATAAATTTGAAATAAGTTTAAGTTCAGATGAAAATAAATATATTAAAGCAAAAACTTAAATGGCAAAAGCACATCATAAAGTTGCTAAAAATGAAAATGAAAGCTAAAAAATAAAATGAAAGCTAATTCTAAATATTAATTACAATATAAAAATTAAAGTAAAAATTAAAATAATACTGATGTATTACTTAGTTTAAACAGACTAAAGAACAAGTTGAAAATATTTGAAAAAAATTAATTTCCACTGTTCATATGAAGCATTATATCTTTTGTTTTAGAAAATTTTCCCTTTCCTTTTAAAAAATGTGCTGCTTAATATTTTATGAAAACTGATATATGATTTTTTTCAGAATACTTTTACATACATGCACACATACATACATATATATATATGCACACACACAATTAAATATGTATATAATATTACATTTTATTAAAATGTTTCATATGCTATTAGTACCACTGAAACTGGAACATTCCATCTTACAAAAAAAAGGTCTCAGAATTCTGAAATCAAGTGAAATTGGAAGAAATATAGAAGTTATGGAAACTGTTGGAAGAATGTACTTAAAGAGATTCAGTCCTGGCTACAGCATGTCGCATTGCTTTTGAACTCATTCCCATTAATGTCGCCAGAGCCCTAAGGCTCTACAGGCACTTACACCGGACTAACCTCTCCAGAGCTCTGCTCTCAGAAATCCCTCCCACTTTATGAGTGCAATTATCAACCCTGCTCGCAAATAAGTCTTCTTATGGCCTCTTTTTGATGGGAACCTTATCCTATATAATAATAATATTATGGTAGTCTTCAATAACAACAGCATGATGCCATTTTGTGAAGATAGTTTGGTACAGCGAGGAAAACGCTGCACTGTTAAATCCTTTTACGGTCTAAAAAAACTATTCTGCCTTTGGCGATGCATTATATAACATTCCATTAGCAAACACAAAAATAATTAAACAAACAAAAACAAATTTTATGTTGAATACTCTCTTAAGGTGCCCAAAGCTAAATCACACTCTATTGGTATATATTTTCTCAATAATGGTCTAATTATCGTTCTGGTGCTAGACAGCACCTGTCTTGTTGTCTCTATGAAATCACTTGGCAAAAATACGCTTGCGGGAGCAGATGTGAGGCTGTGCATAACGGATGATTTATGGGAGCGGAGAAATGAGTGAGCGTTGCAGCAGACAGCATATTTCAATCTATTATGTATAGATCCAAAGTGTTCATTAATAATGAATATCCTATCTGTAGTGTTTGGATATCTGGGGGCCAGTTTATCTCTGCAACAGGTAGGGAATTGGTTGCGTCGCAGTGTTAACCAAACAAACTGTTGATGAATTTGACAGGTTGAGGTTGAATTCTCTCTACAGGGAGCAATGAATACTGACAGAACTCCTCATTTAAGCACTGCCTCTATCTGGCATAAAACACAGGTCCTTAAAGGGATAGTTCACACTAAAATGTAAATGTAGTCATCATTTTAGTCACCCTGGTGTTGTTCTTATGCCATATGGCCGTCTTTCTTTTTCGGACAAAAGGGTGAAAAAACAAAAGTCCCTCTCACTCTCTTCCAATTAATGCCAATGAATCACAACCAGCATCAAGCTTTTAAAAAAGGAAGTAAAATTATCACAGAATGGTCCCGTGAAATAAGTATGATATATTTACAGTGTTCTGGGGGTAAATAATAAGGTTTTGGGAAAAAAGACAATGTCATCTGTCAACAGGAGAACTCTGATCATTTGGGGGGGGGGATTTGTAGAAGTTGTATTAATGTTGCAGGTTTATTAATCTTGATTAATAAACAAGATCTCTCATAACTTGTGTGCTTTTTCTGGGTGAGTCAAACTGGTGAGCTGTTGCTCTAATCAGAGGGTAATGAATGCGCAGTTGAGCAAGGTCAGGATTTTGATGAATAACATTAAATTTTGTTTGTTTTTCACAAATCCCTATCGTTTACCCCCAGAACGTGTTGCATGGGACCATTCTGTGTTTTACGGCTGGCTAAAATGCAGGAAGAAAAAGGTGAGCTGGGTCTATTTCCAGCAGTTAGTTTATTTACAACTCAAAAAACGGAACAACCGACTTAGTAAAACTGAAAACTAGCACACTATACAGTGTACAAGGCTGAAACAAAGAAACAAGTAACAGGTGAACAACTTAATCCGAACTTGCAAACACAAGCACATGAAACATGCCAAAACGTGCAAAACTCACCCAAAACAAACACACTTTTGCGTCCCTTTTTAAAGGCTTGATACTGGTTGCTATTCATTGCCATTATATGGACGATTGTTTTTAATTTCTCCTTTTGTGGTTTGTAAAAATGGTATAATGCATTAGAACAACACCAGAGTGAGTAACTGATGCCTTGATTTTCATTTTAGGGTGAACTATCCCTTTAAAGGAACAGTTCACTAAAATATGAAAATCTAGCCATCATTTATTCACCTTTACGATGTCGATCCTAACATTTATGACTGTCTTTCTCACACGCAATTTTGAAAATTTTTATCTAAGCTGTTCTTTTCAACAGAATCAAAGCATATAGTTCCAGTAAGGACCAGGAAGCACCATAAAGGTCCATGTTTTGTGTGCTATATTCAAAGTCTTCTTAAGTAATAAAGCAGCTTTATGTGACAAATAGACCAAATTTAAGTGGTTATTTAAGTGGTTATACACCCGTCACGATAGTGTATCATTGTCGTCATTCCACATAATCACTATATATATATATATATATATATATATATATATATATATATATATATATATATAAAAATAATATGTTATTATTATTATTATTATTATTATAGTATATAATAATTATTATATAATAATTATTATATTATTATATAAATATTACTATATTATAATTATAATAATTATTACATATAGTGATTATTATCTATTAATTTATTGTGTATTATATATATATATATATATATATATATATATATATATATATATATATATATATATATATATATATATATATACACACACCGGTATATATATATACATATATATATATATATAAATAACACACAAAATTAATAGATAATAATAATAATAATAATAATAATAATAATAATAATAATAATAATAATAATAATAATAATAATAATAATAATAATAATAGAATTAAAGTATTCTGAAAAAATTACATCTTACACTTTTCCCAAATATATTTGGGAAAGGGAAAATTTTCTGAAACAAAAACAAGAAGAGTATCCTTCATAATATGAAAAAGAGCACACACACAAAAAAACTAACATTTTGTGTGCCACTAAAGAATGACAGTCATTTGGGTTTGAAACAATATGAAGGTTAATAACTGACGGAATTTTCATTTTGGAATTAAAGTCCCCCTGTGGTGGAAATAACATTGTAATGTTGTTTTTATGTCCATGTGCTGTTTTTAATATGCTTTAAGGCAAGCCCTGTGCAAATTCATCAGTCAACACCATTGCTGATTATTTTCTCTATAAAAACTGCAGTGATCTCAAAAACGAGGTTTGAAACCACCCCGTTTCTAACCGTCACAAAAATGTAACCAATCCTGTCAATGTACACATCAGGGCTTTTCTCCACTGACTTTCTATCCTGTTCAAATTGTTTCCAAGGATGCTTATTTTCAGAAGGCAGCTGTCTGACTCTGAGATGGCGAAAGGGAAAATGGTTTGCGTAACAAGCAACACATGTTGATCTGTATAATTCACTCTTACTCTTCAGAATCAGTTTCTGGTTCAAACATATATGGCTGAATTAAACCAATAGTTCTACTTGCCATTGTCATTTACTACAGTTGACAAAGTGGATCAGGTACTCTGGTGTGATTGAGTGGAGGCAGGGACTAATTTGCATATTCATGGATTCATGTAAGATAAGTAAAGCAAAGGTTTCGTTACATTCAAGCTATTTTAAGACATGAAGAAATTGTTTTAACAGGGAAAACTTTTGGTTATCAAAGATGAGTTTTAAGGAATAAATGTATTGCCAGCAGGGGGACTATAATAATCCTTTTATTAGGATACCACAACCCCATAACGATACCAAAACTATGCGAATAAGAATGGTAAGTCGTATTTTCTAGCATCAGAATGCTGTATTCGAGAGGATCCCATTGACCTTATCGGCTCATGCTGTTTTCCTTTCTATGATTGCAGCGCTCCTCCAGGGAGTGTAGAATCCAACATTACCGCCTCCATATTCTGCTTCACAAAGAGACTATTACCGCCTTAATCCACCAACATGTCCAGTCCCTACTTTAATTGTGCAACGACACACTTTGAAGTAGCTATGTTATATCATTTTGACTCAACAGGCACAACTGCTGTTGTGAGCAGGGGAATAAAAGCAAGGCAGTGGATCAAAGCCTGCTCTGCATGGGTTAAGGTCGGATCATGAAGAAGCAGCGTTATGCACACATTTGTCAATGGTTCCCAGCAGGATGGGTTTTAATGAGACAGAGACATGGCTCCTGTGTGGAGAGGTTGGGTGGTTCTCGGTGGCCCTGGATGGGAGCTCTGAGAGTAGGATAACAGCCTCCGCTCCAACAGGCTCACCGGTCACCCACGCCAACCAGTGCAAGACCGCTAAAATGATCAATCAATATACTCCAGCGGGGATGTCGGGTGTGTGGGTGGAAAGAAAAGCAAGCCAAATACACAGTTATCTCTGACTTGCTCTGCTTTTCACAGAATGCATTGTCATTGCTGTTTCTCTCCCCGAAAAGAGATAAGCTTAGTCATATTCAGTACAAAATTAATACTTTTATATCTGATAGACATGTTTAAACTAATGAAACCTTAATGATCAAGAGTGAACGAAAAGAACACAGAAAATGCTGATGCTCACCAAGCGTTCAGACATGGGGGTCTTGTCCATGGCTGGGAGGTGCTGCTCGAGGGCCAGGACGATGCAGTTGGCGATGATGGTTGTAAGGATCAGGTACTCAAATGGAGTGGATAAGTCAAGGAAAAACACCGGAACAACAAACAATGCAAGTCAAGGCAATGACACATTTGAATTTATGATAAACTAAAAAAGCGCTCGATATATCCTATAACCTGTGAAAATTTGGCAAAGATAAGTGGTGACATAATTGCTTTAAAACATAGGCTTAAAAGGATAGTCAACCAAAGAATATAGAGAATGTTTTCTCTCTCAGGACTTATTTTCTTCTATGGACCACAAAAAGAAAACATGTGAGTCTTTTTTTCCCCTCCATACAAAAGAAAATCAATGGGGTCCTTTGTTGACTGGATCCCATTGACTTTTTATCTTCTTTTGTGTTCCAGAGAAGAATGTAAGTCACATAAAATTGAATACACAAGACAACAACAAGTTCAACACATTCTGAAGACTTGAACCTGTATGATATACAAGACTGAAGACTTGTATGATATATTTATAGTTTGATGTAAACTGGACAGGATATGCATGCTGTAAAACATTGGCTTAATTAATAATAATAATATATATATATATATATATATATATATATATATAGTAAACAAATTATATATATATATATAAAATGTATTCATTTGGATATACAAGTATGTCCAACAACATCTGCATTTATACAGTACACTCGTCATATACTATAGCATATCTCAACCACTTGCATGTTGCTTATATTGTCATAAAAAGTAGACTATATATTGTTGCCCAGCTCTAATCTGCTTAATGTGACTATAAGGTACAACAATATTAAGATATTATAAACATTAACATTGTGATTTTCTGTCAAGTGGCATTGAAACGATTACAGTATATGAGTGTGAGATGAGTACTATGTCCAAATTCATAGTAACACAGCAGGTGAAAAGTACCCGGATGACCAGCTACTACCAGTGACATTCTATGCAAATTCGATGGACACTTTACTATCCCATGAGGCCACGAGAGAGGATTTGTGAATGGATGTGAAGCGACAAAACTGACGCTGTGTGTCACATGACAATGATAACGTCAGATTTAGCTCATGAAAATTTTCATTCATACTATACAGATTCATACTATATAGAACATACTGTTTTTTAACAACAGCAAATGTGTATTTGACCTTTTTTTTTAAATGAATACAGATTTGGAATGACATGAGGGTGAGTGAATGATGACAGAATTTTTTAAGTGAACTATCCCTTTCAAAGCATTTATTAAGTGCAACTACTTGTAAATCTCCCCCACATACCACACCAAGGACAAAGGGATTTAAACACTCAATCACGAAATCATAAGGGTATGAGGACAGAGCTAGTCAAACACAAACCCCTAATCTCAATCAAACAATTGACATCCAACATGCCTTTGTGCCCTTGGCATAGGCGACCATGTTCAAACCTACAAGCAGTAACGCTGAATGCATTTACACCAACCCACTCCATGCTGGAAATGACATACTGAGGTCTGCACAAAAAAATGAAACATGCTTTCAACACTGAAACATTACAGTGCAGAGATCATGATTGCCCATTAGGCATGATGGTTTTCTCTCAGCGCAGCCATTTGTGCAACCTAACTTATTGCGTCTATAAAATGTTTGTATAAGCCCACCAATCTTGTCATTATTAAAATCTTTTTCATCCTTTCTAAAGGAAATACTAAAAGGCTGCTATAACATCTTTATGGATGGTCAGCCATTATATTGTATTCTTAGGACAGGATCCATTTTTCTAACTAATTTTCCATGCCTGTTCCCTATGGCTATAGTCTTTATGGAATTGCTATTCATGTAGCCAAGGAATGGAAAGGAAAGCTCCAATGGCCGCTTCAATCACATTCTTGTCATCCCCTTGAGGGCTCTCTACATGCTATAGAAACCTAATGCTATAAGTGCCTGGATTGCTGAATCTTAATCCATAAATATGCATCTTAGATAGACTGACTTTGGATAAAAGCGTCTGCTAAATGAATAAATGACTGCACAACTAAATGGCTGCATCAAAGACAGAATATCTGATTGCAAGGTGCTTTAAAAGTCTAGCAAATGTTGGTGACTGGAAAATCAGAGAAGAGATTTCAGGACCATGGAGAGCGCCGGAGCGATTCAGAACCACAGTCTATCCAATTAAAAAGAACTTTGGCTCATGTATTTGTACTTGAAAAACCATAATGAGTTATACATTTTTACATGCAATTGATTCTTAACATTTGACTGAATGAACCGCTGTAAAACAGTGATATGCAACAATTTATTCTGTATTAACGAGCTATGTCGCCTGGCAAACGTTAAAAACTTAACATTATGCAAACTTGGCGGAACTACTACTACTGCTAGACCTACTACTTCAATTATTATCATTATTATTATGACTATTTCTAGTAGTAGTGAATGTAACTATTTACTGAACATTGTTACTATTAATACTTTATTTTGTTCAATTTTTATGGAATATACAGAAACAGCGTGTGAACGTTTCATGGAGTTACTGAAGGTATGAACAAGAAGCGAAGAGGCGATTTATGATTGTTTTTTTCATTATGATGTATGATACATCATCGCCGTAACATTCCAGCACCGCTTGTTTTATCACTTTATATGTGCAAGTAAATGTATGACTCTGTATACATATGCATAAATTATATATATATATATATATATATATATATATATATATATATATATATATATATATATATATAATGTATGTGTATATACGTGTGTGTGCATATACATACAGATTTGTGTGCGTATTTTATATATATATAAAAATATATATACACACACACAAACACATATACATACATACATACACACACGTAGACATATACTTATACATACACACACACACACACTTGGCGGGTTAGGGTTAGGTAACCCAGATTTAACCAGGGTTAAAAGAATAAACCCTTAGTCCAGGGTTAAGCGCAGTATGAAAAGACATATCGAGCGCTGGCCAACAAACGATCGACTGCTTTACTTGCCTACGAATTAGAAAATAAAAGAGGCTGATCAAGCCAACACCCTGACACGACCACCAGCTGCCAAATGCCTTAAAGTGCGTGAACAAGACAAAAGGGTGCCAACCACCATTCAGCACGCAACAGTTCATTTGACATTGCCAGATCCAAAAGCATGTATTTACATGCGTCTAAAGAATATCCTAACGGACTGAAATGTGGAGTATGCAAAAAGCAATATCCACTTTGCATAAATGTTGAACAATAAGGATATGGCCATTCGGTTATTCTTTTAGCGTATTTCCTGATGACATTGTCCTCACTGAAGATGAACAAAGAGCGGTTGACAGTGAAACAGTTCTGTTTGGTTTGTTTAGGATTATATAAAGCCATTGTCCTGGCTCTCTGAGCCATCGACTGTTTGTACATTCTTTGCCCGCCCGAGGGACCTCCCGCCCGGGCTCCCCCTCTCCCGGCGCCCGCTGGACCTCCATAGCGGGTGGGCAGATCGTCTCCAAAGCGAGCCATCCTAGACATGCAGATATCCAACAGGTAAAATCCAAACTGGCATTAAATAGAAGACGGAGAGTGCACATTACAGTACAGACATCTGTTACCACTTAGAGTCCCCATCAGTCTACGTGAAGTGAAATAAAAATATAAAAGTCCCTTTTAACACGCTCCTCGTGCGCCCTCGCCTCACTCCATTGCTCAGTCAATTGGCAAAAAACCCAAGGAAACTTGTCATAGAAATGTTATTCCCGTTGAGTGCATTTAAAACAATAGAACATGTGTAACCATCCAATTCGTGCCACATCCATCCAACATAACCTGATCCAGCTGACAGGTCACGAAACTAAAATGTGCACCATCACTTACGCGTCACGCTAAACGGGAAAAATAACAGCTGGAATCAAAAGCGCGAGTCTGACGTCTAAAAACGTCTAAGATTTTTTTTCCGCTTTAGCAATGATTTGCTTTCCGCTTACACAAAACAATTCCACTTGGAAACGCGTACGGTGAGAATGGTGCCAAGTGAGTGGAAGCTGGTGCGCGAGACTCTCGCACGTGACGCAAACGGCCCTATAGGCAGGACCACCTGCTGGAGAGCGCGTGAGGGGGAGGGGGTTCACAGATCATCAATGAATGATATTTAGAACTATTTATGGCTTACTGTTTGCTCAAAGCGTCAAGCAAAAGTACTTCACTGTTGATAAATGACTACATTTAGCATTTGAAAAGATTTCTTCTTTAATATAATAGAATTGCACCCTGATTGCCAACATCAATTGTACAATTACACAGAAGCTAAATGTCAGTTGTCAGTAAGTACATTGACAAAGTGCATCGTGTGCCTTTGGTCATTTTAATGTATTATGTTTTTTGGCTATATACACAATCACAATACAGGCTTTCCTGCAGCTCATAGAGTAGAGTGTGGTGCTTGCAACGCCATGGTAATGGGTTCGAATCTCAAGGAAAGCAAGAACTGATTAGAATGTCAATGTGCATCTTGAATGCAATGTAAGTTGTTTTGGATAAAAGCGTCTGCCAAGTGCATGAATGTAATAAAGTGGTGTTTATTGTAATGTGGCTAATAATCTAGTTGGACAAATTTGATGATTGAACAAATTTAGGCATCTAAAAAGGGGGATACTATAGACTTAAAAAGCTATATTAACTACATTTGTTCATTAGACTGTGCAATTCAAAGGTGTCCACATTAACAACTGGAAAAATAAAAATAAATATTTAAGATTCTGCACTGTTCCAATGTCAATATCAAATAAGCAAATTTGTACAATCAACCTCTTTGGATAAGATCATTATACAAAAAAAAAAAAAAAAAAAACTATATCAGATTTTATTCTTTAGATGTAAAATTACAATAATGCAAAATAGATATAAATGCATATTTGTTGTTTGAATATTTAGCCAATTAGATCCACTATCACGCACATAAACCTTATTACATTTATTTTTAAATCTTAATTAAAACATCCCAGTTAGAACTGCAATTAATTAAAACATTATATGAGCCGGTCCCCATATTAGTCTCAGTCTTGGCAAAACACGACTCAAGCTTTCTCCACCCAGGGAATCTCCACCTCTCCAAAGAAGGGAAGATTCTTAGAAAAGTATCCAGCATGTCCAGATGTGAATCTCGTGGCATTAGGGTCAGTAAGTGTGAAGGATTTTCTGTGTGCATGCAGCCAGTCCAGACCCAGAGGCACAAAATCTCACAAGAGACTCCAGGCTGTTGAGCTAATCTCTGGATGTGTGACAGACCAGAGCTCCATACAACACCCTAGGCATAACAGTGGAAAGGATTCAAGACAGACACACACACATACACACTCTGTGATTCCATGTTTTATGGGCACATTACACAAACATAATGATTTTTATACTCTACAGTTTATCCCTTAACCCTTCCCCTAAACCAGGGGCCTGCAACCTTCAAAATCAAAAGATCCATTTTGGCCTCTTCACTACTGAATAAAATTCACGGGAGCCACAAAACCTATTTGATCCCTAAAATTCAAATAACACTGCATAGGAAGAGGGCCAGAGCATATTACTGACATCATACTTGCGAGTTCTCACACCTCTTTAATCTTAATTTTAGTGATCTCCGACTGGCGAAGTCGGACATCATTAGCCGCGACGTGAACAACAATCTCCAATATGGTTTATATCCAGTTTGCAATACTTAAAATAACTAAAGTGTGTAGCATTTATGAAATTACAGAACTACAAAAATAAAACTAATGACATTTTATTGCTGTTTGTGACAATGGAAAACATCAAATATAAAAAAAGAAATGATGTAACAAGATTACTTCGATCTTGAAATTTAAGAGGTATACCATTGAAAAAAATGAATTAACTAATGAAATAGCTTATTTATTGATTCCCATATATATTTTTCAAAGCTAGGGGAGCCTCTGTACAGGGATGAAAGAGCCGCATGTAGCTCTGGAGCCGCAGGTTGCAGACCCCTGCCCTAAATTAACCCATCATGGAAAACTTTATGCATTTTCAAACACCACTTAGCATGACTTAAGCTATTTCCTTACGACAACCATAAAAATGAAAAATAAATTCCCCACAAGAATTCCAGATATTCATATCTTTGTGAGGACATTCTGTCCCCATAAAATAGGGTTTACCACGACCAGACAGATGCGTGTTCCAATGCGTCGGCGCAGACACACGCACACACACACAAAAGGAAGATACAAGGGATTACAATTACAAAACAGTTTATCTTTCAATAATATTTTCCTATTAACAAGATGTTTCACACCTTCATTAAGTTACACTGGAATTTTTAGGGCTTCAACAACATTTCCAAGTGTTTTAATGTGTCGTAACACACTGTATCAAATAAAAATGTAAATTCTTTAATTCAAAATATTCGATAGTGCTATGAAATTCATATATTTTATTTATGCATAAGAGTTTTTGAGGCAACTGTACTGTCCATTTATCCATTTCTGTTGAACTTTTAGGCCCCCTAGTGGCTACTATAATGAATTACAACTGATCAATTAACACTTTCAGTGACTTCTGGGAAATTCAGCTAAGTACAGTTTTGAGTATTGAACTTTAAACTTCCATCAGACCATGTTAAGAGAAACTAAAAATCTTAACTGTGGGTTACATTACAAATTCATCCCCTGCTGCTCACCTTTCCTCCCAATGCGTTACCTGCTCTTGACACATTTCATGGACGCTGAAGAGATCTGTGCTCCTTAGGTCACTGGGCCTCTCCAGCTCTACAATAGTGTCATATTTGCCAGGTTTTGCAGTTTTCTGGTCATCACTTGCAGTTTGTCTCTCCTCACAGAGAATATCCTGGCTGGATAGTTCTGTGAAAGGTGCTCTTCTGTTCCTCTGCTTGTCAGTTGGCTCAGAAGTCTGACCCCATGAGCTAAACTCTGCCCCCAGAGTTAACATCCGCCAAGTTCCAAGTGTGGCCAATCGGGCAGCTTAATTTTTTTGAATGGGATGAGAGGTGATAAAAAGATTGAATGATAAATCGTTCAAATTAAAGGAGTGAGAGAAGTTCAGGCTTGGTATATTGTCAATTACTGTATAAAAAACTTCCTGTTATTTCCAGCCCACATAAAGTATTATTTAATACAAAGTAAATGTTTAGGGCTAATAGGAACTTATGCATTGTGACAAACTTAAACCAATTACAGGAATTTCACCTATAATTATTACTGTAAAGAAAAAATACTCTCATTACTGTAATTCATATAAACAAATATTATAGTTTGTACTTGAAATAGAAGTTTGTACTTGAAGTATATTACGTGAGCACACCATGTTTTTGTGAGAATCACCCACCAAAAGATATTCAGACTCAGCACATCATTTAATGTCACTAAACCTAAATGCCATCATTAAAATAAGTGAAGAGTTCACTGTGATACAGATGAATAAAAATCAACAACCCAGTTAATGACACCACAATCTCGTAAAACAACCCAGTAAACATCCTACCATAGATAACAGTGGATTTTCTCTCCTCCCAGTCAGACTCGCGTCGCGCTGACCTCTTCATGCTCATGCGTATTTGTTAACCTTCTGCAGCTGTATGAATTTTTCACGATCTAATTTCTCAGCCGTAACGTCGCTTATCCACAAAGCGTGAGCCTCATAGTAGTACTGACAATTGTAATCGTGAGACATGGTCAGGACTTACAGTTTGCAGCTGTGGAATGCGGAAAGGCGGTTTCCTGTCTCGTTAGTTAAAAGCCTCAATCACCAGCTTACATTTCATTGGATCAATTACAGCCAGAATACTAAGTAATCAGGAAGAGAATAATCAAAGTGTTGATAAAACTCAACCTGATAAACAATCAAAACGCTTCCTGCTTTGCTTCACAAAACTCCTTTGGTCACATTTGTGGGTTTTAAAGAGTAACTCTGAAGATAAAAACATGATTATCTGCTTCCTCAAAGTGTTATTAGATAAATAGCAGGGATTGTTTGTTTCAGATTCACAAAACTAGAATGTATCATCATAATACATGTTATTTTTGCATACGAGTGACAGAGAAGTTTATATTTTATTAGTAGTAAATTTATTGAAAAAGAAAAACACAACCAAGAAGATTGTGCATCATGTTTCACTGTCCAGAAATATGTTACAGTTTTCTCCCCCCCCCCCCATCCTCTTCCTCATTTTGCAGTGTTTTGTATCTATATGTCTTGGTTTGCACGAAGGACATGACTACACTATCAACATTTAAAAAGACTGCAATAGTTTCACCATCAACATGAACTTATGGAACTAAATTGATACAGGCTAAATATATCAAACTAGTTAGAAAAAACAGAGGTCGATTTAAAAATACAAATGAAAGAAAAAAAAAAACATGAAACACTTGCTTCGTCGTCGTAATTTACAACTTGTATTCACTTAGTGAGTAATAAAAAAATAAACATAACAAAAACCTTTTTCAGCACCATTTGCATTTTCTACACCTGACCGCATTTAATTCCACCAGAGCGAAACGTTCCAGTCCTATTCCTAAAGCACGTGTCTCAAAAGCATGCTAATAGGTTCCGTCATTGTGACCGAAAGTACGTACACAAATGTTCAAAATATTTTACAGTTTTCATTTGCATTGATGGGGGTGCATGTAATATGCATTTAACAACAGCTGTTTATCCAGGCCTGTAACATGCAGGATATAACCCATAGGGCTTGTTTCTAGACACAGATTAAGCCTCGTCCAGGATTATTTTGCATATCCAGTGGCGATTCGCCATTAAAACGCATTTTTACTCCAGAACTGGGCTTTTACCGGGAGAAATAGGCCAAAAATGTCCGTTCAGAGGCCTTTTCGTTGATTTTGGTAGCACTGACATGACGTCCTGAGTCTGTGAACCAATCAGAGGAGGACACGCACAATGGACTCTAATGTCCACTGTTAATACAGTCCACTGAAGGACATGGAAAAGAATGTACTGGGGGAAAAAAAAAAAGTCACAAGGTTGGTCTTTGAATGTTACTATACTTTCATCTGCATATTCCGTGAACGTACAAAAACTAAAAAGAAATATAAAACAAAACAAATGCGTAAGGTTTTAAATGAACTTTTGAAATTCATTTGGGAATCAATCATTCAGTTTTCGATCACCTTGACTGCTAAAGTAAAAAGAGAAGAATAAAGTTCATAAAAGATGTTTACGAGAATGAAGGTCGAGTCAGGCAGGATAACACATTGAGACGTCTGAATTGTGCGACAATAATAAGGTAGAATTCAACGGTAATGTGGCGCACAGTCCCTTAAATGGCTCAAACAGCCTCGTTCTCAAGAGACAGAGAGAGAGAGAAACAAAAATCCATATTTTTACAATGTCAAACAGAATGTATTGTGGTCCAAAGGGGTGGGCTGGGGAAAAAACCCATACAAAATGTGCGTACTAAACACCTGAAACACCAGTCCAACTGTGCACCTCTCACCTTCAAGACTTTTACCCCTTAACCATGTCAACCAATCAGGTTGTCGGACCACCAGAGCTAAATGTGGCACTGTGGGTGTAGCATCAAGTGGCCTGGGTCAGTACCCAGAGCTGATTAGAGATGGCAGAGGTGTCCATGCTGGTGATGGGAGATGACAGGCTGGTAGAAGGTGGAGAACCAGATGTTCTATGCTAGAAACTTGGTCATTGGAGGACTTAGCTGGGGCTAGATGGGGTGGACGAGCTGGTGTCGGGCAGGGCGCTGGGCTCCTGGTCTCCCGGCGTGCTGTCTGCTTGTGTCTGGGCGATGACGGCTGCAGAGTGCTTACACTTGGATGAGCCACACTGGCAGCTGAACAGCTTCCCCTTTACGTCCCAGAAGTGATCGCCATAATCAAACCTGAGGAGAGGAGAGAAATCCAAAACTATATATTCCTTAAAGAAATCATAATTATAATCATATCCAGTCAAACTAAATTCACTATTAGCAAGTAAATGGATAATGATCTGAATCAGACCCAAGTTCGTCTCCGGCACTGATGTTTTTGCAGGCGAAGAACGCGATGTGAGGAAATCTGAGGTCCTGGTGAGAGGTGAACACTCGACAAGGGAACAGATTTGGCTCACAGTGATGGTTTATGAAGCGGCTGATGTTGCCGTAGAAACGTGCGTCAACGCAGTACATATCACCCACCTGCAACAGCAGTGACAGAAAATAAATTGAGAAGATGTGCGTGATGTCAGACTAAAGAGAATGGGATATGAGATTTATGCAGTAGGCCTCGATAAAGACAGGTTGCCTTTTTTTTTAAAGAAAGTTTTAAAGAAAAGGATTATAGAAAAATATTTTAGATAAGTTGGGAAGTTTGTTTTAATCTCTTATCTACGGAAGCTTGTTTTCACCACTGAAAAAGCTATAATGCCCTTTATCTCACAATTTTGACTTTTTTATTTTATTATAAAAGCAGAATTGTGAGATAAAGTTGCAATTATCTTTATAAAAAAAGATTCTGTGGCAGAAACAAGCTTATCCTTATCCTCCCCAAGGCTGCATTTATTTGATCTAAGTGTTACGTCTCACCCTTCTCGTCCAGCGGTAAATAGGGAGCGACAAACAAATAAATATTGAGAGAGACCTTGAGGATCTTCAGCTCTCCAGTCCAGTAAAATATGAACAGTACTATTGAAATGTTGCAATTTAGAATATATATACACCTACACACACACACACACAGTACTGTACTAAAGTCTTAGGCACGTTAGTATGTTCACTCCAAAAAAGGGGTTTTAAAGTGGTTATTTCTATCTTTTGCTGTAATGTGTCAGTAGGAAATATCAGTTTAGATTTCCAAACATTCACATTGCCATTAATTCTAATAATCCAATGAGATCTTTTGTATGCACAGGGAGTCTGATAACAGCTGGTGCTCCACGTGGAGATCTGATCTCACCATCATCGTGTCTGTTTGGGATTACATGAAGAAACAGAACAAACGGCCTGAAGATGGACAGAACAGACCGACTAAATCAGAAGAACTGTAGCAACGTCTACAAGACATGTTAAGAAACCATCCTGCAAAGCTACAATACTGTGAAATGTTTTAGGCACTTGAATAAAAATGCTGTAAAGTGAGGATGCTTTCAAAAATAATGTCATAAATAGATTTTATGAATGAACTTCTATTAAATCAAATCAAACAGCTTTTGTCTAGGTACACTTGAACATAGTTTTTCAGGTAGATTTGGAGGTCAGTTTCTTCAAGCATCTTGGAGAGACTGTTCTTCTGGATTTAGTCTGTCTCAGTTTCTTCAAGTAATCCCAGATGGACTCGATGATGGTGAGATCACATCTCCATGTGGAGCACCGGCTGCTGTCAGACTCCTTGTGCATACAAAAATCTCATTGAATTATTACAATAAAAGCCAAAAGGGATGCTTTGAAATGTAAACTAATATTTTCTACTGACACAATGATAGAAATAACTGCCTTAAAAACCTTTTTTGAGGTGAAAAGACCTTTGCACAGTACTGTATATGCATATATACTGTATATATATATATATATATATATATATATATATATATATATATATATATATATACTGTATATATATATATATATATATATATACTGTATATATATATATATATATATATATATATATATATATATATATATATATATATATATATATATATATATATATATATATATATATCTGAGCTGAAAGGGGTCAGCTAAATGATTTAGGTAAAATTTGCTTGAGTGAGTGCAGATAGTCCACAATTGAAGGGAGCAGACAGGAAAGGTAATGTGATTTTGGAGAGCAGTCATCCTAGGACGACGATACCTTGCTGTCCAGACTGAAAAGATAGGAGTCATTCTCTCTGACATCTGCTTCGGCGTCAGAGATGATTTCACCCACGTATCTGTTAGAAGGAAATGAGACATTAGGTTGCAAACACACTATGCAAACTGACATGCCTAAACAAACATCTGCACAGCCACACAGTTAGACCAAAACTCATTCACAAAACGATATAGCACAGGCCTCAATGACCTTTATAAACACAATAAAACTAATTAAAAAAATAAAGTGAATAAGAAACTCACTCGCAAACAAATGTTCCTTGCGGGATATCCTGTAATGTCTTGACACCCCATCCCATCAACTGCGTCCTGAACAATTGCAGTCTTATCCTAAGAAATCATTTAAGAAGAAACCACTTCATTTAGATCATTACAAATCAAACAACAACTATATGTGAATACTAATTAGTTGGTCAGGGTGATTGACCGACTGATAGATCACTGATGTTTAAATTAATTTGTATGATGTTTGGAGTGCATTTTTCCTGTTTTTATGTGTACCTTTCATATACTATATTTTACTATAGAACAAAATTTTATTATATACATGACAGATATAGCCAATATATCATCATATATATTCTTTAGATAAGGAGTTTCAAACTAGTGCATGTAGATATTTAATTAAAGAGAGAAAAAATAAATTAAAAACTTTTTTTGGGAGGGATGACTTTTTTAATCACTACAATAATTTAAATTCACTGCCTTTTAAAGAATGGAAATCATAAAATCAGCATCTTTTGATATCTTGTTTTTGGCAAAAAGAAAGAAAATCTGAATATATTTGCATACATTGCAAATCTCCATATTTACGTGTGTGCGCGTGTGTGTGTGGAGGAGCGGTGGTACCTCAGCCCATTCTGTACCACACGGTTTTTGCAGGTTCTCCAGCAAGAGCAGGCATGGTTGCACTCAAATATAAGAGGCGGCTCCTCATTGCAGAACTCGGGGAGTAGACGGCTCTCCTGATAACACAAAAATAAAGCATTTAAGCTTGAAAAAAAGCATATTACGACAACACTTTTAGATTTTCAGAACAAAATGTCAATAGCGCTTGTCCACACAAAGCTTGCCACCACTGTGGTAGATTATTGTGAATGCTTTTCAGGGCATTGTTATGAATTCTGGACAGTTTCTTTATAGTTCCTTACTGGCCTTTGTTAATAGAGCATCTCTCCAGTTTCAGTGACATTATTGTCCATAGATAATGTTCGGATTGACTACTTTTATAGCTTAAAGATATCAATATTATATAAGGCAGTTAAACTTAAAATATAATTAACAAGCTCTTAAGTCTAAGTATTGGCAATAGTAACTGTGTGACGGTCGTGGTGCTAAATCAAACATCACTGTCTTGTATATAATCAGTTCCACCTCTAGGTGGAGATATTCTCCAAGTCAAATGACATTGACAGAAGTTTAGCTTACAATTTGTGTAGCTGTGCTTCAAAATGACCCAGATACTCACAATTTACAGATATAACATCACAATAACAGACAGCTTAGTCTTTAGTTTGATGGACGGAGTGCTTAGAAACGGACTTACTTTATCATACCAGCAGCGCAGGCTGAGTTGGCCACACATGCAGCCAGCCGAGGAGCAATCGTCTTTGCAGACACAGTACTGTGAAAGGAAATAACACCATTATATCGTTTTTCCTTCGTTCTGAGGTTTATTACACATTCAGCGCTCTGTCTTAGCAAAACAAGCAAATCATATTTGTCAGGTACATTGCAGAGATGATTAATCGTCTTCCTTAAATCAATGAACCCTGTAGAGACTAGAAAAGTATTACAATAAACGACACTGCAGCTGGTTTACCTGCAGGTGAGTGATATTTTTGTCAATGTTCATTGGGGAAGTTACACAGCTATCAGGGACATATTTGTAGTTGTCAGGACAAGGCTCGCTGTCCACTGCGTTCACGCACGGGACGGGGACTTTCTCGTAGCCTCTGGCGATGTCCCTATACACAATTATAATGTCATTAATAGGCTAGTTTAGGTTGTAATTCTGGTACAGATAAACATGTCAATACTGGAAGGTGCAGGAGAGTGAGATGTACCTGTTGAGAAGCTTCTCTGCAGGGGCAGCCAGGTTACGGTTAGCTTCTCTTTGCTTTTTGCAGGCTTGAAGGGCGCTCCAAACCTTCGAGCTATGGCTGCAGCACTCCATGGGTGTCTCTCCCTCTTTGTTCTTAAGGTTTGCAACAGCACCCCGTGAGAGAAACAAGCTACAGGAGGCACAAAAAGGTTAGAAAAGGGAAATATTTTGAATAAATGTATTTATTATCATTATTAATAAATAATAATATAGAGATGTTATTACAACTACAACATAAAAAGTAGTAATAAGTACTATTACTACTACTAATAACTACACATTTTCAGTTTGGCATAAATGTTTTGTTTTGATTCAGACGTGTAACTAAAGCACAAATTTAAAAAGAGACTTGCAGGATGTAAAAATGCATGTGTAATCCATCTGTTCCTGTGGAAAAATTACATTTAGGGCTCTAACCAATCACTGTCTGCGAATGAATCAATAATAATATTTGTCCAAGACATTATGAGAGTAAGCCTTTTTTGCAAGTGAACAGCTCCAATAAGCCTACATGACATTGATCCAGTCTTTAAAAAATGCTGCTTTAAGCTGATTAGGATCTACACAAGCACCTGATTAAGACTGAAGTATATCGGATATGGATATAATCCTGCAGTACATTTATCTTCTAGGAGGATGGCTCAGACATCCTTATATTGTAAATAAGCCTAGCTCACTACAAACCTGTGAGTTTGAAAAGATGTTTCTCAATCAATCTATAATCAGACTGGATCAATTATAACACCTAGGCACTGTATACACCTGGTATTAAGATGCGTTTTAGTCGCTCAGATCACAAGTAGACGAAGCAAAGATATACCCTTTAGACCTGGTGTTTTAATTTGTCTCTTTTGAGCACTTTCAATCACTTCTGTCTCGATTTATTTGAGGGTAGGGTCTATGGGCAGGTAAATGTATCTACACTATGAAAGCAATCTAGTAGAATGCATTTTAAACTACTTATGGAAGTGGTCGAAAAAGGAGAATCTCAAAACGTTTTAGACCGTTTACACCTGTATTTAGCGTCATTCCACTTGTGAGCAAATCGATAAAAATGATTTCCTACCAGGTGTAAACAGGGCCCTAGTGGAGGTTTACTTACTTTACACAGTCAATCCGGCTCTCTCTTGACGCTATGTGCAGTGGTGAGTCTCCATGAATGTTGATGGCATTGAGATCACACTTGGCATCCAGCAGGATCTCTGCTATCTCCACACAGCCAGAGAATGCCGCCCAGTGGAGACAGATATTTTCCTCCTAGAATCAAAATTGACATTGCAACACAATAAAACACTCAGTCATCTAAATGTATTATAAAAGAACTGAAATTATGACACAGTAAACTACAGATTAAGCTTTAATTTTGCAACAATAAATTTGTTTCCAGATACAAAACACACCTTGTCTCGGATGTTTATATCAGCCCCTTTGGAGAGCAGGAGCTTTACTTGGTCTACATGTTTGTACTCTGTGGCCCAAATCAAAGCTGTCCAACCTCCATCATCCTGGGACAGGAAAAGCAACTTTAATGAGAAATCACAACCTTTTGAAAAAATCCAAGCAGTAACAGAGTATATTTGGATAAACGATAAAGTGTTGCTGGTTCCCCCTTCACTGACACCAATGTCTCCCATTGTCGAATTTTCAAAAAAATGTGTTTTACTCCATTTCTATGCAATTAATTATTTTAGAGCTTGGCATTACTTAAAAAAAGCATATTCATTGTGTTGAGATTTTATTTTAATCTACATTAGTTTTCCAGTTCTAGAAACAACACTTTTACTTCATTAAAATGTGAATTATTTTAAATTATCTTGAGGCCCCTTAGTTGACAACTACTGGTATAAACTCTTTGCTTAGATTGATTTAAGATTTTTTTAAAGATGCAAACAAACTAAAACTTTGTAAATGAGTGAAACGTTATTTGTTATGGTTATAAAATGTACAATTGCACAAACTTACAATTTAATCAACACCATATTCACTACACTGTTTAGAGGAATTTTAGAATTTTCCTAAATGTCCACACAAAAAAAAACCTATACAAAATACATTTAGGGAGTATTTCTTTGAGAAACTCATTGCAAGGATGGAGGGAAAAAACTAAGTTTTCACTAGGATGGAGGAGTATTGGAGCAACGGCCTTATGAAATTCCTCAGATTCTAATGACTCAAATGGAGGAAATCCCCCAAAACACCCTCTCTCACTTTCCCAAAACATTTTTACAAAAGTCAAATGCAACAGAAGGTCCAACACCTGGCAGTTAATATCTATAAGGCCTGTAGACAGCAGATGTTGTACAATGGCAAAATGGCCAGTCTTAGCAGCAAGATGGAGACACGTTGAACCTTCAACATCCTTAAAAGACAAGGAAAGAGGATGTGATCAGTGTTCAAATCAAAAATGTTTGATTACAGAATGGTGTCCTAAACAGACTGGCTTATCAATACTCTCCCTTGTGGCTGCTGACCTTTTGAGAGACGATGGCTCCAGCACGCAGAAGATAGCGTACGGTGTCAAGATAGTTGTTCTCACAGGCTTCCATCAGTGGCGTCCGCTGGTCCTCATCACACATGTCAAGGTTTGCACCAGCCTGAGAAATAAGATTTTCAAGACAATTTCAAAGTCATTGGAGACATCTTGATAAGCCACATTTGCAAATGAGATCTGACAACTACTAGAGGGAGATGATTTCTCGGTTATTTCACAGAAGAAAGTAAGTCATACAAGTTTAGAACACCATGAAGGTGAGTAAATGTTGAATTTTCATCTTTGGGCAAGTTAATATTAGTTCACTAGCATCTGCCCTCACCTGCACCAGCATATGGCAGACTTCCTGATGACCTGCTTCTGCTGCTACATGGAGCGGTGTGCGTTTGTTCTGGCTCTCCATTTTAAAGTTGGGGTCAATCCCATCCACTGAGAACGAGAAAGAAGGTTTTCAGCACAAAGCAGACAACCATGAATAAAATAAAACAAACAAATTTAAGAATCACTCTCACCCAACATCAGTAGGACCTTCTGCAGTTCCCCTTGTTTGGCAGAAATATACAGTTGTTTTGGGTGGAACCGAAGCTTCTTGGGTCTTGGAGAACAAGAAATGGTGATAATGAATCAGTGCAAGTCGTACAGGAGTTAATATTGATTCAATCCTATTTTATTGTAGGAAAAGTGGCAAAATCAAAGTTCAAAATAGTTGATTTTCTTACTTCTCCGCATCTAGAGCCAGAAGGACACTTTCCAGAGTATCTTTAGGTGGTCCTAATGGAACTCCAGTTATAGATCCTGATCCTACAGACCCAGCTTTGGAGCCCACAGGGGACACCGATATGTCCTGTGATTCTGGATGTTTGGGTAAAGTGCTGTCTGCTTTGCCCTCTCCAAGAACAGAGAGCCGAGTGGACCTTTGATGACCAATAAATATATTTAAGTGCAAAAATTGGAGAAACAAATGGAGGAAAAACAAGATATCATCCAACAAGAATGCTGATCCAGGAATATGTCCTACTTGGGTTCATTTCAAACAAACAAGAAAATTGCTAACCGCACAAACTGCATATTTATATCTACTTAGGATTATGTCATTAAGCAGCTGGCACATACCCTCCAGTTGTGGTGTCTGCTTTGCCCTCTAAGGTCCTGGAAGTGCAGGGGCCATGGTTAAGAGGCACAGTTGATGTCGTATCGGCCTTGGCAATAGTGACCTCTTTTGCCTTGCTGACCTCCTCTCCACAGTGTGGACAAAAGCTCTGACCATTGAGCACCGAGGCACAGGCTCGATGAAACCGGTGGGAGACGTTCACCTCTGGCTGACACTCCACAAAGGTGCCCTACACGATGGCCACATGAAATAACTTTGAGTGGTTTGCTCAAATGTGACTGAAGTAAAAACTCTGGAGCTTTTCAGACACATGCACTCAGTCAAGAATTTCTTGGCCATTGGCTTGTCATGCTGTCATTGAAACCCAATCAAAGACCTAAAACGTTCTCTTGGGTAAAGCCAAAGACTCACGGCTCTGCAAAAGAAGCCACAGCCTGGGCAGCACTGATGTTTGACCATGCCTGTGCGATGGTCCTCACACAGAACCAGCAGTTGGACAGAGTTTGAAGGCCTCATCATCTCGTGCTTCAGCACTGCACTCTGACAACGGCTCAGCTACCCCCAGAACAACAGGGAACCAAATTAGAATAGAGTTCAGAACCTCAGCTTTTAAAAAGAGTAAAAAAATAAAATAAAAACTTTACTGTAACAAAGCAGAATGTTACCAAAAAAATGAAGATGGCAAGTATTCAGTAGTTAGATGAATCCTAGGACCTTCTGCACTGAACTGAAGTGAATAATTCAGCTCATCACATTTCAAAAACTGTACCCAAACTGTATTCAGATGGTATATAGCAGGGGCTCTCAACTCTGGCTCAAGGACTTGGCAGAATTGAACTCCAACCCTAACCAAACACCTGAACAAGCTAATAAAGATCTTCAGGATTACTAGACAGTTACAGGTAGGTGAGTACGATCACAAAGTGGACCTCGAGGGTCAGACTTGAGAACCACTGATATATAGCGAGACAATGCATTCCTGAAAAATGCAATCCCTGCAACCACTAATCCTCTACATAGTCACAAGGGCAACCATCTCACCTGACCATCAATGCTCTCCGTTGCCATACACTTTCTGTCCGCGAGCGTTAGGATCTCTCTGCTCTTGGGTGTCTCCATTCGACAGCTGCAAAGAGGAAGTTCTTGCACCATGTCAGCATCTGTGCTCTCCACGGACCCTGAAACAGCTAAGAATCACCATCTTTAAGACTCAAATAATCAAGAAATCATGAAAAAACATCATTTTGGAAACAGATGGCAGGAAGTCAATGTTACTTCACAATCAGATGTATATTAATGATAAATATTGGATGGATAGATATGGATTGCTCTACAATAAACATGACCACCAGGTGGCATCACATCGGTTAAGACTTGATGACTCATTTCATCCAAGATGGAGGCCACCACAAAGGTCTGACAACACGCATCCTCTGAACTGTACACAAATGCGTCTTTCTCAAGATGGTGAGCTTGAAACTAATCAAATGGAAAAATCTAAGATGTAAAACTTTCAGATCTTAGAAATTTCCATCAGAAATAGACTTCCTTTTACACTTCTTCATATAGTCAAAAGCAAACCATTGTTTTCATCTAAAAGATCTTTCAATGTTTTCTCAAGTTCAATAGAAAAAATGTGTTATAAGCCACAGGATTTTGCTTCACCTGAACTCTGAGATGTCAGTAAGGCTTCCTGTGCTGTGAGGTTGAGTGAGTTTAGTGGGACTTCTTTGTATTCTTTCCTGCGGTCAGAAGGGGCTGATGGCGAGCTCTGGCTCTCAGATTGAGACTGGAACCCCATTCCTGAAGTTATGATAGGTCAGACATAGAAAGATTTGTAAATAGTCTATTAACTGCTGAAGTGTTGCACTATAGCAGATATTTCAGGAAAACATTTAAACACTTTCTATACCAGAAAGTCCTTTTTTCGCTTTTAGTTTCCTCTTGCGTTTCCTTGATGGTCGGAGCCAGGCGTGGTCTCCCTTGGCCTTCTTTTTCCATTTCTTTTTCAAACTGGACTCCGAACTCTGTGCAGAACAGAAGTAACTTGCAGTCCACAAATTGAAACAAAGCATTATCTCAGGAACCTAAATTCAGATCTGTGAAGCTCATTTGTCTCAAAGCACTGCATCGAAATGACTCTTTTAGTATATATATTTAGTATATGACTGATACTCAGAGATATTAGAGAATATTCAGGAGCTCACCAAGTCTGATTCATCCCCTTCACCATCCGGTGACTCTTCAGACTCCTGTTCTTCATCAAAAGGCTTATGAATGAAAAATGAATAAATAAACATCTTTTAAGCTAACTGTAATGACTAGATAAGCAACTTTATTTTCTATGTTTAATGACAAGGTGGAGGAAAAGAATGGATGACACCATTGTTCCATAGGCTCACGAGTCCCTGCAGCTTTGTTGCTGAATTCCCACCTGAGAAACTGAAGCTATCCTGGGTCCCTCCTGAGAAGCTTTGGCTCCATCCTCAGTGACCAACTCCTCATCATCCTCTGTGTCTTCTCCTTCCTCTGACTCTTCTTCATCAGATTCATTCTCCATTTTCTCTCCATTCACATGCACAACCTCATTTGGCTGCTATGAAGCCAAGGAATAAAAAGACAGACATTGATGTCAAGGTTCAATGTCTTGGCCTCCAGAAGTACAGAAAAGTCAACCAATTAACAATTCAAAAATATTAAGAAAAGGATAACTAATGGTCAAGCCTAACAATCTGAGTAACTATTCAAATATTACTTTTATTAGCAATATAAAAAGGCAGTTATTCACTCTTTAGGTGTAAATCTGGTGGTTCAATCTCTGACCTGAGGGTTGGGTGGAGACTGGGACATGCGCTGAAACATCTCTAGAACTGTGCGTTGTTTCAAGACTTTGTTTTTCTTCTTGGGCACAAGACTATATGTTCCCATCTTTCTTTTCTTCTTCCTTGACATGGCTGCTACTGAGGGAGAGACAGTTCTGGGTTCAACTGTCAATGCATAAAAAGAGAATTCTGAAATACAAGCCTGTTTTCAAGCACTTTGTTTCCTCAGTAAAAGCAAACTAATAATTTCCATGTTAAACTGTAAAATGCAGGTTGGATTATCTGCATTTCAATTTGAAAGCAAAATTTCGAGTTTGATTTCAAAGTTAAATATTATACAACTGAAGAATTTGGTGCCAAAAATTACAACAAACAAAATATGCTTTTAAATACGGCATAAAACAATATAAAAATGGTTTGCTAAAGATTACAAACATAACATTTTTTAATGATTTAATACTAAATTATAACTTTAGGTGAGCCATAAATGACAGTAAAGGGAAGAAAAATGGGTGAAAGGAGCACATTTAAATGGCCAATACAAATACAATTATCAAATGGTAAATTAATGGTTAAATCAATATACTGATATATCACTCTTCTCTAATTTCTGTGTGTATATAAAGAAAACAAATGGAATAGAATTCCATTTCAAAAACAGCATTAGAGTGACCAGTTTGATTGTAAAGAAAGGTAATATGGTATATAACCTGTTTGTGGCTTGGCTGGTGTGGTGTTTAGTGCAGATGTGGCGTCAGTTTGGCTTTGAGGTAGCTGATTCTGGATTGGAGATGGCTGTGGCTGCACTGCCTCTGGTTTGCCCACACTGTCATCTTTCACCACGACTAGCTCTTTATTGTCCCTATTCAAAAGCTAAAGGAGGAACAGAAATGTGATTATATGTATCCATGACCATGATTCATCAGCAGACCTAAAATAAAAATACCAAAACCAGTAGGACGTTCAGTGCACTTGTTTCAGTGCACAGACGACTAGTGCCGCTGTTGTAAAAGATATTTCATGACGGTAAACCCTCATTAAGGGCCAGTCACACAGCCGATCACGCACGAATCACTCACAAATCACGCACAGATTTTGGGTTTGTGCGTGCTTGTGCGTCGAGAAATTGACCGAAGTATTCCTCGAAAATTCAACGCACGCACGACGCATGAATCTCTGACGGAGCGCGTCCAAACACGCACGCTTCGCGAATATTCCACGTACAAGCACTTTCAGAATCCACATTGTCAGTGGATGTCAGTGGAATGAACGTGATACGTGCGCAGTTCATGCGTAATATGAAGGTGGGGCGTCAGTGGACAGACGTGGACGTGCGCGGTTTCGAACCAGTTCCGACGCATAAGCACTGACAGCCGACGCGTGTCCCGCGCATAGTCTCACATACTCGACGCATAAACTACGCACGCCGACTCATGAATAACACACACAGATGCACAGTCGTGCGTCGGAAAAAAATGTAACCGTTCAAAACTCAAAATCACGCACAAACCGCCTTCGACGCACATCCATTTACAATCACTGACGGTCCACGTTCGTTCCACCGATGAATTACACATACGACGCACGCTCTGCACAGAAACAAAAATCTGTGCGCAATTCGTGCGTGATTCATGCGTTTTCGCTGTGTGACTGGCCCTTTACCTTTAGTGTCTGGTTTGAGGCTGGCCTTGACATAGTTTTGCGTGCTCGATGTATCGTTGGTGGGGGTATATTCGATACTCTGCCGTTTTTAGTCTCTTTTTCCGTACGCTTTTCTGCTGGGCTCAGTCCTAGGCTTGCAGCGTTGTCTGAAGAACCCTGGTCTGAGGATCGCAACGTAGAAGCTGAAGGTGGTGAGCTTTTAGTCCCATGCCCCAATGTGGAACCCCCTATGGGGGACCAGTTAGTCCTGTGTGGGGCTGACACTGTGTCTTCCTGCTTTTTGCTTAAAATATATCCATTGCTTCCCACTGTAGAGCCGTGGGGTGGCTCAGTCTGTGACAGTCCGTTCTCCATGGTTGAGGATCGGGCTGGTGACCCTTGTGCAGAAAGGTTCGGTTCAGTTCTTTTTGTGTCCGGGTTTTCATAGGTCCCATTCAGCTCAGTGACCTCTCTGAGAGGGTCTGGTTGCCCGTCCGAGTGATTTTCATCTCCTCCTACAAGAAAAATAACAGAAAAATATTAATTGATTTTTCGACCTTAACAGTTACCGGGTCTTTGGCACATTACGTTAAAAATAAAGCAAAAATTGGACATTGAATAAAAGTAAGGCACTTACAATAGATGAAAAAAGTGCTAATAATATAGCTAATTTTTTGTTAAATTTATTCTTCTGGGGAAAAATAGCATTATATTAAACACCAAAAACTCACTAAACACAAAGGAAAGAGTCAAAAATATGTCGATATTGTCAGATAGTTAGACATGGCTATCAATATTATACCACAAATGCTCAAATGTATTAAAACAAATGTAGTATTTACCCTTCGCTTGATCACTGCAAGACTCTTTTGTCCCCTCAGACTTCATGGTTTCCCTCTTGTCTGAATTCCCATTGGCCAAACTGGAGGGCTGAAAACAAACACACAGCTGAATTATTGGATTTCTATTACATATGAAATGTTGTGGTGAAAAAAAAAATTTGTATGCAAACCATGACTATCGGATAATTAAATAATATGTCTTTTTATAAAAAAAGGAGAGAGTGCATGAAGCCAATTAATTAAACTTCATAAATGTCCAAGCCAGGCTGATGGCAGAGATAACTTGTCTAAAACAATTAAAGTGGCAATGAGGATAAAAGCAGATCAAATTAGAGTTTGGATCGAAATAGTTTCCCTAAATAGCAGATAATAATTATGGCCACTGGCAAGGAAGAAAACAACATGAGATATCCCTTGGGAATGAGAGAGGCTTATCCCACAGGTTCAGTCTAAACAACATCTGAATAACAAGGGCTTTGATTGGCTGAGCTTTGAGCTGTCAATCACTCCCGAGTTAATATTTTCAAGAGACTCAACATCTCACAATGCCATAAGCCACGACTGGTTTCAACTCACAACTGAAAAGTCCACACAAGAAAAAAATACTTTCTTTATTGAAAACGAAGCGGTTATGACAAGGCCCAATACCATCATGATATTTATGAAAATATGAGCAGGAAGAACAAGTACATCTGATGCAGAGTCTCAGCGTGCTCTTACTCTCTCATGGCCGCTTTTTTTCTCTCTCTCATTTTTTATGTTCTGGTTGAATTGGTCACTCGTTCTTGGCAACTGGTCCACTGAATGTAGACGGTTTGATCCAGAGACTGATAATTTGTGGATCTCTTTCCTGCTACGACAAGTGAAGCAAAACAAACCACTGGCAACAAATCCCCGTTTCAGCAAGGAGTATCTGATCTCCCAACAAAAAAACAAACGCACATTTAAGAAAGAGCAGAGACTTCAAGAAAGCCTTCTCTAATGATAGATACATGGAGAGTCTGAGAAAAAAAATTTCACTCATTTTACCAAACACACCTAAAACACCAAATCTCAGATATGTCACCATATCCCTGAGATCTAATAAGATCACAAGAAAACATAACTCAAGAAAAAGTGTCCAATGCCTAGTGGTCTCGTTCCTAAAGACAAAGTACATCTACAGGACAATCTCACTTTGGCCTGAGATGTCACCTAAGATCATGCTACTATGAGCTACTTCTCAACTTAATACCACATCCCAGGTAGTCAGGAGAGACCTGCAATAATGTCAGGTGATCACCTTCATCAAGGATTCCAACTTCACCCAATTGGCTTGTCATTGAAAAAACCTGTTTAAAAAACCTGATGAGATAGACTTGTTGATTTTTGCATCTGGAAGCAAAGACGGATGTCCTCGAGCCATGCAACTGAAGTGGTGCATAAAGTCTCACTTACATACCAGCCTCAAACTACTGGAGTGAATCTCTGCAGCCAGGCTCAGAAAGGAAGAGGTAGGTCACAGGGTGCAGTAATTACAAGCAAACCCAAGCTTTCTCCCACCGTTTGTCCCCTCCCCCACCCCAGCCTCGATCCCCAGACCTCATCTGATTGGCAGACGCACCGGCTGCCTTCCTTTGCACAGCCAGAAAATGTCTGCCGCTCGTTGGAGCTGCTCTTGCAACAAAGGAGGTTGTGTGGCTTTCCGTTCCTCTCTCTCACCACAAGGGGAGCCACTTCATAATAAGAGTCCTCCTTTTCTCTGACCAAACCAGGCAAGATCTGCCCCAATGACACTACAAACCTCATCAAATCAGACCAACAGATTGTGGTTAAACTGGTCACACCTTGGTCATACCTTGGTGATTACAAAAAATCTTTCATTCTGAGTTTACTCTTCTTCTTTTTTTTTTAAAGCAACAAACTATATGCAAATCCTTGGTCTAGAGCTGTTTCCCAACCATTTTTTGTCTTTTGTGCCTCAACTGCCTCATCCACAGTAACAGCACATTTATTCATGAACGAAATCCAGATTAACAAGTCATTTGCAGTCTTTGTAAAGTGGCATGTAATTAACACCAAAGCTCAATTTATATAAGCGAAACACACAGTCATTAGAACAATCGTTAATGATCTGTCAGAAGTCTTTATATAATATGACTAACTAAATTGCTTTACTTAAGTAAAAACAAAGCAAAAAAATTCAGAAGATAAATCTGATTAATTCAAATCAGTTGACAGGACAGTCAATGTTTCTATTTGAAGTGATAATACAGTAGTATTATCTGTAGTCTGTTTCATTGGTTTTATACAACAAAACCGAGAACTGCCAGGTGCCCCCCTTCTACCCTTGGTTGGGAATAGATTTCTTCAGAAATTAGTTTAAAGCATTATTTTCCTCATCTCAGAATCATTTTTTTTGAGGCATAAAAGAGAATAGCTGAAAAGACCATTTGCTCCTAGAAAAAGAAACCATTGCAAAAAATAACTCAAGTTTTAGTTAAAGACATCTAGTTACAAAGACAAGTGGTTTAAAATATACAACAATACCCATCAACATTAAGAGTCCATTACATATAAACTACGTTTTAGTTTTCATATTTAATTAGCATGCAATAATTTAGCAGTCATACAGCTTGAAAGGTAAAAGATCCGTCTAGTAAAACAGACGATCAGAGTAGAGTGATTAACATGGCCTCTCATTCAGTCGACCTCTGTCATTTTATGACTTAATCAGAACTGAGAGACAGAGGACCTAAGTCCGTGAACTAGCATCAGATGTTAAAGGGAACTTAAGACCACACCAAGTTCCCAACAACTACAAAATAAACAATCAATAAAGCAACATTTCCCCTAATTTTCCATTTACAGATTCTCCCAAAATCATGTCAAGACCTTTTATGTTATCCATATACTGTAAATCATCACCTTGAGAATTAACTCCAGTGATCTTTTCCTCACCAAAACACTTTCCAAGAAGACCAGCTAAACTGGATCCCAGATATCAGCTTCCACATTCCTCTTATTGAGAGAAAAGCATTTGACTGCGAATATCCAGTTGTTTCCCTTGATCTCCCCCTACAGGCTAAACAGGGACCATGCTCAGTAGAGGAAAGAGAAGGGAAGGGCCTCCGGCTCCTTTCCACCATGTTGTAACCACAGTGTTTACTGACACAACGAGCAAGGCAGGGAATGTTTTCCACTGGATATGGGATACTGGATTGGGATTTGGGTGGATTGGGACAACATCTATTCTGAGTAACACATTTAAGAATTGAGATGTAATTAATGATTGAGATCTGAATTGATAACAAATTACTGTGGTTTGCTGTTAAAAATTCTGCACACATATAGAAGATTATATTGGGGTTTATAATCAAAAAGAAAAACACATCTCTGAATATCACCTTCATAATGTCAGTTTTTCCCTCATAAATAAATGCCTGCCACAATACAGAAAACTAAATCAGCTTACCGTTTATCAAAAGCTAGCTGGGAAAAAAATTCCCACTAATGACCTATTTCAGTGTCTATGGAGAGCGCAAGCGCAGCATTACTTTTCAACTCTACAGCAATAAACAGATTTTTCCATTCCACATGCATACATGCATCTCTGGTACCTGCTAAGAATGAACCAGCTGCTCAGTGGGATTGTTAAGACTTGAGTAATAATCTGAGTTGTGATTCAGAAGTAATGGGTTTGTCTCATGCCATTCGGCACGAGAGATTAAAGTGAAAACAACAAAACTCCAAAAGGTTTTTGCTGGCCTTACCTTCCTAACAGCTTCAACACACTGCAAGCCGAGAACGCAATGTCTTAATGAGTCCATGTGAAATATGAGAGCACTAAAAATGATTCACACCTTCACTTCAGTTTAATATCTAGTTTCGTGTGCAACCAAACATCACAGCCGTAGCCACGGTACGTGTGTGTGTGTGAGCTGCGGCTGTCACTCGCACATGAATGGGACTCAATGAAGAAACCAAGGTACAGGTCACAGGACCAATCGAACGGAAAGCAACAAATAAGGACTGAAATAAGTCTGATACACAAAAACTAGAAAGAATTACTTCATACAAATCACAAAATGAATCCAAAATAAATACAGCACCAAACGAAATGAAAATCAGCATGACTTTATACCACTGTGTTTAGACAGTCCACATTTGGAGACATAAAAAGACCAAGAAATAAGGCTGGAGAAAAACAACAGGCCTCATTCTTTAGGTCTTGCAGCAAAGACTAACCACTAAACTGTGTCATCAGTATTGTCACAGAACCTGTTTCTTGTTAACGTCTCTCTGCAACCGGACTATTTCAAATGCTTCTCTCAGGAAACAAAAAAGCGAGTTTTAAGAAGTACTCTAGTCTAGTCTCCTCAAATTGGCAGCCTAGGATCTTTCAACAGGTATAGGCCTGCAAACCTTTTCTTCCGTCTATTTCTACTTCTGCAGGTTACATGTGCATTGTGCATGAAATACCCAGAATACCTATCTAGCAAAATGTGCAAATTGTGTATTATTACACAAAAAAACTACAATAATACTACAATTGACTTGATCTGCCAGTCCATTTCCAGTGTAACAAATGAACCAGAAGAAACATCAGCCATTTCCATCATTAAAATTTAGATTCAAAGTAAAAATATTTAATGTTGACATGAAATAGAAATTGTGATCTTTTCTTGTATGAAATGGCTTTTCAAACAAGAAAAATATAGGGCAGGGCTTGATTTTGTCCATCTAGAAATTATTGGATTGTTCACATCATTGGACCCGTGAACAAGTCAAAAGAGAAGAGATTTTGCGAGTAGATGTTAAGGCTTTTGATTAAAGATTAAGAGAGTGCAAGAATGAAAAAAAAAAAAAGATGTGCACAGATAAATCATTTATAATAAACACAGCAACACTGCAATAAAAAAGAAGTAAATTTGATTTCATGCCGATTTTACGTTGCAGTATATTTTTGGACATTTGCTATGTCTCCACTCTTTAGAGATTCAAATTAATCTAATCAATGGAGATGACAAAATTAAGAAATACAATCAAAAGAAAGATATAGAACTTCAAAAGAGACTATTTAAAACAAGATGTGAGCATATAAAACTGAACCATCACTTGTTTGCTTGCCCAGTTTTGAGAAACCACTCCTCTTCTCTTGCTTTAGATTACTCAAAATATCAGTGCCAACAGAAGAAACAACCATCTGACCACAGACACTATTAATCCCCTGTGTTTTCTCCCAAGACTTCAAACGTTGACTCAGACCTCTGTGAAGGAAGGAAAAGCCACAGTTGAGGGCTTCAAGACTAAACGGATTTTGACACTGCACACTCTTGTTTCAGCTGAGAGGGCCGTTGACTACAGCACTGGCTCAAAGACTGGGAGCCATATTTCAGTCATTTCCTCTTAGAGCATTCCTCTCCTCTGAACATCAATGGACTGAAAGTGAATGGTGAGATGAGTAAGTGATGGAAAAACACAAGGAATCAAGATGATGAGTCTCAAACGATGCACATTCAGAACCAGCATGATGAAGAACCTAAGCATTGAATCACCAAAGGTGTTCCCTCCATTGGTTTCATACCTGCTTTCACAACGATGGCCTCCGTTGAGGGAGAAAGAGCTTCGAGCTGACTGCTCCTCTTTTCTCTTCTCCTCCCGCATGCAAGCATTCAACCGGCTTGTTGATCATGTGACCTAGAGGCTCCCTCTGTCGGTCGAGCTAGCTAAAGCTCACACAGAGCATGCTCAGTCAGTTCAAATTTCAATTTTTTTTCCTCCTGAGAGCATTCAGGCAGCCATTTCATTGCTGGCAAGGACCAGGAAAGGTATGGTGAAGCAACAGAAACATGAAGCCCTGCTGTTTACCACACGAACCAGGACCAAGACTGTGTTATACTTAATCTGTTGTCATCTCTCAAGAGGTTTTTATCTCCACTGAGCCCCCTAGTAGGGCACGGCCTCGGATATCACAAGAGACACAAGGCCCAGAGAAGCCATTGACAAAAACATTTATTAATGTTGGCATACATCAAATCTGTCTGAAATCAAGCTGTCTGATACACTTGTAATTCAATCCTGTAATTGCTACAAGCAAGGGCTAATGAAAAACACTGAAGATATACAGTATAGTCTTTGCGAATCAGCTTCAGTTCCCCTGTATCCAAAGCTGAAATCATTCAACACGTTTAACAAGTGTTATGGAGTCTATTAAGGTAAAATTACACCTTTAAACGATACTTGAGGAATAGCATTTCACAGATATAGTTTCAAAAGCACAATCTGGTATATTTCAACAAGTCGTCAATACTAATCATGAGGAAACTGAGCAGCCAAGACAAAACCAATTAAATTACAGCTATTTAATTTAGCTTTTTCCAAAGAAAATGCTGATTAAATATTCCATGAAATGAGCAAAAAAATTTGGCTATTTGTTTTTAAAAGAATTCACTTATGCTCAACAAGACCAAAACACAGCAAAAACAGTAAGATTATGAAATATTATTACAATTTGAAACAACGTAACTTTTAATTTAACGTATCCTTGCTGAAAAAAGTATTAATGTTTCTATGTAAAAAAATCTCACTGATGCCACACTTTTCAACAGTAATGTGAAGGGGAACACACACACCCACATACACACACACAAAAGTTTAATTATGTGTGGTCTTGGTCAGTCTCATCAGGAAGTAAAGAGCAGTAAAACGGTTTTATGGTTTTCTATTTTCCTCCAACACTACCAGGAACCACGTAGCATTGTTCTTCCAAATGGTTAAATAAAAAATAAAAAAAGGATTTTCACAACCTCATTTTCATGACACAAATCTACACTATATCTACATTTTTCAAAGCAAGAGGCCTAATCGGTTCATAAAACCTAGCCCTGTAGGCTATTCATTGCTCTCTTAAAGAAATGTAATGCTCTAATACTAACCTAAAACATTAAACAACTGTTCCACAGCTCTACATTTTTCCACAGTCCTAATACATTTGACCTATTACAGTATACAGATGCAATATATGGTCATGAATAAATTCTATAAGAGAACAATGAATGCTTTGCACAATAGCAGAACTTTTGATTCCTGACCATAACAAGAATGAACGTTCATGAAATTCCTTTTGATTTTGCAAGAATCATTTCTCAACACGCTTCAACTCAAGGCCTTGCAACCTTGGCAAAGGCTGGAAAAGTCTCTTAATCGTGATTCTGACAGCACCATTGAACAGTGCTTCACAACTGAAGCCTGCATACTAGGAGTTTCACTGCCATTTTGTAGTCACCTCATACTACGGACACTGAGAGCCTGCTTTCCCAGAAGCCATATTTATCATATTGAGGGCCCCCGAGACCTTTTCCACTGAGCAACAATGTAGTTTCTTATGTTCCAGTTGTGAAACAGCTAAGATTATCTATGCTTTTGTGGTTTTCTACAGCACAGTGATGGAAAAGAATGAGTAGGAAGGAGGAAGAGATGCAAACAAAGAGAAAAGAGAGCAACAGTATCACAACCCGTTCCTTGCATTTCTCCTGAATCTACAGCTTGGCTTTTAAACGCTTTATCACAGAAGAAGCAGTATATGTTCACATACACACGCAGAGTTGTGTTGAGAAAATAAATCCAGATGGCTTCAGGCATGCAAACAAGCTTCTTACAAATTCAGAGGAATCCTAGTATTCACCTCAATGGAATCTACACCAGGACCAGCCTGCGAAATAAAGCTCATTGCCAGCAAGAGGAGCAGCAGTCTATGTTTTTCTCTGCTGATTACAGGCAGCCGATGTGACTCGGGTATCAAGAAAAGAATCAAGGATTCCCTGCATAATCGCCTCGATTTGCTTGGCTGCTCAAGTTCATACCACTTTCAATTTCTTCTTTCCTACCACTGAAGACAAATAACACTGTAAACACTGTGAAAACACACTGTAGTTAACCACGTACTAATGCCAATGATATTCTTATCCAAGGCTTGACCGAAACTTGTGCAAGATTTGAGAGACTACAGTTTTTTTCTAATGGTCAATGACTTGACAAGTGAGTTTTAAAAAGAGATCTACCCTTTTTTCCTTCAGAGAGATCCAGATAAGTTTTGGTTACTCATGTCAAGTTGATGAAGACACAAGGTCCACAACTTGAATACAGTCTTGGGGTGCAGCTACACCTAGAAGAAAAAGAAAATCCTTGAATATCCATCCAAAAAATCCTATGCTTGTCAGATTTGGGATGAGCGCAGGATCAAGTCTCAGAACTGAGATTGCTACATGTTCCTGGCCTGGCTTTGCTACATGTTACAGGCCTGCCCTTCAGATCCTAGGGCATGAGCTCAATCAGTTAATCAGAAAGATGACAGGTGAACCAGCTAAATCAGAAGAAACACTCATTTCCAAGCTCCAAAACAATAGATTTTTAGAGTAACGGGTCCATTCCATTCCAAAAAAAAAAAAAAAAACCTACAGCAAACCAGTTGGGAGTAGCAGCTATTTGGCAATGCTTGTTCCCTTGACCACAAAAGCAAAAACAAAAATGGAGATGGAAATAATCCTGTTTCATTAGAGGGAAAACCCCTCCAACAACAAGGTTGTACCTGCCTTAAGCAGTGGTCTTCATTCATAGGGGAAGAGGAAACAAATTTACACTCTCCAAACGACTAGCTATCTTCCCACACATGCACCGTCCCTGAACACAGGTCACATGACTAGCTCTCTGTATAAAGCTCTGACATGGCCCACACTGAGCATGCTCAGATGGAGCTCTACTGTTCTTCACGAAGAAGGAAGAGCAGAAAAAACAACACTGCAGCCATTTCATGGAACGGAATCTAGCTACAATCAATGGGCTCTTTGGTGTCTTTAATGCTAATACTGTTGCTCAATCCATTACCCTTGTGATACATTGAAGGTTTCTAACTAGAATTAGAAGCAATACATAAACAGCACATTTTTGAATTACCATGCATATATACATAATCAATGTATAATTTGTTTGCATTTACACAAACATGTATCATGTGAAACTTTGTTTCCTGCGACATGTACAATAAAGTGACAATCTTAAGCAATGGGGTTTGGCTTTTAAGCTGATTTAAACAATTAGTTTAATTTGACTAAATCATGTGTCTCTTAAAATGGGTTTCACATATCTAACATCCTTTTTCTAAATAATATCTAGTTGTTTTTGAATTTGTCAATAGAGGAATTGTAAAGATCAAAGATCATTAAAATGTACACATTCTGGAAATGATTCATTATGGTTATTTGTATAAGAAAACAACTCAAAAGAGTCAGGAGAGATTTCTGTTTTCTAACAGGGCAAAATGCAGATGAGACCTTGTCTAATGTAGTTCCCCTTGATTTATGCAAAGCAGGTGTTATGAGTAGATCAACAAAATAAAATATGAAGTCTTAAAGCTGCAATGTACAATCGAAAAAGTAAATCAAAAGTATGGGCTGTAGACTTAAACTGCGATGTGGACTATTGTTCAAATTAAAAAGACTGCATGAGTGGCGTAGTTTTATCTACCACAAATCCTTAGGCACGCATAACGCTTGTGCCGTTTTCAGCAATTTCCATCTGACTATATGAGGACTAGGTATATCAATATACCAAAATGTCCATAATCGATCGTTTGTTTAAATGAGCTATGAATTAATCAAGGGGTCTATCACAATACTTAATTTGCTTAACCAACAAGCTTAGAAGCTGGGCAATAAAGTGAATATAGGTAATATGACCCTCACTTAACAAATGCTTTAAAATTTGCTAACACAAAAAAAAAAAAATTACAGTGATACCTCGGTTAACGAGTTTAATTCGTTCCAAGAGCGAGCTCGTAACCCAGAATGCTCGTAAACCAAAACAATTTTCCCCATAAGAATGCACTATAAATCAATTGATTCGTTCCACACGAACATAAATGCCCATTTTAAATATATTATATTAAATATTTTGGTTTTACCCTATTACAGTTAAAATTATAACCATTAAGATCTCATAAATACTAAATTAATAATTGACAATTAAACTAAAAATACTTGACAATTTACTGTAATGCACTTCAGCTTTGAGCAGCATCGCTGCTGCCGTGAAGGAGACGAGAGGAGGGAGGAGGGGGGAGCGGGGAAAGCAAGGGAAAACACAAAACCCAGATTCAAGTGCAAATGAGTGATTATTATTTATTATAATAGTGCAAAAAACAAACGAAGTGATAATCCAGAGTGAAGGTCGTGTAACACGAACACGGCAGACGGGGAGCCGCGAACAAACACGGGAGAGCCAAAGACAGCGCGGACATTACAGAGACAAGACTCGACAACACAAGAGTGGAGAGAAGTGAACTAAATAGGCAGATGAGATGAGAATCAGATATGCGAGATCAGGCAGTGATCAGTGACCACTCAAAAACACATACACACACACAGGCAGAACTAGGAGACAATGAATTCATGAACCATGACAGTTACTGCTTAGAGTGAGGATTTCGTACCTTCTTTCTATATGCTGTACGTGTATATTTCACTACGTGAACAATAGCGATCACAATTAAGTAATGTTAACAACATGAGGTAAAACCGCTGTAAATCACTTATAAAAGTATCACTGTGGTGAATGATACAGCCAAACCAAATGACACTGAAAGAATGAACGAGTTAAGGGGTGATAAAGGGGTTGGAACCGTGTGACTGTTTTATGAGAGGCTGTCGTTAGGATATTTGGCAGATGCTTTTATCCAAAGCAACTTACATTGAATTCAAGGAACACATTGAATCAGTTCTTGCTTTCCCTGGGATCAAACCCATGACCTTGGCATTGTAAGCACCAATGCTCTACTGATTGAGCTACAGGAAAGCTGATGCACAGATGATTGACATGACATGCTGCTTGGCTAAAGCTATTGAACTTCTGGGATCCGATCATGACTGAAGATTCCTCACGGGGAGTGGAGGCTTCACCCCAAGGTGGTGCAAATGATCTGGGATCGCTTCTGAAGGGGAGAAGTGTATCTGTTTGCGATGAGGGAGAACGCGCACTGCCCGTTGTACTTCTCACGGTCTCACGCCCGTGGGGAGCTCTAACATTGTGTTACCCGAGAACCAGGTTGTATGCGTTTCCTCTGGGAAAATTGTCAATTTTAGTTCTATGCAAAATAATGGAGGAAAGAGCATCGGTGATCCTCGTCACCTCAAACTGGCCAAACCAGCCTTGGTTCCCAGGCCTGAGAGTTGCAGGCAGCCCCTCCATGGCAGATTCCCATCAGGAAGAATCTGCCGTCTCAAGTGAAAGGGAAGGGGAAGCCTGAGCTGTGGAGCCTTCACACCTGGCTGCTGCAGGGGCCTTAGAAGAGCTTGCGCTGCCTTCTTGTGTGCTGGACACTCTCGCGGAGTCGAACGCACCCTCCACGAGATGCATCTACGCTCTGAAATGGGGAGAGTGAAATAACAAACACATCATCAACCCTGTGAGCTATCCCGTGTCAGATTCCCAACGTTCCCATGACGTTACGGTTTTTACAGCTCAGGTTGGATAATGGGAGTCTACATTAAAGGTCTACGTGGCAGCTATCACCTCGTTTCATTCCCCGGATGGCGGGCAATCGATCAGGAGTTAATGCATTGATGTTCAGATTTCTCAGGGGTGCGAGGAGGTTACAGCCCCCCACGCTGTCCGTCAGTTCCGCCGTGGGAATTGATGCTGGTTCTGAGAGCTCTCTCTCTGCCACTGTTCGAGCCCTTGGAGTCTGTAGCAGTCAAGAAGCTCTCTCTAAAAACTGTGCTGCTTCTTGCACTTGCTTCAGCCAAGTGCATTGGGGACTTGCAAGCATTCTCTGTGAGTGATGATTGTATTCGCTTTGGGCCCGAAGACTGCAGTGTTACTCTCTGGGCGAGACCTGGCTTCGTGCCAAAATCACTTTCTACTTACTTTAAAGCGAAGGTCGTTTTTCTACCTGGTTTGTCCTCAGAGCCGATAAACACACATGGCTGTCTGCCTTGTCAGGGCTTTGTAGATTTATTTCAACCAGTCCGCCACTTTCCGAGAGTCGGACCAGCTCTTTGTGTGCTATGGTGGCTGTACTAAGGAACGCTTCTCTCTAAGCAGAGACTTTCTCGCTGGATAGTGGACTCTATTGCTTTGGCTTATGCTAACCAGGAACAGTATTGCCCTCTCAATTTCAGAGCTCACTTGTCGTTTTGCTTCGTCGTGGGCTTGGTCCAGAGGTATGTCAATGCTGGATATTTGTTTTGCTGCTTTTTCGCAAGGTTTTATAAGCTGGATGTTCCTATTGTGGCACCTATTGGTTTGTAACCGCTCTTATTATTATTCCGCTTCTTCTTTTGCCATGGAAGTCTATGGCAACCCATAGAACCGCTTTCGGGAAAGTTATTAAATTTTGCACACTGATAGAGGATAGTCCAGGGGTCGGCAACCTTTAATGTTGAAAGAGCCATATTTAACAAAAAAATAATTCAAATATGTCCGGAGCCGCAATCTAAGGTTATATATATATGAAGCGAAGTATTCTGAACTGTTGACGGGAGGTGGGGGGGGAGCGGATATTGGGACCGCTGCTACAAGTTACGTGCAGGGGATGAAAGAGCCGCAGCACAGGGGTGAAAGAGCCGCGGGTTGCCGACCCCTGGGATAGTCCATTCACTCACCATAGCAAATTTGGAATCTCTAACTCTAACTAAGTTAATAACTTTTGAACCATAAGTCGTAGAAACAAAATTCTTTTGTCTTCTGATTTCTTGCCTAAAGACAATTCAATTCACTACCGTTTTGAATTTTACGAAAAACTAATTATTTCTAATTTCTCCTGGGCCTTTGCTCTGATTTTCAAAATTGAACCACAACATCTCCAGACCATGCCAACCAAAGGTTATTAAATCGAGTTGATTCGTCAAACCGTTTTCAATTAAGTTGCGAACGAATTCGACCAAATGGCTACCAAAATGAAAGTGAGGCTATGATATCAGCAACGCATTAATGTATTCTTACCAAACTTGGTGTGCGTCTCAAGTCAATCATGATCTGAGGCTAACTGCAGAGTTTTGCCGCGCCCCTTAGTGGTCAGGAGGTATGAAAAAGTGAATTTTCTTGCTTATAATTTCCGAACGCTTTGGCCAAAAATCATAAAACTAGTATCTTTAGATTCAGTGCATCACAGATTTGGAAAATTTCCCATATCGGCCATTTTGAATTTTGTCGTAAAATGCTATATTTAATGATCACATTGGCGTCTCATTACAAAACTAGATGCATGTCTTCGGTACCTTGCCCTGACACTACAGAAGTTGAGACAGCGCCACCTAGTGGTCAAAAGTTAGAACCAAATTTACAAATATGCTAATAACTTGATTACATTAACCTATTGTAAAAAATTGTCTTAATATGTTCCTTGGGTCATGACGAGAAAACAGACACCAAATTTGTCATAGTCGGACAAATTTCCTATCCGCTACATTATTTTACTTTCAAAACCTACTTTTTCGAACTCCTCCTAGGTCTTTTCTCCGATTTTAATGAAAATTGAACCACATCATCTTGAGACCAATGTTGACCAAAAGTTATTAAAATCAAGTTGATTCATCAAACCATTTTAGATAAGCTCACAAATTAATTCAACAAAATGGCCGCTAAAACGAAAGTGAGGCTATATCTCCACGATGCAAATTCTGACAAAACTTGGTGTGTGGCATGTCAATCATGATCTTAGACTACCTGCAGTTTTGGCACAGTGTCCCCTAGTGGTCAGGAGTGACATTGTGAGTTATAACTTCTGAATGCTTTGGTCAAAAATTACGCTGAGTCGTGCAATAACAAATTTGTTTTATTCGGTTTAAACTTCCTGTCCTCCATGTTGTTTTTCTTTCAAAACCTATTTTTTCAAACTCCTCCTCGACCGTTTGTAATTGGTCTGATGCTGCCAGCCATGTTGGCATGACTTATGCCTTCCTTCCGCGTGGCCCCTTAATGGCTGCTTGCAGCTATATTTTTATTACATTACTACTTATAAGTTGTGGATTTATTATTTAATTATACTTACATTCTCAAGTTTAGATTTTTTTTTTTTAAATATTAATTTGAAGTGTTAGTTTTTGCATTAGCAAAATTAAAGTCAACCCTGAACACAGAGGACATTTTGCAACATATCATTAAAATTCAATACAAATGTAACAAATATAACAGGTATGCCTCATCACACCTTAATAAATCTGGATCTGATCTAATTTCAACCTCTTATTTGAGTTTTCTGAAGTTTTACCATATCATTACAGCCACACCAGGTAATTAGTGTGTGTGAGTATGTGTTTGAGAGTCTGTTTTGTACTCTTGTGTAACCACCTCCTGTATTGTGGCTTAATTATTCATTTTATTTCACACATTTGCAAGAAATAATAGCAATAGTCTAATTAGTTCTTTGTAACAGGGTATAGACTTTTGGAAAGAAGGAGGCTGGAATCGGCAAACATTTAACAACTTTAATTATAAATAAAACAACAACAAAATCTAAGGTGGCAGTCCCTCACGAATAACTGCCCCCCCCAAACACAAAACACAATGTAAAGTTCAGGCCTGGTTCTCTCTCATCCTTCACTGTCGAGGACCAGGCCTGGACTTTACGTTGTGTTTTTGTGCCGAAATCCGGGGGTAAGGAGGGGCACACTGTCAGAGAGCCCTTGCTGCTGGGAGGTCAGGCAGCACAGAAGAGAGGAGGACCGCCAGCGGCTGCCCAAGGCGTTTGTGCAGGAGCAATGGAGATTCGAGTGGGACAGAAAGCTTGCTGCCGTGTTCCTAGAACAAGGAGTGGTGGTTGCCATCCGTGAGAGAGCAGAGTCATCGTCTCATTCGCCTGAGTACTGGAGCCTGCTATTGTAAGCCACAATTGGGTAGGAGCAGTGAACTCGCTGCCAGCTGCCCCAGAAATGAGGAATCATCATCAGCTACCAGGAGACAGAGGAGCATCCGCTGAGCAGTTTCCAGTGCCATCGCATGGCACCGCAAGGAGGAGCTTCTCAGTTGATTGAACAAGGAACCGGATCAAGAATTTTTATTTCTTTTTCCTCTCTCTCGCCCCTCATACAAGTATGAAGTTTCTGTCTCCTTTTCCCTTGCCTCATCTGTCCTTATCCTTATGTTCCATGGCCGTCGTGATTGGGGGGGGTGGAGCAGCGCACAGTCTCGGGTGTACCCCTGGCCTTCGAGGGGAGATGGGAGTATGTAGTGAGCAGGGAGGGGCCCAGGGCCATTTGAATGGCGTAAGACTGGTGGCGTGATTGAGAATGAGCGTCACCTGCGAGCCACACCGGCCTCATATCTCACGGAGGAATGGAAGCATAAAAAGAGCAACAACTCCGGTGAAGGATAAGAGAGGACCAGGACTTGACTTTACGTTGTGTTTTGCGTTTATGTTTTTGTAATTTTATAATAAAAGATAGAGTAAACTTTCACCGATAACCGCCTCCTTCTTCCCTAAACTTTATACCTTGTTAAATTGGTGCCGAAACCCAGGAGGAAGAAGGGACACGCTGTCGGAGAGCCCTTGCAGCTGGGAGGAATTGCGGTGCTGAGTTAGGGAAGCATGGAAAACCGAGGACCGCCAGTGGTAGCCCGTGAGCTCGCTAACGTGCTCCTGGGACAAGGTGGGGTGGTTGCCATCTATTAGGGAGCAAAGAAGTCGCCCCATTCGCCTGAGTGCTCCTCTGCCTTTTGTCGTCTACCATGATGGGATCGAGCAGGGAAATAGGGACTCCCTGCCGGCTGCCCTCAACAGGAGAAGCCATCGCTGGCCGCCAGGAGGCAGAGGAGCGTCAGGCCGTCCGCCGCGAAGAATAGCTTCTCGGTTGGTTGAAGACCAATTTTTTTCCCCTCTCGTAATGCTTCTGTTTCCTTTTCCCTCGCCTCGTCTATCCTTACCCCTAGGTCCCTCCCCACCCCCGAGATGTACTCACCAGCCTGCAAGTGGAGATGGGGGTATGTGTCAAGCAGAAGGCCTCATGTCTCACGAAGAAGCGAAGCATAAAAGAAGGATCAGCCCCAGTGAAGGACGAGAGAGGACCAGGCCTGGGTTTTAATTTTGTGTTTGTGTGTCGCTCTTTCATTGCTGTGCACCTTTTTTCTGCATAGTGTCTCATTTGTAGTTTGTACATCCAAAAGAATCTCTGAGTTTTTGTATTTTTTCATATTTCCCATATCAGTAATTTTTGACAGCAAAGGTGCCAAGTCCCTCGACCCTTTAACATCCAAATCATGTCCATGACGTATTTTTTAATGCAGGGGTTTTCAAAGTGTGGGGCGCGCCTCCCCTGGGGGGCGCCAGAGCATGCCAGGGGAGGCGCGGAGAGTTGTAAAAAATGATAGTCTAATAACGAGAGTTGAGCCGGATACTCGGCTGAAACGAGAATCCGGTACGGATAAAGCACTTTTGCCGAGTACGAGTATCATACGAGTAATACGAGTCATTATCTGTGCTCGGATTACATAAAAATCCTCATTGGGTATCTGACTGTGTCTGCGTTCTGCGATAGGCGCGCCTCCCTAACACACGCAGATTTAATTTGTCTCGGGCGCGCGAGCTCAGAACGCGGAAACGAGAACAGGTGTCTTTCCCTCTCAGTCACTCTCACAGGTTCGCGGGTCTTCCGTTAACGTTTAGGGTTTCTTCAGCTTCAGGTTTGTTTTTTATTTCGGTTTGTTTGTAGTACTTATTAACCAGTATAGTTCTGGTAAACGTGGGGTTTGTTCAGACGTGGTGCTTGATAGAGTGCGACTAGCGTTGCGCCTGCCTGTCAGAGTTTTTTTTTTTAACCGTCTCCTGCTCTATTCAGTTGTTTAACTTCGCGCACTGAGTGTCTGACGCTTTCTTGCTGTATTTCATACAAAATAAAGGAATGCAGATCTTAAAAACAGCGTCAGACTATGTGATCCGTAAAACACAGTCCCCCCTCTCTCTCTCTCTGTCTCTCCCTCACTCACACACGTGTGGAAATAAAAAAAAATTACACTGATCATAAAAAAATTAAAAGTAAAAGAAAAAAAAGAGTTATGTTTAAATGAAAACTCTTGTTCATTACAGTTTTGTTCATAATTGCAACCGCATGAGTTGGATTAATTGTTGCAAAACTTGTTCTCTATATAGTTAGTTTGTGATCAAAACCATTGATCTGAAGCTCAATGCTGATGTTGTCACGTAAATAGTTTTCTAATCAGCAATAAATATAACAATTTCTGATCAACCCATTTTGTTGTTTTAATGCAACAAAAGTAATCTCGTGTCATCCCATTCTGATGAAGCAAACTTTTATTTGTCAAATTTTTTCTGCCATTTCTGACTGAAGAGGCCTAGTGGATTAAATATTTCATCTTATTAAAATTTATATTTTTGTCTGTCTTACTGAGCAAGCCAATCAAATAACATTCCACAATTAAGAAGTTGACTTAATGCTATGCATTTTATTTACACAATTACAGAACACTACGAGTTCACCAAGAAATGTAAATTCTGTCATCATTTACTCTATTTTAAGCCTGAGTGAGTTTGTGTGTTCTACAAAACACAAAAGAATATATTCTGAAGAATGTTGTGGTCCAAACAACACTGGAAACTACTGACATTTTCACTTTTGGGTGAACAATCCCTTGAACTGAAAACCAAATTTGTTAGGTGTCAAAATTACCACCTCTTCTCGAGATTTTTCAGCCTAGCCAAACAAGGTCTGAAGTTTTTTGTAGATCAGTTGCACAAGACATAAAAACATTTAGAAAACCAAGTCAGCTTGAGTCAATAACTGGATGCATCATTGATGTCTCTGCAATGAAAAATTAATGGTAGTGGCTTAAAAACAACATAATATCTGCTTGGAACTTTTGCACTAAAGCATTGCTTGGTTTTAAACTTTAAATATGCAACACAAGAACACTTCAAGGAGAAACTCTCAAATGCCCCATCTGTCTGATGCGTCATGCAGGACATTTCTCCAACAAATGCTTGTATAATGTATGTATTTCACATCATACCTTCCTTCAACAGAAACGGTTGAAAAGGTCCAGTCACAGGGCGCCCCCTGTCGGTGAACCAGTGCAGATTCTCTACCATAGATAATGATGTGTTTTCTCATAAGACTAAATATAATGAGCGTTATTTAAAACCTGAACACACTCCAAACAACAGCAATACTTCAATATTATCCAACATATTGAATATCAGAATAAATCCAAACAATTCCTGAATACCTATTGCTATGAGTATAGAGTGACCCTTTAAACTTAAAGGAATAAAAGAATATTTCATTAACTATACGACTCCTAATAAAAAAAAAAAACTTTAATATTAATGTCTTAAAGTGGTATTTTATGCGGTTGCTACTTCTATTAGAACATTTTAGAAAATGAAGAAAATACACAGTAGAATCATTTAGGATAGTGCAAATTATTAGAGAAAATGCTTTTAACTAGGGACATACATTTCCCAAAAAGCACTTTCCAAAGGCTTTCCAAACAAGTCTTTGTGTAAAATCTCTTATATGTAACCAGAGGTATATATATTTATTTTAATTTTCAACACACTCTAATGTTGACAACCGCTTTAGCATCAAGTAGCCTTTAGCTAAAGCTTCCTGCATGAAAGACGCTACAAACTCATCTTATTGCTACAAAAAAATTTCTGCGCCCCAGTGATAGGCTGATGGGTGTTTGACTGGTGGATGAAGGGATACTATTGTGGATAATGTACAACAATATAACAATATGCACTGCCGCTGTATTTACAGCAGCATCTGAAGCCGGATAGTGCCCTGGAACCAGCATAACAACAATCACCTTGCCGCGTTCAAAGAACAGAGGCGACCAGTATTCAGGTTTCCAGGCAACAGCAGCCGCACTGCAAAAAGGGGAGGCCGCCCCATTATTTTCCTCCACAAAGCTTCACGCGCACTCATTCGCACAAAAGCACCGTTTTCAAACCGACACGGACAGTCAGGCGGGCTCTTTGAAAGACTCGTCACGAAACCTGCCCGGGATAGCGGCTCAAAGCGTCAACCGGCTGCTCAACGTACCTCAAACGCTCTGTCAAACAGTCGTTGAATCAAACTGGTAAAAAAACGCATGGTAGCTCAGATAAACAAAGTTACAATATTGAATCATTGCTCTGCTCTTACCTCAGTTTTCATTGAAGCCATGGCTCCTCAGCCCGAGACCCCGCCCCCTCACTCATACGTCACCGATTCAATTGGCGCTGTGTGGATTAATAGTTCGACTATAATCCTTTATTCATTGTTTTTAGAAGAAAGCGCCAACAGTACATCCAAAATATTTCATCATCAAAGAACCTTGACGCTCTTAAAACAATAAACTTTTTATTTCGTTTGGTTCATAAGTTTTCTATTCAATTTTGTATACACAGTACTGGATATGTAGGCTATACGAAACATATGCATTCATTATGCTGTGCTTTCATTATCATTTCTTTTTTATGTAACTTTTGCATCTTTGTTATGTACTTAATGAAAAAAATCATTAAGTACATAAATATTTAATTACGTGCGTGTGTGTGTGTGTGTGTGTGTGTAAAAATATTAGTTAAACTCATTTCTGTTAATCAGTTCTTTAAGAAACCCTTATTGTTTTACGCCAGCTACATTGGAGATGTTTTTTTTTAATGTAAAAATATTTGTAGATATGCCCAAGCTGAAAACAGAAAATTTCGCAAAACCCCACCAAAGCCATAGCTAAAAGGGCAGACAACATCACAAAACCAGAGGCGTTTAATTATATATATTTAAGTTTTATTATATTTATTATTTTATTATCTTTTGATTGTACTTATTTATTCAAAACATCCTAGAGTGGCTTATAGCATGATTTAAATTAAAATTTCTGTTTTAATACGTTTTTGTATTAGGTTTTATAAGGGGTTGGTATAATTCTAATTAATTTCATCAGTTCAATTTCATGATTCAGATCACAAAACATATAATAATTTAGAAACTACATGGTGTTCACATGAAATTCACATATAAAGTTCATTTACATCACCTGGCTGAAAAAAAAATGTGTTGATGAAATGTTCCTGTATATTTCATTTTTAAAACTTCTGTTTTAAAGTATTTCTTTACCCCATCGGCCAAATCATCAGTTCTCTGTCAGTCAGTCATGTCAAATGACTGATGCACTGGGGTTTCAAGTGGTAACAAAATGGACCAATGTCCAACATGATTTGCATGGCAAGCCACTCCCCCAACATATGAATACATAAACTTGCCAGCAACTCATTCAGTCTTTTGCTTGAGACTTGATAAGGGCAACCCGTCTTGATAAGGGCAACCCGGAGATGGTGAATTCCTGGAAGAAGGCCGGGTGGAGAATTCTTTCGTTTTTCAAAAAAACATTATTTTTGTTTGCATTCCTCACTCTCAACCCCCCTCTCTTGCCCCAGTCCATGAATTTGCGGTTCATGGACGCAAGACCTCAAGCATTTACATTTATTCATTTAGCAGATGCTTTTATCAAAAGCAACTTACAACTTGAGGAATACAATGCATCTCCAGCCAAAACCTTGATTTTTCTGTAGAGCCACACCCTCACTGCCTCTACTTCAGGACGTTATGCCTTCCAGGTCGTGCCCCAGCGTTCCACTTCACTGTCCCGCCGCGGGTACCACTGTTGCCACTTGCACGGTGCCTGGCTAGTATTTTCCAGCCCATATTGTTGACTCATTCGAATGATCAGACTCTGTGATGCAATTCAGCCCAACGTCCCTCCAGGTTCAGCAGTGTACTATTTACCTCAATGTCAGACAAGGTCCCTCCTGCCAAGATGAAGTCAAGACTTCACTGCCTGTACTTCATCATACCCAAGAAAGGGAGTTGGTTATGGCCAATCCGGCCCTTCATAAGCTCTCGTTCAAGATGCTAACGCAGAAATGCATCCTCACATGTGTTTGCCCCAAGATTGGTTTGCAGCAATCAGCCTGAAGGACACATACTTCCATTTTTTCAATTTTGCCTTGACATAGACCGTTCCTAAAATTTACTTTTGAGGGTCGGCATATAAAATGTTACAATATACATAACACCTGTCCTCCCTCATCACCCTCCTTGCTTACTCCCTATTTATTCTCCTTGTGTTTACTGTCCTGAGCCAGATCGTTGTATTTCCCTGTCTCAAGTCAAGTCTGTTTCCCCTAGTTTTATTTTGTATGATAAATAAAGCCCATTCGCACTGCATCGTTGAGTCATCGCTCGTCACTTTGCACCAGCCCTCACAGAGCGTTGTCATTCCAGCCACACAACTTTGTGGTGCTGTTTGTTAATGTTCGTTGGAACTATGGTTTCAGGAAACACAGACTCGTTGAACTATGCTGATAACAGCGGAACTGCAACCATAGCATGCTTTCAGGAAACAAACCCCATTTGATTTATGATCTGTAAGGAAAGAATAGCGTGGGCTTTAAACCACAAACGTCTTTTTATTGTTTCCCAGACCAGCAAAGAACACAATACCATGGGCATTTTATTTCAGCAAAGCAGTAATTTATTTCAGACCACCCATCAACAGTATCTATAATATACATTTTTCATCACCCCATCTTCCCTTTCTAAGGCCTTCAGAGTGTGTACCATCCATGCAGGCTATACACCAAAGTCCATGTCCTTGTGTGGCTTAGTGATAATGATGGATTGGGATCGGTTTCTATGGAAACAAGAAAGAGGCAGCAGTGCTGGAGGTGTGTCCAGTCGCCTGATCTTTTACTCTCATTTCCTTCTGTTGCCATCCAGAAAACTGTCCATGAGAAATCCAAGCAATCAGTTCTGGCAATCCAGCTAATCCTGTTTATATGCATCTAGATGCATTTAGGACTACTGAACTACATAATGTAATACACAACACATTATATATATTATATAACCATAACTAACATGATTTTTTTGTCACTATTTATAATTTAAAATGACTGTTTTGAGGTAACATGGTAATTTTTTGGCTAACGTTCTCCGAATTCAATTATCTTCATGAACATTATAAAGTAAATAGAATCAATTTTGATCAGTTCACACTGAACGGATAAATGAACAAATAAATTTTCGTTTTATGTTTTATTTTTGCCAATGTGTGAACAGCTTGTAACAAAACGAGAACTTCCTTGACTTCCTGTAGTGTAAACTGATTCTGTGAAGGATTATGTAAAGGATGTGATGTGTGCTCCCAAGAGCATCTCCTCCGTTCAATTACACATATTATTAATGATTATACAATGTTCAGGATCATGCTGAAAGAGCCATTCTGTGCTGTAAGATAAACGTGTCATGCTAAGAAAAGGGATTTGTTCAAAATATGGTCTCACATAGCCAGATCAGTACAGTCAAATATACTTTATAATCAATCTACATGATTCCAGTGAATTGTAGAGCTTATGGAAACATCACAATGGTCAGATTTGTTTTAAAACTGTTTTAAAAGCTTTTTCGGGTTGTCAGAGGAAAGTAACAAGGGTTTCTGAATTCTACATATAGCCCTTTTAATCACTTGTTTATGAGTAAATGAGCAAAAGTAACTTTGAGATTAATTTTAAGCCTATTAGAAATTTAAATGAGAAACATCTTGGCAGAAGTGGGGAGTGATGAGAATTTCAGTGATTTTATTACTTTTACTGTACAAGTTTGATTTTGTCATAATTTTACATAGAACATTGATCCATAATCATGCCACTTTATATCAAAACCCACTGGAAAATCCAGGGAAAGTATCGGACAATGATGAAATTAAACTGATAAAGCTTTTGAACCTTTGGTGAAAAGGAATAGACAAAAAAAATAGCACATGTAAATAAATATTGAATGACTGTTCATCCATGCTGCAAATTTAACAAATAAAAATAAAAATAGAGGACTTGTCAATTTTTATAATTTGCGTGCTAAAATAATTACCCATTTCCCTTTCCCTTATGACTCTTTCTGATACCAAAGAGGCTCAAGAGGCAAATGAAGAAAACAGTAAAAGCTGTGTAGAATTATATCAAAGTACTTTACAATTACGATGGGAACTGGACGCATCAGATTAACATTTAAAGCAAAATAGAGAACAGGTGTTAAAGTCAGGATTTCTTCACTGAATTTGATGATAAACAGCAACAATGTTCTTTTTTATTTGAATGTTCTTACTGCTGAATGTCAACACAATGCTGCTTACAGTGAAGAAACAATCTGAATTTAAGTTTAGCTGCACTGTTAAGAAGTCACAGTGGCCTGCTGGGATACAATCAATAAAGAAAAGATCCCTTGACATTGACATGAACGGGTCATTCCATAAAATAGGTGCCTTCTGTCATCTAATTAGGTCATTTTAAAAGATCTTGAACATTGTATGTTATACAATGTGTAACTCAATTCTGTTGATCAATTTCAAGCTATAAATGTAATTTTCTTTAAATATCTCATTCACAATATTCACTGTGTAATTTGCCCTATACTGGCAGCAAAACATAAGATAAAGTGATTAAAAAAAACAATGTTTTCCTTTAAGATTGCATACTGAAAGGATAAATATCATTTTGAACAGTTATGGAACAGTTATTTTTTATAAAAAGGGGAAATATAATGGTCACACAACCTTTTTAATTTCAAGTCATGTAAAATAAAACACAATATTAAGAGAGGGAGAATAAATGCTAGCTTTCGTGTCTATATATTTTTTTGTTTTATCCAAATGTACACAGGCCAGAAAAAAAGAAAAGAAACCTCAACAGTAATTTGTTCATCCGTTTAGAGCATTAAAAGTGGCATTTCTTTGTTAAAGTATATTTCTTTTTACATAAGGACTCAAATGTAGAATGACCTGAATGCTTCCTCTGTCAGCGCTGTAAATTGTACATTTCAAACACAGAGATGAAGAAAAAAATAAACAAACAAGTTAGTACCAAAAACATGTCTCAATTTTGCTCCATGCAAAATCATTTACAACATGTTAAATGTGGTCCATTCTGTAGTTCTGTTCTACATCTGACTTTATTTGCTCACTGAGTAAAGTACTAAACGTACCACAACACTAAACTAAATATGGAACATTATCATTTATATTTTGTAGACAGGGGTGGAAAAAACATTCACACACACATACATGTATATACTAATATATAAAAAGTGCCTTTTTGTGCTTCAATTTTTCAGATTCTTCAACAGTTCAAGGGTCTGATCAGGTCATAATAAACAGTATTTACCATATTAAAGGACTGTACACAACAATCCAAGTACAGCCTAAGGCCTCACCAGAAATCCATCATAAATCTCCATTTGCTGTGGGCTTGTATGAGAAATATCAACGCAGAAGACCAAACAAACCACATACAGAGACATGCACAGTTCGCATATGATTTCAGATTTCTAACATAGATATTACTGAATGAAGGGGGTGAGAGAGAGAGAGTGAGAGACACACAATCACACTTCAAATGACTGTTCTTTGAAATACTTTGAAATAATAATTCTAGGATGAAATGATTAACCCCAGAAAAGAAAAAAAATAATTTTGCTTTGTTTTGTGTAATATAAAGGTAATAAAAACACAAAGTCGGTCCTCCTAAAATCTCAGTAATACCAGTGAAACAAATATTAAATAGTTCAAAAATGATATGTTGTTCCCTTAAGCATTCGAGGGATAGTGGCTACCATTTGGCCAAGTGATAATGACTTATGTGCTCATGACGGTTGACGACATTGGTATTCTGAAGCTGTATCCACAGTGGCTTTTTGGTGATGAAAACTCCCCCATCAATAAATTAAACTTGTTTTTTCAAGAGTAACTTTCTCTGTGGCTTAATGTCTTTGTCAAGAGTCATTTCAGCGGGAGCCAGCATAGAGCGCTTTCTGATTCATAACGATCGTCACAAGGAAAGGATTGTTTATTCCCCTCAACGAGACCATCAATTAGATTTCAGAGTTTACTTTGTGATGAGCTTTACATAAGGCCAGCCTTGGTTGAATGAAAACTCAGTGTAGCGTTCGCTTCAAAATGTTATAGATGCTGGTATTCAATTCACAAGAACTCTGAGTGTGTCTCATCTAGGGGTTGCTCGAGAGTGCTACATCTTTAGGCACTGAAACGTACTCCCCGCACAGTTTCAGGGTTGTGTGTTCTCCAACGTTGAATTTATGTTCTGATGGGATAAACTAAAAATGCAGGAGATGATCCTTTATGAGTTTTATAGAGATTAGGTTAATGGAGTAAAGAGCTAGGTTTAAAAACCTGGCTGCAAATCTTGTACCATCCAGCAGGGGGCACCAAATGAATGGCATCATGAAGAACAGAGACCTTTGACTGGTCTAACTCATGCTGGTGTTGAAGCTTGAGTTGTTGCTACTGCAGCTTTCCTCGTATGTGGGAGGTGGCTCTGAAAAATTAGAAAAAAAAGAATAATTCTGCCTTTATTTGGTTGCATAATTAGATACAATCACACTATGACAGGGTCATGTCTAGATTGTGAACCTTTTTCAAATGTGAGACTTACATTTGCTGCTATCATGCTGGATATACTTTATTACTAGGTAAGTAATGACTATAATTGAGTTACTTTTCCCTTAATAAAGTAAATTAAATGATTACTCTGATTTTTTTTAACTTCTGATGTAATTGCATTAAATACTTAATAGACATAAAACAATGGTGGATTTAACATCAAAACGAAATAACCAATGTTAAAATAGCAGAGCGATTACAACAGCTAGCTCATGTTGTGGTACATGATGTTGAAATGTATGCTTGATTTCATTTTAAGAGAGAATATTATAAGCATAAATAGCTCTCAAGCACAAAATGTATCCAAAGTATGCGTATCTCACAGTGTTACTTGGTTGCAAGGGTTTAAAAAAAAAATCACTAAATTTCCAGTGTTGTATTAATCTTACAAACAGTTCTTAGATCTGTAAAATTTACATATTTGAATGTTGTTATTGTTGAATTTAAGTTTATTATCAGCATCACAGGCTATTTAATGGCAGATACAGATTCAACATTCAATAATTATAAACAAATAAATACAAAAATTTAATAAAATTCAACTTACAGAAAAAATAAGACCAAACAGTTTTGTATACACCTATATAACTACTTTTAGACAGTTAATTAATTTACTGTTAACAGTTATACTGCTATTTTAGTATTAATTTTGCTGTGTGCTTTTGTTATTTGTATTATTTAATTTATTTTATATATGTCTATATAGTTCATTTAACTATTATTTTAATTACTTTTCTTACATCAATATAAAATTAATAAAAATGTTAAATGTGGCCACAGCAACTAGCTGAAATAAAAAAAACATTTTATTCTATTTTTGCATTTAAAATTTATTTCCGTTAAAACTTGTTTTATTTCAGCCGAGTAAAAATAAATAAATAAACTATAATAACCCAGGAAAAATAAGCTTGAAACATCAACTGTAGCCAATTTTTGTTTCCAAAATTTAACGCTGCTTATAAATGAAGGCTAATTTTTGTGTGACTACACATTACGAATGTCTTGTGACTTACATTAAGCTTCATCTTGAAAACTGTGAGGCAAGACTATTAAAGACTAAGTAGAGACTATTAAGTAGAGTTAGTCACAAATACTAGTCATTTACATAAGACAAACGCTGACCAGTCAACGAGAAAAAAACCTTTTCATGTGAATTCTCGGGATTCACTCACCATGTGGGTATTCCCAGGTGCTGTATTCAGGGGGTAGGATGAGGGGACAGGAAGTGGGCACTGGCGTTGAATTACCATCTGTGAAGAAAGGTATGGTGGCCCCTGTGGACAAACAAAAGACAGGCGCAGAGCCATCTGAGGATTGGACGTGCTGCTGGCTCTGTGGCGGGACCAGACCAGACGCGTGACCGAACGCACCGGGAGACATGGAGAGAGGCATGCCGGACGGGTCCTGCTGAGAATGACTCTTGGTGGGGATCTCCTCGCTGTCTACTCCTCTAGCACCCAGCTCACCCACCAGGCTGTCCTCTGCAGGAGGTGCGCTGGGCACTATCGGTGAAGGGCCGAGGCTCGGCATGGCAGGCATCGGAGCTCCGTGAGCAATGGGGTGGGTAATGGAGGGAGTCAAGTTAACAGCAATGTTCCCAATATATATGGGTAACGTGACCACAGCCTCAGGGGATTTTAATGAAACCTGCGAGGAGACAATTTCTCAGACGCACTTCATGACATTAAGCTATATTTTTAGATGAAACTTAAATTGAAAGATGACAGCAGTGCAATCTAAACATATCTGAAAGCAATATTTCACACAAAAAGTACCAACATCTGAAAAGTCAAGTAAATGACGACTGAAGGTTTTTCCTCCATGTAGAGCCAAGGAAAAGATTTCCTATCCCATACCTGGATAAAATACTCAATGTCTATGAGGCTGCAGCCAGTGAGGCCTGATTGAGGAAGAGGAGGGACGATGATCTGTTCTCTCCACTCTGCATGTTTGCCAGCCTTCACCCCGGCACCCTCGACCTCTGCTATGGGCCGCAGATCAAACACCTGCCGCTTTGTCTTATACGACACTCTCTGCACACATATATATAGTTATAATTAGTACTATTAGCTGAAAAAATATGTGTTTAGTATATAAACCACTATTCTGGAGAAATGTAGAATTTCTATGAAACTAGATGTCAGAGTCTTTCCCCCCTCTCTCTCTCTCACCTGAATAAGGCTGGCCATCACATAACCGGTGTCTTTACCAGACTTGTTATGGATTTCAGTAGATAGTTTGATAACCTGTCCAGGAGTGTATCCTCTCAGATCACTGCTAGCCTTCAGCATGAGTGTGCCTGTTTTTACCAGGAGGTAGTTAAACTTTTTTGTTGTCACAGCACAGCTGGGTTGCTGGGAAAATAAGGGCAGACATTAGGAATTGGCAAGCAAGATAAGAAAATTATTCAAAAATGTTATGGCAGGATAATGTGATAATATAATGGAACGTGTGCGTGGGTGTGTGTGTGTATGAGGGAGAGTGTGGGTGTGTATGAGTGTGAGTGTGTGTGTGAGAGTGTGTGTTTGTCTGTATGTGTTAGAGAGAGTGTGGGTGTGTGCTTGTCTGTGTGAGAGTGTGTGTGTGTGTTTGTGTGTGTGAGAGAGTGCGTGCTTGTCTGTGTGAGAGTGTGTGTATGTGTGTGAGTGTGAGAATGTGTGTGTGTGTGTGTGAGAGAGAGAGTGTGTGTGTGTGTGTGTTTGTGTGTGTGTGTGTGTCTCTATGTATGTGTGTGTCAGAGAGAGAGTGTATGTGTGTGTGTGAGAGAGTGCGTGCGCTTGTGTGTGTGTGTGTGAGAGAGAGAGAGAGAGAGAGAGAGAGAGAGTGTGTGTGTCAGAGAGAGAGTGTGTTGTGTGTGTGTCAGAGAGAGAGTGTATGTGTGTGTGAGAGAGTGTGTGCGCTTGTGTGTGTGAGAGAGTGTGTGCGCTTTGTGTGTGAGTGTGGGGGTGAGAGAGAGAGAGTGTGTGTCAGAGAGAGAGTGTATGTGTGTGTGAGAGAGAGTGTTTGTGTTAGAGAGAGTGTATGTGTGTGTGAGAGAGAGTGTTTGTGTTAGAGAGAGTGTGGGTGTGTGAGAGAGTGTGCGCTTGTGTGTGTGAGAGAGTGTGTGCGCTTGTGTGTGTGTGAGAGAGAGAGTGTGTGTGTGTGTGTGTGTGTGTGTGTTTGTGTGAGAGAGTGAGTGAGTGTGTGTTTGTGAGAGAGTGTGTGTGTGGTTGTGTGTGAGAGAGAGTGTGTGTGTGTGATTTTCTTCAAGTCTCACCTCTATGTCTGGCAACTCATTGAGATTGAGCACATTGAGAAGGTAGAAGGGTCGCTGGGTCTTGTAGTCCTTTGAGAAACGTGGAGTGTCAATAAAAGCCCTAATTTTGTACAAAATCTTCCCAAACGGGCCTTCGAACGAGGTTGGAACAGATGCTACAATGGACATAAAAAAGAAGTCTATTTGAAGGTGTCTTTGTACATAATTATACATTTAAGTCCAGAGTAACATTAATTAACAACATGTTCTTACTATAGAATTAGGGTTAAGATTGGGGTTTGGTTCAGCGTTAGTTGCATGTAATTATACAGTTTACCGTTATTACTCAAGTAAATATTTGTAACATGGATCAAGGAAACTAAAATAAAGTGTTACCAAAGTTATTCAAAAGCTTTCCTATTCAAGCCACCTAAAAAAAAAAAAAAAAATCCTGTCTTTGGCAAAACAACACTATCGTTCAAGGGCCAGACTACTGGATGAAGACTGGATGATGTTAGTGCTCACAATCCATAAAACAAATCAATACAACTCTAGGTGCTGTCATTCTAAAGCGGTTTTAGAAGCAAAGCATTAGCTGCAGACTCAGACGTTCAGACAGATAAATAAATAATAGCTAACCACACAGAAATTCAACCGAAACAACCCACTGATATGAACTAGCTTTACCTCTATTTCTCTACCCTTGTATTTGCATGTTTTATGTTCAATGGGCTGGAAAGGCCCGGTTTTGATCAGATCCTTGTTTAACAGCTGTTCATATGATCTGTCAGCAGAGGGCGCAGCTGCAAGAGGGCACTAATTAAGCAGCCAGGAATGTTGCTGTCCTGCCTCCCCTAAAGCAGGAAGGGCATAACAAGACGACGCTATGCAGCTGAGCTCAGGTTAAAATTAAACTCTTCTGCCAGCCTCTAACCATGCCTGAGAGGAACTGAGCAGATTAACACACCTGAATGTTTTCCATCTAAGGTGCATAACACAACATCTTCATTTACCCTCTAACATTCTGTTTATCTGAATGAAAAGTGCTAATTGTAAAATGAAAAGACAATTACCTGGAATGAGAAACTGAAAAGGAAAGCTGTGCTCACCAGCTGGCAGAATACCTGCAATGGTAGAGAAAAATGTCAGTTATAATATAGTTGTGATATTTCTAATTATTAAATATACATTAATGATCTCTCATGTATTGTATCATGCATAATGTAATTAATGAAAGTGTGGATATCTAATATATATAATATCAACAAAAAAATCATACAAGCACAGAAGTGCTTTACTATCATGATAAAACAGTGTATTATGGAGGTGGAGGTCTTATAAGTCAGATTGACTCAAACAGGACGGCCTATCTCGGTAGATAAGCACACTGACAGTTGCGACAATCGCCTCTTCTGTGCTTTCTATCTGGGGATTTCCACAATCTCAGAAGATCTGGAAGCAGCGTAAATATACAGTAAACTGGAAATGTACACACCTCCCACTTTTTTACTTTTCCTGTGAATGCGCATGAGCTAAAGCGTGCTCCGCCTGTGCTTGCAAGACTTTGAAATTTGGCAGTAAAAATCAAGGGTGTTGTCTGTTTTGAAAGTTGAGTTAATGTGTGAGGAGAGAACGAGTTAAGTTAACACCAGCCATCATTACTGTATAAATCTGTTCTTGTTTAGAAGTCTGACAGGAAAAGGCCTCTTAGAGAAAATGATGGGAAATTCACTGACACAAGCGGCTCACAAAGCAGACATACAGTATCAACTGTCTGTCTCAACTATACTTGTAGAGTTTTTAATAAGTTCTCCAAAAGAGAGGTATTGTTTCAGGATCTATGGTTGACTAAGGCAACACTAGCTAAGCTAACAGCTTATATACACATCAGTTACTGCACTAAAAAAATGCATTTAGCAGACATTTTATACAAAGTTGCTTGCAGCGTATTTAAATATATATAAATTGAGATTTAAACAACACACACAGACTTCATGTCCATTTATATTTTGACCGAAAACATTTTAAATCTAATGTAAATAGTTTTAATGTGTTGTCAGGCTTATATTTGACAGTTATCAGTTTATTTTGTGCATGTAAAACAGGTAATTCTGAGAAAGAAAGCCTGTTTAGGCTACAGAATATCACATAACTCAATATTTGGCATCCCATTTCCATTAACTTATGGATAATGATGACACATACATTTAAATTTTCTCAAATAAGTCATGAATATTCGTAACAAGTAGAACATGTGTGAACAGACGTCACCATCACGTGTTCGGTATTTGAACTATTATATCAAATAGTTAATTGAAATACAAATGTACAGATCTCCATGTCACGAGTAAGAGCTCACACGAGGAAGTTTTACCGCTAGAGCTCTTTCATAAAGTACTGAAAATGAAGAGGGTAGGGGATGATTGAAACCCCTTGAAGGGTCAATTGAAAGGGATAGTGCACCCAAAAATGAAAATTGACTCACCCAAACATGTATGGCTTAAGTTTTTCTGAGGAGCACAAAAGTTATTTTGAAGAATGTTTGGACTGTTTTTATCCATACAGCAATAGTCAGTTGGATAAAAAAAAAAGACTTATATATACGTTTTGTGTTTCATAGTAGAAAAAATGTCGTACCGGTTTGGAGCGACATGACAGTGAACAGAGTAAATGGTTTGGAATTTTTATTTTTGGGTGCACTGTCTCTTTAATTTGGTCAGAACTGTACCTTGCCAATGAGTCAGTTCTCTAATGTCTTTCCTGAAATGCTATGAAACACATCCAACAACATTACAACACCCAATTTTCAAATATCAGACGAGTAAAGGCATCTCAATCCACCTCCACCACCCTGACCATCAGAGTTACTGTTACTGAGCCATGAAGAGGGGAACACGAACCCTTAATGGGCAGACAGCATTAGTTCCTGGCAGCCAGCATAACTGACATTCAGCATCTCGGTTATCTCTGTTGGCCTGTGGGGTCAGATGAGTACTGTTTCCCAACACATCTGTCCCCGCTGCTGATTCAGATGGCCGGGATGCTAAAAGGTCTCCTAGAGAGGGGTCGTAGACTTGTAGGACAAGCATGGGCATGTGAAATAACAAGCACTCAGACAGAAAAAGGCCTGCCGGGACACAAACGCCAAGATCTCACACTTCACCTCACGGCAGAACATAATGACTCTGTGTGACCTGAACACAGGGGTGAGAGACAAAGATACTGTAGAAAGAAGTGGAGAGGAAAACACTCAGATTCCAGAAATGAAATGACTATTCATGTTCTACATTTCGGAAAATGTACTATTTTTTTTATTATTTTTTTTACAATAACTAATAAACCGTTAAAGACATGAGAGCAATGAGGTTGTAAACCAATGGTGTATACTTTAGGTCAACTTATTTTTTTAAATAAAAGTTAGTTGTGTTTTTTTTGGGGGGTGGGGGGGGGGGGGAGTGGGAAGAAACCAAATATCATCCTTAGACTTGAAATATAACTTCTTTATACTTATGACTGAGTAAGTTGTCAGGTCACCTTTATTTTTATAGCACTTTATACAATAAATATTGTTTCAAAGCACTAAAATCACTGTAATTGTTTACAGTGATAACAGAAAAATAAGAAGCTGTATTTTTGCTATTGTTCAGCAGAAGTCGGTTTTTATTAATGTTGATTCAGTTTCATTTTAAAGATTATAAAATTAGTTCATTTCATCTACAAAACAGTTCTGCAAAAAATGATGTTATCGTCCAGTTCAGTTCTCACACAGCAGTGTTAGTGCAGTCAGATCAATAATATTGATGAATATTAAGAGTCCCCAAATATGCAAGCCAGAGGCAACAGTGGCAAGCAACCCAAAATCCATCAGGTGACAGAATGGAGAAAAAAACCCCACACAAAAACACCTTGGGATAGAAACCAGACTCAGTCGAGGGTCCAGTTGTCCTTCGGCCAATGATTTAGCACCACAAGTCATAATTTAAATCGGGATCGTTAGCATTCAAATATTCATCCAGATCATTGTTGTATTTCTGGTTGCTGTAGCACATTTATCTCGTGACAGAGTTCACTGCGCATGCGCTGAGTTCGCGTTGCACGTGGATCTAGGTCCTCGCGCAGCAGATCCGCCCAGATGCTGGCAGAGCAGATGTTTACTCCTCCATGTGCAAATGAATCGCGCATGTCCAGCAAGCCGCCGCTAGCTGATTACGCAATGGCAGTACGGGATGTCAGATGTTCTTTGTCTAAAAAATAATTAAATCACTGCACAAATATAAATCGCAGCATATGTTTGACTCACACAGCCTCAGTCACGTACTCTCGTCCACTGTGTGTGTGCGCCTGTCTGTGACAAAAGCTAACTAGCTGGCTTGTTTATCATGTCTCAGTCAAAACTGTACACCCAAAAATACAGGAAGGAGTGGGAATCAAACCCTGAATTCCAAGGCTGGTTAAAGGCGTTTACTGGTGATAATACGCAGGCATACTTGTTAGACAGACAGAACGCAAGAAACTATGCAATCTAGTACAGACGCACGCACACACGCGCGCACACATGCACACACACAAACACATCCCTGTTTCTGGTTCTGATGTGTGCTCTGCTCAGCGCCGCTGTCAATTGAAGAACGGATTGAAGGTTATTAAAAAGACGGGATGAAGCCAAATTTGTTGAGAAAGTTGTGTTTGCAATGTTGGAGAATATAATTAAAGGTTTGTATCAAGAATCAAAGGTGTTTTTTATTGTATACTGATAAATCTCTGTTGTTAGTTGGTGCACATATGCCTTTAGCTGTTAGCAAACATATACAGTGTATGTACTTTTTTATAGCATGCCGATCGTATCATCAAATAAAAAGCCATATTGGGTGTTGGTTATCTCAACGCTCACCAAACTCCACTGTATTTCTATTTCCCCTTAAGGATTTTTATTATATCAATTCTGAAACTTAAAAGAAGCTCAACCTAACTTTTTAAGCTCAACTTAAAAGCTCCAAGTGTTTCCAGGGTGTCTAATTCAAAGTTTGACAGGAGAATTCCTGAAAAACTACATTACCCATGATTCTGTGATGTGCAATGCTTCATTATAGCGCCCTCATTCAAGTCATTAAGTACACAGTCTTGTTCTCAGTCTTTTTGTCTGATTTTCAAATACTTCTTTGCTTCATATAGCATGGTTGGTTTGTTAAAGAGTTCCAAGCCGTGAACCAAAGACTTTTTAAAAGTTCCTATGGGAAAAAATTCTTCTGGAACCAAGTCTGCTGAAAAAATGGGAAGGCACTTGGTAACCCCACCCACTGTGAAATCTTATTGGTCCAAAAAATATTAGCCATCTTCTGATTGGCTGTCATATTGCATATAGCAGTTTTTGATTGACTAACATATAAGTATGCTTCTTTTTTTGTTATTGTTAAGTGTTGACAGAGCACAGACACAACATATTTTCCTCCAGACATCCATTTCACTGATAGTTCACAGGTAGAAGGAACCAATAATTGCTTTAAATACACATCACCATCAAACTATTGCTTCACCTAACAATAGCAAATGTATCCTCTTAAGTGCGGACATGTCCTACCATTTAGAGCCTACAGCTACACATACACCTGAATTAATTAGTTTTATCAGAAATAACAGAACACACATGGTTTTTAAACATTATCTCTAAGTCAACAAATCATTTATAATTGTCATGTGGACTGGTTAAAGTAAACAAATGAAAGGTTTCCCGTTTAAATGGATAACTAAATTCTAACATAGTTAAAGGGTTATGTGACACCAAAAACATTCGAACAGACAGGAAGAAACCAGAAATGCACGTACTCAGAACAGGAAACCTTTCAGACACAAGCAGCCGATCAAGCAATATGAATTTAAGAGGTAAACAATGAAGTCCTTGAAAGTGAGGACGATTTTTTTTTATTATGGACTGGAGCCACTGAAAGCTAGCTAAAGAATATATTGACTAACAATATTAAGAAAGATTGAATTTCTAGAAGAAAAAAAAGAAAGTTGAATTGAAATGAAATGAGATGAGATGATGAATGTTATACCTTTATCGGCCACAGACAGTGTGCTGCTCAAGTACTTCTCCTCAAGCATCCACGATGCATCATTCAGCTTGGCCGAGATGCCACACGATCCCACACAGTTGACTTTGATGGCTGGAAAAATAAACAGAGAGAGAATTAAACTTTTGACAATATTATACAAGACACTTTATATTTTTAGGGTGGCTCAGTTCTTTTTTGCTGTTGTCATGTTAATCAGAATAAAACTTAAAGAATTTAAGAATTAAGTTTATCAAAACATGTAAGATTCATATTTAAAAATAAAATAATTCAGTCATATTGCTTGAATATGATTTTTTTTATTAAAGGGTCAAAAAGACCCTATGAAATAAACTATATGAATCAAGCAGTTTAGTCCAAAATTTCTGAAGAGACTCGAACACTTTATATGATGAACAGATTGAATTTAAGCTTTTATTCACTTATAAACATTGATCAGCGAACATAAACAAAAACTCAACCAGCTTTGAACAAAGACTGTCAATGGAGGGACAGAAAATGTAATTAACTTACTTATCTTCATTTATGTTTCAAAGATAAACAAAAGTCTTACAAGTTTGGGATGACAGGAGTAAATTTCATTATGTTTTTATAAGTATACTATACATTCACAAATTTATATATATATATTAATCTGTGTTATTCTATAAACTTTTTCCCTAAAAATATCAAAAACAAATATAAATCATACTAGTTTAATGTTAGAGAAGTATTATTTAAACCATAAAATCAATTCATATCTAGCACACCTTGTCAGACTCATTCGACCTTTGATAAAATCATTTGCTGTTGGCAAACCTTCCTCCACACCGTCATAAATTACACATCTTTTAAACCATTCAAGACAAACCAATGACGTAAGATTGATCTGATAAAACTAATTGCTTTGGATATTCCCCAGTAAACAGATCTAGTTTCATGTACTTGCTGGCTAGATCAACACAGGAAGTGTTGAATAAGAATGCTGCTTGTTTTCTTTTTTCATTGAACAACCTGTCTGATTTCTTCTGATTCACGGAACAGACATTCAATATGAATTAAACATTCAATCGGACAGAAATACCCCTTTGTCTGGATTGTCGAGGAGAAACAGCCATCCTTATTTGCATTACAATAGCCTGATGCTAAGCTCTCCACACAGACTTTTATATGTCTACCCAGAAACATAAAGACACCGGAGTGTAAAAAACACAATTTAAAGAGCAAAATTCATGTTGACATCACCCTCGAGGTCAAGTTCACAAGATTCAAAGACATTTGCATCTGTATGGCTGTAGTGTTGGTGCTTTTGCCATTGTAGTGCCATTAACGTGACGTAGAAATTAATGCTTATTTTGTGCAAGTTTCAGAAGACTTTGTCAAAATGCATGCTTAGACCAACATAAACACAAACATGACCCTGTCACGCAATTCACAAATACACAGTGAGCGGCAGCGGAAACCTGAATTTGAGTGAAAAGAGAGACAAAATGACTAAGACATGTGACCACATGCTGATCTGATTATGTAATGGGTAAAGCCTAGGGAATCTCAATTGGATTGACTCAAAACAGCAGGGCAAAGCAAACCCCATCATTACAGCTCTCACATACAACTCAGTACACAACCTTCTTAAAACACTTAAACAACCCTCATGGTTTTACGCAAGCCTGCAGCCTTGATGCGTCGAATTTCGCATTCACATTAAAAAAAGGATTAAAAAAACAGATACAGCAACACCGTGGAAAGAGACAGAGCCAGACTGACAGAGACGAAGTAGAATGTGAGTGTTGGGGAGGGGGACTGATGTGAGTGACGCTTAGCAGGGTTAGCTCAATACCACATTTTCGCCTTTGCTATAACACAGTTTTTCCTCGGGGGGAGCAATGAAATGTCATTTTTGGAGAAACAACATTTTGCAAGTGAACAACATTTCTCGGGGACTGCAAAAGTTTTGTTTAGGAATGCAAAAGCTGTGCGAACGAACGCAACATTTTTTTGGGAGGAAAAAGCTAATAATGTTACTGATGGAACTCAAAAGCATTGAAACACAATTTTTCCTCCCATTTGTGAAGCATTTCTTATTGAAACAGGACATCTACTTTTAAATAGCCAATAGCTTTTAGTTCACATCACAACTATGAACCATTTGCGATATGCTATTGCTAGTCGATGAGAGATTATATTACCGGACTAAGGATGATTATCAAAATTCGATTGAAGAAATATTTACATATGCCCTTGATTACGAGAGTCATTAGTGTTGTTCATTATCCTGGAAGACAAATACTATTAATTTTAAATGCCTATATCTGCTAAAAGCTAGTTTGGTCAATGTTTATAAGTACATTAGCATACGGTTCACCACAAAGCTAATGGACATGATCTGAAAACCACAAAAATACAATTTTAACCTCTTTTATAAGGTCAAACAGACACACAGGCAGCTCATAAACAATGACTTTGCAGCAATTGTATCAGATTTATTTTAAAATCTGCAGAAACAGGGTAATTTTTAGCTTAGCGCCACTCCACAGTCATTCCACATTATACTCATCATGAATGAAACCGGGAATCATTTTCTCCGGGAAAAAGAAAGTCTGTTTGCATTTTTAGGCAGAGGCATAACAGAGGGGGTTCAAATCAGGACAGGAATAACACACGGCTGGGGAATGTTAAAGCCTGTTTGTGTGGGGCCGGCACGGTCTAAAGCAGCATCAGTTCACCACAGATGCAAAACATTGGTGGCAGATGGCAGCATATCACTGGACCGGGCAGGTGCCCTCGCTAGCGCATTGGTATTAGTATGCCAGCGAGGGAATCTCTAGCACAAATAAGATCCAAAGGAGGGACGGTCCTCTGAGTATCCGACAATTCATGAACGAATAAATAGGCATTAAAAGCACCAGTGCCATCTGCTGTGTGCCATCTGGGAACTTTTGCTGGCATGAGGAAACTTTATGCAGATGACTGTATTGCCAGATGTTTTGACTCTTTTGAACAAATGGGCCTTACAGCTCCTGTGAACCCTTGCAAAACCTATTCAAACCATGACAAGCATTACTGGATCAGCTGGGAGTGAAACTCTCAAATATTACAGGAAGTAACAACCAAACACAGGATGTAACGATACTTACTTCTGTCTGGAAACGTACAAGTAAAGGTCACACTGACAGCAAAAATGGCCATTAAAATGAAAGCAGTTCTTGTGCAACATAGGAAGGCCAGCTGAATTCATTATGGCTTCATATGGCCAAAAGAACAAGATGGAAATGAAGCTTTCATGAAATGGAAATAAGCCTCAGCCTTAAAGTGAGAATATGAGTTGTAAGTGTCTTCCATTGGATTCAACGGTTAAGCAACTGACATTTCACATGGTTTCACTTAATTTTATGACTAATTCTTCCAAACCTATATGCATATACATCTTCTGTGGAATACGAAAGGGGAAATTGTGAAGAATGCATTACATGAATGGTCACGGGAGATTTTAAGCTTCAGACAAGATGTAAATTAACTATAAAAGTGTAACAAAAGCAGTCCTTATGACTCATGCTATTTATTGTTATGTGACAGCTATGAGTGAGAAACCAACCAGAAGCACTCCAAACATGAACCATTATAATGAATGAGTTGATTTGATTAGCAAAACCTGAATTTAATTAATCTTTTAAGTGGTATTCAAGAAATTGCAAGTCTTTTATTCAGTTAAATTTACCAGAAGACTAAGGGCCCACTTTTATGATATACATATGAGGCTTTTGCATTGTTTTTGAAGCTTAAAAAAAGCATCAGTTCCTGTTTATTGCAGCTGCATAGAAAAGTGCAACCAGTACAAACTCTTTGTGTTTTACAGAGGAAACAAAGCCATACAAGTTAAGGAATACATGAGGGTGAGTAAATGATAAAAGAAAATTAATTCCTGGATGAAATCTTCCTTTCAAGCTGTACACTCTGTGCTGGGATCTGATTCAGAGTCTACAGGGGGACACGCTGGAGTTGGTCCAGGCCTCTTGGCAGCTTACACGGTTCAGCGCATGTGTCAGAGAAACACCGCAGTGGGCGTCCGCAGCGTCGCCTGTGTTTATCGCAACCCTTCCACATGGGAAGACAGCGTGGGCCGAACCTGCTTCCTAACTCACGCAGCGTAAGAAACACTGTTGCCAGTCATCAGAAGCTGCACACCCAACTATTACCAGTGCGTTTATTCTAAGAATATTACATAACTATTAATGTACTCCTTAAAAAACACTATTTTTTAAACCTGACTGAAGAAACCAGACACAAAGGAACCTTAGATTTAACAAAGTTTGCAATTGGATTCTGTCCAGTGCCGCCCATGTCCTTTGAGAATATCCCCTCCTAGGACAGGAATTTATGGGATCGTTGCGACTACACAATTAAGATATTGCGTAATGTGCTCTAAAAGCCATTCTCTACATAGTTTTGGACCATAAAATCGTAATTTACACAAACACTACGTAACTTACGTAAACCTAAATTAACATAACTGAACTTAGCTTAATTTTTTTTTTTTTACTTTTCTATTTTATATTATTGTTTAGCTGTTTTCGATATGTTTTTTACATTTTCTTAGCTTTTTTCGCCTGACTAACCTTACTTTCACTGAACACGTGAAGTGAACGTGCGTCGGCATCAGTACGCGTGCTCATATCTCGAATATTTACTCGTATCTTGGAATACTCGTATGCAGAGACGCTCGTATCTCGAGGTATATCCAAATAAAGTAAAAAGATATTTTGTCCATCGGGCATTAATTTGATTGCTGTAGTTTGCTGTTGTAGTGTCCATTTTGATTTCATGCACTAAAACAGTGACAAGTTTAACCAGAATACACAATAAGATTTTTACATTTCAGTACAAAACGAATATTTATAGTTTTTCCAGAAATGTTAAAACTTTTGAGTGTACTGTATTTAAAAAAATAAAAATAAAAAATAAAAAAAATGAAATGAAATGCTTTAGGAACTGGCAGCTTTGTATTCAATCACCGACTCGTCAGAGAAGATTTGACCCTTTGACATCACAGCAATGCAACAGTGAGTCAGCACGCACGAAGGGCCGCCTGCACTGGCGTAGAAACGGACAGCTGGGTTTGGGGGAGAGACTGATATTTCCTTGTTTACTGTTGAGCTGAATACAGTTCAGCTGGAGTGGAGACACACAAAAGAGCTACAGTGTGTTTGACTAAGGTCAGGTTTTTCCTCTTGACAATCCACAGAGAAGTCCTTGATCCCTAGGCCAAAACACAAATGAGGACTGTATCACAGCAGGCACAATGTTGATTTTAAATGACCAAGAGTGTCATTAATGAGACTAACAGAACTGATCGAGAGAAGAAAATTCAATAAAAAAACAAATACAAAGCATCATGTGATTGTGACGTTGTAATGCAGTCAACAGAAGATATAATATAACCCCTTCAAATGTCTGTTTGAGATCAGACTCCATAATTATTTGGTTTCAACCAACAGCTGGAAGCAATGAACTGGTTTATTTCATCAGAGAATGTGTGTCACTGACACACTGACTACATCACCGCTGCACAAAACAATGGAGGACTTTATAGAAAACATTATGCGCCTCACAATGACACACAGATGGATAAAACTTTCTGCCTTCTTCCGATTTAAATCATGATAGAATACCTTAATAAAATCAACATGAGGATGAATAAAGAATTTTCCTTCTTGGATGAACTCTCTCCTCAAGTAGACAATAGGTTCATTATGACTGCTTGACTGAATACATGATGTTTACAAACCACATAGCTTTATTATTTTATAGTTGTATATTACAGCCATATGGACATTCATTTCTGACTGACTATTTTCTGACAGAAAATACCCTATTTGCAAAACCAAAACATGAATGTTCTGTGACGCTGCATTGAAACAATATGTATTGTGAAAAGCACTATACAAGTAAACGTCAATTGAATTAAACTAATTTGCAGATACAACAAACTGAATAGTGAGGCTGCAGTGTACCTTGGCAGACCGAGGAACTTCATCTTCCTTGATGCTTTGGGGGTAACTCAACTCCCATGTCCTCATTAAAACTTCAAGAGCAATTCGACGTTCTTGCTTTCCCTCTTCACTCTCACCTCGATCATGACCCCATCACAACTCCCTTTATGAGAGTATTACATTATTTAATCCACTGGCACCACAGATCACACAGCTCTGTTCAATAGCACAAGAGACTATAATACATCTGCCATTTACATCACTGGTCAGACCTTCAGCTGCAGAGTAAAGATTACAGCAGCATGGATAGCAGAACGGTTAGCAGACAATATATTAAAGAGACTCATCCAAAACAAAATCATTGCATTGCTTTATAGAAGTAATATGTAAATATTTGCAATTATTTTAAATAATATATATATATTATATATATATATATATATAAAATTATTTTTCTATTGGTAAACATTTATATTTTTCTTTTTTATAATTTTCTTTTTACATTTATACTTTTCATGACTTAATGGATACAGAAGTGCTATTTTTAGTATTGCAAATGTATTCATATTTTGAATTTGATTTTATTTTTTATATTTTTTGTTCTCTGTTTTAGTTTGTGCTTTCTTTTTTAAATATGTTTAAATAGTTTATATAATAGTATTTTTAGTTGTGTATTTAGTTTATTTCAAACAAACCAAAAAAAAGCAAAAATGAGAAGTATTGCCTTGGCAACCAGCTGACGTATAAAAAACAAAAACAATAATTATTACATTTGTTAATGATAATTACCCTAGCATACAGTCATTAAAACCAATGACTGTGACCATTAAGACAATTCTTAAGGCTCACAAAATTTTAGTTTTTACAATTTGATCGTATAATATTTCATCAACAACTCCAACAAAACATTTAAATTACATTAACATTTACTGACAAATCAAATATTACCTACCTATTAAACATTATAATGTTGTTTTTTAAATGTTATTAACAGAATGTATAATGAGTGTGCTGCTGAATAATCCATAGAATAAGAATCAATCAATTCATCTATAATGTTTATGAATAAGGAGCTTATCCAAGCGTATTACGCAACATGCTGTGGCCTTCCAGCCCTTATTCTGCTCGCTCTACTCACACAAAACCTCATCTCACTATTCTCAAACATTCCCACCAATTACAGCACAGACCCATCCTATCCCACAACCCCTGCTCAGCCACGTGTCACGCATCTCCCTGAGCTTTTTTCACCTCACCAAAGCGAAAGCGGTCTCTCGGGCGGCATAGAAAAAGTCAGTGAATTGGCATTCACGGAAAAGGATGTTAAACTTTATTACGTTGTTAATTTACTTTCAATGAAGCATCACCACATGTTGAATGCGGCTGTGTAAAGCACACAGAGGGAGAGATAAAGATAATCCTTATACAATTTTTATGACTTCAGGGAAGCCTAGCACCCACGAATCCATGCCAAAGTGAAAGAAAAAGGAAATCTACACCTTCGCTCTCAGATTTTAGCGTACATATGATATAGATATCAAAGTGTGATATAGTCACCATTTAGCCTTTGACTCCTCAAGTCACAACATCTGCTGCTCATTCAATGACTTTAGTTAAGTCTCTCAACCATCAGCCCTTATAAGTAAATGCTCAGTCGACGTCAAGCTTAAGAATATTACTTAACATACCACTTGGCCAGACAACGCAGATATCAGACTGAAAACACATATCAGAATGATGCATCAGCAGTGTGTGTCCAAGAAATAGCTTTCCCTAACAAGAAAACAAATCTGTTGCATACCACATACATGGAAATTTGATATAAACATGAGAATTTATGAGCGAGCTCTAAATCACAGGGAGCCGGCCGCACATTCAGAGGGAGATTTATACCAGGGACGGTAACACATCTGCTTTGATAGGGAACAGCCAGATTAGGGCGAGCAAACAGAGTTTCAACTGAGACAGGTCACCTTGATTTTAATGAGAACTTTCTCCCTATATTTCAGAATGGTTTTGCACTTTAAAATCCAGGATTTTGGAGAAAATTCCAGACAGAAGCTGTTGGTGGATTAATTGATCGTGCAATATTGAGACAGATTGGCTTGTGCCAATTATTTTGCATCACTCAAAATACTGGAAGTGAGCTCTATACAAGGGAATTATAATTCTTAAGTTATGCTACAGGTTGTTACACAGTACAAGAATGTGTATTATACTACACGTAATACATATACCTATATTGATGCATATAACATATACATGTGATGTCCAGCCTAAAAAACATTCACCCTTTATTCAAATATTATAAAACATTTGATAAAGATATTGTAAGCATATTATGTAGTTGTGCTTTTAGTCAATTGTTTAGTCCTGTCTAATTATGCAGATATAATGCTCCCCTGCGTTCGTTCGTTCGCGGCTCCCGTGCGTTCCACGATTTTCACTCTGGATTATCACTTTGTTTGTTTTCTGCACCATTATAATAAATTCACTCATTTGCACTTGAATCCTTGGTTTCCCCGCTCCTCCACTGCTGAAACCTGAAGTGCATTACAGTAAATTGTATTTTTAGAGTTTAATTGTTAATAACTAATTATTAATTAGTATTTATATGAGATCTTAATGCTTATAATTTTAAGTGCAATTAATAGGGTTAAACCCCCCCCAAAAAATTAATGGCTATTTGTGGTCGTGTGGAACGAATTAATTGATTTTTAGTGCATTCTTATGGGGAAATTTGTTTTGGTGTACGAGCTCGCTCTTGGAACGAATTATACTCGTATTACTATACACATAAAACAGTGACAATGCAACAACTATGATGCAAGGCAGTAAACACTTTTCTTACTGCATTCTGTCAGTACAATGGTGCAATTATGACATTACATACCATATTAACACCACATTACCAAACTTTGAAATATATACCATGATACAGAATGATTACAATATTCCTATACAGTATCATATTTACACAGTTTCTCAAAAAGATGTTCATTTGAAGGGTAAATGCTGTATTTGATCCTTCGTGATTTACTGAAACATTCATCTAGCTCACGACAGCCTGTTCAAGTGGACATTCAAAGGGAGGAAATACAGTCCTTCCTTTGAAGTATGATGAGCTTCTAATGAACTACAATGAATACAAAGTAATACTGGCCTATTATGCCAAGCAATTTCTATGAGACGCACTGAAATATTAACAATGTCTGTGAAATTTTGCAACATTATCCAGTCCTGAGTTTAAAGGAAAATATGTTTTAGCAGAATTTCTTTTCTCGTATTTGGTCCAGAAGTGCTATTGAATGGCCTTGTAATGAAGGCATATTTAAATACTCATTATACAACCAAAATCTCCTACATTTGGAGGAGGAGAAAAGGGCCTTTGTCGTTGGCGTGACGGAAGATCTGTAATTAGATTCACAATGACAATGACGAATGGGCCTCTCTTTACTTTACAATATCCTCAAGGCTTGTAGGACAGGTTGCATTTCTTAAATACCTGATTTAATGAAGGACAGTGTTTTGAAGCACATGGCAAATTGAGAAGGGTGTTTCAGATAAGCATGTACTGGTCAGTATCGGATTTTTAATTGTGCATGTTCATTTCATAAATTACATTTCCCGTTATCTAACATTAACAAAGTAAATCTATAAAAACAAGAATTTAATATCTATTATTTTTCATATTGTAAGTTATAACAGCATGTTGTCAAAATTCAGTAGCAGCAACTAAAATGATTGATTTCAGTTTTATATTTGTGATTCTATATGGGGATGTTGAATGCTTGAATCTGATTGGTTGATAAATGCACGGCTAAAGCAGTTCCAGGCAGGTCTTGACCGCATTACAGTTGCATATCACTCACTCTTCCAAAGGCCCTTCCTTACAGGCTAAAACATCGAAAGATCTAAAACCCATAAAAACACTGACCATGCACATAAATTTAGTAAAAAATATTTCCATGTTTTTTGCCACAAATTTACGTTTTACATTTACATTTATTCATTTAGCAGACGCTTTTATCCAATGCGACTTACAATTTGAGGAGTGATTTGTCCTGAGGTTACAAAAATACATAAGAGTGCTTACAATACAAAGTTTCAAACATTCTATACACAAGTAGTACAAGCATGGGGAATAGAGACAGAAAAGAGATTTTTTTTGTTTTGTTGGTGATGTGTGGTGTGTGTCATGGAAGAGGTGTGTTTTCAGCAGTCTTTTAAAGTTTGACAAGGAATCTGCATTCCGGATGAGGGCAGGGAGGTCGTTCCACCAGCCGGGGGTGCTGAATTAAAACGTTCTTGTGATTGATCTTTTTCCACTCTGTGATGGAACCACAAGTCATCGCTCGTTGATCGATTTTACTAGTAAAATTGTTTCGCAACTTAAAGGAATTTTGCGAGGAAATAACGGCACTGTTTTTGAAGCAGATAAACTTACAATAGACACGCACAGACTCGCTCTCTCTATAACTGCATTAGTCTGTTATCAACGGCTCAAGCCTCTGTTACGGCACTAATATTACGTTTTGAATTAGCAGCGGAGGCTTGGGATGAGATGCAAAAGAAATTAGCCCTACACACAAGAGCGTTTTAAGGGTAACAACCTGACAAATAGCTTGAAATACAACTGTGGCGAGCAGGGCGGGGTCGAGGGACCGTGAGAGCGTCACGAGAGCCGGTGGCGTGATTGAGAATGAGCGACACCTGCGAGCCATCGGTCTCTCGATTCTCACGGAGGAGCGGAGACTTAAAAGGAGGAGCGACGACAGTGAAAGCGAGAGAGGACCAGGCCTGGAGTTTTTGTTACGTTTTGTGTGGGCGGCGGTCGACCGCGAGGGGCCGCCGCCATTACTTTCGTTTTGGATTTATGTTTTATTTTGGTTATTAAAGTGTTTAAATGTCTGCCGGTTCCCGCCTCCTTCCTCCCTGAACATTTAACTCCGTTACAACAACATTATATACAATATATAACCAGAGTATAAGCAGAATAATTGACTCTGGTCTGTTAAATTATTATTATTAAATACACTTTGCATTGTGTGCACTATTGTCTAATAACTCAATGTCAATCAATCAATAATAGCACAGCTAAATTTTTAAAAGCTTTTATTGAAATAGCTTTTAAAAGCTATTTAAAGGCTTTTAAAGGCAGACTCTTATCCAAAGCGACTTACATTGCATTCAAGGAACACATTAAATCAGTTCTTGCTTTCCCTGGGATCGAACCCATTACCTTGGCGTTGTAAACACCAATGCACTACTGATTGAGCTACAGGAAAGGAAAACAAACAAAGAATATGCCACACACACCAACAATAGAAGTTTACACTTGTATTCTATACCATAAAATATTTTAAACAATCCAGTTTTATGACATTTACCGTGTTAAACTGAACTTACTATTAAAAATGAACATTCAAATAATACACTTTAAACTTGACTTTTCCACAGGATCTTAAACCAAACTCACTTGATCTAATCATTAACTTAAATAATTACTTCACTAAAACATGTGCTGTTCTCTAAAGACCCTGAGCCTCTCAAGTGCCCCCACAATCAATCTAGCTCACTCTGTTAGGAAGGTAAAGGCATCTTTGTCCTCTGAAAGAGTGTGAATGAGAGAGGGCACCTGAACACAAAGGACATCTGGGCTGGGAAACCCCATACGTCTCTTGGGACCAGTACTTCTGAATGCTGGTGGCCTAGCAACTACATTCCGATAAGATATCCCTGGTAACGGCCATAAACCTGCTGCCAGGTGAACGCTAACCTCATCTCTGCCTCAATATCCAATACACACACAAATCAGAGAGGAAATTCCAAAGCCTACCACAAAGGCATTTGATTACCAAGTAAATGAGAACTCTGATAAGACTGTTGGATGTTGTTCAGAAATATTTGAGAAGCTGAACATTTTTGAAATGCGTTACATTCTAGTCTCTACGCAAGGCCATTATTCCACTGGGAATCACAATGTGTCAAGTGTGGACACTTTTCTACTTACAGTCAGCCGAGTTGGGGACTATTCAGACAAACAAAAGAGAACAAAGAAAGGTCATTAAGCATTACATTTCTGAGAGGTTTTACTGTAAAAGGATGAGGAAACCATTTTTATCTTTGTCCTGGAGCACTACAGAGTCATATTATACATTAAAGGGATAGTTATAACTTCCTTTCTTCCATGGAACACAAAGAAGATATTTTATGTGAGTGTGTTTTTCCCACATACAATGAAAGTCAATGGGGTGTAGTTTTGGACCCCATTGACTAATTATATGGCCAAAAAAACCTGAAACATCCTTTAAAATATCTTTGTTTTCCACAGAAAAAAAGTCATGCAGGTTTTGAAAAAAACATGAGTTGAGTAAATGATAACAATTTTCATTTCTGTGTGAACTATCCCTTTAAAAGAATATTGAAATAATAGTACAGTAATACCTCGGTTTACGAGTTTAATTCGTTCCAAGAGCGAGCTCGTAAACCAAAATGCTCGTACACCAAAACAATTTCCCCCATAAGAACGCACTAAAAATCACTTGATTCGTTCCACACGACCATAAATGCCCATTTTAAATATTTTTTTAGTTTTAACCTATTACATTTAAAATTATAACCATTAAGATCTCATATAAATACTAATTAAGTATTTTTAGAGTTTAACTGTCATTATTAACTATTTACTGTAACATGCACTTTACCTCTTCACTGCTGGCATGATCGAGACGAGAGGAGAGGGGAGGGGGGGTGGGGCTACTGCTTATATATTTCACTACATTGTAGCGTTGCTTCTTTTAATAACCAGACAGGTTCCTTCTCATTCAGAGATTTTATTGAGAACTATCGAATTGCGGTTCTGGCTTCAACCCACGCCGTACATAACAGAAGAATCAAAACTATCTCTGCTTACGAGCTCTCTCTCTCAAATCCCTCAGAACTCAACTCTCTCTAGCGCCGACTGAAACCCCGCCCTCTTAAAGTGACAAGACTGTTAACTTAACACTTATTGACACATCAGATTAACTAGTTCCTTCAACATTTGTAACGATATTACAACGTGAAGAATAGCGATCACAATGCAACAACACGAGGTAAAACCGTTGTAAATCACTTATGTATATGATCTGTACAGAGTTATAACTGTTATAGTATGCTGTTCTCTAAAAGTGTATGGCCCTTTAAGAACGTCATTGGGTGCGTTGGACTGTGAACACACGTGAGTCTCATTAGTATGCAATGTGTGGTGTTGGTAACATGCTCCAATAATAAAGTTTCATCATATTCGCATGTAATCATATTCACAACAACTTATAAAATAATGCACTGTGTGGTGAATGATGCACCCATACTGAGTGACACTGAGAGAATGAACGAGTTAAGGGGTAATAAAGGGATCTTTTCGACGCAAAACTGCGCATGGGTGAGGGAAAATTTTTCTCGTACACCGATACAATGGTCGTACACCGATACGACCCTCCATGCTCGTACACCGATTTGCTCGTATACCAAGTCGCTCGTAAACCGAGGTATTACTGTATAAGGAACTAATGAACAGTAGGAACTAAAATAGAAAAAAGGACAATTACAGACTGGTAGGCTTTTGTTCTCACATGCGATCGGTTTCTTGAAATATTCCAGTTATGAAATAGAAGACTTTGTTGGTTCCCTTTGAGACTAATAAGACAATGCAAGTACTCTAAAATTTCACCAGATATTTTCAGCGAGGCCAGATGTACCGTGCGTCCTACATTACTCATTATTGCTTGCGAATGAGCTGAAAGCGTACACTTAAAAACAGTCATTAAAGGAGTTGAGAGCGTCATTAGTCGCAAACATAAAAGAGTAAATTTGTCCCATCCTCAGCCTCGTTTCAAACGCTACAGCTGCATCCCTCATTCAACAACACACTGTGGACAAATCTGTCTTATCTAAATCCCAGAAATAGACATCTTCACCCTTCCTTACTCTGACAGCCTGGAGAGAAAGAGAAAGAAACAGGAAGAGACACATAAAGAGAATGATAGAACGCATTTCTCTAGGCACTTGATGCTGTGACCAAAAAGAAAGAAAGAAAGAGAGAGAGAGAGAGAGCCCCAACGAGGACAGCTGGCATGGCAAAGTAAAAAAAAAGAAGTATATAAGAGGTGCCAACATTGGGTGCCATTGGCATCAGAGAGACAACTAAAGTGCCAATCTAGAGATCTCAATATAACAAACACTGAAAGGTCTGACAAACCTCAAGGCTAAACCTTTACAAGTGTCAAATCTCTAGTGTAAAACAAGCTTTTATTTTTCAGATACCTGATGCAAAGGAATATTACAAGTTCTGTGGAAGTTAAGCTCAATCGTACAGAGCCCAGCAAATGACATGCGGGAAAAAAAATCTCTATATATATATACTGTATTTATTGTGTTCGCGATTTAAGAATTGTATTAAGAATATTGTTCTCTTGTCTCGTTCTCTCACAATATAATAAATAATTCCTCCGATTTAGTAAAGGGTGCCAAACTTGTCAAGTCATAGATTGTTTTGGCTGTACAGCAGCTCTAGGAGAAAGTCATTGTCGAGCTTATGTTTTCGATTCATTCATTTCAATTGTAAAAATCATTAGTTATTAACTTAGAGGCCGCTTACACAATGCAGTTTTCAACTGAAACAAAACCTTAAAAAAGCAAATCTTTGAAAACGAGTTTTTGAAAACGATACCGCTATCTGTGCAAAACCCAAAAACCGTGAATCGGTATAAACGGTGACTGCATTCGAATTATATTAACAATCTGAAAACTTTGAATAGTACAAGACGCGTTCACATGAGTTTAATGTAAAAAATACTTAAAATCTAATTTTACAACTTTGTCGCCATAATTCAATGATGCAAACCTATTAAAATACTCAAACAGCTTGACAGCTCAATTAGACTATTCCATTAATTTAAGTTGTATTTATTATTATTAATAATAATTAATACAAGTACTTTTTATGAAATCATAAGCTTCACTTTTTATGACACAAATGCTGTCAATTGAACCCAGAACATTCCCTCACAATGGCTGAATAAACAAAAAGAAGAATTTAAATATTCCCAACCATGACAGCAGTTAGATAGTTCTAATTTGAAAGATATCGCTCAAGTCTAGACACATTAGGGATTGGATGCTTGGAGCATTTTCTCACCGTGACTCAGTACATTTGCTATTGGCAGCTGGTAGAAGCAGTCATTGAGTTCTTGTTAAATCTGTGATAGCCTATATACCTGTTGAGGCACGTGGTAACATTCGAGTTTATACCCTTGAATGAACACAGGAATTCTACCTTAAAAGTAGAGAGTCAAAGAGTACAAGAGTCAACTAGGGATAACCATGGTATGGACAGAAAAATGTTTAACTTTGTTCTTAGCGTGAAGCTGAAACTAAAACTGGTTATGAGGTCAGGTTTAGTTATTATGTCGCACCAAGATGTTTCAGGACAGGTTTATGCTCAACGATGGCAAACCAGTCAATTGGAATATTGGAACATACTTGAACAGATTTGAATGAGATTTCAGAACTATGGCAATTTTTAGCAATGAACACGTTGGCAATTATAGCTTTAACTTTACAAACGTCCATTTGAAGCGAAAAATTTCAGGTTGTGTCCTTAGAAGGTTCTCAGCTCTGACCTGTGTACTAAAGAACAGTAAGGAGGTATTGAGTGAATACTCAAAAAACACCTTCCTTCCTCCAAAATGAAGTGTGCTCTATTAATATATAATGACGTTTGAGGCCTGCGATTCCCAATATGAAACGGACAAACGGCTGAGGGCTGAACTTAATATTTGTGCTCAATAGTGTGCCAAATATTTAAAGACAAACAAAGGCGTAGGTGCCACACTGCCTGTTAATGTGTGAATGCCCTGTTATACTGAGAGACGGGGAGTGACCCGATTCACAAACACTCACACAGAGCCGGCGTGAGACAGAGTGGCATCATGTTGGTATCAGTGGTGTTGTCTTACAGGGCAGTCAGTCCACTGCTAATGAATAGACGGGCTTGTCTACCCGAGTATCTTCTAAGAAGCGGAGACGCAGAAGGCTCTAGAGCATTACAAACAAGCTTATCACAATCATTAATATGAATTTGATACCAGGCTGGATGTATTAAAGCATACAAAATGAACATGATACAATGCTCGCATATCTAACAATAGTAGGCATATTTCCTATTATGCTTGTCACGGTACCAAAATTACACTAGTTGGAACCAATATCAGTAAAATCTTTACGGCTCTCTGTTGAATAAAATACAGTAATACCTCGGTTACAAGTTTAATTTGTTCCAAGAACTAGCTCGTAACTCAATTCACGTAAACCAAAACAATTTTCCCCATAAGAATTAAGTAAAAATGAACGAGTTAAGAGGTGATATAGGGGTCGGAACCATGTGACTGTTTTGTGAGAGGCTGTTGTTAGGATATTTCCATAAAAAATGCGTCGTATTACTATCGTAATACGTATACTAAATCACTCGTAAACCGAGGTATTACTGTACTCTAAAATGATGTCTCGTCTGTGGTTATTTTCAGTGACCACATTTTTCGATTAAAATGTGCATTTAAATGATAATACTGCACTCTCACGATGACTCCTGTTTGGATTTAATAAAAGCTTTTTTATCTGTACAATGAATCTCTTATTTACATTTTGTTTAAACCTGGTTGGTTTTAATAAAAAGACTGAACAAAACCTTGTGCATTTTCAGCAGTGTGAAGCATCTCTGATAAGCTATTGCATTCACTCACTCAATGGATAGAGAGATTTAAGTCAATAAATTCAATAAATAAAGGCTTTCTTATAGATCAAAGAGTGGCGCGTGAAACAGTTTCCCTATTTTATCCCAGGGAAAGCAAGAACTGATTAGAATGTCCATGTGTATATTGAATGCAATACAAGTCGCTTTGGATAAAAGCGTCTGCCAAATGCAGAAATGTAAACGTAAAAAATATATGCGCTGCATGTACAGGGTGAAGCGTTGCACTGCTTTTATTTACACACGTGCAGCTATTAAATCTATTTATCTATCTATTAAATCTGGTTTGAAGTCAATGCTGCTCCAAACAAACTCATTTCTGGATCTGCTCTGAGTTTGAGTCACTTTAACATTGTGTTAGGAACACAACAAGCACCACCATCTTCCCAAACTTGTAACGAGAAGCGCTTATCAACCGGCTATAGCCAACAAAAGACAAGCTTTAAGGGTTACCTGCAACTTTCCACCATAATAAACAATAATAATGCTGGTTTGAAAAAGAAATTAAGATAATTACAATACTAAATACACCATTTACAGTGAAATATTATGAACGTATTATAAATAGGTCTTATTTTATGGTGTGATATTTGTTTTTAGTAATAATGCTTTCCTGTAGCACAATCAGTAGAGCATGGGTTCGATTTCAGGGAAAGCAAGAACTGATTAGAATGTAAAATCTGTATCTTGAATGCTATGCAAGTCGCTTTGGATAAAAGTGTCTGCCAAATGCATAAATGTAATAATAACTTCATTCAATGATTATTTAGTCAATATTTATATATAAATTACAACATTTTTGGCCAAATTGTACAGCACAGCAAACCAGATATTGAAATAAAAATGTGCAAATTGATTTCCCACAACTTTTGCATTGGACAGGGCATAATCATATGTCTTTATGTAATACCCAATAGACTGGTTTCAATGGAGTCATCTAAATTTTTGGTCTAATTTCCTGGAAGAATTTTTTTTTATTAAAAGTTGCTACTATAAACATTTTTGTTTCCATTCATTCTATGTTTCTAAGTTTCTATCATGATGGCACAAAAGTCAATGTTCAAATCCTAAACAAAACACAGGATATTTTCTCTCCACAAAATCAACAGGTCTCAAAGGGTCGAATGAAAAGCTTCACAGTGCAAATTGATGTAGAGGTTCATACTATGGTGTACAGTTTTACACTACAGTACTAAAACAGTTCCTAACCATTTCAGATTCAAGCAATCATGTCTTCTGTGGGGTTTTCTGAAACTGTTTTTAATCAGTCCGTCTAAAGCCCTTCTTTCATAGTTAAGCAGGATTATACATGACTTCTGCCAAAGCTGAGACTGTCTTTCCTGTTCAGTCTGCAGACCAGTAACCCTATACACTGAATATTGGGTGTGATGTAAATAAGACACCCTCTTTCAATGGAAGGGTGTCTCTCTACATGCACTGAAAGAGACCCACGCTGTAATATTCACATCACACTTTTCATTTATCAAATAAGTTATGGTAGAGCCAGGCTGAAAAAAATGTCACTGTCTCTAACACTCATCGGGTCCATGAGATGACTCTTTATCAAAGAAGCCAGACTTTAAAAAGAAAAAAATGAAAAATTGACAGATAAGAGAGCCAAAGCATGAGTCAGCTTTTTAATAAAACATACAGAGCAACAGAGCCGTTCTTGGACTAATAACATCACGTCTTCCACTTCGCAGCACGACTCTGAGGAAAGTATCTAGGTCCATGTGGAGCACACGTAAAAAAATGAAAGGTCTTTATTGGCATCTATGGATCCAGAAAGAACCTTTAACATCCATGGAACCTTTCTAAAAAAAAATTATTTTAAGAACGGTTCACTTAAAGGTTCTTTGAGGAACACAAAATGGTTATTTGATGGCATCGCTGCGAAAAACCCCTTTTGGAACCTTTACTTTTAAGAGTGCAAGTTTTAACGGATGCAGAAAAAGCATGCTTTGTTTGGATTTAGTCTTTAATCATTTAATTAAAGGACCAAAAACTAAATTTTCATTTCTAACGAATTCAAAAAATGTAAATCATTTACATAACTTTCCGAAGGTTTAAAAAACAAACAAACAAAAACGGTATGATGTTCTTCCGTGGAACAAAACAGAAATGTTAGACGCAATGTCTATTTTTTTGTTTTGTTTTGTTTTTTCAATGAGGAAAAATCATGCAGGTTTGAAGGCAAGTAAATGAGAGAATTTACATTTTGGATGAACTATTTCTTTAATTCCCATGAATCAAATCATCTAGCTGTTTTGTTAAGCTACACTCCTAAAAATAAGGTTTCAAAGGGGTTTTTCACAGCAATACCAGTGAAGAACCACAGTGAAGAACTGGTTCCCGAAAGAACCTTTTAGTGAACAGTTTCGAAGTGTCACATGTGCCTAAACGTGAAGCACATTTTAATAATCTGAAAACCCTTTTTCCACTATAAAGAAACTTTTGTAGTGTTTTATTCCGTGGAGGCTCATCATGGAACTACAGATGCGTATAAAGAACATTTATTTTTAAATATGTAAAGCACAATGCTTGCTGGATGAAATCCCCACAAAACCACATTGAAAGAGTTTTTTTCCTCCACATTAAGGGTGTTTTCACGACGATATACTAAAAACCGAAAAGTTTTTCCTATGTTGCGTTGTCAAAATGATCCTCGTTCACACAGATCTGCGTAAACAAATAAAAACGTTGCATTACGTATGCTGGGCCAGTAGTTGGCGATGACATTAGCGATGTCGCTTTCCTGTAGCTCAATCAGTAGAGCATTGGTGCTTACAGCGCCAAGGTCATGGGTTCGATCCCTTGAACGCAATGTAAGTCACTTCGGATAAAAGCGTCTGCTAAAAAAAACAAATGTAAGTGTCATTTTGTAAAGAAACACAGGTATATAGACTGAACACGTAATACATGACCTCACTCAAGGTCCCCAACCTTTTTTGTGCCGCGGACCAGTAAACGTGTGATAATTTTGCCGCGGACCGGTGCGCGCGCGAGATTGTTGACGCGAAATCGTTTCGCGGCCCGGTACGGGGGTTGGGTACCAGTGCTGTATATGAATGGCCAAAACACATGAAACGTTTTCCATTTTTTGTTGAAAAGGGTGTTGTTCAAACAGCCCTTAAGTCAAGGTGAAGGGCGGTCCAAGCCAATTCCCAAAATGGGACGTGCAGGAAGACCTAATGAATTAAAGTGCCAGCTGAGGATGACTAATCACACCAGTCACATGACCTCATCCCATACAACAGTGTGGTGTCACGTCACACATTCCACTGATAAACACTACATCGAGCCAATCCAGTGTGATCGAATGCAAAAAGACTCTCACTGTTGAGAGGAACAACAGAGGAACAGAAACATGATTACATCGTGTCAATCATTTTTCATAAGCGTCACAATAAGGGTGGGTCCTAGAGCTGAGTGGTTGATCTCAAGTGTGGATGCAAACAATAAGGGACGAAACACAAATGAAACTAAGCTTACAGGGTTGTTCCATTGGAATCTTTCTTTTTCTTGTGTGTCTGTACTGCAAGTCTCACCTACACACTAAAGCCCAACAGTTCAGTGAAAACACTTACAATGCATTCTTTGTACACATTCACACAGTGAGAAAAGTACCTCGTCTAACCTACTTATCTCTTTCCCTAATGAACAGCAGTATGCAAAAATTTGGTTAGTGAGGTGAAAGGGGGTTGCTCAAACTTGGTCTTAACCCGCTTTTTAAAAGTCACCATTAAATCACAAAGGACAATTCTTGTTCTTAATGGAATATTTACATTTTAACTATAAATTATTTAGCCTTATTTTTGTAAGAATGTTTTCAGAGCTGCGCTCATTGTGTTCAGTCTTCCAGGTAAGCTAAAATCTTACGAATTTAAGAATGCACCGCTCATCTTTAAAATCTTCCCGGTTGCTGACATTCGTGCTGGCATCAGCTTCATGAGCATTTTACAGTTTGAAGCTGATGCCATAACAAATGTCAGTAGAGCAGGAGATTTTAAAAAGAGCGGTTCATTCATGAATCGGTAAGATCTTACCTTCATAACGTGGAAATACAAACCGGAAGACAGAACGCAAACAAGTGCAGGGCTGAAAAGGGGCGGGGCTATATAAGATCTATGCATTTATATAAATATTATTAATATTATGCATTCAGCAGATGCTTTTATTCCATTCAAGATACACATTGACATTTTAATCAGTTCTTGCTTTCCCTGAGAGTTGAACCCATGACCTTGGCGTAGCAAGCGGCACACTGGCTACAGGAAAGCAAAAATCCATATAGAAAACAACAAAAACCCATTGGTCAAGTTGCTCTTTTCGTTTTTTCTTCTTGATCAAGAAGCCGTTTCACTGGGACACGTCACAATATGGAAGAAAGACTATTTCAGCTTCCGTTTAATGCTGATGTGAGGCTTAACAGTTGTAAATAGAGATTCTTACACGGGTGACCTTTACTAATGTGATCAAACATCTCAGAGATGTCTATTTGATGTGCGTTTTTATTTCTGGAAGATGTATTTTTTAAGTAGTTGCTCATCTTCGATACATCTCTAGGACGTTTCCTGTCAGATGTTAAATAGGCATTTAGAAAATGTCTATAAGATCTTTATGAGTGTAAAACTGACATCTTAAAGACGTTTTTTTCAGATGTCGCATTCCAGATGAAGCGATCTTTAACAGACCTATTGCAGATCTATGTGTGCTACTGTGTGGTATTAACTTATTTAAGCACTTAACCGCGATTATCAGCAGTCTTTTGCGTGTTCTATTATGTTTGGGTGACATAGGCTACACTTTTCTGGGCGTTTTAAGACGTAAAGTTCCGTTTGGCAGTTTTTCAATGCAAGAACGCGTCCCGGATGAACTAAGATCTTTTCGCCTGTCACTGAAGGTGCGATATTTCTGGACGTTTACAGATGGAAACCAAACGATGATCGATTCAAAACACACCTGTTGAAACCCACAAGACATAACGCGCTTCAGAGACCCAGAGGCGCTTTGGGTGTGATTGCGCAATCGGACAGAAACCAGCTTCGCAAAAGAAACAGGATGTACATTGAAAACAAGAACCTAGACGTCGATGCCCTCTGATCACAAGTCATATTCCTCATAAAAACACATCCGATCCAGTATTGCACTGTATATGTAATGGATCAGCAACGAATCTAAATGTCAACACGCAAACATGCAACACGTTTATTCGACACGTCCATGTCGACATGCATTGTTTTAACACCCTCGTTTTACTTGAAAGGGGAAACCCTGGAGAGCTCCATCTGTGCTGTTCATGCAAATCATTTTTCTTATTATAACCACATGCAGGCTAACACATTCAAGCGTCGCTTACCTTTATACTGTAAGGAGTGGCTTGTTTTAATTCTCACAGTTCCTGATATGGATTCTCCGGGGTTGTAGACCACTTTGCTATTAGTGAAAGTAATCTCGAATTCTTGAAGCTTCCCCATGTCTCTCAGAAGCACCACTCACACACTAACGGAGGATGAGATCGTCGGTAAAACTAAAGCGTGAAAGCGTCCAGCTTCCAATAGTGTCCACACGTCCCACCTGCGGCTCTCGTGGCCCCGCCCAGCCAAGGGCGATGACGTCATCTGCATTGTCACTCAGGCTCCCCCTGTTTTTTTTTTTTGAGTCGAATAATCGGGTGCTGATGACAAACTTTCAAGACAAATCATTATGAATCCAATATGAGTCAAAAAACTAATGTCTGAGATGATGACCTTTCTCATGTTTTTTTTGAAAAAAAAAAAAAAATTTTTTTTAAAAATAATAAATTTGATTTGCATATAGTATTGATAAACATATTGCGTTGCATCAACATTGGATACATAGTGTTCGCAACCCCTCCCCCCCACCTCACCCCCCAACCTTTACATTAAGAAACAAAACATGATATCAAGTGATCAAGTGAAGTGAAAAACAGCCAATAACTAATTGTCTCAATATAAATCCTCACACAACCAATATTTAATATTTTATTAAATATTTAAATATTTCATATTTATATTTTATATTTTATATTTAAATGTATAAATATATAAATATATACATATTTTATATTTAAATATATACATATTTTATATTTTATTAAACATCTATACAATAATATTTTATATATATCTATATATCTATATATATATATATATATATATATATATATATATATATATATATATATATATATATAATATTTATATATTTAACAGTAAGCAGATTTTATAAGAAATACTAATTGCTCCAATCAAAATAATTCCAAAATAATGATGCTGTTTTTTAATAATATTTTTTCTTACACACTCCGAACCCTGATAGCACACACACACCTCAGAGATGTCTATTTGATGTGCAACTTTACATCTGGAAGATGTATTTTTTTAAAGTGTTTTGCTGATCTTGGATGTTTCCTATCAAACTTTAAATAACTTGTTTTAAATATAAAAATGTCTTTGAGATCTTTATGATTTAGAAGGGATGTGAAACTGACCTCTTAAAGACGTTTCTCATATGTTTTTACACAGCAGATGCTTTCCAGATCTTTAACAGACGTATGCGTGCTTTCTGGGAAGTTACACCAAACCTTTGAAGGACCACAAACATAAAGAAAAATAATAATTTTATAAGCATGTTCATTATAAAGGATGTTTATCCAACAAAATCTCCAATTCTAAAGTGTTTTTGAGTAACTTAATAGAGCTAGATAAACAAAAAGAAACGATTGTCACGTCACTGACCCACATACTGTGACGTAAATGTCCAAACAAACAACATCACGCTGTGCTTCTCCATGATCAGCAAGTAAAATCGGCAGAACACAGCAAAAATCCATAACTACATCCCTTTTGCCATTGTTCTGGGAATAATAAATTCACCTCATGACGGGGACTGAGCTCATCACACATCACTCATCTGCTGAAAATAGAAGGCACTTTAAATCCATCTCCTGTGCGCAGACATCAGCCTCTTGTTCTGAGAGCTCTGCTCAGAGCAGGCCAGGTTCAATTAGGGCCTAATAGTGAAAAATAGCCACTTTAAGTAAAGCCATTAGAATGCATGAGTTTTAAAAGAATTGGCATTTGTTTCAATACATCTGTGTAAAAATAGGGAGAAAGTCAGTGGTAACAAGATTTAATATAAGGCATAAAAACACATGCTTCTTTCATCGCATGTACATGATCCTTATATAGCAAGCCTAAGTTACATTATAACTATTGGCTGTTTGAAAATAAGAAACAATAGATTTAATAAATTATACATTTTAAGTTTTGGAAGCTTGTGATTTGAAAAAGCAAATCATATTAATCAACAAGCAAAACAAACAGGATTTTATTCTGAGGTACATATTATCTTGTTTAATGGAGGTCTAGACACTAGGATGTTAATTATTAAAAAACTGTATTATTAAAATATTTGAACAAAAAAGGTTTCTCCTTTTCAACAATGTGATTACAAACACTTGCCTGTTGCGCCCTCTTATGGACAAGCAAAAGAACAAAAATTAAACCAGGGGACATTTGTGTGCATGTCACAAAGATTTCAGATAAAATACTTTATAATAATATCCCATTAGTTAACGTTAATGCAGTGAGCAATACATTTAATAATAGTATTATTATTTATTAATCTTTGTTAATTTAACTTTGTTAATAATAGCTATGGTCCATGGTTTGCATTGTGTGTGTTCACTACTTCTAACTTGGAAGGGTTAAATGCAGAGGAAAAATTATTTTGTTTTATCATGCAAGTATTCAAGCCACGTTTTAATATATACATTTTTTTTACTTGATTTTTGTTTCAATTCTTACATTCAAAGAAATGAAAGTACATGGAATATGATGAATATGAGTATTCATTCTAATATTCTAAACAAGCATTATTTCCCCCTAAACCTAACCCAGCCCATGACTTGTATCTAAAATCAGAGGCAAATGACAGGTGAATAACACTGACGTAGAAGCACCAAACCCTGGTTGTCATCTTAAACTTGATATGAACTGTAAACTTGTCCCTCAAATCTGATTAGTCGATTGGAATGTTGTTCCAGGAACAAGCTGTACTCTGTGAAATCACAGTCTCCATTTTTTAAATTCTTCGTCAGGCTAGGAAATCTTTTTATTCTATTTTCAGTTAGCAGACTCTCTATTCACATCTTGTTTCACACATCCACACAATATTAATTTTTGATAGATCTTTTAATATTGAATAACCTATTAAAACTGAAAGATGGTGGCTGTAATATTACTTGTCCACAAGAGGGAGCCACAGGATAAGAAATCGTTTTATTCCAATTTCTGAATTTGTTTTCTTTTAATATGTGAACAATTTCTAAATTGGCTTTCACGGTACACTCGTTTATTCAATTGACTTGAAACTTGTCGTGCACGGTCTTTATCCAAGGGTCCATGATGTTCTATGAGGATATTGGCATATCTCAAAAAACATGGCCGTCATCAGCCAATGAAGTTTGAGCATCAATTAGACCAACTTAACAATTTTGCTAAAATTGTAATAACTCTGGAGTGCAAAGAGATAATCTCACCAAACTTGAAATACTCATGTAAGAGCTTATTTTGCGGTCAAACTAAAACATCTGCAACGATTGACCACTTGGTGGCGCTATATTATGAAAAAAACCCACTAAAACATCTGTACATGTGCACTCGTTAGTTCGATTAACTTCAAACTTGTCATGCACGTGGAGAACAAGTCAGATTGACATAGACTGACATTACAGTTCAGATGACATGACATGTTGTGTTAAACACATTCACACTATATTTATATCATTTGATAGATCTTCTCATACTGAACAAACTTCATAAAACTGTGATTATGTGGCAAACAGGTCAAATTGACATAAACTGACATAACAGATCATATGACGTGTTAAGCACATCAACACAATACTGAAATCATTTAATAGATCTTCTCATTCTGAACAACTGTAATATGTCTACATATGGTTTTCAGAAAGTAAAAACTTCACAAAACGCAGTTTATGTGGAGAACAAGTCAGAATTACATACATTGACTGACATAAGCTGACAACAGATCAGATGACGTGTGGTGTTAAATATCCACAAAAAAATCAGTATAATTTGATAGATCTTCTCATTCTGAACATCTTTGATGTTTATACATTGTTTGCACAACCTAGAAACTTCACAGAACTGTGCACATTAGGAAAACGACTCAAATTGACAAAAAATCGTCATAACCGCTCAGATGAACTTGCGACGTTTGAACCCCGTTGATTGATGCTTGCAGCTATATTTAGGGGTTCAAACGCGAAGCGTTGAAAACCTATTGTAATTGTTAAGATTTTTATTATTATTATTATTATTATTATTCTGTCGAACTTCCGATCGTGCAGACCAAACCGCAAGGTCTAGAGACTTGAAACCTGGCCAGATGGTAGGTCTCAATTTGGGGGGAACGTATCAAAATATGACGCAAATCGGCCAATAGGTGGCTCTACAGCGATCAAAATAGCTAAATTGCTAATAACTCCTAGACCGTTTGTCCTACACTCAAGTGTCTTATTATCTATCTATAAGATAGATAGAGAGATGAGAGATAGATAGAGAGATGAGAGATAGATAGAGAGATGAGAGATAGATAGAGAGATGAGAGATAGATAGAGAGATGAGAGATAGATAGAGAGA